>CM040742.1:40898181-42098181 GCA_022829145.1 Albula goreensis
ACTCACACACACACACACACACACACTCACATACTCACACACTCACACACACACACACACTCACACAGACTCACACACTCACTCACACACACACACACACATACTCACACACTCACACACACACACACTCACACACACACACACACTCATACACACATAGGAGACGTGGCTCAGACCCCCGCGGGCGCTGGGCAGTGGGCGAGCTCACACTTCATCTGTGCGTGACAGCGCTCAGCGGTGAAGCGTGTGCCCACTTGACCCGCTCCGGGCTGGCCCATCCATAGGGCCCATCTGCTGCACCTGATGTCCACAGGTCCCTGCTGTCTCTCTCTCTCTCACACACACACACACACACACACAACAGCCCAATATCTCTCTTTTCACCATTCCACCCTCTTCCTTTCATTTTTTCCGCGGAATATTTACTCCTGGTTAAATCATTTCATGAATGGCTTCAGGCTCAGGGTTGTTTTTTCTGCCTCTCTCCAAGAGACACAAACATGTGGCAGAATGTTTTTCACTTTCTGTGGTACTTGAAAGGGCCGTATCTGTCAATCATTCTCAAATAAACACGGCTCAGTTTGTAATGTTTTGTAATGGATGCAGAGCTACACTCCAACAAATTAAGAGCATGAAAACAGAAAGGAGCTGGGAGCCAATGAAACACATTTAGTTTCTTTAAGAAAATACGCAGTTCAGTCAAAACAGACTTTACATCACAATTTAGGTTTTTAGAATATATTTTCTATTTTATTGGAGACAAGTAAACTTGACCTTTGGAATGTGTGCTTTTCATTTTAAAATAGAATAGCATATGTCCTTAAAAAGACAGAAGTCCATTTTGATTGCATTTGTCTTTACATACCCTTAAAGAGACTAAGTTTGATTGGGTCCTTGCCAGAGAGAAATGTGTGAGGCTTAAATGAAATTGGTAAAAAAAAAAAAAAAAAAAAGAAGAGGAAAGTTTGAATAGTTCAGAAAGTGCCTGGCACTGACTGTGCTAACAGGGTTGGGACTACAGACAGGGATTTCAGGCCTCATAACTAAAGATGCTGGCTGCTATAAGAAAACTATGAATACACATGACAAATATTTGCTCTTTGTAATTACATTATGTGCAGAACAGCTCTCTATACCCCCATGTCTATCACTGATTACGATTACGGAAATGGGTGAGTTTTCAGGAACAGGCAGAACTTAAGATATGGTACACACAGCGTAGCTCACACTTAAATGGCTTTTTACATTTGAAGGAAGAATGGAATCCTGGCATTGACCCCAACCTGCAGACAACGGCACTGTCTCCTAGGAAACTGGCATGTGTTTCCTGTGGCAAGGGCAGTGTGAGTGGAATTAACTTGTTATTTTCCCCAACTGAGACAAATAAATGTATTGCACATTGACGCCTGGTGCGATAACAATTATGGTACGTGTCGTGCTAAATTGTATTTAGCCAGGCATAGTTTCACAAACCAGTCCCTGGATGGACGTCTGTGATAAACAAGACATTGCACTGCAGCAGCAGACTGCTGCAGCAGTTCAGCGCAATCACACGTTCTGCCGGCGTCCTTATCTCCACAGAGCATTTCACTACCTACAGAACAATGAAGAAAGGAAAGGACGGTGAATTGACATGTGAGATGCTGGGATGTGTCTGACCTCTAATCACTGTGTTAACCTGTGCACATTCCCTTATGGAAGCTCAGCATGCAAAATGTAATGTAAACACAAACTGATCAAGAGAGAATGCTAGTGTTTCTGTAAGTTGCCATGCTAAGACATTTGAAAGACCATTCTCTTATTAACTTAAGGCAGGGGTAGCCAGGGTAACCATGGTCCTGGAGTGATGGATACTTTTCAAGTTTTTGTTTTATCTGAGCTCTTAAGAAATTATTTCAGCAATTAAGTGCATGAGCCTGAATGTGCAGACAGACAATTATGACATCCATCTCCCAGCTCCAGCACCTGGACACCTGCACTCATTAAGCCAAATGATTAATAACGATGGGGAGGCTGGGGTTTGAGTGGAGGGAAACCCAGACTCCTCTGTGGTGTTCCAGGACCCTGCACTGGGGGGTTGAAGGAGCAGCCTGGGAGGTGGGGGGCAGGCCAGCAGGCGGGCCATGCCAGTCTGATCCCTCTATAAATGATTGGAGAATTTCAGGGGGAGATGAGAAGCCTATCGCACCGCTGTGCAGTTCAGGAGAAAGAGCTGGAGGGAGAGGACAAAATAAGCACAAGCATGACATCTCTGGACTTTGACTGCATTGTCATAGGAGCTGGGATCCAGGGATCCTTCACAGCTTATCATCTGGCAAAAAACAAGAAAAAAACCCTGCTCCTCGAACAGGTCTGTTACTTTAAGGTTTCATTTTTTCCCCCGCTGTCACCCACAGACTGGGACACTATCCACTTTCAGTGCCACAGTGCCGTACAGTAATAGCGCACATCTAAATTGGTTTACCAGGGGCATATTTACCTTTAAAAGGACATATGTACCTGGTTTAGTGACCCAGCTGCACTAACATGGGTGACCTTTTCTAGTGACCATGTACCATACACAGATATGTTCAGCAGGTTTATTGATTAAAAGATTTAAAGCTTTCAACCTTCCAGATTTAAATGTAAATAAAAAGCCTATAAAATAATATAGGTAAATGTAGGTAAATGGTATCCCAGCGCTAAAATCTAGAAAACGTCTTTACATTAACATATACTTTCTTCTGCTGTAAATGAATGCAAATGTAATGAAACTGAGAACAGTGACAGTATGGAGGCTGATTCTGTGTCCAGGTAAACAATGACAGAAAGGGTTAATCTCAGATAAGGTCTAATTCGCAGTAAACATTGGCTGACCTTGACTGTAGACAATTTATTACAGACTATCAGTCTGTAATACAGTAACGGAAAATCCCACTGAAATGGGAAAACAATCCTAATACACAGATACAATTATAAAGGCCAATGCAGTGCTTTATGAATCGTCAAAGCAAACCTCAGAAATCACAGACACCAGGCTGTTCCATCTGGAAGTTGTCTCAGGAGAAATGTTGACATTCCCTGTCACTTGATTTAGAGCACTGCTGAGTTTTGGACACTTCCAGATAACACATCCTTCAGCACCAGTGCCGGGCTTTCTCCAGCTTCATCGAGTCAAACCGTCAGAGAAGCTACTGTCCTTGAAAATTTGACATCAACCAAATGGCATGACATGACAAAGGACATTAACTGAATTAGATATATCCGTGTCAAAAGTGCTTGAACTTAAGCTCTTAAACTGGTGTAAATATATGTATATGAGTGATAGCCATTATTTTAAATCAAATTTGCGTCATACTGACATTAAGAATACTCCTTGGAATGTGAATTGGTTGACCGAGTTATCTATAACACCAGAGAAAATGTCTTGTTTGGGGCACCATAAACTATGTCTGTATATCTGCATTAGTAGTGTGCAAGTCAGAAATGCTGCAATTTTTAACTTCAGCTCATTTTCATTGCAAGATATTTCATATAAGTGCTGGTTGTATGAATAATAATATTATATTGTAAAGCAATTAAATTTAATACATTTATTGAAAGCTGTGAAGTGTGTTTGCTTGTCTTGTTTTATCCTCTATTCCCAATCACTTTCAGCTACATTTTTGTAGAAGTGCTATGCAAATAGAAGCATTATTATAATCAAGTAACAGTGCTTGAACTGTATCCTGGTTACCAGTAAACTGCTAAATTTAATTCATTTATGTTCCTTTCAATGTTCCTTCTTTTTATATAACTGTGAAATTTGTTCGCTTGGCTTGTTTTATCCAGTAATTTTAATCATTATTTTATTATCATTTAAAGTTCCCCATATCCCCCCCCCACCCACCCACCCACACACATTTTTGTTCCCATGCTCTAATTCAGTGCTGGTTGCCAGTGTATGTCAACTCCACTGTATGTAAAATTGCCAGTATGCTGTAAACTGACAGTCCCTCTCCGCTGTGCTCTGCTGCCAGTTCCTGCTGCCTCACTCTCGCGGGAGCTCACACGGGCAGACACGGATCATCCGGAAGGCCTACGAGCAGGACTTCTACGTCCACATGATGGAGGAGTGCCTCCAGCTCTGGACCCTGCTGGAGGCGGAGACCAACACAAAGCTGTACAGGTGAGCCAGGTGAGCTGATAGGGTCTCTGGGAAGAGTTTCACTGACAAGGACATATGAGCCAATAATAATAATAATAATAATAATAATAAATTCAGGTGACATTTGTCAAAGTGAAAGACATTTTGCAACATGTGATGAAGTACTTCATCTGTTGGATACAGTCGGTGTCACTTGTTGCTTTACATGTCCCAGCACCCGTAAGCTGTTCACACAACACAACATAGCGATAATGCATTCATCCTGTGTTGTGATGTAACTGCAAAATTTACTTTGTGCAAAGCTCTGTACATGCAGATTTACACAGATTAATATGAGATTGGTGCGAATATGAAGGGGTTATGCATATGTGTTTTGGTCACTTGATTGAAAAAACTGGTTTGCCTTACCACACAACAAACTAAATCAGCCGGGAGGTAATCTACTTCTGGAGAGTGCAGCAAGGAGCATACACCAGCATGATCACATTGGCAAGGAAAGAGGCTCTGGAGAATATAATCAACTGGGTTATTGACATGCTGGTGATTCACCTGTTTCTTATTTACTGAGGTCAAAAATAATTCCACAAAAACAGAAAAATAAATAAAAATGTCAAGCGGCATAGAAATGTAACACCAAGGCGTACTCTCTTAATTCTGCTTCCCACAATCAAATCACAAACTCAGAGGTCTCTCAGTGGACCTCGCTGAAGGTTTATAAGCCTCAGGCTCTGTGGCCTATAGCTTTGAAAAGCGGGCCGTGAGATCAGAGGCGTCATGGTTGGACGGGGGGTTGGGGGTGGGGGGGTAAATCCTTTTGAGCGATGCCGTGCCCCCCACCTCGTATTTCACCCCAGGACGCGCCCCCGCAGACAGGTTGAGTGATAAACGCGGACCATGCCGGCTGATATCACGCACCAGCCCTCTGTCATGGCCGCCGGCGACGTGGCCATCCTTTCAGGCGTTGTCGCTACAGGCGACGGCAAAGCATGGATCATACTTACACGCTTGTGCCCCAGGGGGACAGGGTTGTAAGGTTCCCTGATGGATGCCGTCATCCGCTGCGTACATCACACCCACTGCCAGATGTGGAGAGTCCACTGAAGAGCAATCACTCAGCCAGTGCCAGTAAGCCCATTCCTCAGCCAGACCATTCAATTAGCCCCCAGACATCAAAACGCCTCACTCTATTCAATTTGGGTGCATTTCCTGGGGTGGGCTCTACTGCTGATGAAAGAGTGAGGTATTGTGAACCCTGTAACAGGTGGAGCAACAATAATCCGTTTGCCTCAAAGCAAAACTAAATGACCTTAGCTGCGACCTTGCACTAATGGTCTGAAGCTAAATTACTTCTCTTAGATACTGCTAGCATATTGGTACCTCTATCCATTTGTGTTGTCATTAAACCTTGCTCTCCCATGACTAGTTGTTATTGTCCTCCCAATTCTTAGGATTCACAGCCTCACATTATGGGTTAGTAGTGTCTCTACAATTAGATTTCCACAAAAGCCAGGTGCTGAGGAACTCGATTTGATGTGATGAAGGCGCTGCAGAGGTTTGTCAGTAAGTGTCGGAGACATCCACCCACACTTTCCCATCCACCACCTGCCTCTATTAACTCTGGCTGGAAATGCAGTTAAAGGCCCAGTGGACGTATGTCACTGTTCCTCAGGTGATATATGATATCCTGAGGTTTGACAATGGTGTTAGACAATGAACCAAGTCTACAAATTGACATGTCAGTGAAAGTAATGCAGTATTACAGATGTGATATGGCGATCCTGTTTGTTATTGCCCAAATGAGCGGGGGGTGTAGTCACCACTCTCTTCTTCAATTCTTTCACTTTTCCAAATGAAAAACCAGGAGGAAAAATGAGGCTGTCTGAAGTGTGAGAAATACTGTAAGAAACACTATTAGCGCAATACTGTGCAATGCTACTGTACCTAATGTGTTCAGTTTTCTATTTGATAAAATACAAGTGTACTATAGTCGGCCCACCTTATCCGCGGAAAAATGGTTCCAGGACCCTGCAGATAGGCAAAAACTGTGGATGCTCAGGACACTTATATGAAACGATGTAATTTTACCCTATCCTTTTTCATAACTTGAAACCCCATCTATATGTACTACTAAGAACAGCTAAAACTCACCTAAATGATATTGACTACAATATTCTAGCTTACATTGTGTGTAGTAATTTCAATTTTGTTTTTTCGAGAATACTCTGGATTTTTACATTTTTTTTTTAATTTTCACAGTTGGTCAAAACCATGGATGCCAAACCCATGGATAAGGCAGGCCGACAGTATTTTGGTACAAAATCAGTGTATCTTTGCCAAGCGATATGTTACAAACAGCAGACTGCATTTTTTAAGCATAATGAGGATGTGTGTACAGTATATGTAGTACAAAACTAGGCTAAATAACGGAGCACCACACTTTCAAATGCTGGATATCTCTGAGCAAAACCTCATACCCTGAGACAGAACCCAGCTTCTGAGTGCCAGCTTCTCCAAAAGTATCTGAGTGTTTGAACCTTATAAGAAGTGGCAAGGCAAGTGGTGATCTTGACAGCCAGGGATGACACCACAAAACAATGCAGAGTTCTGGAATATTCACTTTACCCAAAAAAACACTTTAGGTAAAGATTGATGCTGTCTCATGACTCCTGCCAGCCTGATATTTCAAGACAATCTTGCTTTACCATCTGGGAACAGCAATTACTGCTGCGCAGACAGACACATGAGGGAGTGCGGCAGCATAAGAAAGTGGTCTTATTCTCAGAGGGAGGTCTGCTGGAGCATGACATGTTTGATAAATGGCCTGAAACTCAGTCTTCATCTACAACCCATCATCTATTGTTAATGGTACTCTATAATATTTGTTACTTTTTTATGTTTTTTTAAATTGTCATGGTTGATTATTAATAACAGGAGTATTATGTTACATCATGATCACCCACCCCCTACTTAAACCCCAATTGCAGACGCACAGGACTTCTGGTGATGGGGCCAGAACGTGGCCAATCCTTCAAGCTCTTTAAGGACACGCTGAAGCGGAACAACGTTCCAACTGTGTCCTTGGAGCGCGGGGAGGAGTTCAGTCGTCATATCCCCCATGTCACCCTCAGGAATGGAGAAGGCGCCATCGTGGATACCACAGCAGGAGTTCTGTACGCTGACCGTGCTCTCCGTGCTGTCCAGGTGAGCCTCGCTCATCTATGCCCCCTAGCCCTCAACACACTACAGGGAATGAGCAGCCATGCCACCCTGTACCCTTCTCCTGTCAAACTTCTGAAGATAAGCAGATCTGGGTTTAGTTAGGATATCTTCATAGAAAACAATTAGGATTAGGTACAGTTTATTTTTCTTTTTGTATAGCTTTTCCCCTCACTAAAAAGAAAAGACAAGTCTATATGAATAGGTTTGCAATCTTGCTACCTCTTTATTCTTGAGAACAATATGCTGATTTGAGGATAATGTGGGGACTGTTGTAATTGTAATTAAATGTATAAAGTCTGCAGAGTAACATTTAACACAAATGTAACACAAAGTTTCTGCTGAAGGATGTGTTGCCTGGCCAGTAGGGGGCACTGTTTCTTTTGGACTATATACAATAATCCATGTCCCAGCTCACTAATAGGACCATTGTATGTGTACTGGGTGCTGTATTTCAGATGCAGTATAAAACTGAGCTCACACTAATTGTGTTGAGAATGCATTCTGCTTTTTTTAATATTATGGTTATCAACGCTGGTGTCCTTGTCAAATTTCCACAAATACTAGCTGTGTAAATGTGGCCTCCAATTCAGCCATCTACATCTTGGCTACACTCCCTGATCAATTTGATTCCCCAGATTGTTGCTGTAAAACAGAACTGTCCCCAGTTTCCCTACCTGATTAAATAAAGGTAAAACAAATAAATGAAAAGTGAAGCCTTGGCTCTTAACATCCACAGAGCTCCTGCTCCCAGCCACGGGCACACCGCCAAAGGTGAGGCTCATTTCCAGAAAAAAAAAAAAAAAAAAAGAGAGAGAGAGAGAGAGCCGGTCACAGCAGTGCTCATCAGCCTCCTCCTTTCTTTTTTGGAAAACAAAGTGCCCGGTGTTATCGGTTTTAGAGTTACGGGTTATCATTATCTCTGTGTGTTCACTCGGGTCAGATTCCATAGCTTGCCATCTGAGAGAGAGAGAGAGAGAGAGAGAGAGAGAGAGAGAGAGAGAGAGAGAGAGAGCCAGGTCAGGGTCATGTTAGCATTCCCACCCAGAGGCACAGAGGCATTAGCGTGAGCAGGCTTTGGTAGAAAATTGAACGGTAAAGAGAGGGACGGCGCTGCTGGGAGCACAGAGACGGTGTGTTGGTCAGCGACCTCGTCCTGGACAGCTCACAGAGAGAAACGCTTACAAATTTCAGCTCTCTGGGACTCCGCCAGCACTGCTGACTCACCCTGCAGCCCGCTTGCCAGAAAGGACCAGCTCGCTGTCAGCTCGTGCACCGGCAGGGTTGTGCAGACATGGATCTCAGCTAAAACCTTGGGCTGGACACAGTTTTCCTGTGTTTACTCTGCTAATACCCCGCACACGGCCACACCTGCAGTAATCTAGCCTGGAGCCACATTCTGTCATGGTCATGAAAAAAACCTTGTTGGCTGGATTCAATAAAACACACTTAACTATTCAAAGGGCATATGCAATTCAATCCAATTATATTTTACATTACATATTACACATTTTCTTGGAGTATATTATGTTTTCTTGGAGCCAAGTCCTTTGGAAACACATGTCCTAAAGGGTTTTTTTTTCATTTTAAAATAGAATAGCGTGTGCCCTTAGAGACACTGCCATCCATTTTGATTGAATTGCAATAGCCCTAAAAGCCATTTTTCAGATTGATAAATGAATTGAAATCCTGCAAAATCAATTGTGTACAATGTTATATTTCATTTGAGACAAGTCCTTTGGAAACATGTCCGTTGGAATGTGCTTTTTCATTTTAAAATACAATGGCATATACCCTTAAAGAGACTAATGTCCATGCTGATTGAATCACAATAGCCCTTAAAGCCATTTTTCAGCTTGATACATGAATTCAAACTGGGCAACATCAATCGTATATGGTTGATGTTTCATGGTACTTTGACTTATAAACCTCACCCAACAGAGCACACAACTAAAACCTGCCATTGACCTATGTAAAATATGTAATGATAAAATAGAATTTATGAAAAGGTGCCATTTTTCACATTGACAGAGTTGTGCAGGCCATGTCACGTCCATCCAGGCGTGGGGCCACCAGGGCGTTGACCGTCTTTTATGGTTGCCATGACAAAGACCCTGTCAGCTGGCTGTGCTCTGGGCTAGGGGGAATTCTCACTGTAGCTATGCCAGGTTATTCGGGTTTTATTGTTCTCTCTGCCCACAAAGCATGCCGAGGCCTGGTCTACCACCTGGTAACCCTTGTCCCAACAAAGACACCACATGGCCAGCCACTGCGTCCACTGATATGGCCAGCCTTACCTTGTGGCCGAGCCACTGATATCATACTGTGTATTCATCCACTTGATCCCTATGAGAACAAATAGTTCCCCATCTGATCCCTGTGAGAACAAGCAGATTGTTGGCTCCATGGGCTGTTATGTGCATGCTGTGCTTATTGATCTGGATGTTCTGTCAAACATTTACTTATTAAGATAGAGAATGGTATCAGTGGGTGTACAAGTCAATGCTCATGAGAGAGAATTAATGTCAGGGCTGTGATCTCCAACATTACACACGATCTAAGCACGAGCTCTTCCCGACCATCTCAAATTCCCAGTGCCACATGCTTAGCTGACTGAAGTGGCAATGAGAAACTGCTTTAAATTTTTATTTTTTGGTGTAAAAAGCTCCTTTTCATTGCCACATTTGAAGAGCTGAGGGAGGTATATTACATCAGTGTGAACTCAAACAGTGAGTAATTATTCAGATCACAATCCTATTTCACAATATCATAAAACATTGTAGGAAAATATAAAAACAAATAAATCACTTGAAATAAAAAAGCTGTCATAGACATTGAGTGGTAGGTCTAGGGGCACCATTATTTTGAGCTGAAACAAAATAGCTCAAAGCATCTTTTCAAATGTAAATATAGATCATTTAAATAACTGAAGTGTATATCTACTGTATACTTTTTATACATGCAAATCTGTTTTTATTTTATGACATTTTTGTCGGTTGCACTGATGTCCTATATATATATATATATATATATCCCACCCCAAGAGGTTTACTGATTTTTTTCTATGTTGGCCTGGCCAGTTATAAATGGATAATATTAGATGATGAAAGAAAGCTACGGTATGTATGTAGTCATGATAAAGTGACATCAAAACATTTTTTTTTCTTTTTTTCCAAGCATGCAAAACAAAATCTGTCATTCTCACATTTATTTACCTTTTTGGATTCCGGAAGCAGAGAAATCTGTCCTGCATCAGACCTGATTAGCCACTATCAGGTGAAAGCCGCTGTCAGGCCAGAGCTGCATTCTTATTCCTCCCATGAAGCCTCGTGTCCTCGGCTTATCTGATCCATTGTTTTGAGCCCCAGGATTGGCTGTGAGTGTTCGGTGAGGGGTGGGGGAGCTGCACGGGCTGCCAGTCTTACAAACACATTCTGAGTTTATACATTCCAGTCCTTTGCCACCCAGAGTCTTGTGCAGATCATTATCAGGCCCTTGTACTGAACATTGCATCTGTGTGGAATTCTGGCATAATGCTGGCTGAATCAGGCCGGCTCCAGACTGTTATGTTATTCAGTAGTTTGGGTGACCCAAAACAAGCTCTTACCCAGTGCGTGAATTGGGCAGGCGCTGTCTGGGACCTGGTGCCACAACTTGTGAAATTTTAATGAAGGAGTCCCAGTGAGTCATGCTGCTGTTTTATAATTGATGTTACACTGAGTCAGACAGACTTTGCCCGGACTACCTACTCAGATGAATCACAGTCCAAAACATTCTAATCAAAGAAAAAAGGGTTCTGAAAACACTGATCTTGAAATGTTTCATCTTAAATTAAAGATAAAATTTTAGCACAACACTGGCTATTTAAAAAACAACTTTTTCCTTGGCGGAATGTTTTGAAAAGGCTCTCATGTAACATTTGATTCCATCAACAGTTGTGCAACTTTTCCCTCAGATTTGCATGCATTTTTAATATAATAGCAAGGATATTCACTTTTGAGGTGTAGACAAGGTTGTGACATGTTGTTCCATTCCCTCCGGTTTTACTAATATGCCTGGTCAAACATAGATGAACTGTGGTAGGCAGTCTGAATGCTGATGTGGCTCCACCCAAAGCCCTCCACATGGACTTTTCATGTCAAGATCAGCACTTTTAATCAGTATTTTTCACTGTTCCATTCAAACTGGTCTATTACCCATCTCCACCTCCACCTCTGTCAAATTTTAAAATGTTCCAGCTTCTCAGATGTAAAATCTGAACTTGTCACCACTTCTGTTGCTGCTGTTGACTCTCTTTTCCAAACAAATATCAACAATGCTCACAATAATTATTATTATTATTATTATTATTATTACTAGTAGTAGTAGTAGTATCTATTAGTATTGTTGTTACTAAAGGTATTGCTGTTACATTTCCATACTGTAATCTTTCCATTAAAGTCGCACCTCTCTGTCTGATCGTCAGGGTTATTTTCAGAGTCTGGGTGGAGTAATTAAGGATGGGGAGAAGGTTGAGGACATTACGCCTGGCTCTGTCGTCACCGTGACAACATCAGCTGGAGTGTACCGAGCCAAGAGCTTGGTGATCACCACCGGGCCCTGGGCCAATGCTCTGCTGTCCCACACTGGTCTTCAGCTCCCTCTGACGGTACTGCGCACACACACACACACACACACACACGTGCACGCACACACAAACACACGCACACACACACACACACACACACACACACACACACAAACACACACACACACACACACGCACGTGCGCACGCACACACAAACACACACACACAAACACACACGCAACACACACACACAAACACACAAACACACACACACACACACACAAACACACGCGCACACACACATTCGCACACACACACAAACACATGCGCAAACACACACGCACACACACACACACAAACACACGCACACACACACACACACAAACACACACAAAACACACACGCACACACACACACAAACACACACACACACACACACACAAAACACACACACACACACAAACACACGCGCACACACACATTCGCACACACACACAAACACATGCGCACAACACACACACACACACACACACACACAAACACACACACACACGAACACACTTTCTGTAACATTTCATGATTGTGAGTTAGTGCTGATCTAGAGTCAGGTGTGCCTTTAGCTGATTAGGTCAGGATATGGGCAGTAAGAGATCTAACCTGAGATCTTCCCTGAAATTATTCTAGGGCCTTGGAGTCCACTAATCCTCCCTCAGTTTTCATTAAACAACCAAAGAGGGAATTATAAATTATTTCTACAAAAGAAATGTGTGTTCCTAAAACAATTCTAGGAACAAAAGAACATTTTAAATTCTACCCACAACTTTTGTAAGACAGGGGATTATAGACATGTTTCAGGACACCAGGTGAGTTTTACCTGGTGGAGTGAAGGTCAGTATTAGGATTTAGTGCCTGAGCAAAATGAGAAAGCCGAGTCCACTGGATCCTGGACCAAGGTGCATAATTAATATACACCGAATGAAAATTAAAGCCAGTTAGTTCATTAAACTGAGAGCAAGAGGATGGCATGTCAGTGACTTGTGGGGACATATTTCACTTTAATAAAAAGCTCATTAAAAGCCTGAAAAACATTTCCTCACTCAGAATCACTCTTGAGCAAAAAAAAACCTTAGAAACCAGCTCATTGAACCTCCGAAGTAGAGAGCGCTAGTTAATCAGACTGCTGGAATGAGATTGGAGCGGGTAAGACAGGTTTAACCCACTCCACTCATGAGCAAACCGTGAAATGTGTCTGTCCTTGGGGGTGTGTGATGAATGACCTCTCGCATGGGCAGGTGCTGAAGATTAACGTGTGCTACTGGAGGGAGAAGGTCCCGGGCTCGTACGCAGCGCGCAAACGCTTCCCCTGCTTTGTCCATGTGGGGGAGGAGTGGTTCGGGCATCACATCTATGGCCTCCCATCCAATGAATACCCAGGCCTTGTGAAGGTGAGTCTCCTCCAAACCATGTGAAGCAAAGGGGCCATGAAGGGACACTGTGCAGTGTGTGGTTACTGAGATCAAAAAACAGCCCTATCTACTGGGAATGGGAAGTGCCAACAATTTAAACAGATGAATATATCAGAGGTGTTTTTCTTTCCTTTTGTAGAAAATGGCTCTGCGTGAATGCAACCAGTGATCATATCAATTTCGCTCTAAAATGTGTTGCCCATTGAGCTGCAATTTGCAAAATCTCCACAAAATTGATGCTCTGTTGTGGGCGGTAGTCAAACAACAGTCCAACACACAAGTGTTAATATTTAATAAACAAAGGTCCTTTATTTCATAAAAGAAAACTTAAAAAGCTGACCAATCCATCTCTACATAATAACTGTAAGACACAGAGCCAAAACTCATGACCATCTTTTGAACAGCATCAAGAAAAAATCATTAGTAATGCTTGAAACTGAACTACTCATTTCAACTGAGGAGACCATATTGACTGTATTTGACTATGAAGAACCTCTTCTGTATTTGGTATCTATGTCTGCATATGTGCATGTCTTGTTGCATAGCATTGTGCATTTCTCTGTATGTATTCTACTCTTACAAGAAGCTACTGACAGAAGTACGAATGGGATCACAGCGGTATTTGCTTTCAGTGTTAAATATGACTAGGTCATTTTATTCTGACAAAGTGTTATAGCTTTTGCCCGCAGAAAGTGGCTTTTCCTAGAAAGATGGAAAAATAATTTCCCACAAATCTACCTAGACTGAATGCTTGGCTTTCTTTAGGTTACAGATTGCGCACATCATGGTCACACATTTCAACGCCAGCGCAATGGCACACTGGCAGCTACCTGCACATTTCACTCTGCCGAAGCCAGCAACATTTTTCGTAAAAAGATGGGAAAATTATGTCCCACAAATCTACCTAGTCTAAATGCTTGGCTTCTGTTCGGATACGGATTGCATGCATTGCGGTAAGGCATTTCAGTGCCAGCACAGTAGCTCACCGGCAGTTACCTCCAGACAGATCACACATTTCATTCCTCCCACTGGATCATTGAACTTGAGCCGACTGTTCGGTTTGTATGAGTGTGAGGTTTGTATGAGTGTGTGAATTTCCAAGGTTTTAGATTAAATTAAGTCTGTCACAGTGTCATCCCGATACAAAAAAAGGTCCTGAATTGCATGGTTAAGGTGTTACAAATCGTTTGTGCATGTTATGTGTGTGTGTGTGTGTGTGTGTGTGTGTGTGTGTGTGTGTGTGTGTGTGTGTGTGTGTGTGTGTGTGTGTGTGTGTGTGTGTGTGTGTGTGTGCGCGCGCCCCTAATTGCCCTCAGATCTGCTATCATACGGGGAGTGAGACGGACCCTGACAAGCGGGACAGACAGACGGACAGGTCGGACATAGACATCCTATCCCAGTTCGTCTCCCGCTGCCTCCCCGGCCTGGATCCTGAACCGGCGGTGGTGGAGACCTGCCTGTATACGGTCAGTGTCCTCTTCTGGACAGCAGCACTGACACACACAACACAGATCACAGCATCAAACTACTGATACACTCAACCTGTGTAACATCTGCAACAACACTGTCCGTAACAGCACTGGCACAAGCACGGACACTGAGTCGCTCAGTCTCTATTCATAACACCACTGAGACTCGCTCAGTCTCTATTCATAACACCACTGAGACTAACTCAGTCTCTATTGATAACACCACTGAGACTCACTCTGTCTCTATCCATAACACCACTGAGACTCATTCAGTCTCTGTTCATATCACTACTGAAACTCGTTCAGTCGCTATCCATAACACCACTGAGACTCACTCAGTCTCTATTGAAAACACCACTGAGACTCACTCAGTCTCTATCCATAACACCACTGAGACTCGCTCAGTCTCTATTCATATCACCACTGAGACTCATTCAGTCTCTGTTCATATCACTACTGAAACTCGTTCAGTCGCTATCCATAACACCTCTGAGACTCACTCAGTCTCTATTGAAAACACCACTGAGACTCACTCAGTCTCTATCCATAACACCACTGAGATTCGCTCAGTCTCTATTCATAACACCACTGAGACTCACTCAGTCTCTATTCATTACACCACTGAGACTCACTCAGTCTCTATCCATAACACCACTGAGACTCACTCAGTCTCTATTCATAACACCACTGAGACTCACTCAGTCTCTATTCATAACACCACTGAGACTCGCTCAGTCTCTATCCATAACACCACTGAGACTCACTCAGTCTCTATCCATAACACCACTGAGACTCACTCAGTCTCTATCCATAACACCACTGAGACTCACTCAGTCTCTATCCATAACACCACTGAGACTCACTAACTCCAAATAATATGTGAAACACCACTGATGCACGGTCCCTCCAAATCTGTTCATAATAAAACTGACACACACTGCCACTTCTGACAAGAACAGTCCCCAATGTCAACATGTCCATGTCTATGACAACACACACACTGTTCAGCTAAATCTCACCCCTTATACACAGTCACTGGGTTCTTTATCCACAGAATAAAGCATAACTGATCCCCAGATCACTGACACACTTTCTGTCCACATCATCACCTATTCATTCTCACTCTGTTCCCTGTCTACTGACACATGCTCCACAAAACTCCACAAAATTGCTCGAGTGCCCTCACCACACGGCATCTTAAGAGGAAAGCCTGGGGTTCACTCGGCAAGATGTCCATGTTATACTTCCATATCCAAACAGGGAATTTGGCATGGACACTATGAGATTCTTACTCTTGTATTGCTGCAAACCATGTCTAGATATGGACACAAGTCACATCAGTCACTGTAACACCCTGAGCTGTGGCCTTCTCTAAACTCCTCAGCCAAAAAAGAGAGTTCCCTCCAATCTGCCATTGGTCAATCCCTCCATTCCCTCCACCCCCCAGCCTCCTCCCTCTCCCTCTTGTCGCGCCAGATGAAATGGAGAGCTCACCTTTGAACGCTCAACTGGCAACGCGAGCGTGGGGCTTGGCAGGGAAACGATAACGGCAGGTTGATTTGGGCAGGTTGTTAAGTTGTCACGGCGGGTTAGAGTGAGTGATAGTGAGGGGTAGGTTAGCGATGGGATCTTGAACAGAGCAGAGCAGGTGAGAGTTTCTACACCACCAAGGTCATACAGCTCGCTGTTTTCTTGTTTTCTTGTATTCTCGCTTCTTGTTTTGCTGTTTTGACCACTGTTCCAGTCTGCTAAGTCCACAGAGTACAGAGGCATTTTCAATAGCATCTCCTTGTACTGGCCAGGTGAGACAGGTCCCAGGAAGATACAAGATCGAGAGCCGGATATCTTTGCTCTGAATAGTAAGCGGACAGACCTAATCTGGCCGCAAAGCCCATAGTGCAGGTACACAGGCCCGAGAGAACGGTTTTATTAAATGTCACCATGGAAATGTTTGCAAAAATGTTTACCGGTCATCCTACATTCTCTAAGATCAAATCAAAATCTCTGTTCAAACCAAAATCCAATTGTGCCCATGATAAAGAAAAAAGAGAGACTCCTACAATATCAGATGGCGGTGCCCGATGGGTACATCCATTCTCCATGACATGCTGGATGAGGCGCTTTTTACCGAAAACAACAAAACAACTAAACAAAACATAACAGAGCTTCTGTTGCCCATCTCGAGATTGAATGTCTCTCGCTGTGCACTGTGCAGCTCCAGAGCAGGGGTGTGGGAGGCATCTCCAGCAAACAGCACTCTCTAACCCTCCGGCTCGATTGCAGGTCACCCCAGACCACCATTTTGTGCTGGATCGGCATCCGTCACACAGCAACATAATCATCGGAGCTGGATTCTCAGGTTAGCGCACAGCCTGCCCTCCCCTGCCCTCACCACCCACCCCCACACTATTCCTCGGAAGTACTTTTTAAAAAAACAAGTTTTCAATGCGTGGAAACAGCTTTCCAGGTCCTACAGTGAGGTATAGTAGTAGATGTACAGTAGCAAGGACCGCAGGGGTATCAAATTGAGGCTTGACACAGTGCTCGAGATTCCCTTGGCTGTAAGTAATGCACCCTCTGCAGTAAAGTATTCAGGGCTTTCGATCATAGGTTGAATGTATAAAAAATTTCTATACCTTTTTTGTCTTGTCTGTCAGCAATCTGATACATTTGGATTTCAATCTGATACATTCAGATAAATGTGGATTTTGTTGGTTTTGGGGTGGTTATCATCTCAAGCACCCATTTCTGAGAGTGTGTGCATACCCTGATACTAAAATGTACTTTTGACATGAACTTCCTTTTACACTTGGAAGAACTGGTATCGGTTGACATTCGCTGATCCTTTCAACACCCATGTTTCAAAACTGTCATTTAAAATCAAGGTGTTCTTACCTGCCTGCCAGCATATGAGTACTGTAAGTCTTATCTATCAGGGTTAGCCTATGGTAAGCAGTTTCCTTACAAAACATTATAATTGATGCCTAGAGAATACCATTGTTTTGGTTATAGTCACATTATTTACCATAATCATTTCTGTTGGCTTAAGAGAAAGATTTATTTGATTCATCAGCTAGAATGGTCCGCAGCGTCATATATTCATTAAAAAACTGTCAAAGACAGTGCTTTTGGCTTGGAAACAATGGTTGGGTTTCAATCAACATTAATCCTTAACTTTAATTTACAACTGAACAACAGAGTCTTGAAATTAACAAAGAAATCTTACCTGCTAACAACACATCCAATGGTAGTCTGCACATAATTTCCTGACATTGTAGGGCATATAGCTCTGATACTGACAAGTGAGGTAAATGGCAAGGCTATACTCTAAAAAAACTGGTTCTTGGGGGGGGTGGGGTATTCATAATTATAGGGGGACCTTTTTGGTTATGTATAGTACCATAAAAATCATTAACAAGCCATTTAATACTTCGCTCATTCCCCAATGGTCACAAGCAAAGAACCCTCTCTTGGTGCTATTTAGAGCATTATGTATTCTTACACAATGGTATGCTTATCTTTATATACCATCATGCACTGCTTCCTGTAGAGCAGATCCACTTTTAAATCCTCGGCCCAGGAGGAGCGCTAACTTCGCTAGGCCGTGCCAGCTCTAGCCCATTAATTAAATGGGCAGGATGGATCCCCCGGCCTTCCGTGTGCCATTTGGAGTCTGAATTCCCAACAATGGAGTCCAATCCATTGGCGTTTGCGTCACCGCGCTCTGTACAGGCGAGCTAATTAGCCGGGCAATTAAACGTGTGATTAATTTCCTGCTCTTAATCACTTTAAAAAGAGCTGAGCCCTGACCAGAGGAGGCTCTTCATGGGGACTGTGAGTATGAGGACCAGTCATGGGGGTGCTGGGAATGGAGGGGGATGGGGGGTTTACAAAAAAAATGGTTAAGAACAGCGCTCAGCGCCTGCACGGTGAACCAGTCTCACCTGCAGTAGCTATTCATCTGCAGGTGCATTGTTTCATATAAAAAGGCGCGATTGCAGAGGCGGGAGAGCGATTGCAGAGCCTGCGTTGAGGCCCTGGATCATGTCGTGACTCCACCATTGAGAGACTGGGGCTGGTATTCAGAGGGGGTGATTTATATTCGCATCCCTCTGGGCTTTAATAAAGAATTAGGGACGTGAAAAGGGTGACCATTCATCATCATTAACCTTTTCTTTCTATGTCCTGTCCCCCTATTGTTTACCATTCCGTTGATGTTTTACGCCAACTGTCACCCGTGCCCGCATGATAAATGCACCACCAGAACAGATAATCCTGCACTTTTCAGTTCAAAATGCACAGTCCACCATATCATAAAGGAAATGCAGGATTTCTATTTTTATGCAGTTCCAACAGTTCTTAATTTGTCAGAGGGTTAGTCTGTTTCAGAGCCCTTGATTTTCAGTGGATGTGCAGCATAAAAGCAACACTTTCTCTGGGAATTACTGAGTTATCACAATGATGGCATTGCCTAATAACAGTGAAAACATACTGTTGTTGCTTGCTATTGCATGAAAGGTAATGAACTATATCATGAGGTAGTACAGATTTAATATCATATTTAAATTGCCTAAGCCAAGGGTGGGCAACCCTGGTCCTTGAGTGCCAGAGACATTTCTGGTTTTCAATCCAGCCAAACCCCTGACAGTGTAATCATACAGGGGTTGATTAACAGACAGAGTTAATTATCAGGCTTTAATGACTGCAGTTGACCATGTGCTGGAGCTGGAATAGGAGCTTCACCATTCAGGATTAGGCACTTCATAATTACTCAAACTGTACTCGAGGACGAAATCTCGAAACGGCTCTGGCACTCAAGGACCAGGGTTGCCCACCCTTGGCCTAAACGGATGTTCACATGCAGGACCGCTGACCATGCAAACGATCTTTACATCCTGTAACTCATTTCTACAGCCTGACTGTACAGGAGAGACTGAAGTAAAGCGCCTAGTGTCATGTGTCGAACAGCCACGTTACATCCCGATATGAAGCGACTGGCCCGAGACCCAGGGCCCTAGCCGCTATTCCACACCGTTGCCTGATTATTGAGCCCCCGTTGCTGGCCAGGGACAGGAACATGGCCTGTTGGCATCCAAGCATGTGCAGCAGGAACTCCTCTCATTACTTCCCTATGTCTTTCTCTCACCTCCCTATCGCTCTCTTTCTCTGTTCCTCTTTCTCACCCTCTCTCTTTCTATGTCTCTCACACCCTCTCTCTTTGTCTCTTTCCTCTCTGACTCATCTCTCTCTCTCTCTCTCTCTCTCTCTCTCTCTCTCAGAGAGAGAACTCCCTGCCTGTCACTCAGAAGCCTAGTTCCTCACAGCGGTTGACCTGCGCAGGAGTTAGAAAATTAATGTTCTGTGGCAAGCAGAGCAGTCCCATCATTTCAAAGGTCTTTTTCCATCATCTGCTCCCCTCAGCAAACCCTCATTTCAAGTTTAAGCTGAAAATGCCGGCAAGGGGCTGTTTTAAGAAATGTTGGCAGAACAGAAGAGCAGAGTTTTTAACTGTATTTTTGCAGAAGTCAACAAGGGATTCCACTTGAAGAAACAAGTTATGCCTTTACCTGGTTGAAGAAAAATGTTTATTTATCTTGTTTTATATACAGCTGCTCATACCCATCTAGTGCTAACCAGGAATCCAGACCACAAGTTTTGTTTGCAAAGTTGCAAATGTAAATACATAAATAGAATGTCTGTTGCTGCCCTTTTTCACTCTCATTGTGACCCGATGTAAACAGAAATATTTGCTTGAATCTTTTCAGGACCAGTTAACATGGAGCCGGGAGAGCCAAAACCTTTCAATGAAATAGAAACATAATTGGACGGTCTCTCCAGAAAAACAACACATTTTTTACGAAACAAAACAATGTGATCACCGTAAAGCCAAACCCATGTGTGCCAGTTCTACACTGGAAGCTCTCCGGCATGCACTGCCCTACACTTCCCTCAGAAGCAGGGCTACTCAGCTGTGGACCAAAGGGTCATAGTATCTGCAGGTATTTGCTCTAACCACTCACCTCACCACCCGATTTATCCATTTACCTCCATGGTGAATGAGAGGTGATGCTAATTAGTGAAACCAAGTGATGGGTTACCTGGGAAAGGCAAATACCCGCAGACACTGTGACCCTCAGGGTCTGGAGCTGAGCAGCCCTGCTCCACACTGATTATGTGGGCTTATGGGAAGAGACTGGGATACTCTAAAGTGCACTCTTGCAGACTGCGATTTGCTAACCTTCTACAATGATTTCCTCCTCTTTCCCAGGTCACGGATTCAAATTTGGGCCGGTCGTTGGCAAGGTGCTGTGTGAACTCAGCCTTGGACAGCTGCCCTCCCATGACCTCTCACCTTTCAAAATCCAGCGCTTTCAAAACCGCTCCAAACCCCGTCTATAGATCCTGCTAGCACTCTGCTAATTGACCAAAGTTGGCTACTATGATGGTATTGCTAGATCAACAGTAATTAAGGTTTTCTTGTGGCATTTACACCACTGTGGAGATATTTCAGGAGGTGCTCGAAGGAGGGAACAGTTTGTTGAGATGTGCAAACTCAGGAAGCTACAACACAGAGTTTACATTTGGAGAGAGATTGCGTCCACACCACCCTGCACAGTAGGGTATTCCTCACTGATCCCCCCTAAGCCTACTCTGGAGGTGGCTTGGAATCTCTTCTCTTGAATCCAGATCCCTCTGTTTACACTAGAAAAACATCTCTTTTAACAAAAAAGTACACCAAGTGAGAAAAATTTGAAATTTTAGCCAGTTTTTGGCAATATAAATGACCCCTTAGTGGGCAGCCACACCCAAATTTTTAAGGTGCTGATAAATCATGTTATATATTTTTTCATGTTGAAATAATGTGTCTGATATATAGAAAAATATATAATATATGAAAATATATAGAAAAACTGCTTTGCAAATGCCTTTAGCGTAGGCTGTGCTGTGAAATGTTTCTTGGGAACAAATCAAAGCAGCCCGTTGTAGACCCATAGACTCAGGAAACGGTTGAATATGAGAACAGGGAGTCTCGACTCACAAGGGCTCTCAACAGAGGCAGGTTATTAAAGGAAACTGTCCAGAATTTACTGCTGAAATTGGTGGTGATGGATGAACACCAGGGAACTTTTTTTGGGGGCGTGGAAATAACGCTGATGATGCAGCTGCAGTCGCAGCCGAGGACAATGATTATGACGAATATGACAAAGCTTTGATGAAAGAGCTTAAATGCTGCTTTTTTAATACGCCGTTGCATTGTTATTAATGTGCATGTTTGTTATAAAAGGTTGGATTCAGCAGAGAAATGCCAGCTTGTTGTTTTTAGATGAGTTCCCTCATTCTCGCTCTTTCTCTCGCTCCCTCTCTCTCTCTCTGTGCCTCTCATTCTTCACTTCCTCCCTGTTGAGCGGGCTCTTTCACAAACAAAACACATTGTTAAAAAGCCATCAGCTATGCAGCCATTTGTCTACTCGCCACCAACTCCAGGCAAAGTTGTTTCGTGCCTGCACCTACTTCCCTTTGTAAACATCTTAATCACTAATCAGCCAGCCTGTTACGTCAGGGAGTGATCACGGCCATCAGTTCCAATGGGAAAATTATGCGGCGCAGGCTCGGATATGTCTCTCTCGTGGTGTTCATTCATTTTCTGGCGCGTAAGTGAATTTGTATTGATGGAACGAGCAAACGGTAGAATTAAAAGGCCATCAGCTGAGGCAGGAATAAGTCATCTTCCAAAAGCCAGAGGAGCTTAACCGTAGGGCCTGGTGTTATATGCCATGTTAAAGGCCCGTTTGACTAATCCTGACATTGTTCAGCCATATATCACATCCTGTACTTTGGAAATGGTATTGCACAATCATCCAAAACAGAAAATTTGACACGTCATGGGAAAGTATGAGCAGTTTGGCCATGCAAGTCTATTTCCCAACTTCCTCCTGAGACGATTTCCCACATGCCCTGACTGTATATTACATAGGTTTTAGTGTGTGGGTGATATAAATTCATGAAATTACTATAAACTGTTTCTGTGCTGCCTGGCATACTTTTGTCTAATTAGTTGGCACCAGAGTCATAGATTTTACAGCTTGGCAAACCCAGTTATTGGATGCCATGTTGGAACTGGACCCTCCACAGAAGAACACTTTTTTTAAAACCATTATGGATATGAACAGTCACTGAAAGCAATTGAGAGCTCAAAATGACAAAGACAGGATTTCATGCCCAATTAGACATGCCTGTATAAGAATTAAAAGTAGTTCAAGAGAAAAGTATAAAAAAGAGTGTGTTTTTTAGCAAAACATCTAGAGGCTGAACTGTTGTTTTGTGCTCTGTTTGTTATGGAATGTGTCATTCTATTGATATATACAAATTGATGAAGTTTTGTATATTTTATTAATGGAGCACAATTTTAGAATGGGCACAGATATCTGTGATTCTGGATTGTATCACTATGACATCATTTACTGTGTGTCATTATGACACAGGTTTGCAGAACTCTGACACAATGTATGATGTAGTATGGGACTATTTCAACAACAAAGGTCAAAGGTCACTCACTGAATTTCATCCACTAGTGGTGGGAGAATGAGGGATCTTCAAATCACTATGTCAGTGATATGAACCAATCAATGTATATAATATGTTGAAAATTAGCTCATAGCTATATCTGGCACAAAATATTCATTGAGCACTCTCCCTCTCAAATAAACAAATAAATAAAATAAAAAAGTGGGTTTTGTTATCAAGAGTAAAACCTATTGATTCAAACTACTTGGTAACTGACATCTAATTTAGCTCCACCTATTTTTAGAGCCATGATTCCTCACTCATCTCTCATGACCATGCACGCCTGTGATTCCTGACCCACTTTATATGGGTCTTATCAATGTAAAATAATGGGGATTAAAGGGGTGGCTTGGGTTATGAGGAGCAGAACCTTTGAAGTGCACATTTCACTCATTTGCGTATTCCATTTTCTCTTATCTTGGTATTGAAGCTTATTTGCCAAGCCTGAAGACCAGGAAAGATCCATGCAGACCAAAAATAAATTATCTGAGGGAATGCAAAGCTAGTTATTTTTATTTAATTTTATTTTTGAAGATGATTTTATGATGATGATGATAAGAGTAAGAAGAAGAGTAAGAAAAAGAGGAAGAAAAACAACAAAAAATAGCTACTGATTTTAATACCTTTTTTTCCCCATGATCCTAAATTAGCCTACTTGCATTTAGGTAGTTGATATCTTATTCATGTTGTACCACGCAGGAAAACAAACAAACAAAAAAAGGAAAAATTGACACCGTTGAGAGAAAAAAACCGGTGCGGCCTGATCGCGGGGTAACTATGGAAACAGCTTCTTTTCTACGGAGCGGGGGCGTCCCGGTGCACTTTAGCTAATGGAATACAGAGGGAGGTAATCAGAGAGACAGTGTATTATTACGTAGCAGGGGGCTCATTGATGGGCATGGCAGACGGAGGGACATTAATAGCTCACCCGCCGGGGGATCCGAACGCCACACTCGCAGCTGCCGGCATCTGGTTGGCTCGCGCCCGCTTCCGAGCTTGTTTTCTCGATCCCGCATCGACATCTTTAAAAATCCCTTACACCTATTGCCAGCGGGTAGCCCATTAACGAGGTTCGCTCACAGTCCGTGAGGGCCCAGACCAAAGATTTTCGGATCTGAGCCGCAAGTTTACGGCACATTAAAGGGCGCTAACCTGCTTAGCCGGCCTTTGAAATTGCCCTTTCAAATTAGGTTTTCAGCAGGGGGCTATTATAAATTCAAACCCTGTACTAACGGAACAGCGACCATGTGCAGAGGGGCGTCCACGGGGAAGACGCTCCGCAATCCAAAAAAAAAAACTGTCAGGTCGTCAGAGCTTTTAAATGTTAAGGAAAGGTTAGCTGACCGGGTACTGTATCTGGCACTCATGATTAATGTATTCCCCCTCTTTAAACACCCAAGTTATCACAGAGATCATTCTGCACATTGTTATATACCACAGTCATGTTTCATAAAGCCAGTCTTTCTTACAGTGGGGTTATAAGCCCTGAGGTTCCAGTATTTGGTTTATGGGAGATCTACTCCGTGATGTACTGCCAGCGTGTACCCTGGACAGTCTCTGCAGAGCTAAACTTGGTAGCTTTCCCATTAATGATACGGCTTCCATATCCTGTATATGAAAAGGCAAAAAAGCATAACTAAATCAATGTAATTACTTTTAATTTAACAGCGCCCCTGCAAATGAGCGCCTTCAGGATTTGAGGGATGAAGTCTTTTTGGGGGGAAAAAACCTCCTTTGTAGTCCCCAGTTCACCTTAGATCTTTCTAAATACAATTACGATTGAGGCGGAATTGCCAGATAAGGTCCTTACCCCTCTGACCCCTGTTCTTCCACAGCATGTGATCCTCACTGCTAAATAATGATACCTTATTTCAGCATGCAAAATATCTTGAAGTAGACAAAAAGGCGCACACTTAAAAAGCAGGGTCAGTCAGCAGCTCTATAAGCCTATGTGATTAAAAGCTAATTAAGATAGTCTTCTTTTCAATGATTGGTACTCGGGCATATTATAAGAGGTCTATTATTGCTTTCATGGAGAGAAGATGGCTTTGAGGCTTGGTGATTTTACTGTAATGCTAAACAAAGCCACTGAGACTCACAATGGAGTCCATTACTCGATGAGAGACAATTTGGAATGTGTTTAAATAAAAGGATGTGCCCTTTACTTAAAAAAAAATCTTAACAAAAGCTAATGAAACAGGCTATAGCATTAAAAATGTAATATTGTGGAAAAGGGGTGAGTAGGGTGTCCTGGAGGACTGCAAGGCGGGTGCTTGATGGTGGAGGTGGGTTGGGTCTCTTGGTGTAGTTTGTGGTCATATGTTTAATTGTGAATTATAACAATTCCACAACACATTTTATTCTTTCACCCCCCACCCCACGCACAGTCGCATTTCTGTGGTGGCATTTGCATTTCTGTACACTCCTACACTGTCAATATTCTCCTCATTAATTCCGCCGGCTCCTGGAGCCAGAGAGCCCCAGCCCTGGGGACGGCGGGCGGGTGGGAGAGCATGGGCAGAGACAACAGCGCGGTGAGAACAGTGAGAACAGCGGAATAAAGAGATGCTGTTCATCACTCAGAGGCGTTTACTGTGTTGATACAGCAAGCGCTTGGGAGGCAGTTTCCCTGACCTGGGGTCTGCTCTCCTCAGAGATGCAGCAGCCGAAAAGATGGACACTGTAAAGCGGTCTAGGCTGACCGCAGTCAGAACCAGTTTTACCCCTTCCTCTGTCAAACTCCATTGTCATGCTGACCCTGGCAGGTCATAGTTTAAGGCTTAGTTGTATATCACACCCTGGGGTTCGAAGATGGCACCGCATTCATTGACAGTATTGCAGTCAATTTTCGGACTTCCTACTGGAACCCTGTGTCCTTCATGTTTGATACATATGTTGTACGTATCACAGCTGTGTCATAGTTTTCCTGTTAGTACAGGTACTGACCAAATTAGGTGATAAATATGAAGTTACTTCCGTGAACACCTACATCACCACTCTCTACTTCCATTCTGTGAGCTTTGTTTTGAGTACAGTCAGCCCGCCTTATCCACAGGTTTGGCATCTGCGGTTTTGACCAACCACGGTTTGAAAATATTTTTAAAAAATCCAAAATATTCTCAAAAAGAAGATTTGAAATTCCCGCACGCAGTGTGGAGGCATACAGTATTCCAGAATACTGTAGTCAGTATGATTTACGTGGGTTTCAGCGGTTCTAGTAGTACATATAGGTGGGGTTTCAAGTTATGAACAAGTATAGGGTAAAATTACATCATTTCATATGTGTCCTGAGTATCCGCAGTTTTTGCACATCCTCAGGGGTTCTGGAAAAGTAAACCCAAGGATAAGGTGGGCCGACTGTATAATCAGGAAGTATGTAGGGCCAGAGTAGGCCTTTAACACAACCTAAAGGTCACTGCTCCAAACGCACACACAGGCTTTTAGTCTAATCCCCTCGACCCAGGGACAGGACGTCAGAATATGACGGTGACCGACGGTCAGCTCACTTCAGCCGGTGACAGATGACGGATTTCACTGACCACTGACAGACTGCACAAGCAAATGAGGCCTGCTTTCCCTCATAACCTCACAATTTCAGAGGACAAGAAAATTCATCTTCAGATTAAATTCGGCTCCTGACAGCTGCCTCTGAAACACAATTGCTGACCCAAGAATCGAAACTTCAGAAACTGCACTCCTCCAGAGGGGGGAAACTTCCAGAACTCAAAATTACACCACAGTGTCAGAATTCCCCCAACCCCTGCCTTATTGCAACTTTGCCCCTGGATCCCCTGTCACTGTTTATTTTTTACATTTTTCTCTTTTTTTTCCTGCACACAAATTGAACTACCGTTCTATCAGCTTCACCAAACATCTGTCCCCTGCAGACTCATGAGGAGGAAGCCGGACTCACATAACTCCTTCAAGTCATGCTAGAACCAGCTCTCACTTCTCTCCACTCTGCAGAGAAACAGCGATCACATATTGCATGTGCTATTGGATAAACTTGGATAAAGGTCAACATCTGACCAGATTGCACAAAGCTAGCCTGTAGGGGCCGCTAGACAGCAATGCTGAGGATTTTTACTGACTTGACCCCTAACTCTCACCAGCGGGGCAGAGCCAACTGATGGCTCCCCAGTATGGACCTCCAGCAATAGCCTTTCATGGATGGTGTGGCTGTTTTTTTCCATGAAAAATGTCTCCTTGGTGCCGTGAAGACAAATGCCGAAAACTGCGTAGTAGGATCGCTGGAGAGTGGTGGAGCAAGCCAGCCAAAAAAAAAAACAACAAAAAAAAAACAAGGCGAACTGTCAGGCGGCTGTGGAGCCACATGAGCAGCAGGGCTATTTGAAAGTGTAATGAGCTCGGTGCTGGGAAAAGCGTGAAAGCATCAAACCCGTTTACAGCCTCTACTTGTCAGGCTCTCCCCTGGGGTATGGGGAGGGCCACACTTTCCTCCCTCTCAGCACTCTCTCCCTCTCTCTTGCTCTCTCCTCCTCCTCTCCCTTTCTCCTTCTTGCTTGCAGGCCTGGCAACTCTGAGTAAGTTGAGGCCTTGCGCCAATCATTTTTTCAGCTCACGAATACTGACATCTCCACAATGACTGGAGCACAAATAAAGAGCTGGGTTTTGGGAGATACACTGGGTTCTCTTTTAGTTGATTATAGTGTTAAAGAGCTCTTTGAGCAAAGGGGAATGGGGCATAACCACAGTGTTATGGAAAAGGAATCCTGGGCTTACTTCATCGAAGTTCAAGGCGTTCTCGCAGGAACAACAGAGGAGAGAAAAAAAACGCATTTTAAAAGTGTGACATGCCTTCAGTGAATCGGCATATCTGATGGAAAATACAATCCAAGCAGGTAATTCCAACAGGTTTTAGAATAGTTATTTTCAAGGGCGTTGGATACATACATATGCCAAAGACATCGGCGGAGAATGAGGAGAGGCATATATACACAGTAATTTGTCTTCTGGCAATGCATTGGGAGATCCATTTTGTCTGTCTCTCTAAACGCTGCCACGACGAAGACATACTGCCAAGAGGAACTGGCTTTTTTTTAGCTTCGGTGTCTCTTCGAGAGAGGCTGGCACTCCTGTATCAAGTTCTTTCTCATTTTTAAGCACCTTGGCTGAGCATTGAGGCATTTCCAGAATATTATTTATTCTTTGCCGATGTATTGGGTGAAAGGTGCTGAAATGAGGTGGAATTTTGTGTTTTAACTAATATTGTAAAAGTTTTCTTATGACTCTCAGTCGGTGGGCTGTCGCGCGCAATTAACTGCACATATTTATCACTTTGAGAGGAAAACGATGCACAGCATCTTCAGTGGAGATACATCAAAACTGCAAATTAATGCGGTTCATTTTAATGACTCATTTAGTTCAGGATCTCTCTCTCTCACATAAACACACACACACACACACACACACGCACACACACACACACACACACACAGATACAGACAGATGCATATGCAGACTGATAGACTCAAACAAACATTCCAATTGCTTCAGCTCAAAGCTATTCAACCCAAACATTGCTCATATGCAAAAGCTTTCGTAACACTCTACATTCCAATAAAATATTTTTAAGAAAGAAACTGAACCTTTTACAAACCCTTTGAGTACACAAAACTGTGATAGCATCAATTTGATTTCATCTTTAAAGATCTCTACTGATCTCTCACTCAAGCAATTTTTTTTTTTTTTTTTTTGGTCCCTTTAAATATGCTAAGTGTAAGGTGCTTTTGTTTGGAAGTGTCTGCTAAAGGTCAACATCTGTTATTGTAAGATTAGATATAGCTACACCTGCAGCTGTCTCACTGCTGGCATCCTGTTGCATGGTGATCTAATCCCCCAGTCCTGACTGGGACCAGAGGGGACAAAGCAGGCTAACCCTACACCCTCCTTGTCTGCTTTCAGCAAAGCATTAAATAGACCTCATACATAGCAGAGATGTGCGAGAGAGGACACATAGGCAAACAAACGCAGGGGTGACGACAGCATCACAAAAAGAGACAAAAAGACAGCGCTCCCCACCAAGCCAGTGTCCATGCTCCATGCTCACTCCCAATTCATAAACGGTCTGCGGCAACCGCGGCAGCCATTCAGCTCTTAATTACAACCAAAGAGTCAACAGCAAAGATGCAAGTTAAGTTGCACGGGACTTCAAACGCCTTCTTCTGCCAGGAAATGGAAAGGCGCTGGTCCTTTGAGAATCAGACCTACAGGCGAAGAAGACACGTCAAGCTTTGGGCTGCCCACGAGGATGCAACGCTGGCCGTTGTGGAGCGTTGGAAAGATAAGTCCATCGGGGTAGGGTGTAAAGAAGGGGGCGGGGGGGAGGGAGGGGGTGGTGGGCGGGCGGGCGGGCGAGCACACTGCCATTCTGTTCCTAAGGTGCAGTGACGTCCATGAGTAATAGGCACCAGTAAGGCACCAGCATCAGGCCCATCGCCAAGGCACGCCACAAAACCCACCCCAACGATCACACCTCTCCTCTCCCTGCTTTCTGCACTGCAAAAATGGCTTTTATATACCGCCTTCGCCTCCTCCATCTTCAAGAGCCACTTCTTCCCTGATGGCAATTGATTGCTCGGTAATTACCTGAGAACCTGCTAATTGGATGCACTTGGAAACAGAGTGTCTTAATGCACTGGGTGGTGATAAAGGTCTGCCCATCTATTCAGGGAACTTTCCCCATACACACGGTGCTTTGATGTCAGAATCCTGCCGGAGTACAGCAAATGACAATTTTTGTACCACCCATGGATTTCATATTTTGATTATTATTACTATTATTACTACAGATGTCAAGTGAACTATTAACCAGATGCTCTACTATTAGTGGATACAAGAGCAAAGTCAAAGTCCATGAAAGTAATAGCAATAATCATAATAATTATAAAGGTTTTAATGTACCTCCTCATAAAATATGTGTATTCTAAAGGGCACACAAATAAGAACAATACAATACATGACCATTGAAAGACATGGTCATGATGGTAGAGGCAGCATTATAAAGTTACTTAAAAGCCACTTTGATGAGTTGATTACCAGTTGCCTCAGATCTGCGGTCACGGTATTGTAGTTCAGATCATCAGTAATGTGCTTGAGTGCCAGGCCATTAGCTGCTTTAGAAACAATTTAGAAAACCTTAAAATCATTTCTAAATTCACAGGCTAGGTAGCGCAAAAAAAGTCATAATTTTCACTTTCAAATTTCTATTCATCAACCTGTGACAGTAAAGACCTAAAGTTGGTAAAATCGCAGGGTTTGAAAAAAGACCCTTTTCTTCATGCGGGAGTGGATACTCAGATCAGCTTTTAAAATTATGCCTTGATATCTTATTTCTGTTTGTTCATTGAACCCATGTTCTGTGACCTTGGTCTCATCTTGGCTCAAATTAACACATCTCTCATCCTCAGGTAATGTCTATAATACAGAGCTGTGTATATAAATGTTACCTGAGTAATTATATAAAATTAATACCAAGATTCATATCCAAGGGGGATAGTAGGTGTAGCATGTGAAAAGAGAATAAAACCAGGCCCAAAATAGAGCATTGGGAAAACCAAAGGTACGGTAAACCATCCTTACAGTCTCTTAAGACAGTAAAATGGTCTGCTTGTCAGATATAATTGAAACCATTGTGTATTATACAGTTTCATTTTAAAACATAACATGTAATGGAATAAACAAAAAAATCATTCTCTAGTCACTGCGAAGAATAAAAGTAGATTTGGTGGAAGCGTGTCTGTCCAAACAATGTTATTGCGCTATCCCAGGGACTACAGAAGTGCTCTCTGGCATTTTCACATAGTTGACTTGAAGTTTGAATTCAAACAGAAGAGTGGCTTATTTCATTTGAGCTTCGTAAAATCTCGTTGTGGATATTATCATATTTCAGTAATTAACTTAAAACAATGCAAATCTGCACAAACATAAACGGATGCTGTCAGAATGCATGGCATAAACCTAAAGTGATCATAATTGCATTTCATTCCTCCAAAATTTGCCAACTGAAAGCGAACAATTGTGGAAAAAAAACTGGAAACCAACCGCTCGGGGGCAACGAAATACTGTCACGACAATTCATGAGGTAATTCATTTGTCCCTGTGTAACCCTGTGGTTTTCTGCAGATATAACGCATGAATTCTTTCAGAGAAGACTACATAGCTATTACAATATGTATCCTGCACACTTCCCAGAGGCTACTATATGGTTTATTTAAACAGCATCTAATATGTAATAACGCAAGAGTTTGAATGCTATAGAAAATTAATAACACTAGAGTAAAGAAAAAAGTGGAATGAAGTTATTTTAAATTGGATGTGCCTTTCTTGCAAGTGAACCAATGTGTAGGTTAAGTGCCATCAGACCACTGTGAGTACTTTGAAGGACAGCTCCGTATAACAGAGGAGGTTGATTTAAAGCAGCAGTCGTGGACGGAGAAACGAGTGGCGTTGAATGTGAATTCGCAGTGGTTTAAATGGCTTCGTTTCCACAACTTAACTTCACCGGTCATGGCAGCAATTACAGCTCCGGCAGCATCTCCAGCGACGAGCAGCGTCTGGGCCGCTCGCTGTTCAGCTGCCCGCTCCAGTGGATTGTGAAACAACATTGCAGCTGGAGCCGCGAATCAGCAATAAAGTTTAATCAGACGATATGCAGCAAGAGAAGGAACGGAACAACACAACACAATCACCGGTGCTATTCATGCTTTCCGGCCCAGCAGACGATAGATCGGAAAGTGTATGCTAATGCCGTGGCACCTGCATTCACTGACGCCAGCGTTTGGAGACCAAACCTGAGAGTTCGGATGGTAGAAATAGCACAATTAACGTAGGTTTTACTTGCTTCATGATGTAAGTGAAGGCTACGTCCTGATATTCACAATGACACATTTCTAAAACTATAGTTGTTCTAAAACGAAGTCAGATGAGTGATACAGAGCACATAACTATTGTATGACAAAATAAAATAAAAAAAATCCACCATCTTTGTTAAATGAAGTCACAAACCTGCAGCCACAAGATCTGGCAGTTACCTCCATGTTCAAATCGACTGAGCTAGCTAATGACGTCAAGTTCGAACACAAGCGCGGTATAGCTAATATACACCTGCATCATTCCTGCTTCGCTCTTGCCAAGTTATTTTCAACGGTATATTTCGGGTGACAAATCTCGGCCCTCGGCACTCATTGCGGTCATTTAGCAAATGCTTTTATCCAGAGAGAGTTAGAAAGTGGGATAATATAAGTGCATTTAACTGATTAATAAAAGCGAAAGTGCCAGACCTGCCGAACAGCATTAACATACCAGCGGGCATATGCAACATCGCTAAGGTATCAATGCGAGTTAATTATCAGGTACAACTCGAGGTACGTAACTTAAGTGTCCAAGATGGAGCAGGAACTCGTCTGTGCTATGTCAGCAGGGATGTATTATTCTTCCTTGTTAAGTCGTGCTCGCACAAACTCTATCCCAAAATCATATATATTTTATCAGCTTTGAAAACTTTACGCCATTGAAAACTGTATCATGACAGACTGCCTTCACTAAGACTTTTTAATGCATCCAATATACCCTTAGTAAATGTTTGTGGGTACTGCAAAGAAGTCGAGTGTTCTATTAGCGTCGGTCAACTTCTGTCGTCTTGTGTTGTGGTGTGTAACAGAGCCACCGCAGAAAACACAGTTGTTTTACTTTAGTGTCATAACTAGGGTAGACGCAATGGTAGCTGGAATGAAAAGTATTTGAAAAACACATTTTGAAGTCTTTTCGAGTTATGTGAGACTGCATAGATCATTCGAGACATTGAATGAAGTTTTTCAAATTCCAGTTAAATATAGTCATTCAAAACTATAATTGTATCTCATCCTTTTGGCTCCCTATTTTTGTATTTTTTTTCCACATAAAACACACCCTTTGTTGTAAAACCCTCATTGGGACCAAAAAACTCGAAAATTGAACAAAGTGCTAATATTTTTTAATTAGTAGCCCAACTTGTTTGCACCAGGATAGCTTTGAAATCAGCACCTGAAACAAAAGCGGTATGAACGCTTGAGAATTTACAATTATGCCGTGCTGTATGTAAGATTAAATACTGATTGCTAATTTTGTACTGTTCCTCCAGAGCACTTCTTTGGGTATGTGGGAAACCTTTCCACTTTCCACAATGTGGCTCACAAATAAGTATTTCCCTTGGCTTGCACCTGGTATTAGAATGTTCTGATCAGTCTTGTCAAATAGAAAGGCATACTATGGGAAAAAAATAACCAAACCAACAGCATTAACAAGACAGCCATGCACAATAAATTATCTACAAATGAAAGACCTGCCAAGAGTATCAGTGCTTCAATGTCATATGAAAATGCACACATATGATTTTTTGACGGTAATTTATGATTACCTACTGCTAAGAATGTTTCAGCAACCGAGAACACCATAACCGTGGTTTAATGGTGCTATAATAAATTGTTGCCCTGTTGGAATTCCATTCTTATGAAAACCCGCTTTCTTTCATCATGTCTCCACGAAACCTTGATTATTTTCTCTGTTTGAAGCATAAATTTGATGCGCTTGCTTACATAACTGCAGCGAGAGGTTCCAGGCAACCCAGGCCCTTGCACGTCAGTTTTACTCCTCTTTGCTTTGACACATCCAAGAGATCATTTGGGAAATGCAGCAAATATTATTTTACACACTGAATATTAATGGGTGAGTAAGCTTAACCTGAGAATAAAGCAGATTAATTATTCACAAATATAGAATACATTTTCACATTTGATCTACAGCCCACACCTAATATTTACACCAAACATGCCGTGAAAACATAACTGACTCCCACAACGGTTGAGGTTTATGAAAAAAAAAAAATCTTCTGATATTACGCACAATGAACAAATATATAACATTTGAGCTTGGTAATGAAGGAAAAGTGAAAAGTTTGATAAAAATAAAAAGTATTAGTTGGATATGGTCAAGGACTGGGTGGTATCTTGGTGGGTTCTTTGAATCTACATGCTTAATCTTTGATTAAGTATCTGGAAACACCATGTCAGGGTGTTAGTTATGATGTCAGTCATGAGCCTGAAAAGTGAGTCCAGATAGTATTATTCAGTGTACTTACACTGTCCAATCTGAATTACACTGCCAAATGTGAAAAGTTTAAAAATGGTCAAAGTAACTGAAATGGGTAGGGAGAAAAAAGTTTGGATGCCATACTAATATTTGACACAAATCTAGATAATTACCATAAAATGTTGGAAAAATGGGAGCAATGGTAGAGGAAAAAGAGAAAAGAAGAAAAAAAACAAAGGAAAAAAAATGAAAAAGAACAAAAGCAATAAAGTAAGCTACTTCCGTGATTCTAATTTTGAAGAGTAATAATGTTCATGATTAATTTTGCTTCTGCAGATAACAGTGCTGATGAAGGTGATTATGACGATCTTCATCTTGATCCTTGCTGAATAAGAGACACTCACTGTAATCTTACTGTGTTAAGGCAAAATTTATTTTTTATATTGATTTTTTTTTTCTCTTGGGAAAAGGCTCAATGCCACAAGCTACCGATGCACTTGACCCAATAAATATGTTAAAAATCATAAAAGAGTAGAACGAATCCACAAAAGACAGTAAAACCTCCTGCCATTTTAATATGCTGATCACTCTTGTTTTTTAATGTTTTTTTTTTTTTTTTATAAAATACACCTTCCAGAAATATAACATGACAATGAACAAAATGTGCCTGTGTATTGAGGAAGGAACTGTTATGGGTTTAATGGGACTTCAAGCTTCGGCAAAAAAAGTATTTCACACAATAACAGTAATCTGTTTTGCAACAATACCAGAACAATCACCATAATTTATTTACAATAAAACTCTAATGCAAAATTATTACTATCATAAGTGGACATTTGTCCAATAAAGAAAAATAAACGTGAACCATTTTGAAAGCTAGAATGAATCATTGAGATGTTTCATAGGTATTGATGTGCACAGCCAGTAATGTTTAATCTGTAACACACTTTTACTTATGTATATCCATTTATTTGTTTTGCCTTTGTGTTCTAAAAGCATCATTAAACTCTCTTATACCTCATATTAGAGTTAATATTTAATGCATAGAAAACAGGGCAGAAACATACCTTCTGGGACAGTGCAGAACACACGGATTCAAAGACAGCATGCACCATTTACTCAGGTCCAACACACTACTTCAAGCACACCTGCACATGTGGACACACACACACACACACGTGCGCACGCATACGCGCACACACACACACAAAGCTTCAGTGACATCCTCCCATTCCAAATTACACTCTTATTTAAAGATATTTTGCGTTTGGCAAGTTCACTAAATTCCCGAGCTCTAAATTCATAAGCACCAGCATAAGGGTACTAAATAAGCAACAAAAATGGAGATGATTATTATTTTTTCTTCATGGTGAATGGCTCTTTTAAAAGTGTATTATAGTTATACAGTAAGGCCAAAATACTGGTAAACCCTACATTACAATATAGTTTAAGGTTTTTGAAAAGATCTCATAGTACAAGTTCTGCTTTGTACTTATTTCTCACCAAAAGTGTGTGCACAACAGGCGACGTGTTCAATTTAAAATTGTACAGAAGACTACTTAAAAGACATCCCACTGCAGTAAATATCCACCATGAAACCTGGAGATGAAGAAATAAAGAAAATAACCACTACAAAGCACTGCTGAACCCAATATCAAGTACATTCCCTTTGGAAATCAAATGAAACAACATACAAAAAAAAGAAAGCATGAAGACAAGCACATAGCTGAGCCAAAGATTCATACCAAAAACCATTACTGCAAGTACTGCAAGTAGTGAGTGAACCGTGCATGAGGAAGGCATATACTTTAACATAAAAGCCAAAACCCAGACAGTTTAGTTTCCACAGTGGTACTCTCACCAAAGTCACTTCTTAAAAAATATACATATCCACACACCAAAAAAGGATTATGGTGTTTTTTCAATTTAAGTATTCACTTTTTGTTTTCCAGTTATTCATGCTGGGAGTTGTATTCCTTAAAGGAACATATTTCAATATAGCAGAAGTGAGTGCAGCTGGTGGACTAACGCTTTCCCCTAACATAGCGGCTGGAGACCCAGGAGCAAGGAAAACCCAACTGAAAACCTATGACACCTCTCCCCTGCCATTTTCAGGCAAGGGCTCAGTGCAGAAAAGCCATAACACAGCAAATGCGTGTACTTGCAACAAAGGCAGTTTGGTAGTTATGTTTTTTTTTAATCATCATCTTTTATTTAATAAATATATATATTTTTTAAACTTTTGCAGCCGAAACAGTCTCCCATAAGCTCTAAGCTATACAACATAGGGTTCTTTGGCTCAGTACCAAGAGTAATGGAGAAGGCTAGCAGCATGTTTAACCAAGCAGTTCTCTTAAGGAAGCTGGCAGAAGGGGCTAATTCTTACTGGCAGTTTAGCAGTAAAAAGCCATGGGCAAGTCCGAGGAGGAAGGAGAGAGGTGAGGAGAGGCAGACGGAGAGGAAACTCGGGGGGGAAACACTGAGGGGATATTGTCATGTATCCATAGTGAATTCTGGGAGTTTCACGGTACTCCAACAACTACGTTAGCATTTAACCCTTTAAAGCTGTCGTGTAAGAAACTGAAGCTGTGCTACATTCAGGAGGTTTTTTTTGTTTCCAGGAGGAGCAATGGCTGCACATGTTCTACAACACGAAGCAAGTTCTATGCGAACCGTGGCGATAAAGAGGGCCTTCCCGTTGTTGCCGTGCCGGGGACGAGAAGGCCGGTGGGGGTGCATTCTTGTGTCCAGGGGGGTTTCCGAAGTGCATACGAGAAGTCAAGGAAAAACAGGATACGCCCAGTCATGTCTGTTCGTCTGTCCTTCCATTTGCCATTCAATGAAGACATGTCTATGGGGTGGGGGGTAGGGTGAGTGGGGTGGGGGCGTGGTGGATGAGGACGCTATGCCGTCGTTTCCGACAGCATGCCCTCGCCGTCACTGTCGTTCAGGTAGCTGCGGCGGGAGTGAGCGGAGCGGAAGGACCCACGGGAAGCGCCCCTCTCCTTATCCTCCTCTCCTTCTTCTTCATCAGATCTGTCCGGGCCTAAGTGTCTTCTGTATGAAGGCGGACTGAAAAGGGAAGAAAAGAGCACTGTTATTAGCACCATGCTAACCCGGAGGCATCCATTGCCACACTTTTTGGGGTTTTTGTCCAGCTCTTCTCAGACCCTAGATAAACACACTGCTAAAGACACTGCCCCCAACCCCCAGGCCCAGCTTTGTCCCAGGACAAAAGTTAATCTTTTAAACGCAGGCATTATGAAAGGTCCAAATCGATAAGGACACGACGTTGATGCAGAGTCAAGATATAAAAAAAAAAGAAGAAACATTGGTTACTTTTTTTATAAATTAAGTCCTTATTCCTGAACTTCTTCCAAATACTCTTCACAGCACCAAGAGAATGTTTACTGGCTGCCTGTACTGAGACTTCGGGGGGGTGCCTGGGTCAAATTGCTGCACTTTGTGCTTCAGGCTAATGCTTGCACATTTTTTAGCATACACACATTCCCCAGGTACTTGGCTGTGGGGTTAGTAAATCAGTGAAAATTCCTGAAACTAAGAGAAGTGTATTGCAGTGGCAGCACCTTTTCATCCTTAAACTTCCCTATTGTGAGGCTTTCTGTGCTGTGTTAGCCTTCCTGGCATACGTTGCAGCATGCACCGTTTTGTTTGCTGTGATAAATGGAGAGCAAACAGACAATCAAATTCCCCATTCTGCCCCTCGCAAGCACGTCTTACAAGATGGGCTAATTTACAATGGGATTAGGGACAATCTGCGGCAAGATTTCAACCGCGGCCCTTGGGGACGTCTTTCAAAGGGAGGCCCTCGCTACGCTTGGCTGAAGATTCCCTGACACCCCAAGATAAGGTTCCTTACCTGTTCCTTACTGCATATTGAAGCGTCCTCTAATTCTCATGCTATTTACATCATGCAGACCCCCGGGTTAATGGCTGCTGTCAATCCGGTGTCCTTAATAAACAGGTCTATGTATAGTAATCAATGTCCCGGCTTTAATTATGTCTATAACCATGTATGCGGCTAGAAGGACAAATCCATAATGGCTTTATTTAATAGTGCGCTCCAGCTGCCCTGTTGTTTTGGCCTGCGTTGTAGGGTCATAAATCACAAAGGCATTTCAGCTACTATTAGCAGGTTTAGTTACATGCTCTTGGCTTCCTAACCTTCCTGGTTCAAAGCAGATTTTCCCATTTACATAAACCCTTTAGAAATCATTTGATGGACCCCCCAGGTTGGCCGCTGGAGCAAAACATAGTTGCTTTGGCTTTGCTAATAACAATTGGTTTTGAAAAAAAAAAAAAAAAAAAAGAATACAACTGCAAAGCAGATCAAGGCATTTTCAGCTTCATTTTTGAAAACACTTCAGATTGTGGGAGGAATAGGAAGTAGCCCTAGAGGGCAGCACCCAAATAACGTAGCAGCTAGTGACAAAATTTCTCCCCTACAGAAGGAGAAAGGATATTCTTTTATTTCTTTTAAGTCTTCAAAGAATGTCACTCTTTCTTGTCTCCTAACCTCCCCCAAGTGAGTTATGCACACATTAATTAGTTTAATTTCCTTTCAAAATCCAACGAAAAACATGCAAAACAAACATGAAAAACCGTCTATGGACTTCAGGGTACGTGTGAACCAGTTAAAACTTCCTTTTAAAACCGAAGGCAAAACATGCATAGCAAACACCAGTGTTCTTTTGAACTTTCCTTTGCACACACAAGCAAAAAAAGAAAAAAAAAAACACAAAGTAATATGCAACAGGCAGAGTGAGAATTTAAATAGGGTGAGAATTTTCAAACATACAAAGCGCACACACAGGGAATTGAAGGTTTAAAACACACGGAAAGCTGCCAGTCGGGCACTGTGTCGCTGGTTAGCACCACGCCATGCTGTCACTCCAGGCCAGGTGCCACCTTACGGGCCAGTGCTTTTAATCGCTGTCCGGTCTGTACAGGTACTTCATCATCAGGTTGTCCACTTTCTTTTTCTTCTGCTTCTGTTCCCTCTTGCTGGGGGGCCTCTCCTCACTTGGAGCCCCGGTCTCATCCTCGTCGCCCCCGCGCTGGGCGGGGCCTTTCTTGACGCTGCTGGAGCTCCGGTAGGAGATGGTGGAGGCCCCAGAGGAAGAGGAGGATGAGGAAGAGGAGGAGTCAGAGGAAGAGTCAGAGTCTGTGTCCCTCTTCTTGGAGCTCCTCCGGGACTTCTTTCCTTTCTTCTTGGAGCTCTTCCTCCGGCGCTCGTCCGGTGAGGAGCTCTCCGAGTCAGAGCTGCGGCTCTTCTTCTTGCCCTTGCGGCTGCGGGTGCTCCGTACACTGCTGGCACTGCTGGTTGGCCGGGTGTAGTCCAGGGTGGAGCCTGACCGCCAGGAGGAGGACTCGCCGCCCTGTGAGCTCTTCACACTCCGCACGCTCCTCCGGCCATCCTCCTCATCGCTCTTATCACCTTCCCCCTTCTCCTTTGCCTCTTCATCTTCCTCCTCCTCCCCGTCCGAGTCCTCCAGGCTCCGCCTCTTGAACTTGATCGGCTTGAAGCTCAGGACCTCGTTGATGGCAGCCTCCAGGTCAGGGTCGAGGTAGTTGCGGTGGCTGACGGGCTTGATGTCGGAGTTGGCCGCGTCGGGGGGGCTGTCTTCAGACGAGCGGGCCTGGGGAGGCATGGAGAAGCTGCGGCCCACGGATCGGGGGCTGTATGCGGAGGAGCCGCCCCGGCTCTCACTGAAGGCCACGCTCAGGCCATCATCGTCGATGCCAAACTCGCTTAGCCGGCTGCTGCGGGCCAGGGAGCACTGACTCACACTGCCAGGGCTCCGGCCGCCAGATCGCCGGCTCAGGCCGGGGCTGAGGGATGGGGCGTACGAGTCGCTGCGCCCGTCGTCCAACCAGGAGGCGCTGCGGCGCAGGTTGCGGGGGCTGGAGGGCCCCAGCCCGCTCAGGGTGGACATGGCGTCGTCGTCCAGGCCCAGACCCAGCCCGCGGCGGGCAGTGGAGGCCCGGCTAGGGGCTACTGAGGACACGGTGGACTCCTTATCAAAGTCCTGATTGGCCCAGCGGCGCTCCAGCCCCTTCCTGGCCCGGCTGGTGGCCTCCGAATACGCCTGGGAGATGATCGAGCCCCGGTCGTCCAGGTCATCGCCGGCCTGTGACTTCTTCCAGGAGCTGACCGACAGGGCATCGTCCTGGCCGTCAGCCGACTTGGACTTGGCTTTGCGGAAGGAGGAGCGGTCGTGGGAGTCAGAGTGCTCCTTCAGGGTGCTGAAGAGGGAGCTCTCATCTCCGGCGCCCCCTATGGAGTCCTTCAGGTTGGAGCGCTTCCTGTAGCTGAGGGAACTCATCACTGAGACCGGCCTGGTCTGCTCCACCTCTTTGCCCTCTTTGCTGTTCTCTTTCCATTCCTTGCCCTCTTTCCCTTCCTTTGTTTCCTTCACGTCTGCATTCGCTGCATTTCTGGTGCACCGCGGCCAGAGTGGTGTGAAAGCATGGCACGGAAACAGTGACACAGATAGGAGGAAGGACACGGAGAGAAAGAGAAGGCATGGATGAATTACAAACAAGGAGAAAGAGAATAGTGGTGAACGAAAGCAGGGAAATTTGAAGAAACAAAAAATAAAACAAGAACATAAATACAAGAAGTACTGTTTCAATGGAAATTTAAAATAATATACAAGAAAGCATTAAGGCTTTTTTGAGGCTGCTAAATTGTTTTTGAAAATGAATGAAAACCTGGGTAATTATAATAAATAAGGACACATGCAACTGCCTCAGTTATTGAGTCACAATTATTGCTAATCTACAAATGGAGAGAAGTGAAACCTTAATGAGCTCTAAAAACAGAAAATTGCGTGAAGACCAAAGTTACCTGCATGCCTCGAAGGAAAAAGACAGTCAAATCAAACTGCACTCAAACTAAATATTATACCTATCATCTAAGTAAGTCACAGTAATTAATACACACGCTCTTAAGATTACTGCATCGTGTGAAATTGTCTCTAGGAGCAGCCCCAACTCGTGCAATTACCATCCATGGCCTTATTTCCAGGGCCCTGCCACCACCTAAGAATTCAGGTCACTTACCGCAGCATGGCAGGGCAATCATCTCGCTCTCAGTGAGCCCTGATGGCAGTATGTCTACCTGACAGAACATCTTGAAAGGAAAGTTTTAAAAGTTGTGAGCCGTATAAATGGGAGTGTTAAATCTCCTCGAAAATAAGACAAAATTTCAGGGCAATCCGAGCTGCCAGCTCGCGGGCTGATCCATTAATCTTAGGGAGCGGGGGCCTTGGCAGGCTCCGATTGCCAGCTGGGCTACGGGCCGCGTCGATAAATCTGTCAGAGGCGGCTCCATTTTGTGGTCCCTTGTCATCAGACGGGGTGACAGTGTATGGAACGAGGCAGGAGAGAGTGAGAGAGAGAGAGAGCCGCAAACAAAAACCAATCCCTCTGTCTGTCGTCTCCCCCATCGTCACCCCCCCTTCGTCCCCAAGGCAATCTCTATCCCATTAGGCCTTTATATACACGTCGCCAAAGGACTGAGCATGTGGCTGCCCCACAGGGGGAAGGGAGAAATTATTATTGCTGATTAACTATCGATGGGAACAGGAAGGAGGGCAGCGACCGCACCGACCTGGGACTCTTCAGGCTGCCATCGTCCGACAGGTTCTTGGCAGAGCCCTTGTTTCGGGACAGCCACGACTTCACCCCGTCCACACGGTCCTCCACCTCCGAATCCGTCTCTGAGTCTTCTCCACTGCCGGGAGAGGAAGAGAAGGATTAGTGCAAGAAAGAGAGAGAGAGAAAGAGAGAGAGACTGGAAAAGAAGAGTCAGACATAAAATTGGTCTTAAGTGTTAGCAAGATGGGGGGGGTGTGTGTGGAGGAGGGGGGGTGGACGCCACACAGAAACATGCAAAGGGGAGATGGACAGATCCCCCACACACACAAACACACGTGCAGACAGGACCTGAAAACGCACAGAAACATTCTCGTTGTTATTTTTTATGCATTCACATGTCATTGGGTTACTGTCGCCATTTTTCATTACTCTGGTGAGTGGTGGCTCTGTTGGACAGGGACAAGTAAACGCAGTTCAAAACTCAGAACAGCAGATCAGCTTTTTCCCCGCTGCATTCAAAAGCAACATTCCAGTTAGGCCGATGCATACAACTGGCTGGGAGGAAGACAAGGGGGGGGCAGAGGACCTTCACATTCACCTTCAGCACCTCCTGTGTATATATCTACATACGTCTACATGTCTATGATGGCCTTAAGCCTTTTTATTCATTTCTATGTAGGTGTTACACCGTATTTACATTTATAATATTGTGTATTTCTGTATGTTGTAATATTGTGCATTCTCGTATCTATGAATATATGTATGGTGCACTTTTGGCCTAGTCTCTCCTGAAAACGAAGAGTCAATTTGAACAGGAGAGAAGTCTACTTGGCTTTTAATCCTCTTGGATAAATACATGGTAAGTGAATTAAAATAAATCAGTGCAGCTGAGGAACTGGAAAAACAGCAAACACAATTTCTGGACAAACAATCGGTTCTCAATCCTGCTCGTTTTGTTTGTTTTCACCTTGAATTCCACAACAAGTGCAGACCCCCAAAACCGGGTGAAGCGACTCAACTGTGTGGCATAATCAACCTCTTCAATCGATTAAGCACTGAGGGGAAAAAAAGCCAAAAGCACTAAAAGCTGCATGCCCTGCAGCTCTCCAAGGCCAGGGATGTAGACCGCTGATGCACACCGATTCCTTTGTAGCACCATACCGCTGAGAGGCCTGGGGGAACCGGAGAGTTCAGGGAGGGTGAACCCCACCACCTTCATTAAGAGTCCTCCTAACATCTACACCCTTGACAATGTTTGAAAGGTCGAGCGTGTGCGTACACACACACACACACACACACACACACAAGACCGTGGGGTGGCAGGTCTGGACCTGGAAGGTCACAGGGTTTGCCAGTCGTTGATGCGTTTCAGCCCTTGGATGACTGCTCTAAATTGGTGATGGCTAAGGAGACACCATACTGGGCTTTCAAAGCCTAAGGGGAACCACAAAACCCAGTAAACACTGCATCACTCCAGGACCCAGCTTAATCAGCCCTTAACAATCTACTCTGAGGCATAAGGACATAATCATACAACAGACGTGACATGGAGACGCCACCGCCACCACCAGCCGAGATCTCTGGGGCCTATCTGCAGAACGGTTGGGGGTGCAACCAGATTTCCTGAAGTCAGAACAAAGAAACAAAGCCGGGCCAATGGGAGGGGAGAATCCCCTGCCACACCCTCCCCTGCAGAACGGAGCCGGTCACATCGCTCAGTTTTTAATGAAGTACGGTCAAAATAAAGACTGAAAATCAAGCTACTGAAATGAAACATTTAAAAAAAAAAAAAATAACACCAACACTTCCAGACAGCACAAAGAACCCCCTGTTATTAGATCCTGGCTGGTCCCATAAATATGAATGTGTAGCAGAGTGCCCCCCCCAGCCTCCGTTAAGTGTATAATAACTTACGGCGGGGGCGATGGTGAGCCAGCAGCTAACACCATTGAGTAGGATGCAAATGGCCCTTGTGAAGTAATTAACTTTGCGTGTTGTACCCAAGCCGTTAAAGGCTATGGTGATGCGGGTTGTTATTGTGCATGAGCCAGCTCGACGTTGTCAATAAGTGATGGCAAACAGAGATGGACTGACCTTGCGAGAAGCCGCATTCAAGCCGCTGCTTGTGCAGCTGCAGGGCCCAAGGATTCCCATCCGTATTCATTTATTACCCGTCCCCCGGACTTAATTCACGGATTTATGTTGATGCAACCGGAGGAGGGGTGGGTTGGGGGTTTATTTGAGAGCTGACACATCCACATCTCTTCAGATTAGTTTCATCTCTCATCTCTTACCAGACATTCCCATACTGCCATTGGCATTGTTATTTCTCATTACTCTCTACAGAGTAGAATAAAAAATGAAAAATACATTTCACAGATGTATTTATTTTGGAGGCACATGTATTTCTGGGCATTATTGTTATTCTAAGCTCAATCTTAACAATGCAATTCTTTAAAAAAAAAAAAAAAAAAAAAAAAAAACCAACAGTGAAAAGAAAATATTTTGATTTGTTTCACATTTAACAGTCCCCTGACAATGTTATCGAATAATGCCAGAACCATCATGCAAATCTCTCATTTTGAGTATATTCCACACTCAATGAGGCTCTGGATGTCAATCCTCTCATCAAAAGTAAAGACTTCTCCTCTGTGGGGAAGTCTGTTCACATGGTCATATGACCACCTTGTGGACACCCTATTGGCTGAGAGTTTTTCTTGCCCGGAGCAGACAGGAGGCGTACTGTTTGAACACTGCATGTCCACAAGCAAGAGCCTTCACATTATTGATTGTTACTTTTTTTATTTTTATCTTTATTTAACCAGGTAGGTCAACTGAGAACTCAATTTGATTTTGCAGCGACAACATGGGGAATCAAAGCTGTCAGGGAAGGCAAGGGGTTGTGTAGCCAATCAGATGGGGACAACGATTACGTCGCCAGACGCAGAAGGTCATTTTTGGTCAAATTTGACCAAGACAGGGAGGTTAACAACCCACACTATTTAAAGACAGGCAGCATATGCTTGAAGAAATATATAATTTACACTATCAGGAACTGCTGCACAGCAAAATGCAAATGTCACAACACTTAAACCATGCACAAGGGTTCACCCTATCACCCTTCATGCCCTCCCCCAAGAGGATCAAAACACCCCCTCCCCCATTCCCCTAACACCATTACCAAAACTTCTTTTTAAGGGGAAATATAATTAGTGCAGTTATTTACGAGAGAAGCCAATTATTTCATGCATGCAGACAACCTCATTTAATGGCGAACTGCCCACAGTGGTTAAAAGGTCTGAATGTGGGCTGAGGGGCTGTTGAAGAGTGCTTTATACAGTTTTGACCTTGATATTAAAATCTCCGGCACGTCAGAAAGGACCGTGGGACCACAGGCAGGCCCCTACTCTTCAAAAGAGCACAGGAAAGCTTTGACCAAAACTATCTGTTTAACACGGTCCAACGAAAGCCTATGAGCTCAAATCCGCCACCTCCACACCATGCACGCAAGCTTTTATGACCGTCTGTCTCTGGGAACGTGCGCAAAGGTCGTAACGTGGATCTAATGTGGGCGATAGATTGAAAGTCTACGCTCCCAAGGGAGAGGTCCTGCCTGTACTGTTCCTTCGCCCTGGCCCACTGCCTTCTGGGTATGGGAGTTGAGCAGAGACAGTTCAGACAGAGCAGCCATGGGACAGAAGGCCGTGGTAATCGAACGCTTTGCGTGGGGTGTCAGCCGCAATTTATGTCCTCTGCCTTCTCACCACTGCTTAAGCGGTGCTGAAGCCCAGGGTAGCAAACAAACGTGAGCGAGACATTAATCGTTTCTGACAATGTGCCTCCACTGGCGGTACGTCTCTGTTACACCCCATTCTATTCATGATCAGGTTTCCACGGATTCGCCGTCTCTTTTCACGGTCCCACGTCCAAGGCCTTTGAGCTGAGACACATCGAAAACTCTTTCACAAACTGGGCGATTATGCAAGGGTCTGTTCAGAAAAGGATTTTATGATAGTACTTGTGTAACTTTGTTTATTCAACAGGCCAACATAAATTCACTGGGACTTAGGCACTTGGCTCGTAATGTTCTTCTTATCCCCTTGGTTCCTGTCTGGCTGTAGCCTCTCATACCAGTCTCACAAGCAGCCCAACCTGTATTTTGAATTACAATCTCTTATAGATGCAACTTTGGTTGTAAGTGGCCACTCAGAGCGGAAACTCTGGTGATTCTAGACTCTAGTAAGGACTATTCAGGACCCTGTAGTTTTTTTAAGAGCTATCCAGCAATCAGGAAACATTTTTTACTCAAAAAGCCAGCAGAATTATTTGTGCAGTTCCTGTGTACAGAAACAGAAAACCAAGGGGGCTATGACCCAAATGACAGCACTCTCCAGCCACCCCTGGATAATTATACACACTGTACAGACTAGGTTGCAAGATCAAACTTTTCTCTTTCTCATCAGCAGGACAACTAGAACACCTTAGTTAGACAGAATGGTTATATGAGACTCAAGGACAGCATTCAAAAAAAACCAATACACAGGTTTCAAAGTGAGGAGGTGAATATTGCTCACCTGTACAAGTGCTACACAAGCAGAGGGGGAGAGGTGGGTGAGTGAAACGAAAACCACCCCAGCCAGCCAAATCCACCCTCAGAAACTGGAGGTCACCTAAGAATTAATTCTCTTTTGCAGTCAGACTCTTTTCAGAATCAATGTGGGTAGGGATTGCTATGGATCACAATCAGGTATAGGAGCTGCTTGGTAGACAACCAGTTGCTATGGGAATTTGACCAGGACGCTGGGGTTGTAAACCACTACTCTTTTGAAAAGCATCATTGGATCGGTAATGACCACTGAGTCAGGGCCTTGGGTTTAATGTCTCATCCGCAGAATGGAAACTTCTACTTTAGTACATCATTGCATCATCTGTTTTGGGCCAGAGGGAAGAGTGCCCCCTACAGGCCCACCACCTCTTCTGCCACCAGCAACTTAGTTTTCCCAGGTGGTCTCACATCCAAGTACCTACCAGGTCCTGGTTAGCTAATAAGATTGCAGGCAGCCTATGCAAAAAAATCTATGGTCTATCAGAGATTGAGTGTATGGAGTTGAGACTACATCAAAGGTAACATATCGTACCAAAAGGGTCAGGGTTGAATTAATGAGGTGAGAGACTGCAGTCTCTGATATATTTCTGTAAATACAGCTTCAAATGGAAAAGAAATAGGCACATTAGGAGCAGAAATCGTTCACCATGTACATGATGAAGAGGAATTTACGACCGCCAGTGGAACCACACTGATGTCGGCCTTTTCCTTTCGGCGCTTGGGGTGCGTATTCTTGCAGGGTACTTTCCCCATCTAACCAAAAGCAAGGCTTCCAGGTGCCTGACTCATTCAACGCACCTCAATTTCCCTGAAATCAATTCCACCGCTTCCTTTGCTTTCATTTACGTTACAGCTATTAAATAAAGATGAAAGGAGATTCAACTCTGCACTTAAGTAACCATGGAAATTCACCGAACCAATCAATCCTTTCAAATACGCTCTGCACATTTTAAGCACGGCTCCCTTGATGTTGCCTAACCAGAGACTCTCACAGACTTCCTGTCAATGAAAATAAGTCTACAACATAACATTCCTGACATAACCTTCACTGCACCCCTGTGCAACAATTCCCATTGCTGTACTCTGTGCCGATGGGTGGCAACCGGCTTCATTCATGCAGCCAAAGAAAAAACATCCTTTTTCCTTCGAAACAATAAAAACTAAAGCTAACAGGGTGAACTACAGTCAAAGAATCACACAACCTGTGTCAGAGATAATCTGTATATACTACTGTTGTTTAGCAATATCACACCAAAGCTTTTTGTTATTGGCCAGGCCCTAAGGTTCTTTGCAGGCTGTGATGGTGAAGCTCTCTCTGGCTCCCAAAGCCTAAGAAAAAGGGGTCCTGTGATGAGGGCTGGGGGTGGAATTGGGTATAGAAATGACACAGAACCTTCCAGAACCATACGGACCACAGCACAGCCAATGAGATAACAGGACAGGGGCCCACAATGGGTCCCTTTGGGACAGGCCTTGAAAGCAACCACTTACCTAGTGAGGGATATGACTCCATAGCACTGAGGTTTAACTGGGTTGCACATGTGAAAGTAATGTGGTTATGGATGAGGAGTGTGGGAGTGGGTGGTGGGTGGGTGGAAATGGGTGGGGGGGTTTGAAGAGGCATGTTGAGTGTGCGCCATGCACCGAATCCACACGCACAGGATGATCGATGACAGACGCAGGGTTAGTGGCATGTCCACAGAACGATGACACAGCATCGCTGAGCCTTCCAGGACCTTGTCACAATCTGCATGGTTTTATCTTAAACTCAGTTTCACCTGTAATGCTTGCAGCATAATTTTTTTTAAATCTAAAACTTAAACCAGATTATCTCCCTCAAACATGAAGTTTATCGAGCTGTTATTGGAAAGGATTTATTCATTCGTGTGCCCTGCAGGCAGAAATATGGGTTTATAACATAGCTGGAGAGGTACTCTGCTGGGTAATGTTTTACTCCATATATTTAAACATTCTTTTCTCTGCCACAAGGAGAGAATGCATTAAATTGTTCTAAACTCAATATGTACAATATGCTGTTAGGGTCTAGTCTGCCCAGGATCAATACATGTGAACAGAGTTTATGAGTTGCAGATTGAACGGCCGGCCCTTTGGATGACTTCCTCAATACTGCGCCATCCTCCAGAGGACGACAACGGAGGCTGTGGAGCGGTCAAAAACAGGAGGTAAAAAAGTCAATAACGAGCATGACGGTCCTCACGTCTTGTTCTTTCTTTTCTGATACTTTGTCACCATGTCTTGCAAACTGGCCATGACGGTGGGATGGGAGACACGCAAAACAAATAAAAAAAAAAAAGGAAACAAAGAGAAAAAGAGAAGTGAGAAGAAAAAAGGCATGAAAGATAACAAATAAAAAACAAAACCTTACACAATGTACATTGTTTCCAAGTGGGGGTGGTGGGGAGTGGGAGGTGTAAGGTGGGAAACATAAGAATTGAAGCTGTGGGGAATAACAACAAAAGTTACAACAAAGGTGGGATGAAAATTAAGAATCGGCTGTGTTTTTGTTTTCCTCAGGCAAAATCCTGAATCTGCTTTTTTTTTTTTTTTATTTTATTTTTGTAAAATTACGGGCCATTGCATTCCGTGATACTGAGCGGAGCGAGACAGGATGAGCTGCTGCACCTTGACCGGTTATTTTGAAAAGACGAACAGTATGACCATGCACCTGTTCCAGTAATAAAAAAGGAAAATAATAACAAAAAAAAAACACTTGCTTCAATCGGGATCCACATAACAGAAAAACAAACAAATAGAGAAATAAGAGCAGGACACTGGGGATGTGATTAAACTGGGACAGCTTCACCTTATAGAGAGAGAGGGAGCGGGAGAGACAGATTTAAACACTGAAATTAAGCAGATGCTCCTTTCATGGCGTGAATCTTGCGGAGAATGCAGATGAGATCGGCGTGACGATGGTCCGGGGGGAGTTCTTTTATGACGGCTTCATTCCAAGCTCCTTTCAAGTGAACGCCAATCTCACCTGCGTCAACAATCCACCTAGCCCCCACCCCACTCCCCCAAACCACACTCATGTTTAATGCAGCTGTATTAAGTTACCGCTGCTTAAACGACAGAGAAGCTTTGGCTACCATGGGGAGAGGTTCAGACGTACCTGTTGATGAGGTCATCATTGTCGTCACTCTCCATCTCGTCCTCGATGGCGGCCTGCAAATCCCCAATCCTCTTGAAGGCGAGTTTGAGATCCGACTGCAGGCTCTGATTGGCCGCCTCCAGGCTCTCGATGTCCATTTCCTGTTGGTTGTCAAGACACACGGTGTTAGAACGAGCGCATTTTTTCTCAAGATTAACTCATAAAGCTGATGCAGAAAATAAAAACTGATGTTCTGTCGGGCTCCAATTACAGCTGTTGGGTCATTCCTAGTTCATTTAAACTAAAGTTTTTCTTTTTTGCAACAAACCGAGAGTAGCCAATCAGTAATTATTCCATTAAGTGAATGATTCAAATTCATTGTTTTGTCCTAAATTGAGGGCACATTGTTTTTTTGAACGACCTCCATTCCCAGTTTGGCCTGCTATAAACACAGCAGAAGGGCTCACCAGCTCGTGCTTTTTGCGGCTGGCCTCCGCCTCCTTCTTGGCCAGTTCCACCATCTCCTCCTTGATGTCCCGGATCTGCCTCTGCATTCGCTTGTTCTGCTCCTTCTCCCGGTTCTCCCCGGAGCTGCGGTGGTCCCGCTCCTCTGTCAGCTTCTCCAGGTTCTCCTTTAGCCGTGACACCAAGCCCTGAAAAAGCGTGGGGGGGGATTGGGTGGGTGAAAGAGACGCAATTCGATTTAGCCCAGTGTGGTGCACCATGAAGATGATTCATTGGATGTTTGGTAAATGCTATGAAGAAAAATGAGCTTTCCTGTTCCTGAAACAATGTAATTGTTTTAATTTAAATGTTATTGAATCAATTTAATGTGATTAAAACTACAAAATAAGGGGTAATGAATATTTGTCTGTGAGCTGAAATAGCCTTTGAAATGTTTTTGCTTCAGCATATTTCCCAAAGTTACACAGCGAGAGTCTGCGACGCGGTTTGGGGTGTTCCCTGCAGGTCTGACTGCCTCAGTGTTCACACTGTGAATGCCCCTTCCTTCATCTGCGCATCACTTCCCAGCAAGCAGACTGGAGTAGATCATTCAAAAATCATCACCTGTCCTTTAAAACATCAACAGCTCTTCCAAACATGAAATTATTCGATGCACCCACAATTGTTTTCAACATCTATGGCCCTTCAAAACATCTACAATTTTTAAAAAGATCCTGAATCCTTCCTGAATGAGATGAGCTACAATCCTTTGAGACATTTACACTTTCAAGACATCCGCAGATCTTCACTTCATCACAAATGTTTGAGACGTATATGGGTTTTCAGAGTAAACCTCTCTGAAACATATATAATTCTCCAAGACACATCCATTTCTCCAGGGCAGAAGTGACGAACCTCATTGTGCTGTCCACTGTCATCATAAAACTTTCAATCTGAGCAATCTCACTTACATTAGAAGCTTCAGCTTGATAGATTGCTCAAAAACAGTCATAAAGAGATCTGATAAAATATTAAGGCAGAGAAATGGCTCCAAAGCAAAGGCTGAACACAAAGCCAGTTTCAGATGGCATTTTATTCCTGATGAAGAGATGAAGAGGGTTAGAGGGGAGAATACTTAGTTCAAAGTTTTTTTTTTTTCCTTCCTTCTGGACGGAACCAACAGAAGATGATGCTCCCTGAGTTTTTAATATCAATTATCTTCTGCCCTAAAATCTTTGATACGGTGTTCATAAACCACTTTTTATTATTCTCGTTTATGATGCTACGCTACGCCGCCGGCAGCACACAGGTACAGAATGATGAAATGTTCTGTGGTAATATAAATCACTTCTTACAAATGCAATTTATTCACGATTTATGATGCTCCTCAAAGCATGCACAAGTCTGAAATGTATTGTCTGGATTGAAAACACCCTCACAATTTAACCGTAATGTATTCAACCAATGCAAACAAGGCCTGAATAAATTCAATAGTTTATTCTTACTTCATGGCTGCGTTATTGATTTGATTACATTTCCCGAACTGATTATTCTGTTTCAGTCCATAAAGCTCCTTTGGCAGCAGAGCAGGTGCACAGGAATGAATGCTCTCCTCCAATTAAAGAGCTAATAACTTTTACCCTTTGGGTAAGCTCTAAAAGAAAGATTCGCGATCCAGCCACTGTTTAAAACTCTAGCCTGGGGCAGTCTGCATGTCTCATCCCTCGCTGCACTTGGAGTGTGGGCGCAGTGTGAGCGAGCGTTACCGATTTCTTCGCTCCCACAATCTGATGTATTGATCCTGCTCATACAGGCCCGGGGTTATTGAGTCTTCAGGTCCTTTCACTTGGACAGGATATAGGGACCTGCACGGCTTTTGCATTGACAAGGCAAATACACTAATCACGCATAAGAAAATGGGAGGTGAACCATTCACAACCTGTCTGACATGGTAGACACATGTTTTTATTGATAAAACAAAACTACATGGTATACTATATATATACAGTATGATTATAATTCCAATGTCATCTGCCAGTTGTGTAAAATCCCTAAAATTATGCCACAGACAATATGAAACATAATTATAATGTACATACACAGATATATAACACTTTGAAATTCAACAGGTACTATAAGTCTTAAAATAAATATGATTTTAATGATACAAATTTTGCAAAAATGATTAGATGATTATGATAAAAGTGTCTTGCTATTTTATTATTAAAAACAGATTTTTCATATATAAATGAGGTCTTCAATTTATAACAGACGCTGAACAACAGCAGTTCGGTGAGGTGAAAAGAGCACAAGGAACAAAGATGTTTTGCAAGAGAGACTGAGGTCAAGCAAATCAGACAAAAGCTGTAATTTTTGGTAATAACATACCAGCCATTTTTTCCTCAAAGTAAATAAACATCATGGATTTTCATGTTTAATTATTTAAAAAAAAAAAACCTCCAATACAACTCTGCAAAATGCTCTTCACAAAGGATGCCGCCTTTTAAATAAGAAGTGTTAGCTTAAAACGACGAGTGCATGGGTACAATGAGAAGCCATGCGGTTAAGTGAAGCCCAAAGAAATGCAGCCTTGTATAGTACAAAAAAAGCACTCAACTCCCCAAGGTTTTCTCCCTGTTCAGACCCAATGAACAGACAATCCCAAAGACACTATGAAATTTTAAAAACAAATACAACCAGCTGTACCTGCAAATGCAATAAACACAGATATGGAACACAAATACAGCAAATAACGGAACCACTACCTGGGCCTTACCAACAGAATTTAGAATAAAGCCAAAGGTTCTCTTTCTAAGGGCTACACACCTGACTGCTCCAAAATGTCTACACTTAAGCCCTTAAATATAAATCCAGCTCTGGCTTTACACAGGCCTATATATAACTCTCCCTTTTCCTTCCAGTGCCAATACTCAGACAATGACTCAGGTTACACAGGAGAACGCTCCCTTAGGGATGTTTTAGACTTAATAACTATACCTTCTGACTGACTGACTCAATTGTTCGATCTACCAATCAATCAATAAATCAACCAGTCAATCCATCTTTTTATATCCCATGGAACTTTCAATATTTTATTTCAAATAAAATATTCAGGCCCTGGCAAACACAAAACTCATTCAAATTTCAAGGAAACGTAATAGATCTGCCTCCAAACAGTTTAATAAAATCTCAGATGCCTGTTTGGCTGCAGAAAACAATATTTAAATACGTGCATTACAAATCGGTTGTTCAAATGTAAATCACTGAAGATTGGAACAGCACTGCCCCACATGGGACTGTCACCCCTTGCAGCGTGGCCCTGATTTAAAAGCACGGTTCCCTTCCCACAATGCCATACCACCTCCCTGTTTCGCTCGCCAGCAAGTTTCCGCTGTAGTGCTCTGCAATCTCTGACAGGAATATCAAAAAGACAAGAACATCAACCTGATGATTTGCATAAAGTTCCACGTTAAAAAAAAAAAAAGGAAAACAAAGACGAACTAGCCCAGGAGCATGAATGGCAGAGAAAGCTTTATTAATCCGAGTTTCTTTATGCGAGCCGGGGGTGCTGACGAGGCGCTTGTGTAACTAATGATGTTGGGAGACAGGAGCACAGGGCTGAGGAAGCTGCCGGTAAACAGCAGTTTAACCGAGTGTGGGAGCGGGCAGGGGCAGTCCGGAGGGAAAGGCAATTTAATTACAGCAGCCGGACCAAATTGAAAAATGATTCACCTTTTGTCTCCAGCAATAACGGAATGTAATTCCAAAATGATTAAATTACAAAACAGGACATCATCGAGTGAATGTGTTATTAGCCAGGAGATGAGTGAAGGGGGTGGGAGGAAAAAAAGGGAGGGGAGGGGTGTGGGAGGGGCAGGAGGAATCCCATCAGCCCTCCAGTTAGATGTACAGCAGACTATTTCAGGTTTGCAGTTTGCGGTGCTGTCAGCCTAAACAGAATGTTTTTAAGACAACGGGCCGCTGAGTTATGTTCTTACTGATCATGTTTCACCTGTGGTCACACAGGTAACGTAAATGGTTGTTTTGAATAATAACACATATTCCATAGAAAAACAATGATACAATGACTGGAGCTATGTATGCGCCAGTACAATGCTCTGAGTCAGTATTAGCATTGATGCTATAAGGCAGATCGGGTACTGACTGTCAACTGACTCTCAGTTGTTTAAACACATATATTTAAAATGTTATTATTCTGAAAGATAACATATGTACAACTATATTAGAAATATAATAAATGTTCACTTTTTTATATAACCAAAGGGATGCAGCTATCCTTTTCATAAAGGTAATGAGCAAAAATGGAGGTGTTACTATATGTGTGTCAACACTCTCTTCTTCCATTCCATTCCACTCTCACTCTTTCTTCCATTCCATGAGCATTTTTCATGGGTGCTGAGTCAAAGCAGGGGGTAAGCTGGGACGGTCCGTTAAAGTGGTGCGATAACAAGCTCACGCGTGGCTGACCGCTCAGCGAAGGGTGGGCGGGTAAAGATCCTGGAGTTCATTGCTTCCCCTGCCCACTCACCCACTGGCTGCCTGATGCTCTGACCGCTCCCCCGCTTCCTCCCACACATTCGCATAACCCCTCACCCCTCAACCCCCCCAGCTCAACACCCCTCCCCGTCTCATCTCACCTCCAGTCGTTTGACCTGGGTCCTCTCAAACTCCAGCTTGGTGTCCAGCTCCCGGATCTTGGCCTCCTGCCGGCTGACCAGCGATTTCTCCACCATGGACTGCTCCTGGAAGTCCAGCTGGCTCTGCAGAGACTGGAGCTGAGGGGTGCAGAGAGCAGAGGCATGCGTTCAGTCTCAGCAAAGCTCCCGACACTGCCCCATGTGGACACTGCTGTCCCAAACACTGCTAATGTAGCAGAGGTACTATAACACCAGGTAAGCTTTGGTTTAGAATTAACTTCATCAATGAAGTCACTGAAGGAAATACCAGTATTTGATAACATGATTATTATTATTTAATAGTAGTAGTAGTAGTAGTAGTAGTGGTGGTGGTGGTGGTAGTGGTAGAAGTAGCAGCACTAGTAGTAGTCAAACTTATGGACTATCTACATCTTTGGCTGCACCGCTCCCATCCTGAAGGGCCGTCTGTGCTGATTTTAAGTCATGTTTTAGCAGGGATCAGCTGAAAAAGGCACGCACCTTGTTCCCAAGTGCTACAATGGCTGCTGATCGAAAGTAAACTGGAAAAATGTTCTGATATTGGAGCTGTGCACACTCGATGTAGCCTCCACAGATATAAACTTGCACTCATTTTACATCGCTCAAGGCACTTTGCAAATGGAAATTTAACAGAATAGATAAAAATTGTATAACTTGGATAAATAAAAAGTAAGTAAAACTCTTTACAATTGGTATGATGCAAGAACAATAGACTTTCTTAAAAGTCAGTAGAAAGAAGCCAATTAAGGACAACACAATGAGTACAAATAAGCAGTTTAATTGCTTTGCAATTTCCATTTTCACATGTCCTCTGTTTCACACGTCATCCTCTTTCACTGTAAAAGCAATGTGACTCCAGCCCCTTGCTCAAGGGCGTTCCTGAAGGCCCTGGGGCATCGTCTTTACTGTGTCAACAAGATATCATTTCACAATTTCACTGGCTGACATCCTATTTTTCTTTTACACAGTAAGACAAAGAAACCACAAGAAAACACTGATGGGGAGAAAAATAGAATCCAAAGGAGCAGGTCCAAGCGGTATCCAAGCACAAACCGATTAGCAGCCTTGATTTTGCATTCAAACGCACACATTGTGCTGCGTGTTATTCATCTATTGTTTCGTACTTTGTTGAATGAAGCGGTTTATTTTCGAATCTCCAAAAAAAAAAAAAAAAAACATGCAGAATCCTGATGTATCTCAGTGCCCTTCTCTCCAGTTCACTTCCTTCCTTTCATCGTTTCTCAGAGGTTGTCCTGAATAGATTACAGACTTTCAGCTCCTTTATTAAAAGTCATTATCAGAACAGCCTGGTCTGCCTTCCTGTCTTTCAGCTAATAATAATGACAGACTTTCGGGTCTTCAGAATATTGAATAAGCCTGTAGCATTGTGGGAAAGAGAATGGCCATACCTTGGAGGAATAATGATCACTCTGGAACACAGAGGAGGAAAAAGGTTGATGTTTCACTAACTTATTAAATCTCAGAACTTTTTTAAAATATGATTTGCCAATGACAGTGTCTTGCGCAGCTCACAAAACATGACTTGTGTCAAATTATTTTGATAGAGAAGGTGGAGGGGGGTGGGACAACCAGTAATGAGTCTCCTTTGCGTCTGTGTGAGACGTAAGGTGTCATTAAACGTGGCGGCTTTCCTCTAGCGATGTGGCTAATCACTGAAGGGCTGAGAGCTTTAGATGGGTATCAGGCCCGATTGTCGCGGCTAATACCGCCGTGAGTGGCACCTCTGCCAGGACTGTGCGAGATAATCCTGACAGAGCCCCCAGCCCCCCGGGGCGAGTGTTTACGCCTGGTCCAGACAAGGACGCGCAATCCTTGAGAGGCTGTGGGACGGTAACAGCAGGGCTGTCGCCGTGGAAACTCTTACCTTCTCCTGGATCTCTTGCTTCTCCTTCAGGGCCTCCTCCAGCTGCGATTGCAGGTCGCTGATCTGAGCCAGGTCCCGTGCAGACTGAGGGGAGAGGAGGAGGGGAGGCGGGGGTCATTAGAGAGACACACGCCATAGATGTGTGTGTCTGTGGATCTGCGTGGATGGTTTTTGCATCATAATGTGGCTTAAGTCTGCGTGTTTGTTTGTCGAGTGTTTGAGAGTGAGTGTATGTGTGTGCGTGTGTGTGTGTGTGTGTTCCAAGGGATATAGTCATACAAAGCTACCTTATTTAAAAAAAAACAGTGTAGGATGACATAGACACACTGACATGTATTTCTGTTTGTAAATGAACACAATTGCCAAAGATTCCAAAAATCTACTGTCAAATGTTCATGTGAGCATGTATGTTCATTTATGTTCATATATGTATGGGTGTAAAGAGGCAGCATCCCCAAAACAATATTCACCAGTGACAACAGTGAATATAACAGTCTGCACTGCGTCACCGTGCCTCTACACCAGAGCTGCGTAGCTCCTGCAGTTCTTGGATGGGTCTGTGGACCAGCCTGCAAGGCTACAGATTGAAAGCCTGCCCTGGCAGCACAGAAACCAGCAAGCAGTACAATGGCAATCTCACCAAGCAGGGAGTGCACCGGGACAGAGGGGAAAAGCCTGGAGACAGCAGGAGCCATCAGAACACTCCGCCGACTGTGATGGACTGCAAATTCGTTTCCTTATTTCAGCTCAGTGAAAATCAACCTATCACCAGGAAGACATGTACGAGTAAGAGCAATCCGAAGGGGGTGTTGGTGGGGTGCGAGGGGTACACTAACCCATGTTTCAAAAATTGCCATCGGAAAAAACCGCATTCAGCGTTGCGAAAACGCTGAGCGCCCCCGCCCTCTGGATGTTCAAATGAAAGTTATGCCCTTGAGGCAAGTAAAAATAGTGTGTATATGTGCGCGTGGATGTGTTAATGTGAGAGCGAGTGAGCAAATTTACAGCCATCCTTTCAACTATAGTAGCCAGATCCATTCCACAGTCCATGCAATAATATGCAGGAAGCTTTAATAGACACAAAGAAATGATGTATGCATTGGGGAAGGGTGGGGTGGTCTTTAAACCACAGTAAAGAAAGCCACTCTGTCCCTTTAACAGTCGCCGTGGAGACAGAACACGGCGGTGACATGGGTTTTTTTATTGCGCGCCATTAAACCCCATTTGAATGTCACCCATCTGAAGTATCTCAGATCCCCACGTCTGCTTGACTAAACAAAGCACTCAGCTCAGCGAACCTGAGGGAACGCACGCCTCGCGTCTGAGAGGGAACGTTAAGATGATCCAAGGAGGTGACAGGAGATGTTTTTTTTTCCCCTCGTTGGTAATTTCATGAGGGTTAAACAGAGCTGCTGGTGCAGAACAGCACCGGCCTCCGCTTAGAAACCGTTCCACACATATATCAATGCATATTCAAAGGCCAGTACCATTATACACTCATTACGGAGGTAAACACACAATTACGCGTCCTGCACCACAATATGGAATGTATCATAATTTGAGTCATATGAACCCTGCGGGCCGAATTAATTCCCTCTCGCTAGTGCCGGCAGCAGTCCGTGAACAGCTTTCAAATGCGCTGTACTGAGCATGTATGGCCTAATGCGGGCAATGGAACTTGCACAGTGTGCGTCACTGAGCAGCCGGCAAAGCTGCGCTCTACCTGGGAGACAGCCGCCTTGTGTTTCTTCATCAGCTCGTTCATGTCCTCCTGGTCCTCCTCCAGCCGCGACTGCAGGTCGTTCTTTTCCCTCTGCAGCCGGCTCACCTGCTCCTCCAGCTGAGAGAGGGAGAAGGGAAGAGAAAGACTTTACTTTTAGGCTTATTCCTATATTAAACATACCAGTTATTTTATTATGATAACTGTAGTATCATAATTTGTTATGATCACTGCTATGTCATTTTTACTACTTACTTTATTTCAGTTTGATGATATAGCAGTTATTTTATGTCATAATTTCCATATTTTTGAATTTTTTGCTTTGGCAGTACTACAATAGCTGTTCTGCCAATAGCGCACAAATGGATTGAAATGAACTGAGCAACTGAACTGAATACAATTGATATGTACAATAATTGAGACAGAAAAAAACTTCATATAAAAAAGAGAAAGGACTGCGTGTGTGTGTGTGTGGGTGTGTGTGCGTGTGTGTGAGAGACAGAGAGAGCAAGAGAGAGACATAAGGAGGGAGAGAAAGATTGAGTGCTAGCGCTTGAATACCCATCCAATGGGGCGCCTGGGCTGTATCTGAGGCCCACATCAGTAACCACTTAAAAAGCTGTTACATTTACACCACGGCCCTGCTAAAACTAAGTCACTGAGACTACGACCAAGGGCGAGCGGTGAGTCACGGTTCTGAATAGTCCCTTTTAATAGCTCTGATTATTTCACTCTGTTCTTAGTGACACAGCTAAGCCAAGCAAAGGTTGCAGGTGTCAGTAGCTAATTCTATAAAGCAGAAGCAGCTCTTGGGCCGGGAATGCACCACGAATGCTGTGAATGTGCTTGTGTATTTGGGTATAAAGGTGTGCTGCCATACCTGGCGGGACTAGGAGATGTGTTGCAGCAACAGCACCACAGATCCAAACAGATGCAGACACCCTTCAGATAGACTGAGGGTTGATGGCAATCGAATGTAAATTCTGAAAGGTATGTATCTCATGAATACCATATAAATGTGTATTTCATTACGCACCTGTTAAACATTTCGCACCATGTTTTTTTTTTTTTTTTTTTCCACTTTATTTTGATGGTGACAGTAGAGAGAGAGAGACGGGAACGCCAGAGAGAGAGAGATGGGGGATGACATGCAGCGAGGGGCCCGGGTCGGATTTGGGCCTGGGTGCTGTGGTAAGGGCTCAGCCACTTACAATGAGCTTCAGGGCCCTCTTTCCGCATAATCGTCAAGATCATTTTACTCTTTGTCAGTATTTGGGTAGCTTACCAGCACGGGGTAAAAACCCCTGAGCTACAGTTACAGTATAACTTTTCCAGACTAAAACATCAATGGCGCCACCTCTGGTCACTCAAGGGCCTGCAATGTGCCTTACCAACTGTACCAGACACACAGCCGTCCAGTGACCTGAGCTGGCAGACTGCACTGTGGAGTGAAAACAACTAGTGGCTGGGCTAGGTACACTTTTTTTTTTTTTTTTTTTTTTCAAAGGATATCAGTGCTGTGCCTTCCAAAATTGGTGGGAGGACACAGCAATTTCAAATGGGCATTCCGAATTGAAGGACAAGAGGAAAACAGGGGACAGAATATCATTCAAAGGCTGTTGGGTAAAGGCAGACACAGGGTGACCCAGGGCTAGACACTACCCCTGCACTACAGAGTGGGAGACACACACAATTTATGAACATAATTAAATTGCTCAGTTACTCCTACGCAAGAACCGCCTACAACCTACTTCCAGACTTCACAGGAAAATTACCAGAGTAATAAGATTACTACTACTTCTACCTCTGAAACACAGAAAAAATGTTTCTGGGGAGGCAGCAACAAGGTATGGTAAATTAAAAAGGGATCTTTTAAAAACACCCATTAGCACATAAGCACTATTAACACACAAGCACAGACTGAAGAGGCTTCTATTGCATGTTGGTACAGTGACATCTCGAATATTAATATGTTTCTAAGTACAATTTAATGGATTTTGGATACAATGGACTCGGTCTTAGATAGATATATCTATTTTTTTGTAAAAATAAAAAAAAATGGCTGAAATGTCTGAAATTTCAGACAAAGAGATGGCTCCCTCTGAATACAAACGTATGGACACAGATGGCAGTTTTAATGGGTTTGAGAGAGGAGACCTCGACTGTGTCACGCAACAGTAACCTCCCGGGCTCCCAGCATGCATTGCTTTTGGCTCCAGTCACTGTGTCTGCACCATGAACCACAGCCCATTCTGTTCCCGAACACAGTGGAATGATTTAGGTCTTACTATACAGGCATTTTCTTCAAAAATAAAAAATTCAATCTGACTTTTCTTTTCAATAGCGTGTACAGCTGCTGTATTTGCAAGTACAACAGACTGTGAGTAAGATGATGCCACTTGTATTTACATGAACGGTGGAAAACAGAATAAAAAAAAGGAATCTCATAAATTACTCCTGATAACTGTGCATTAAGAGAAGGCAAGAGAGGGAAGATTATAATGCGCTAGTCCTCATCTGTCTCCACACCGTATTTCCACTCAGGAAAAGACTTGTTATCTAGAGCAGTTTTATTTGCCTGAAAAAAAAAAAACTGCGTAAAGCGCAGAAAAGAGGTGTTTGTCAAACTGCAGCAATTACACCCGGTAATTGCATATTATAACACAAGAAAGAGGGGAGAGATTACATGCTTGAGCGGATGTAGAATTCACAGTGCAAAGATCATACAAACACAATTGCAGGCTGCAATTTGTGGTACGCTCCAAAGTGGCCTTGGAAGGTATTTGAAATGCAGCCACTGCCATTTAATTTGAAGCGGTCTTTGTGGTCAAGATAATAGAGACTAGCGGACGTAGCAAAATGTTTAGCATTTGATACAAGAAGGACCGTTAGGCAGGGGGGTCTTTCTGTGGATTCTCTGCGTTTCCGTGAACACTTCGACTTCGACCTCTTGAGAGACACAACCTTTAAATCAGGTTACTGTTTAATTGATTGATAACAGCAGAGTGATAAAAGTCTCAGGATATTTGAATAACAAAAAAGACAGACAGCAAACTATGCACATTATAGGACAATTGTTAAAAAAAACTCCAGATGAAGGTAAAAATTCTAAACTGGTATGTACTTATGGCTCACTCAATTCTATCCAACTGACAGACAGAACGAGCATGACTTTGGTTTCCCTCAATTTTTTTTGTAATCGGTAAGTGTTGTTTTTTTTGTCCATTCATGTACAGTATTGTATATTTAATGTTTATTTGTGGGCAGTATCAGTGGGTGGCACCATATGGTTCTGAAATCAATGTTGTTTCCATGGGGTGGTGGCCTGAACGCTTCCCAATTTGCAAACTCGTTTGATGAGTCACCCAGAGAACTTGTCCAGTTCTGTGGGTCTCCAGTCATTGTGTGTCTTTCACTTGCCTCAAGATTACAGTTTCATATATACCAGGGTTTTTAGCTCACAGATGTATGTGAAAAAAGTTCATGTTAACTAATCCATTGTGAGATAACATCGGCCTTAGGAGATACCATACCACAATCAGTTAAATAAAAAATGAGCACATTTAAACCAATCAAATTCAACTGACAGAGGAGTCTGGACCATCACAGTCCGGCAAAACCCTCAGCTAAATTTAGATGATCACAGTCACCTCCATTTGTAATATTTTCCATGGTACGGTACATCTATCAATTAGTCTATCCATCCATCTTGTCCTTCACTCCATCTGTTTTTATATAGACAGCGCCAGCTCTCCACAGCTCCCTGGGTTGCTGAGACAAAAAATTCAGGCCATGACAGCCTTATTAGAGTGCTGTATCATTGAAGGTGATACACCATGTCTTGCTGAAATTAGAAATGGATTTAGAAGCTTGTCATTGTTGGGTAAATTTAATTTCCCGGCTCCTGAGCGCTAGCTTGTGTCCTAAGGGGGCAGGAGGCAGAGGGAGTGAGAGCGCTACAAAGGGAAAAGGCCCTGCATGCTCGACTGCTTTTTAGATCACCCGTTCATAGGGATTATTGCGAACGTGGTACCCACAGGGTGCGACTACACACGTAGATGCCACAGCCTTCTCTGATGTTGGGCCAAAAACAGCCACAAAAACAAACAAAAAAAATAATAAAATAAAAAGGGATAAAAGGAATTCTAAATTACATCCTCTTCTCCTTCTCTATTTATTTGCTTAGCTGGTGCACTCACCCAAAGTGACACAAGCTTAAATTTTTACACATTATCCATTTATAGAGCTGGTAATTCAAGTACCCCATTGAGACAAGTGCCATGAATGAGGGTTATGGTAGCAATCCCCTAACTGGGATTTGAACCTGAGATCTCTGATTCACAAGATCAGTTTCCTGACTATTTCCCTACACTGCCCCCTTCCCCTTGATATTTTTATCATATGATGTGGGGGACCAAACACGTGGCTACTTTGAAGTGTTGTGGATCACTGACCACCACATTCACGCCGTCTAAGCTTTCACCCAGACCGAGCAGGGTCACTAAATGAGAGAGAATGCATTTCAATTCAGGGTTGCAGAATGAAGCAAATTCAAGACTGTGGCAATGTTTAAGTCAAGAGGGGGACTCAATAGTTGTTTGAGATTTTAAAACTCACTTGGAAGAGTAGCCAACTGTCTTGCAAAAACATTTGCAACAGTCTTACAAAAATGCAACAGCGTTCAAAAATCAAAATGAGCACCACAGACAATCAATATCAAGTATTTCTAGCACTCTGCTTTGAAAACAGCCTGCTAGAGTCCCCGGTTTTACCCATTACTAATAGCTCAATGTGTGCTAACCTTTCCCAAAACTGCTATTTGGCCAGTTAATCTGCCATTCAGTATAGGAATTGCTGCTGAAACGGCTGAGATCTGGACAGGGGAGAAAGAGGAAATTCCTCTTTTATAACATAAGCTGTAACCAGCCCTGAAGCTGTAGATTTAATGTAAGCAGAACCCCATTCTACTCTGGGAAGCTCAGGAGCTTCTCCTGTACTGGTACAGCCGCAGGGCTGGCTGAGGTGGGAGTTACAGAGGACCCTGCACTCACAGAGATCTTGGCTTTGGAGATGTCATCCATCTGAATGTGCAGGTCCTCGATCTCCACCTCCATGGCCTTGCGGGACTTGACAGCGGCGGCGCAGGTGAACTCAGACTCCTCCAGCTGCAGGTGTGGGGGAGGGGGTGGGGGTGGGGGTGGGGGGTGATCAGAGACAGCGATCAGAGACAGTGTGGGAGAAATCAAAGACACATGCTCCTGACAAAAAAAAAAAAAAAAAAAAAAAGAAAGACAAGAACCTCAGACATTTCTGACAGATCCTTTTTCATGGCGTAATCCTGTGTTCGTCTGTTTGAAGGAGAGCCACCCTGCTGTGCACTGCGGTTTTGGGATTATAGCATTGTGATCTTTCAGATGGTTCTGGAGCAAGGGTGTCAAACTCCAGTGTGGGAGGACCGCAGTGTCGACAGGTTTGTTGAGATTTCCTTTGAGCTACCGGGGAGGTATTCCATGAAGCAGGATTACACCTAACATTTATAAACAATTTTGACTTCCAGATGATGCTAACATCCAACTGACAGTCTGGACTATATCAAAACATAAGAATAACTTGGCCGACTAACTCCTTAATCCTGAGTTGTGGAATACCCTCCAGCTAATTTAGGGCTTGTAAAGACAGTGTATAGACTCTTTGGCCAATCAGCAATTTACAGACACACTGTGCTGGAACGCACCGAACACCAGCAGACACACACACCCTCCAGGCCTGTATCCTGACAGGCGAAAGCCAGGTGCTAAAGGAGGGAAGGGTGGTGGTTACCTGGTTCTTGAGCTGAGCGATCTCCCTCTTGCTGGGTGAGTTGTTCTTCAGATGGTCCAACATGATCTGAGCGTCAGCCAGCAGGACTTTAGTGCGCTTCAGGTCCTTCTTCAGCCGCTTCTCCGTCTCCACATCTCTCTGGCTCACCTGAGGACCAGGACGCAACGAAGGGGGTCAGGTGACTACAGCTACAATCACAATCACCACCACTACCACTACTATTATTAACAATAATAGTAATAATCATAACAATAAAATAATAATAACAAAAACAACAGTAAACTTCATTTGTACAGCGTTTTTCATATGTTGTTGAAACCCAAAGTGCATACCACAGAGAATGTCTGGCAATAAAGTGGTAGTTAGGAAACACTGATCTTCAGATCCTAATTAATCAGGAAAAATCTAATCCCAGAAAACAGCACTTTACCCAGAGCACAGCAGAGTTTGGCAATACATTACAGGAGTACAAACCTCAAATCACTACACTAGACTGTCTGGAACAAAGACACATAAAACCCACTACTAACACCACACAATAATAGAGACCGCACAGTTTTTTTATTTTAATTAATTTTCCACTCAACTTAATTAACTTTATTTCTCCTAATTACATTCCAATAATATAATTATACTTTCATTTCCAACATGAAACACTTTTGGCTGCAAGTCTCAAGAAATTTGCTGTAAAAAAAAATGCATTACTTTTTATTAGCAGTCATTTATTCTCTTGAACTTTGAACATTCCAGGCACCCATACTGTCCCATAATGCCTCAGAGCTAATCCACTGGGCCCCTGGTGAAGGAGCCATGCTTAACAGAGACCGTAACAGTACCTGGTCCTGGGCGGTCAGCAGCTTGGACTCCAGGTCCCTCCTCTCGCGAAGCACCTTCTGTTTGTCATCGTACTCCTCCTCCAGCTGCACTTCCATCTGCTTCAGCTGCAGGGGACAGGCCACAAGAGGCAGTGGGTCAGAGAGACGGAACTGCGCAGCTCTGCGCAGATGTTATGTCCTCATGAGGTGTCTCAGAGTTTTATCAGCAAGGAGTTAAAGTACTGCTGCTTCCAAACTTGCTTCCTGACTTTTCTAAAAGAAACGCTTACAAAATGGAAACAGCAGAGCCATGACGCAGCAGTTCATGAAACTGTTTGGAAAAGTGATGCACCCTAATATGCTCAGGAACTTTACGACTAGGAAAGAGTCTGAAACATACACAAGAACGTATGTCACAGCATATCTTCCTTTTATGGAGGAGGGAAGTCAGAAATTTTACTTTTACCGGCCAAAACATTCACTTTCACTGAAGAGTCATATTTTGCCATTGTGCAATACATCTCTCAAACCTCTGGATGTTATATATATATAGCTGAAAAACCTCAGGATGAGTAAGCCGTGCCTTAAACAAAGAGAAGCACACCTGGAGGCATTTCTCCAGGAGGAGTTTTGTTCCAACCGAGGGCTCTGGCTTCATTTCGTTAAAGAGCTGTACACACAGAGTCTGACTCACTGCTATATCAGGCCCAAAAACACTGTCTCTACGGTTACATGCACATGCAGTCTGCACCTGTAGCTCATTACTTCACAAAAATTGTCACATTGTAAATAAATGATCGGGATAACTAAATAATTAAGAGCAGAAGCTGACATGAAATCTCAAAACACATCAGGCCTTCCTGCGCACCCTCTGTTTTTAACATCAGGGCTATGTGACACCCACATTCAAAACAAATGAGCTGGGAATGAAAACAGGGTATGTCTCTGTCTCCAAGACAGCTAAAAATAAATAAATAAATAAAAAAAATAACGGAGCATTGTCAATATGAAAATTGTGTCAAGGACAAAGTTACTGTGACAACTGTCAAATAATACCAGGGGAAATAAGAGGTGGACTGTGAGGGCATTCAGATTGTTTAGTGTGGGCTCTTCACAGAGGGAACAAAAGAAACAACAGATAAAGGGAAAGAGAGTGGAGGAAGAAAGCATCTCTCACACGCTCTCCTACACACGCACTCTCTTACACACTGTAACACACTTTAACACACACGCGAGAGCATCCATGATTGAATACCAAAGTCGGAAGGGAACCACACACATACACATACAAGCACACACAGCCACGAAAAATGTGTTGACACAGCTCGGTCACTACCGTTGCCCAAAAACATTGTACTCTCTTTCACACGCCAGAGGACCTCTGACCCCCAGCGAAAGAGCAGATATTCACCTTCTTACTGCAGGACTGCCTGATCTCCTCCACCTCCTCGTCCTTACTCTCGATCTCCTTAGAGTGGGTCTGACGTAGCCGCTCCATCTCCATCTCCAACCTCAGCTTGGCCTGCAGGACGGACACATAGAGGGATGGATGGACATCCAAACAGACCAGAATGAGCGTGGTTGAGAGCCTCTGCTTAATGTACACCTTCAAGACAGTCATATTTTTTCAGAGAGGTGCTACCTGTAGTAATGCTTTTAGATTTGCAATGGGCCTTTGTAAAACCCAACGAATCTCAACTTTGGTCACAAGAGAAAATACAATACCAGAGTAAAGAAAATTGAAAGAAGAAAAAAACAGGATTAAACAGGATAAACTACAATAGCATTACAGTACAGTCGAAGAGGAGATAAAACCAGTATGCTCAACACATCAAAGAAGAATGGAAAAAACAGAATATGACAGGATAAACATGAGTTGTTTTTTTACCTAGATTTAAAAATAACTGCTTTTACAATCTCAGAGGTCTCCAGACAGAGAGTTCCAGAGCTTGGGTGCTTTGAAACATAAGGATCCATCAGGCATAGTGCATATTTTCGTGGACAGATAAAAGGACTGCAGAGAACCCAACTGAGATAACTATAGGGACACATCCTGCTAAGGCCAAGCTTTCTGCTGTGGAAGCCTGGAAACCTGGACTGAATACTTGGGCTCTGCTTGACCTGTCCAAACAAACCTCCCTCTGTTTACCCTCTCATCCAAAATTGTTTTTTTAAACTCCAAAGTGGTGATCTGGGATCAGTCTTTAGTGAAATAGACCTTAGCCTCACTTGTCAGACTCCTAACTATAAACCCAGTTTCTCACTCAGTTGTGGAAAAATAAACAACTCTAGGCGACCAAATCTGTCATCGGAATGCTGATGGTACATATAATATCACAGGAATCATATGCAAGAAAAAGTAACAAATTTACCCAGACGCACTATGGAAGAACGAGCATCAGGAGACTGCATTAATCCCAAATCAAACCACCTGGTGTATAAGAAAAAATATGAAACTGATCCAAGGTCAGTGGATGAGGGCACCACCTATCTAAGACACACCTGCTCCAGCATCTGGATGGTTCCGGCCTGCTCGTCCAGCTCCTCCTCCTGGTCCTTGACCTTGGCCTCAAGGTCGCGCAGCTGCTTCTTGACCTTGGCTAGCGAGGCCTCGTCCTTGGACTCCTGCGAGGAGAGGTCCTGGAGCTCCGCCTCCAGCTGCTCCACCTTCAGATTGACTGCGCACATTTCCATGTCCTTGTCCTGTAGGGGGCGATGGAGAGCTTTCAACAAAGCAGGCACTGGCCTACTGAAGGGCTTTTTGTCAATCAGATACATAAATTCATATTCATAGTGCTTCTCACTAGTGATTGGGAATGAGGTTTCATTGAACCAAAAATGGGAAGAATTAAAACACAAGTAGCAATGACTCAGTGACCTGGACGAATAGCCACATTGGCTGTAGAGAGAGAAAAACTTTGGGTGCATCCCCTGGAAAATGCATAACTGTTCGTATCTCTGTGAGTGCATCCATTTCAGCCTGTTTGAGTTTATTTGAACCCATTTCTGCCTGCCTGAGCCTGTGTGCACCGGTTCGACCCCGTTTGTGCAAGTCTGTGCCGTACCTCCAGCTGCTGCCGCAGACTGAACACCTCCCCGGTCAGGATGTCCTTCTCTCGGCACAGCTTCTCCTTCAGGGATCGCTCTCTCTGCACCTCGTCCTGGGCCTGCGACAGTTCCGAGTCAAACCTGCAACACCCAACACTCGTATTAGGGCAGGTGAAGGAAGTGGGAGGGGGAGGAGTTGACACTGAAATGAAGATATGTCTCGAATAGGCCTGCCGTGTTACTTTGCTGTGGAGGTTTCATGTCCATGTTGTTTAAAAATGCAAACAGCTATTAGCCTGCACACTCTATTCTCACTCAGGCCCTGTCTTATGTTGGTTTCTGCATGACCACATCAAACTGCACTGACTATTGTAAGTTCCAGCTACGGTGAACTTCCTCAGCGGGCAGGAGAGTTTTGTTTTTACCTGATAGCATGTACAGGTCTCTATGGTCCACCAATGCATCAACAATAGCAAAGGTGTGCTTTTGACAGATAGGAAAACAGACGTGTGAAATGGCCCAGTTTGCCAAAACCCCCTGGATGCCCCCTCTGTAGGACGGGCAACACCTGCTCTCGGGCCACCCCCAATCCCTCACGTCCTCGCGTTCCCCCTCCAAATACTCCAAACCCCCACAGCTAGGCGAATCGCAGCTGCTGTTCGGGGGAGGGGGCGCTCACGGAGAGCCGTGGAGTATCCGCGGCACAGAGCGCATATCCGGACCCAAGCTGTTTCTGAACAGACGGCTACTCTGCCAAATTTCATCATTAAATCCCCCGCCGTTGCTTTCGCAATCACAAAAAAAAAAAAAAATGTTGCCAACTTGTGATCTCCAGACAGGAAAATATGTTTCCAAGAAAAAGAAAAACGCACGTACAAACACACGCACAAACACACTGCGCGCGTAAGCTCTTAAAATCCTCATATAATTGCAAATTTACAACAGCCTCCTCTGTTGTCTCACAATGCAAAGCCCACCCGAGCAGCTTCATGCAAAACAGAAGGAGTTATGTGAGAGCTACCAAGAATGCTCAGCAACATAATCTGTGTCACAGAGACACGGCGGGAATGTTCCATATTTGTTTGAGAAGTACCCACTCCTTCATTTCAAACCAATAGGGTTTGGATTCCTCTTTGTTTCTGACATGAGCATAACAATAGTGCTAATGTTAAAAATATGTATTTATGACAGGTGCCCCAAGGTTTTGAAAATACCGTTCAAGACTGTTGTGCATTCAAGTCAGTTGGGCTTCGAAGCTGAGGTAACTCTCACAGATTGTTCCTTCAACTATCTGATTTGAATGCAAATGCAATTAGGTTTGTTTAGAGCTATACTGGGTGTGAAACCTCTGGCAGTGACATAATCGAACAAGGGTGCAAATAAAAACAACGGAGACCGATACAGAATAGAGCTCTTGAATTTGACTTGGTACATTTGAGACGTTCAATCAAAGAACTGCACAATACAGCCGCAAACAAGTTCAATTCCACTTGGGAATGAACCACTTATGCATGTGACTGAATGCATGCATATATATGTGTCTGCACGTGCATGTGTGTGAGAGATAGAGAGTGTAGGTGTGGGGCCTGTGTGAGTGTGTGTGTGTGTGTGTGTGTGTGTGTTTGTGAGACAGAGAGAGAGAGAATGTAGGTGTAGGGCGTATGTGTCTGTGTTTGTATGTGTGTGTGTGAGACAGAGAGAGAGTGCAGGTGTAGGGCGTATGTGTCTGTGTTTGTGTGTGTGTGTGTGCGTGTGAGAGACAGAGAGAGAGAGAGTGTAGGTGTAGGGCGTATGTGTCTGTGTTTGTATGTGTGTGTGTGAGACAGAGAGAGAGTGTAGGTGTAGGGCGTATGTGTCTGTGTTTGTGTGAGAGTGTGTGTGTGTGTATGTGTGTATGTGTGTGAGAGACACAGAGAGACAGAGTGTAGGTGTAGGGCATAAGTGTCTCCGAGTGAGTGAGTGTGTGTGTGTGTGTGTGTGTGTGTGTGTGTGTGTGTGTGTGTGTGTGTGTGTGTGTGTGTGTGTGTGTGTGAGAGACAGAATGAGAGACAGGGTACGTGTGTCCGTGCAGACTCACTTCCTCTGCTTCTTCTCCAGGTCATGGTTGCGGCTCTGCTGGCTCTCCAGGTGCAGCTTGGTGTCCTGCAGCTCTGCGGTCAGCCTCTGGCACTTCTTCTTCAGCTGCTGCACGGAGCGCTGGACCTCCTCATTATCCGCCTGCAGGTCCGTCAGCTGCACACAGACAGGAGGAACCTCCGTCAGTCACAACAAACAACACTACGGGAACTGTATCTTAACTGTCCAAAAATGACTATAGTCCAGAGGCAGGTGGTAGTGACAGGGTTGGTGGTGTTGGTGGGGAGGGAGTTATTTGGGTAAATTTTATGTTGTAACATTCCTATTCAATTTACTAATAATTTTGTATTACAGATTTACAACGTATCATTGCATATAACACAATGTTAGCATGGAGCAGGGCTGTGGGTTACAGTCCACTGACACAATTACAAATCTGCGAAGCTGGGCAAAATGACTTACATATATAGATATTTTTAAAACATGTCCAAAAATTTTAGGACCGGAAAAGAGGACATGTCCATATGTATGGTCACCCTGACAAAACCCTTTCATAAAAGAACTGGAGTGAGGCCACTCTCTCTCCCTCATACACACACACACACACACACACACACACACACGTGCTCAGCCAATGTTGATAACGTGCATTTGGCAGAAGGGTGACAGTCTGTTGCACTGGCAGCTAAGTGAATGTGCTGCTGAACTGGGATGTTTATGTGACTGCAGCTACTGTGACATAAAACTAAGAGGAAAATAATGCACGAGTTCCCCAAAATTCAAGGACATATTAATGACCTTCAGGGACAATGTTCGGAGTGCCACTTCCTGTGGAAAAACAGTGTGACCAGATATAAGGACTGGTTGCATACTTTGAACACACACACACACACACACACACACACACACACACACACATATGTATGCATGTAAAATGTATGTTTTTTTTTTTTAAGCATAACAAAACTTTTGCAGCCCTGAATCTGACTCAGTGTATGAATATTGTTATGAAAACACCAGGTGACATGAGGATGGGCGGGGCGGTGCACCGTGTCTCACCCTTCTCTCCAGCTGCCGTTTGCTCTGCTGCTCGGCCTCCACCTTGTCGTCGCATTCCTGCTGCAGCCTCTTCTTGGTGAACTCCGTCTCCCTGATCGCACGCTCGTACTTCAGCCGCCACTCCCCTCCTGCCCAAAAAAAAAAAAAAATAAACAAAAACAAAAAAAAACTGGTCAAGTCTCTCCGATAACGGTCACGGTTTCTCCTAAACACAAGGCGTACGCCAGCAGAGCAGGCCCCAGTCTGGTCTGATTACACGCTCTGCCTCTCTTCTCCTCCCCCTCCCCGAAAATACGCAGTCACTCGAAAACGGTCAAGTCATGTTATCACAACGGTGAACCATGGCGGTCACAGATTTTTTTTTCCGCCAGGGAAGAGTCATGTGACTTCAGAGAGGGGCTTGGTCTGGTGTGATTAACTGCTCTGCCAATGAGTGGATGAAACGGGTTAGTGAAGCGTGCTCTTTATGAGTCTACACACCTGATAGATCACCCATACAAATGTCACCACAGGGACGTTTGACCAGTCACACTGCAGACAGCAGACTGTATTTCTTACACTGAGGAGCCAACAGAGCTTTCTGAAAACCTCTGACAGACGATCAATGGCAAATTCTAAGCATACATACGAATAAATATAAATCTTGAATGTGTCTGACTTTATGAAAAAGGGGGGATTAATTTGGTGGTTAATTTGGTTAACTGTAATATAAGGTAAAGTACCATGCGTGCATAGAGTGACACACATAAGTTATTTTTAACTGGCTTTTCCCCCTAAGCTGGCAGCACTGCCTGGAATAAAACAAGCAAACGGGGTCAGAAATGAAGTTTATTTCTCGGAGCGATCATTTGAAAGGATGTCCATTTCACCTCTGGAGAGACTACGGGAGGGATTCCATTACGGCTCTGAATTTGCATATAAATAGCATAATGACAGCTTCAGAGAGAACGAGGCCCTCAGATCCCGCAGATTATTTTCTCATTTGTCTGAAACTACCATGCTGTGGCTTTCCACCCGATCTGAGGATCAGCACTTCAACAGTTCAAATGCGCCGGGCAAAGAGAGCTCGGGGGACATTAAAGACACAATTAAAGATCTCATTCGCGGCAGAGAGAACGCACCGGAGAGAGAGAGAGAGGGAGAGGGACAACAGGACCGAGATCTGTCACCTTCCGCTCTTTAATGTCAGCCCCTTGATCAAGCGTGTCTTCGAATGCCAACCATCTCGTTAAGCCAGCTCCGGCTCCAATTCGTAAGAGGATAAGGAACCTGCGCTGCTGTTAACCCCTCTGTCCCCCACCCCCACGTGGGTTTTTATTTATCTGGTTGTCATGGTTACAGATCGGCCACCGGGGGAGAGACTCACCTGAGTCATCATCGTCATCCATCTCGCCATTTAGCTCTGAAGCCCGGATCAGCCGAGCCTCCATGACCTCCATCTCCATGGACTCCATCTGCTTCTTCATGGTGTCGAACTTCACCTGCAGTCACGCACACACGCACGCACATGCACACACACACACACACACACACACACACACAAAGAAACGCAGTTCAGGCCCTCTCTCAGAGAAATCATCCTGGGCTCTTATGAACACTAGTCCCCACTTTGCTCACCGCTCTTCTTTCATGTCGTGCATTTCTTATATTTACATCCTCATCCCCTTCACACAGTTCACCTTCACCCCCGTGACCTGACAGCAATGGCTTAAAATTGGATTTCACCATTCTTTTCCTGAACTTGAACTCGGTTATTGACCGCTTTAAACTCTCCTGCAAGAAGCGGGGGCTGAGACAGCACTAAGAAGCTGCCAGTTCACATTCTGTTATATCCCTCTCCTTGACAAAGTGGCAAAGAAAACGATTAGGAAAATAGCAATGTAGTGAAGTTCACATGTAGTGGAAAAAGAATATCAGTGTTGTGCAGTCGTTCCAAAACTTGTATGTCAGGATCCACTAGGGGGTTGAAAGATAAATAAAAACAAATAAAAAGTTATCATATTCTCTGGTACTCACAAAATAAAAATGTAATATTGAAGCTGAACTGTACTTGCAGTGGGCTTATTGGCCATTTTCATGACATATTTGAGCGTCTATACATCTACATTTTAAGAGGTATGCCTCAGAAAACGTTTGCTCAAATGTTTGGGATAAGCTGTGAAGTGTACATGTGTGAGCGTGTGTATAGTGTATTCACACTATCCTTAGTGTGTGGTTGATTAGCATTAAAAAGGTCTCGGGTATTAATGTTAGATTATGCAACCTCAGAGTTGTAAGCCTATCTCCATATTGATAGTCCAGCTCCCTTATCATTGTCAGATAGTGTGTTTTATATGAGCAACAGTGTATTTAACTTGGCATTAGGTGTTGTATATCAGTGTTACCTGAAGCTCCTTCATGTCCTTCTCCAGACGCAGCCGTTCAGAAGTCTCGGTCTCAAGCAGCTGGGAAGCCGACTCTCCCGTGTTCCTCTCGTCTGCTAGCTCCGCCGACAGCTCCGTGATCTGGGGCGCAACACAAAGGGGCATGGCCCAGGTCAGCACCTCCCTCCAACCACAGACACAGAGCGGTCGTGGTAACGCCACTAAGACTGACACCAGGCCAATGTGGCGAGAGAGGCACCCCACACACCTCCAGATATATACTGGACTGGTAAAATGAGCAGACCCACTTTCCATTTCATCAACTGGAGGCAAACACTGAACAAGAGCTTACTGTTTGCTGCGTGCCAGGCTGCTCGCTCGACATTGGATCATGTGAAGTCATAAAGCAATAAACCTGCATGCAACTTAAACTACACTGCATTTTGGGTCCTTTAGCCCTAATAACGGGTGTGTTGTGTTCCTGTAAGTGATATTTTTATATGTTGCTTAAGGTGCTTCACTCTGGGAAGCAGTAATGGTTTACCCAGGTCTCAGTGTGTAATGTGTTTAAGAGCCTCCATTTTGGGGAGCAGAAGTTGGTTTTATGGGGCTCAGTGTGTAGCATGCCTTCAGGGGGCTTTACTATAGTGTGTCAGTAGCTGTGCTATGAGACCCAGGACAGATGTTCAAAAGTGCTAACCAGGGCCCTACAGAGCCTTGGTGGCTGTAGTGGGTGTGTGTGTGTGTGTGTGTGTGTGTGTCTCTGAATGTTCTCCAACATGCCATGACTCAGCCTGCTCTCAGTGGGTCTCTGGTATTGTTCTGTGGGTTTCAGTGCATATTTGTTAAAGAGCTACAGCTACTCTTACACTAGTGGCCATTTTGTGTACCTCGGTGGGTAAGTTTGTATGAGCCCGTATCCCAGCATGCCCTGCAGTGCAACTCACCCTGCTCTCCAGACGGTCACTGTTGAGCCTCAGCTCGTTCCTCTCCTTCTCCACTTTCTCCAGTTTGCCCTTCAGCTGCTGGATCTCCTCCTGGGACAGGGGGAATAGAGACAGGGATGAGGCGCTATGGGAGCACAGGCCTGACCGAAAACATCCAATCAGACTCACCCATGCACCCTGGGGGCCTTAACGGCAACTACTTACTTTACCATCCCTTTATGGAAATTTTCTTATAGAATAACACTCGTTAAAATGCTTAACAAGTGATGCAAATAAAATGACCCATGCAAAATCAGTAATAAAATCAGAATACAAATGCAGAAAGAAAGCACATACACTATCTCATATGATAAACTAAGATGTAGTTCAGAAGTGTGTTGCATACAACATCCCACATGTTACCACATGTGCTTGTCAGAGTGTCAATAATTGCATGTGATGAGTTTGTAAAAAAAAAAAAAAAAAAATGAATTATCAGATTCTGCTGGCACCAGGTGAAATGAATTCATTAGTGAAATAACGATCGTCCACCAATGCAAACACACGCACGCCCATATTAACTATCCCCTTAGTGACGCAGGCCTGGCCGTGACAGACGTGTTGGGCCTCCGCCACTGCAACGATTACAACCCCTCATCCATGCTAATGCCCTCCTGCAGCGAAACCGCCACGCTCTCAGATCCTACTGCCCACGGTTCATTTACACACACACACCCCCCTCCAACTCCCCAGCCAGGAGAGGAGCAACAGTCTGAGAATAGGAGTCAAGGGACCGGGAACCACATCCCCGCAACAAATGTACCCACATCCACTTTGAAGCCCTCCTCGCACAGAGGACTTTGAGATACTACCAGCAGAGGAAAGAAGGTTTTTATTAAAAGAAAAGAAAAGAAATAGAATGGACTGGATGGTGTTCCGTGATTCTGTTTCCTCCTTCAGATCCTTCAGATTGTGATCAGCAATATACCGCATGCAGAAATCCATACCATGTGGAAAGCAATCCTACTTTTCAATATCTTTAACCAAGACTTGAGCACACACATACACTGATACACATTAGTGTGTTCAAAAGTCAACTGAACTGAGTGATCCACATCAAAATGAGAGAATGGGTGAGGCTAAACTACACAACCAGAAACTGACTTTAGTTTGAGGGCCCCACCATTTTCATTGGCTCAGTCATTGATTAACAGCTATTTACAGCCCCACCCATTTTTATGTCATGACACCTCATTCACCCTTCACAACAGACCATAGGGGCAAAGGGACAATGACCTTGAGCTGTGAGGGAAACAGACAGGCAGACAGACAAAGAGACTGGAGGGCACAGAAGGACAGATGGCAGGGGTTACAGATGGACACTCACGTCTTTTCCCCGGATCTGCTCCTCGGTGAGCTGCACCTCAATGAGCGGGCGCACGGTAGTGAAGAGCTTCCACCAGGGCCAGCCCTTCACCCCCCGGTTCTTCTTAATGTTCTTCTGGATGCAGCGGATGGCCAAGTCCTGAATCTGTGGAGGAGCAAGAGCAGAAACATGGCGGCTTTAATCCAATCACAACACTGTGAGGCATCTTCTGTGGAGCTGTCTCAAACTCAGTACCACAGCCATGTAGCGCCTTGTGTATGCTGATTGTTGTTGCTCCAGCCTCTGCTCTTGACTAGATAATGAGTTCTATTATTTGCTAAATTAGTGCTGTTGATCGGCACAATAAGGCACAAAAAGTGAAATGAGTTATTTTTGTTATCTAATTGACAACTGTTGCTTATGCTCTGTGCTTCAACTTGGCAAACAGGCAGAGGCGCGGGCATATGGCTGAATGAGTAATTGAACCATTTAAAGCAGTGGTAATCACTTGGGATGAGAGAGCAGTTTTATCCCTCCACTGTAAAAGGACACTTCCACAGAGAGACTGCCAGAGTGCAAGATGCTAAATCAGGGGTGGTACGGGTAGTCTACCCTGGTCATAGGGAGGTACGGGGTTGTTTTTAGAGTCCGCAACCAGGCCAGACTCAGAGACCAATTTAAGCTGAAGCAACCGCAATCAGCCGAGTACACCCTATAGTTGCTCTGAAGCATGGGTCACTACCCCCACCCTGGAGCAGATACAGATCCAGCTCTCTTGGACCAGTTGTACTGAAACCTGCTCCAGAGTTCAAATGGGCTGCTGGTTTCTGTTTTCACCTTAAACTCCTTAATTTCACCTGAACAGTAACAGGTCAGTTAAAACAGTAGTTCTCAGACTAAGTTCTCCATCCTGAGGAGCCACTATGTGGCCTGGGTTTTCCTCCACCCTTAATCGCAACCCCTAAATCGAAACAAACTGTTAATTGTTCTTAATGATACATTTTTAATGTCTTTTAAAGGATGACTTCCCCACTTAATGCCACCATATATTATAAATAGCTATGAATGCTGTGAAGAGTAAATGTCTCATTTTCACACCCCAGGACGTTTAATCAGTCAGATCAGCTCCGAGACAACTGAAGCTGCGGTTTACACAGCAAGCTTCAAGTGACTAAAATCCTATTTTTTAACTCATGTTCATTTTGTATCTAATCTCTTTCTTGAGGTTTAAACAATTATAAAACAATCAAATGGAATCTGATACAGTATAATCTGATACAAATCTGATTCTTTGTCCCTTGTGACTTGTGTCTCACCAATCAATTCAGATGTTTTGCCTTCATGCCTTTTTTTTTTTTACCCCAGGAGGACCATAGTATCTGCTTTTTTTGGTGCATTTCAGCACCTTATTTGGTTAAAAAGTTCTTGTTTTCAAAGCCTAAACTGATTGAAAGTAAAACATATAGTAAAACCTTTGAAAACTTTGAAAACAACTACGGGGGAAGGAACAGCAACACAGGCCTGAGAACCGGCTGCTCAGGAAACGCCACAGTCAATTCTGCTCCCGCCATCGTCCCTATCGATCCCCAGAAACCAATACCCAAGCGCCCCAGCTCACAGCGACCCACAGAGAGGTCCGGTCTGACCCAAGGTAAAACAGGAGACTAAAACAAAACAAAAAAAAAAACCACGATCGATAACATGCCATCACATCAATAGACAGAGATCAGAACAATTTGCTACTCAATGTAAATATGACTACACGGGAAATGTCGGCTATCCCAGATCACACGGCGTAGGCATTGAGGCTCAATGACAGGCGTCGGAGAAACAGAGCCAAGACAGCCGAGCAGGGCCGGCACACGTTCTCCCAAATACTGGAAAAGCTCTTCTGAGTAATTAAATCAAACATCAATAAATCTTGGCAGCCAGTAAAGAACGTTATACGATTTACATGCCGGCTCTTGCGCGAGCATCTCCACTAACAGCAGATTATCTGAAAACCCAATTAGAGTGGCGGCACAAATTTGCTGCATTCGAGTGGATTGCCTCTGCAGATCGGCCTGGGCACCGATTAGGATTTGTCACACCAGGAAAGCCTCAACGCCGTGCAAAAATTAAGCAAATCTCAAACAAGGGCTGCGGAACCACACTTAATGGGGGTTCATTTGTGATGTTTAGCCTGTAATAAATAAGGTAAACCGCATATTAAACGGCTTGCAGGACAAGGCTTAACAAAGAGCGGGATCCCTAATTGAAAGGGGACGATTTGCTCGAAACCAGGCCATGTTTTTGTTGGTTTTTTTTCCTGCATGCTAATCGCCGGCTTCAATCCAGACAAAACAAAGACAACAAATCCGCCTGCCCTGAGGGGATGTGCTGGTGTAGATGGTGGAGGCTGAACAGGAATCTCAAAGCCCCTGATAGCATAGCTATGTCTTATCCCTCCAGCAGTGTAGCGTAATGATCAGGGAGCTGGGCATGTAGCTCAGAGGTTGTACACTGCACCACCGTACCACTGAGTGATGCATGTCACCTGAATTCCTTCAGAAAGGTTTCAAGCTGTATAAATGTACAGTGCAATAAAAAAACATGAGCTTTTTGAGAGCATTTGCTAAATGTCCAAAATGTAAAATCACTGGACAGAAGATCTACAAAGTTTCGCAGTTTCAAACAGGCGCCCATCTTATCTCCTGTAGCCCGAGTCACCTCATTGTCAATGGAAAACCGAAGCAAAAAGGTCAATACTGTCTCATTGTTATTATTTGTATAATTGCAGCACATAGCCTGACCCATGTGGTTACATACACCACCTGTGAGCAGTGTCTCTTAAGGGCATGAACGGCTTGAGTGCTGCTCCAATAAGGCTCTGAGAAAGGCACCTTGCGGAAACATCTGCTGCTGTTTCACCTGCACTCTGTTTTCACTTCTCCCCTCAAATCATGTTAGCATAATTAAATACTTCTGATGTGAATGACCTCTCAGTCTGGAGGATTTTTAATGTTTTTTTTTTTTTTTTTTTCTACAGTGTGCAGAATGCCACCCTCAGCAGAGTGGGAAACCTTTCCTGCCTCCAAAACACAGGCAGCAGAGAGGAGGGGAGATATGGGGCTCCGTATGTTCACTGAGGACCATGGGAATTATCCCTTCATCTCTGCTCCTGCGACAGCTGTAGACTGGAGGAACTTTCACAAGAAAACTATTCCACACTAGCTCTTACAGTGCCACAGGCAATTTAAATACGCTATGATGCTTATACCAATACCGCAGCAGTTCTAACCTGACATTCACATATCAAAGTCATTTCCATTACTGCTGACGCAGTTCAGCAGGGTCTTCCCGCTCGTGTAAATGAGAAATGACCGCTGAAGTCGTCTGAAGATGATTTGCTTTGTATGAGCATTGCATTGAGTTGGACAGAAAGAATTGGAGCAGTGCTCTGTTTTTCAATTGCTGGTAACGGTAAGGGAATCGAAACTGTCCTTGCCTTACAGAAGTAACTGCTGGTTGGCGACATTTTTGGTAGGCGAGACATTGTTCCCTCCTCTGCACTCATACTTTGTCGACACCAATAAAAAGAAGTGATACGAAAACGTGGGGTAACTATTCTACATCACTTTTACTTGCACACCAGGTCCAACAATATCACTGTAGTACTTCTCACACAAAACCAGTCAGGAACATTGTGGAAATCCGTTCACGGTTTCCCTTCCACGTCATCATCATCAATGAACATATAATGGCACTGTAAATCCAAAGGCGCCTCCACACATTTTCCAATACGTGCAATATTAATTTCAGTTTGACCGACTTCGGCCCATGAGGAGAGAGAGCGCTTTACGGTTACGATGGCAGGAGAGAGTTATCAAATTGCAGGTAGGGAATGACTCAGAGCTGACAGCAGCTTTCATTACGCGCCCGTTATTAGGGGACAGGCTCCTGGAGGTTCGCTGGCAGCTAATCCAATCCTTTCCAAGAGGAAAGGAGGGGTGCAGGGCTGCGTTCCCTCACGACCCCCCCACCCACCCCCTTTTCTAGAGTAGGAATGAACCACTCCGACTGCATTTGTCTAATTAGCAGAGGCCCAAGAAGTGTATCGGAAAAACGCCATGCGCACATTTGCCCTTCCGCTGGGGAGACAGCAGGCATCACACACTCTCAGCGTAGTGTCTGGGAGCACATTGATCCCTCCATTTTATCAGATTCACAGGAACACTCTTTATCTTTGCCGTTCCCCAGCAAATATGGATTTTCTTTCTCTCGGTGAGAAGGCAAATTTCAAATACGAAAACACTCCACCGTCGTCTCGCCATCTACATTAAATTAAGATGTACGGGGCAGGGAGGAACTTCAAAAGGTCACCTCGATGAATCCTTTCCAGTGATTTGTGTCTTGAGAAACTATGTACTGCTCATGTGAACTCGACTTTAGAAAAAGGTAATAAAATCTCATTATTGGACAAGCTGTGAAACAGAAACCTGGGTTTTTTTTCCATGGAAGGAACTGGCCTGTATTTCATCTACGTTAACTCAAGGGTGAGAATCATAAATTACGATATACAATGTTTTACGTCTCAAAACAACAGCCATTATTATGAATACAGTGCAGTTTCTGTCCACATAACAGATAAGTGTGCCTTCTTTGTTAAGCGGAACTAACCAGCTCAACGGGCTGAAGCACAATGTCAAATCTTATACCAAAGTACAGATTACAAAACTGACTAGACTCTATTTTCTCACACTAACGCAATTTGCCAAACAGGAAGTGGGAGGGCGTCCAGAAATACACTAACCACATAAATCTAATATGTCTCCTCAAGGACTACTGTCGACTTCAATCCCGTTCCTCTCCGCTTTCTGCCTCCAGTGTGTACCGCACTGTATTAAAAATCTCTCTGGTCTGTCACCCTGCCAGGGTGTGTGAAGAACGCCCTTTGCGCTTGACAGCAAAGAAAACTCACCACTTTAGTTTCCAAATTTTACCTGGTGTACGTTGTTCAAAGAGCTGTTTGAATATTTTTTTCCTCTCCCCAAGGTGAAGAAGAAGAACGCAATGAAACAAAGCCTGACACATAATAAGCCCAAATTAATTCCGGCGAGAAACAAAACACAGGGATTCTTGTAAGAGGAGAGGAATTAAAAATAATTTCACAAAACAATTTGGGTGTGTGCTATGAGCTAGCATATCCCCTAAGCCAACGTTAGCCTGCGACACAGTCAGTTTATGATGATATTTACTGGATGATGTTAGTTATATGACTTTAACTGGGTTTCTGGACTGCTACCGTTTGGGTTCATGTAGTTTAGGGGATGTCCACGGATTGCTTTAAAGGCTGCTAATGAACAGGCATTTGCCAAGCACCTTGACAGAAAATGAACCAATTGGGGCGAGCGCACAAAGGGAAGAAAGTCGTGGGGTGACAGCAGCTAAGGTGACAGCCAAGTATGACTGATAGTGGAGGGTGAATAAGAAAACTACAATTACAAGAAAATTTAAAAAGCAAACAAAAAACACACTGATTAAACCCTACAATTGAACCCCTCTGCTTTTCAGACCCAAAATGAAGTTGGCCTTCCTTAATCGTGCTGTTTTAACATCAGCGCAGACTACAGATGCTGAAAAGACTGGACTGCAGCCAAAAGACTCTCACCGGGCAATCACGTCTGAACGCGGGAGTTTTCTGCACGGTGTCATTTTCCTCTTCAGCCGCTCGGCTGAATGCTGCAATCTTGGGCTGGGGATGGGTGGTCCGAGGCGTGGACACTGTGGTGAGAGGGCCGGCCCCATGCCTCACTGAGGACAAGGGCGGCCGTGCCCTCTGCCATTAAGAGGCAGGTTTATGGCCGCAGCGGCGGACACAGAACCCTCCAAGCAGACTGTAATCACACCCTTGCCCTTTGTGTGCAGTGTACTATATCAGCCACAGAAGGAAGCACCAATCCACTGAGGCACTGGAGAGGCAAACCTGTGCCACGCGAGACCGGGGGGGCGGTGCTATCGCCACTCCACGCTGGAGAAGCCAATCGATGGGACAATGATTGAGGGAACATTTCAAACCCTGATTCCCAGTGTGCCAGTGGAATTTTGGTGTGATGGATTTACTGTGGCATGGGGCCCGATTAGGGCTCCCATTATACCAAAGACATGGTGCGTGCCCAGAATAAAACTCTCATTTCATCTGAACTTAGGAAAGCACTCGGCCTAAAGCACTGTTTTTGAACTGACAGGCGTTTCCACAACAGAATTTGCGGAATTTATTCCTCTTGAACAGCATGCAATCCCTTTACGGTCACAATCTTATGGGGCAGGCATATGTAGAGAATTTGGAATTATGCTAAGAGCCCAGCCTTGAAGCCAGAAGGTTACAAGTTCAAATCCCAAGAGCAGCACCCCTGTTACGCCCTACGGCAAGGTCCTGCATCGCCTCGCCTCGCGCACGGCAGAGTAAATGGAAAATGTCAAACGCAAGATATGCGAGTCACCTTCGACAAGGCCCTCTACTCAGGAAATGAATAATGTACTAACATAATCTCCCTGTTAAATGTGTCTGCAAAGAAATACGGTTAGCCTCTGGCTTTATCCTGATCCAAGCACCACGATTGCACAAGTCTGGCTCGCAGTTTTCCAGAGGAAAGCCCTTACGTAACTGACCCCAGACGGCATGAACCTCGTACCTTCCGCTTCTTGAAGGACTGCCGGGCCAGGTACCCCCTGCAGGCCGCCTGGAACAGGGTGATGTTACGCCTTGTCTGCTCATCCCTCTGCTCCTCCAGCTTCGCCAAGGTGCCAGCCCTGAAGAACACCTGCGGGGGAGAGGAGAGTCACCTGGTCACCCATCTACCTGCACAGTACTGATGAGACAATGAAGTTTCACAGAACAGAAAATGGGAGGAGCTCGTAGTATCAATGTGCACACAGATCTGGACAATGATTGTGCTTGGACGTGGAGAGGAAAAGCATTTTTGATTGCTTTGGGCGAGTCATGATGGCTGACAGCTGAGTTTAGCTCCACCTATAACCGGGCTCATGAAATCTCATTCGCCCAACACAGGTGACAGAACGCAACACAATGCTGTTCATATGAGCTGACAGAGTCAAAGTTTATGATGTGGTCAAGTGCTCCCAATGATCTAAGTCAGTAATAAGTACTTTAACATGAACATTATGCTCAGTTGTGACTGCCATTCTCCTTGTGTTTTGAATTCCCCCTGTGAAGGGGACCAAATGGGTCATTTCCTTTTTCATTTGAAGTCTTGCTCCCTTAGTAGTCCTGATCTCTGTATTAACAGCTGATCCAATGGTTATCCGACTCACATGTCGAGCTTAGAAACTAGAAAACCGCCCTAGGGATCATTTTGTTTCTTTCTTTGGAATGTGTATCTAAAAAAAAAAAAAAAAAAAAAAAAAGATGGAGGAAGTGCTTGTGTTTATCACGCTAACACAGAATGTGTTGATATATTCAGATGGGGAAAAGCAAAAACATTTCAATCCATTTTTTTCCCTCTTGTTTACCTTGCTGTCACTGAGGAGCTACTGCAGCTGATGTGAGACGGGGTTTGCATCCCCCTCTGCTATTTTAAAACCCAGGACACGTTGGGCGTTTTCGGGAGGCGAAGCCTAATTAAATAACATTAGCAGTACAGCCAGAGATCCACTTCCATTTTCAGATTTAATTGCGCATCGGATTCAGCAGCCAATAGATTAAGAATTTATAGCTGGCATTAATAATGAAAAATAAAAGGAGGGGGAAAAAAAACACAGGTTATGCGTGACCTAACCTCATTAGCATTCCGACAGAGGGAGGTTTTGTTGGAAGTCAAATATTACTAATTAAAACAAGACGGCAGAGTAAGTGCCTTAAAGTCTGAGCCAGGAGGAATCGGCTCTGGTAGAACCGGAGAAATACAAACTTCACCGTGAAGCAAATTAGACCTAATCTGGGGAGGATGACAACAAATCCCTTCAGATTCGGTCTTTATCTCTGAGTGGTAATGGCAGTGTTATTCTTCTGTAAAGACTGGAGGTAAGGAGACCTCATTTTTTCTTCCCCTCCTCGTTGTTTGCCTCTCTCGGCAGGGAGATGCGTGGCCTGTTGTTATTACATTAAGCAGCCACTCTGCGAGTCGCAGCATCAGGTTGCGCAATAAATATCGCTCCGCTCTATCACATTTGTATCGATCATCCTGCCGTCAGTTAAATCTGGTGCTTTCCAGAGGCGGATGCCAGCTGCCCCCCCCCCCCCACCTACCCCTTTCTAAAGTGATAGACAGTGATGGGGGATGCTCTTTACCCACGGCTGTTAAGGTGGAACTCCAGCACTTTGCAAATTAGACTGTGTCCCGATGACACATGAAGCCCGGTGTAGGTGGAAAATAGTGTTCCGGCCTACAGGCACTTTGCCATTGCAATTTTTTTCGCCCTTCTCCTCCTCCTCCATCTCCTTCTTATTCTTCTTCCTATCCCTAGAGGAAAAACCGCCAATGTCAATTGGTGTCAGAACTCTTGATGGGTTTCACAAAAAGGCCCACAAGAAAAAAAAAATTATATATATATATAATTTTTTTTTTTTTTAAACCCATAGGTGTCAATTTCGCTCATGGAAGATAAAAGCCTTCCTGAAGAGCCGGCAGAGTAAGAGATTCCGCACCCTCATTCCCATCTCCCAGAGTCCTCATTCTCTCTCTCGTGAGGGTTCTTAAATCTACAGCTGGGTGGGTCGGTTACAGCCACGGCCTTTGTCCTGCTGTAGCGTAGTATCTCTCATGTAGTAGCATGGGAGGGGGCGGAGATACGCTGTGATTGGCATGTCTCAGAACCATTGAAAAGAGGCGTGGCATTCATCTCCAAGGTAACTGGCCCCACAACAGTGGTAACTACCTACTCCCAGGGGCTACTGAGTGTCTGCCACTGGTGCAGTGGTTTTATGTTTCTCTTCAAGAAAGAGGCGTTTGCAATCTGAGTAATATGGCTAAAACTACGGGTATCCAAACCAGCAATGTTACCCATTCTGGCGGTTTTCTCCTCCCCTCTCTCGGGATCTCTTCTTTCTATGAGGGGACAGGGAAGATTTAAGGCCAGTGTAATTGACATTCAGATATGGCCACTGTTGCTAGGACCCCACTGGCATGTTTTTGTGGACACTAATTTACTGTTTTCTCCTTACTCATTTCAGGCTCACGGTCCCTTGAAGCAACTGCCACGGCATCCAAATAACTGTTCCACCACCTACGTTTCAACAAGAGATTTCGGAAAGTCTAGGAATTCGAAATCAGCATCTGTTTATCGGTTTTTGTCTTTGTTTGCTTTTGATTTGAAACTTCATTTGCCATCGCTTTCCAGCTGAAGGGATTACGACACAGTTGTGCCAAGCAGTGTTTGTTCAGAGTTATCTGCGAGAGCCAAGACGAGAAAGAAAGAAAAAAACAAACAATGAAACCCGCAACCTGCCAAAATCAATCCGTCAATGAATGCAGAATAAGGATGATAATTTTTTTTTTTTTTTTTTTCGATTTTTGCTACTCATTCTGGATTTGCAGAGGGAAGCCTGCCACTCTAACGCCTCCATGCAGCCCAGCTGTGGGGGTTGTATCTACCGTGGTTACTGTAGAGGAAAATGTGTTGTGGTTTTTTTTGCGTTTATGTTCCCTGAACCGAGAGAGCCTTATCTGCCAACACTGGTAGCCGATGCCAGAAGGCCCGAACTGGAACACCAAACGCTGGCCTTTCGGACACAGGGTATATGGGATACATTTCAGACTCTGGGGTTTCCTTTTTTTGTTATACAACCAGAGCCCCGTGCTATTGAAAATCACTAAGAACACCTACTACTATTGAAAACCCTTTAAATGCTGTGGCTTACACCAGAAAGTGCAACATTGCAGCTTACCCCAGAACACTTTCAGAAAGGGCTAATCCAGTGTTAGCAAGGAGGAAAACTCCAAATAAAAAGAATTCAAAAAAGTTACCTAAAAGACACAAATGTTTATTCAGACCAGAGCAGCGTTCACACTCAGGTAAGTTTGGACAGGTGTAGCTGCCTGCTATTTCTCAGCTAGCCAGAACTGAATTGTGCCAGCAGATCTCAGTACATATATCTGACATTTTTGGTGCTGAAATCAGTTAAAGTCTGTGACATTTTCTTTGACATCGTCTATTTATTTTTTCTCTTTGTACACAATACAGATTTATTTTTTGTGAAAAACTTATGTCACGGTTACAAAAGAGAAGGCAATGATTCATATTCCTTTTTGGTGGAAAACACTTCCATTTCTTTTAGCCTTGCAGGATTTGAAAGAGAGGAGCACACAAAAGACAACGGCCCTTTTGGTCAGGCACTGAAGCCTTGCTTTTATAAGTGTGCCCTATCAGACACACATACACATTTCCGTGTTTGTGAGGAACTCTGTGTAAAACATTAAGGACAGGTACAAACAGAGGAGCAACAGACAGAGCCATCCTGTGGGTGGTGACTCAGAGAATCGAGGCTGCACTACTCACCCTACTCAAGCCCATGTGATAATTGCTTTTCTCCAGGTCCAAAGACTCCAGCAGCTCCTCCACAGCCTGAAAGACGAGACAGAAGGACAGACGTCAGAGCCTTCATCTCCCTACCCACACCAGAGCCATCTCACTCACTCTCTCAGAGACACATACACACACACTCACACACACACACACACACACACACACACCCACTGCACTGTCCAACAGCAGCGGCTTTCACACTCCCACTCCATCACAAAATCTGACAACCACCTCACACTATGCTTTGAACTTCCAAACCATGTCTCCCTCCTTCCCTTTAAACTCCCCCTACAACCCTCTGGACCCATCCCAAAAACCCCCCCATCTGTAACAGGCAGGACCCACCGGACGGCTTGCTCACGGTGACACGGTCCGGCCGTTTCGGGATTCACTCAAGCCCAGCAAACGGCGGCTTTCTGGCCCCCACGCAGACTTAACAAACAAACAGCCTCTGGGAGCAGGAGAGTACAGCCAGCCTGCCTCCCTCCCTCCTCCCCCTCCTCCTCCTTTTCTCTCCCCCTCTGCAGAGGACAGGTCCACTGGAGGATAGCCTGAAAGGCCGCGGTTACATTACGCTGTGAGGGGAGGCGACAGCTCTCAGCACTGAGAGGGCTTTGTTTGAATCCGTTTCCAAGGGGACCTTTTTTTTCCCCTCTTCCCTTCTCCGAGATGCTGACGCAAGGTAAATCCCCCCACCCCAGCTTGTACACCCGCCCCAAACTTCTCTCTCTCTCACAATCTTTTTACTTTATTCCCCACTCAAGAGAGAGAAACTTTTCCAGTTATTTTTTACTCTTCCCAGCTCTGAATTTTAATCGTATGCCCTTCCCTCTAACAATGTCTATACCGTCTTTGCTCGTCTGCATTGGTGTATTCAACTGCACCAACCACCACCCCAAAAACCAAGTTTTCCCCTTTTCAACAAGTGGGCTGACATCGCTTACAGAATGCTAATGAGCGGATTTAGCGCAGGCTGGCGGTTGACAGCACATGCTGCTCGTTTGGGCTAATAAACCACTCCAGCTGTCCCTGGGAAGCCTGGTATAGCTGGCTTTGCCTGGTCGATAGCCGTGTCTTGTGCGGGCCCTCCGTAGAGGTCTAGAGAGCTCCAGCTCAATTAGAACCCTTTACACTCCTGGGCCGCCACCGCCCCCACCCCCCCACCCCCAGCCCCCAGCTCACACTTCGCATTGATTTCAACGACTTGGGGAATATAAATATAATGAAGCCCAGAAATCCGTTTGATGAAGTCGTCGTGATGGCCCCTGATTAATGAGAGTTTATTGTTCTGTCGTTGCTGCGGCGATGTGAGAAAAACAAGGCGCTCTGCCGTTCATTAATCAGCGCGGCCGGGGTTGTCATAATCAATTACGCGCACAAGTGGCTGTGGGAGGGGTATCCCGGCCCCCCCTCCCCTTCAGAGGAGAGTGGAGGAGGAGGAGGAGGCGGAGGCGGAGGAGGGACACTCACTCTCTTCTCGTCCGTCACAATGTAATTGCGTCCATGCTTCTTGGTCAGGTGGGGCGCCAGTACGTCGAAGCGCCGGCGGAATTCGGAGAAGACCATGTGATCGGGGTACCCTGGGGAGATAAGGCAGTTCCTAAGTATCATCAAAGACTCTACACCAACTTCAACATCTATTTCACAGTGTATCCGCACGAGCCAGTCCCTGATCAGCACTGGAGGTCCCTGTGCTACACAAGAGCCTGCTTTGGCAGGTAATAACTCTGTAGGACAGCTCCATTCCTACTCTCCCGTTTTAGGCCAATTCTATTATGTACAAAAACAGAGCATTATATCCACTCAAAGTTTATCTTCAGACACCACCAGAGGATTTGGCAGAGGGGAGCCACATTTTTGCCTCACGAATGTTTAAGGGGTTTAAATGTGTAATTTTTTTGGATTTTCGTTCTCTCCAGAGAAACCTGTTTAAATGATAATAGCAGAGCCGCATGAAGACTAAGCTCAGTTTGAAATCAACCTCAGACTGTTTCACATTTCAGCTTCTTTATAACTGATTTCTGCTACTGCTGCAACAGACTTCATTCACAATTTCAATAGCACGTAATCTGTGAAGGGCACTCGGATCATTATTTTGATTGGTTTTGTTATGCCCATGGTCCCACCCTTGCAGTTTGCTAAAATAGACACAAATGGACAGAAATCGCACAATGAGAACAGTGTATAGAAGTGTAACAACGATGAGTGCTTACCAAGGAGGTGAGCGACCCTAGTCTTGGAGAGATGCATTGTGTGCCTGTTTTCACTGTTACCCAAAACTTTATTCATTGATGAAAATTTTTATGGCACCTTTTCCCCCTCTCCTGTTTTACTGGGTCTTAATTCACTAAAGTGAACTATGAGGTGAACTCCAAAACCAGCAGTGGATCTCCAGGATTTACCACTAGCACTGTGCCAGGCCTTGGATCTTGGAGAACTAGGAAAGCCCAAGCTTCTCTGCTTCTATTTCAACACTACGTGGAATGTGAATTTCCCTGACTTTTCCGAATAAATCAGGAAATACAGATTTTTAAAGCTCAAATGTCTCTGTGACAACCGGTACTACATTTGTAGCTTTACTGCTGACTTTCTGTTAAAAGTTCCTGATGTGAGATCTTATCAAACACCAATCTCCTTTGCCTCTGGTTAAGGCCTTTAGGTTCTGAATCATCAGTATTTTCTTCATTACTCCTGAAAAAGACGTAAAAACGAGCTGTCTGAGCATTGAGCTCATAAACAGATGAGTCTGCCGCAGAGCATCCAGAATGGGCCTACCTTGCCTGTAGATCCTCAGCGCGTCCAGGAGCTTTGAGCCACGCAGCTGCGCCCTCAGCAGGGCCACGTCCAGCTGCATGAGTCCCGAGTCGCAGTTCTCACCACAGGGCTCGCCCTCTCCACCCCGGGGGGACGGGCCCCCAGACAGCCTGGTCTCCCCGCTCAGGGCATCCGCCTTGGGCAGGAGGCAGTGCACAAAGTGTACCCTGGACCTCCGGACCGTGTCCAGAAGAGCATCCTATAAGGGGGCACAATCATATGTATAATCACAGGCCCGGAGCAGCAGACACACCCAATCACACGCACCCAATCATATGCACCTAAGCACATGTGACCAATCAGATGAGTCCAATCATACAACACCGAATCATTAACACTCCATCACACACATACCATCACAGGCACCCACACAAAGTCACCCAAATACACACAACCAATGGCATCTGCCCCATTTGCAAACTCCAAAGCACAGTCCCCAGTCTTTCATGGCCAATCGTATGGACAAATTCAAGTTTCCAGTGTAAGCCACAATTCCATTCGGTTCAGGATTTACCCTTCAGTAAGGATTTTCTAGCAGTGAACCACAAGAAATACCAGTGCGGACAGTAGTCATCTTCCAATTTAAAACTAAACAGAAGAGTGAAAACAAACACTGCAAGTGGCACAAACCAGTGATCAGAGGGCAGGGGAAACGTGTTCATAGGCCATGCCACCAGACTCACCACTTGCAGTTTGATCTGGATGCAGAGGGACTTCTTCTTGACAGCGGCCACCCCCGTGGTGAAGGTCTTCCTCATGCTGGTGGCTCTGCGCAGGGCCAGCTGGGACACGCCCTCCAGGCCCGCGATGGAGCCCGACAGCACCGTCGCCCCCGCAGTGCGGCCCGCGAACAGGCTGCTGATGTTCTTCCTGTCAGAGAGAGAGAGAGAGAGAGAGACAGTGAGAGAGAAAATTTGAGCGGAGAGATGGAGAGTGGCCCTTCGGGATATTTTCAGAGGCCTGTCAGAGCCAGCAAGCTGACAGAGGGAACTGTCTGCGATTCTTTGCTCTTCTCCTCTCACCCTCCAGTAAATATTTGGCATATGGCAGAATGTCAGACAGTTTATGACTCTGGCCTCTTAATCTGGCATCTGCTGCTGCGGCCACTGGGAGTATACAGTGATTTCTATATGACATTCTGCAGGGGTTATTCAATTGAGCCGTTATTGCTGAGCAGCACAAAAGGAGAAGGTTTTTTTTTTTTTTTTTTTTTTTTTGGGCGGGGGAATCTGTCCCAAAAGTCTTAGTTTCAACCCTGACCAGTGAAATCTGTTGCTGGCTGCACATGCTTTAGAGGACTGACATTCAAGTCCGGAACTCTCATGGACATTGCAGCGACATTACAGTCATCAAATATAACAAGGTGGGCAGGTGGGAGTCCCACTGTATCAAACATATGAAATATCCAATGGAACAGCTGTGCAGCAGAAACTGCTAGCCCTTGGATTAGATGTTAAACCAAGGTCCTGACTCACCGTGGTTATTAAGGATCCCATACTTGTTTTTGAAACAGTAGACATGTTGCACTCGCACAAAAGTAGTTTTGCATTCCCGGCTACCAAATCATCCCATATATCTGACTGGCAACCCCCTAACATTTGATACACTGTGAATCCCTATGTTCCCACTGCACCTTCGCAGTTGATCCACCTCATTAAATACAGGTCAAATAAATTACATGAAAAAAGTGGGCATGAATAAATTTTAAGAACTGGAATAAGGCCTTACTTCTGGGAGTCCTGCAGGAGGCTGGCTGCATTCAGCGAGGCAGGGTTCTGCTTGGCGTGGTTCAGCCAGCCCTGCGCGTCGTACTCCACCCAGTCTGTCCCGTGGCTGTGCCCAAGGAGGAAGTGATGCGGCCTCTCGCTCTTCAGAAGCAAGGTGTGGCCTGGGTGGGGGAAGGGGAGGAACAGGATCGTCACCATGACAACCAATTAAGGCTGGAATGAGTGATAAGCCATCCACTTTTCAGGACAGTAACAGATATTTTCTGACCAATTGTATCGAATCAGACCTATCTAAGAACACAGGAACATGCATGTAGATGAGAGCGTCCCAGGCCATCTTGGCTCATCATATACTAGCACTGTAGAGAGTATTCAGGAGTACATCAGCTCTCAGTTTGAGCAACCTAAGGGTCTCTGCCTGTACTATTGAGATCTGCCCATTTGTGTTCTGATGCTAAGTACCAATGAAGGAGACTGACAGGAGAGCCGTTTGGGTTTGGCAGAGGTAGGCCCTGGTCCTCACCTTTGCTCTCTCCCTCGGCCGGGCCGTAGTAACTGAAGAGTCGCTCAAGGAGACTGTCCTCCGAGCCGCCAGGGTGCAGGGCCTCTTCCTCCATCAGCCACAGCAGGCCTCGGGCCTCATCTGTCCGCGCCATGGTCCGTACCTGACACACACAAACACGCACACACACGCGAACGCGCACACACAGCCGTGAGTCAAGCCCCTTCTGATGCACCAGACACACCCCCTGCAGCTGCCCCCACGTCACACACACACATCGTACAACGTCAGCTCCTGATCGGCTTTTAAGACATGGTGGATAGGGACACAGAAAGAGCACTCACACCCAGCGTTGATGATAAAATAGGCTGGCGGAGCGATGGACGGCCTTCAGTCTGCCCACATTTACTGAGTCACTCCAGCGCAGAGGCGATGAACCGCCCACTCACGGGCACATGTACGCACGCGCTCAAAAACCCAAAAAACACACCACCTCCCTCCTCCGTTACGTTTTAGCTTCCATTATCCCTTTATTTTCTCTCTTATCCACCTCCATCTTTTGCTTCTTTCCAAAATGACACCTCTTAACTACCATTCCGTAAACAGATTAACATTGTACAATGTCCTCTTCCTCCAGTAGATGTAAAGAGAAACTGAGCTCCAGTTACACCAAATGACCTTTTGACACTCAGCTTCATGTTGTCATAACAAACAGCAGGTACACAGTGCTTTAATAAACAACACTACGGACCATCACTCCACACAACCTGCGCTCTCCAATCTCACCACATAACACAATAACCACCACATAACACGACAAAACTGATTTCATCAAGGCAATTATTCCCTTTCTGAAAAATAAATAACATTAAAAAAAGCATAGCTATTACCCCAGCTCTCTAATTAAGGCTAATGTTAGAATAAAACATCTGAGGCGGTCAGGCGTTCACAAACACAGCACTCCGGGCTGTCCACTTAAGTAATTAATGGCGGTAACGGCTGCCACAAATTTGTTTTTGGTTGTCTTATCTTTTGGTATTATTGAGTTCTTACGCTGCAAGAACCAGTTAAGGCCTCTCGGGGAACATATAATAACAAAATAAAAATGCAGTGTGTACTAATGTTGGATATCCCTCTGGAGATTTTGTTTAGTTCCCCCAAAACAAAGTGTATAACCTCCAATCCCATTTCCAACACTTACTTGTCTGTTTATATGTCTTTGGCCCATAGCAACACTAAAGTGAAGTAGTTAGTCTTGTGGCTAAAGACACAGACAATGGGAGGCTAATGAGAGGGAGATGCAGACTCCTACATGTGTTGCAATCGCTGTTTTTCCCCAGGTCTTTTCAGCTGCCGTGGCAGTATATAATAAAACATGTACACAGCTGCGGGATACAGACAATGCTTCATCCATCCATACACACTTCCACCCAACGGCGGAATCGACAGACTTGTGCAGTAAAAAACCTTGCCCTAAGACCACTGCAAACAATGAAGGGAAGAAAGCAAACAGCTCTGGCACAGTGAATGTGTAGGGGTTGAATAGGAGAGTCTGGCCAGCCATGGTTTCAGACCAGCTTCAGGAGATGACATCTTCTCTGTCTCACATTCACAGTCCTCTTTATTCATTACATCATTTGTTTATTTTTTTGTTTACTCATCCCTGGTGTTTTCACACCAGTTTGAAACGCTTCACCACAACTGGACCATCCTCCGCCAATTCAATGAGGTCACACACAATTGTGAATCTTGTTAGGCGCATGCCGGCAACTATTTTTCCACTCCGAAATTTACCCTGCTGTGCCAGACTTCTGGTGCACGACAGGCCAGAGGTCTCACTAGCAAACAATGACTGGACCCTCTTTAGATATCACTATTGCCAGTGATGCGGTACCCCAAGGGATCTGACACAACATATGGAAAGCTTTGTTAACATTTCAAGTCTTGGCCTCCCACAATCTGATTGGTGCTTGCAGATTTGACAGGATGGAGTGGGTTGGATTATTTATGTGGTTTATTATTCAATGCACCCATCACCTCATGACTCATCAGAAACATCTGAATGATCATTGATTTATTAGTAAAGCAAACCCCCAGATGTCCAGACGAGTCCGGAGACACCGGAGCGAGAAACCAATTGAGGAGGCAACTGAGGCTAACTGAGGACGAACACAAAAAAGTGAAGTTCCACGACAAAATGGTTTGGGCAACAGTTCCAGACGGCTTTAATCAGCACACACAGTACTTCACCTTTTCAATAGCACAGCTTCCAGAGATCAGACGGTCCAGGACAAAGCACGCCCTCTCATCTTTTTAATTTCATATGTGGGGGCATCTATTTGAACCACGTCCCTTTGATTCCCCCATTTGTCACACTGATAAAGCGATGAATAAAATAATCTTAGAGAAGGATCAATATGAGTCGTCTGGTGAAGAGCCCAAATTGGACGCCTTTGTTCTGGGTGACAGACCCACAATAATAATGGTTTAGTCAGTTCAGAGACAGAGCAGATCAAACATGACAGTAATATACAGCTTTGAGGTACCTATAATTAAGAAAATCACAAACGCTGTGAAAAGAAAAAAAATAACAGCAATTGCAAATAAAATGCGAGTATATTGAACAAGCAATAACAGCCAAAGTGCTTAAACACTCCACCAGTAATGGCAATGCAGTCGGAGGTACATTGACTGCACTCCAAATGCTAGAGGAATCCAAAAGCAAGGAGTGGCTGTGCACGTTTTCATTGCATCCATGGTGCCTTTAGCCTTAATTTTTCTCCTCAATTTGGAATGCCTATTTGTAATGGCAGACATCCTCTGAAACATGTGCTGCAAACAACCTTATTTTTTGGCGTGCAACCGGCAAACTGAGTTACCCAGTTACTCTGCTTGGAGGACAGCTACCGGCATGGTTGGCGTAGGCAGATCGCAGAAGCCCGTTGGGCCATTGTGGGGCGCTGTTGAGCGATGAAGTCATGCTATTCGCTATCCACAGATGATGTCTAAGACTCTTGTGGGTTTTTAAATAGAGCAAGGGATTCTGGGAAAACAGGATTGTGGGGGAAGTGAAGGCCAAAACCAGTGAACAGTCAGAGCCATGTATCACAAAATTTACTGTGTCTTACACGAGTCTTTGTATTGAATCTCTGGAGCTCCTTCCTATTCTCCTTCTTTCACCCCTTATACAGCAAAGACAGGTAAAAGCAATATGGCAGAAAATCTCACCAGGCCAATCAGCACTCACTTCATGAGATGTGTCTAAATGAGGAAGGAATGGAGGAACACCGGAGGATGACGTTTCAAAATATTTGGCCTGAGCCCCAAGCTGTTCAATTTCTTCCTTTTTTTTTTTTTTTGCAGTGGTCAATGTTGGCAGGATCAACCGATCGGTATTAGAAGAAAAACAAAATAAACAATGGGGAGAGAGTCGTGTCCTTACCAGTGCTTGGCTTGAGGCTTGGTCTACAGCAGCTACAGACAGTGAGGAGCTTGGCTCTATGTCATCTAAAGCAAGCTCTATGTTTTCCTGAAGAGGACAGAGGGTTGATTAGTAACATGATTTGAACATGATTGTGGAGTTATTGCTCCGGTTTGTTCTGTAAGTTTTGTGAGTGGTTAGTTAATCTAGTTCTCAGATGATGCAGTCTCACAGCACATTCCCTGCACCACCATACCAGGGTTTCCACTGAAGCTAAATTTATATTTTCATTACTTTTCGGCTGCATTTTTAAGGATAAACGTAAGATTTCAATGGATTATTTTTATTGCTGCAAGTATCAAACCCCTGTGAAATTGGGCTATGTCGAAGATTACGCTGTGGGGGGAATTACTTCTCAAGACATATTACTTTAAAAATATGTTGTTACTATGGGGACACACACTGGCAGTTTCTCTCAGACGAGGATACCACTCACCAATTACTTTTTGATAGTGAGCTTAACGCACAAGCCCGGCAGAGAGACAATTTTTTATACAGCAATTTCAGCACTCTACAACCCCTAGGATTGATAGTAAATGACCAAGCTCGGAAGTATGCAAGAAAGTTGGACCTAAATTTGCTCACTTGGATTTCAAAGAATTTTCAGGTGGGAATGTACACCTGTGACGGCGTAGGGTTAAACTTTAAGACTTCAGGTTAATGTATTTGCAGAGGATATGGGAGTCTTGAGAAAAGGCTGTGGTTTTTTTTTTTGCTGCATGAAATGATAGATATTTGCAATTATCTTTTACTCCATATAAACTGTGAACTGTTATTACACAGAGGAGAGAAACACATTATCCCTTTCAAATCAGGACAGAAAACAAATTCATTTGCAATGATCACAAGAAAAAAAGGCTGGAGAGTAAAAAAAAAAAAAAAAGTAAACATAGATATTATTTGTCATTCATTATGATGTTAGAATAAATGCATGAAAACAATGAGTGATTCCATGTAGAGACACAGCTATTTGGGTTACAAGAGCAGACTGAAATTTGCAACAGCAGGCTTATTTCCAACTGAGAAAAGATTTGTTACAAAGAGGTTTTGTGTACTGAAAAGAGGGAAAACAGGCTACAATAGGAATGTGGTTTTGTAGAAAATGATGTGGGATTTTCAGATTAACGAGGACTGACCCTCATTCTCCAGGTCAAAGCAGGTAAACTATGTTTTTGTTCGTGAGAGTGTGTGTATGTGTATATGTGGGTGTATATACTTGTGTGTTTGGTGTACATATATATATTTTACACGTGTGTATAGTGTATGTGTGTGTGTGTGTGTGAGAGTGAGGTACGGAGAGGCTGAGCAGGTGAGAGGGCTGCATCAGGTTACGGTGGCTATATGGAACCCTCCCTCACATATGTGCCATCTAGGAGTACTGCATGCTGGGCCATTGGAAGACTAAGATTAAAGGCAAGTCCTTCCTTCCTTCTAATCATTATCTATAAAGAAGTGATACTCAATTCAGGACCTGGGGAACCACAGTCTATACTGTGTTTGGTTTTCACCTTAAGTCTCACCTCAATTTCAGACCCACAAAACCAGATAAGGTGAGTTAGCTGTGTAATCAACTGTTTTAATTGGTTATTAAGCACTACGTAAAACTAAATAAAAACAGCATACGCTGTGGCTCTCCAGAACCTGGAATGAGCTCACTGCTTTAGACGATGGACAGGCGAGAGCAACATGGCAGGATGCTCACCGAGCTCATCAATCAGTAGTCACTTCAAATCAGTGACATGATAGAGAAAATAAGGGAGGAGGCTGGTTCAGTGTCATTGGATGAGGCTCCAAGGGGGAGGGGTCTGAGCCGTCTCCAGTGCAGGTGGCCTGGTGGAAGCACGCAGTCAGGCTGCTGGGTGGCTCAACCGGCCGTCTGCTGTTGAATTAAAACCCCACGCTGCTGGCTCATTCCTCATTCACAAAGCGCCCACCACACCAGCTTCTTCATTACCACTCCCACCCAGGAGACAGCAGCCATCCAGCCCCGAGCCTCATCTGAGCCAGGGCTGCAGCTGCTGCTCGCTCCATTTTGTGTTTATGGAGAGAGAGGAGAATGGGGAGCCATCTTGGCTCAAGTTAGAGCCATCAGCATTGGCAGTAACTGCCGCCAGTGTCTAGCAAAGTGACCCAGAGGTAAGGCAGCGGTCCTGATGGGAGCAAAAGCAGAGGAATGGCATGACTACCCCAGCACGGGAGGACCAAAAAAAGCCTCAAAAGGAAAACAAGACCCCCAGAGATTATACTTCCAATCTCAGCCGAGTCTCCAAGGGTGAGGGGCATTCAGAGGGCAAAAATCTGAACGTTCTGGACCACAGGCAACAAGTGTTTCTGAGGGTAGCTGATACTGGACAAGCTACTCTGAGCACATGCAAAGGAACACCAGGTCCACAAATGGGGGCTATGAGCATCCATGCATGTTGCTGGGGGCCTGTGTATGAGCATGTCTCAAGCATGTCTGAGTGCTAGAGTGTGTGTGTGTGAGTATGTGGGCACATGAGTATATGTACACCTGCATGTATGTCTGAATGCGTGTCTGTGTGTGGGTGGGCACGTGAGTATGTGTACACCTGCATGTATATCTGTATGTATGTGTGTGTGTGTGTGTGTGTGTGTGTGTGTGTGTGTGTGTGTGTGTGTGTGTGTGTGTGTGTGCGTGCGCACTACCTCCTTGTAGCGCTCCAGCTCCTGGACGAAGGTGCGCTCGTGGAAGAGTGTCTGCAGCCGCTCCTGGGCGTAGTTGTGGCAGAGCTCCTCGAAGGTGGCGCCGCGGTCGCGCTTGGCCAGCCGGGGGTTCTGGAAGCCCGGCGTGTCCACAATCAGCAGGGAGCACAGGGAATGCTGGCTGGATTTCAGCGCCCTGAGGTAAGGTCAGAAGCACACTTATTATCAGCCACAGGTACAAAACCACAAACACACGTCAGCCAGACACAGAGCAACACACACACACACACACACACACACACACACACACCCTAGTCAAAGACATAGAGCCAAATACACACATATCCTACTCAGAGTCATAGACATAGAGGGACTGACAGATTGTTGAGCAATGAAAGACAAAGTACATTCACAGACACATTCGAGTCACTGACAGACAGTCAAAGACATAGCACAATCAAAGACATAGCAAAGTGACATGGAGAACCAGAGACATAGAAAGGGCACTGAAAAAGTCACAAGCAGGTCAGTGCCATAGACAGGACAGAGTCACAGACAGTGTCCATGATGAGCAAGGAGCACAGGGAGCTGGCTGGACCTCAGACCTCTGAGACGGAGTCACAGACACACATAACCCTGCCACAGACTCAGACACACAAACACATATCTCTGAGCCACAGACAGACTCAAAGACAGACCAGATTCATGGACAGAGTCACAGACACCAACAGTAAAATAGCTGAGTCAAAGAGACTCAAAGACACAGCAACATAAAACACATAGCAAAGTCACAGAAAAAGCAGAGTCATGGAACGATCAGTGTCTTAGACAGAAGAGGTCCAGACAAAGCAGAGTCACAAACATAGAGTCAAAGACTGTGTGACAGACAGGGCCACAGCATCACAGCCTTTGCAAAGCCACAGACAGAGGGGGAGGCACACAATGAAGCGTAAAGCATAAAAACCACAAAGTCAGAGAGACAGACAAGGGAAAAGAGACACAAGCACTCAGACACGGTGCACACGTTTAATGAGCTCCAGGATTTCCGTCGGGACAGTGACATGACACCTCCTATCTTTTCAAGGACACCGCCAGCGGAGCGCTACGAAAATACAACGTTAAACAACCCTGATGAGGTATGGGAAAGGAAGAGGAAGACGAGCCTGACTCATAACAACTATTGCTATTACCCCCCCCCCCCCGCATGCCACCTGCAACCCCCAACACCCCAGGCTGTTTGGGATGACTTCATTTACAAGTGACGCAGCTGAAATCAGCTTCGGGGGGCTGCAGTGTTGCAGATTCGTTTTTTTTTTTTTTTTTTGTGAATCAGGAAGGGCAAGCAGGCTCGCTGCCGACTGACCGGTTGATGAGGGAGATGAGCAGGGTGAAGACCTCAGAGTACAAGCTGGCTGCGATGGCCTCCAGACACTCCAGCGCCGTGATCTTAGAGCCTGGGAGAGACAGAGAGCACAGGACAGTCTAAGTCTGACCTCAACAATCGCTCAAACCATGACAGACACCCTACAGATTACACTAGGCAAACACAAGCCATGAGTCTTCTTGCTTATTGCACTGCAATGAGACTACAAGACCTACTTTCCTCAAGTGGTAAAGAAAAAAAAGCAAACTGTGTCGCTATTGTGACCATCCCTTGATCATGTGAATGAGACAGGGTTATCTGCATGCCCTGTATTTTAATGGTGTCCTATCTTAACTCACGATAATACAGAAGCATGAAGGCTAACCTGTCATATTCACGTACCCTCGGTGTCCCACACATTTCAGCTAAAGGTGGCTCTAGCTTAATAAATGTGAACATGACAGTTTTGCATGTATTCCTGTGCAACTTATGATCTCATCACAGTTTTACCAGCCCTCAAAATACCCTTAAACTTCATGCCTACAAAACAGATCTCGCTTTACTCTAAACAGATTACGAAGAAGTATGGCAGAGAACCCGGGAGGACGGCTGTAATCATATTTGTAAAAGATCAGCACTCAATGTTTTTCCCTAAAGACGAGGAGGCTCAAGACTCAAATGTTTCGGTGGGCTGCCATCATCGGTGACATGATGTCCTACGCTGATGGCAGCATGCTGAAACATCTGAATCTCAGTGTAGTATAATGGGTCAGAAGCTGTGCTGGTCACGCAAAGGTTGCAGGTTCAATTCCTAGGGAGGGCACTGCCATTGCACTCGTAAGCAATGCTAAGCCTGAATCACTTAAGTCAAATAGCCAGCTGTATAAATAGATATTGTGGGGAAAAATGTCAGCTATGTATGGCTGGTGTGGATGAAATGCACCTGCTGAATGCATACAATGTCATGTAAAGGAACCCCAAGCCTCCTTATCTTAACTGAAAAAATACTGGCTGTGGATCTTCTAACTCAAGTACGACTATCATAGCACTTGATTTAACCAACAGGACTGAAAAAAGAGATTGCAAACCATTTCAATGAGAATGCAGTGTCAGGGCAGTATCATCCATCACCTGTATTAAGGAGTCCCTACCTGAGCCATCCCCAGCCCCTGAGTCATCGGATCCCTGGCGGAAGGAAGTGGACTTCTGGAGGGCGCCTTTGGGCTGGTGCTTGAAGATGGAGGAGGAGAGCTCTTCCAGGGTGCAGCCCAGAAGGTAGGCCGCTTTCTGGGCCCACTCATGGCGGGCGAACTGCTTGCGGCCGGCTGCGGAGCAACATGCAACAGCGGTCAGTGTTTCTGCCATCCTGCTTTTCCCAGCATGCACCTTTATTAAACAATGTAAACCTTAAGGTTCATGATAAGAAATTGCATTCTGAAAAACAAGATAATGGGAGCGTATGGCCTCAAACAAATGTTTAAAATGAGCTGTGCTAAAACTGGTATCAAATGATACATGCTTCTTTGGTGTAGCCCTATATTGATGGTGACACATAGCGATTCGCCTATACTGCTGTACTAGGCTTCCTGAAGCGATTGCGTTCACAAAACGAAGCACTTGTTTCCATAGTCCCTTTGTTAAAAGCAGTCTGAAGTTGGTAAGAGAGGGGAAAAAATTAGACATTTTGGTCAACAGAAGCAAAGTGATGAAAAGTACTCTAATATTAACAGGCTTTCTCTCTAGTCAGGGGATGGGACAGGAACAGTGCAGATATTAAAGCAAACAGCACGGGAGCCATCAAACAGCGAGGCAGACCGCAGAGTTGGGTTTCTCAGGGCTCTGCGGAGCAGGCACTACATTAAGAAGACATCGGGGGTGGGGGAGGGGGTAGGAGAGACAATGTTTCTGAGGAATGATGAAAGCCAAGACAAAACAAAATAAAAAAAAAAACAATTAAAATGCAAATGACAATATGTCTGGTAGTAGTGATAAAGGCGTTGAGGAAAGAAGAAAAACACAAAGAGTACTTTTATTTTTTATTTATTTATTTTTTTTTACCTTCGTCTGCCTCTGCATTGCAATGGAGTACAGCATGCAACATGCAAGTAAAAAGAGGTGGGTTAGAACAGGAACACAACACTACTGCTTTCAGATAACAGCCCCCCACCGCCCCCGCCCCCTTATTCCCACTCCCCCTCCCACTCCCTCAAAACAGACAGCTCAGGTGAGCCACCGTTCAAAACTATTACAACGGCATTCGTCCAAGCAAACAGTGACGCACCATGCTTTGCACACAGCAGTAAAAACAGGAATCAGATGAGGTGGAGAGAGAGGAGCATGCTCCCAGAGGTCGGAACTGTCAAGTGGTACGTGGGAAGCTCATTAAGGTTAGCATTATCCTACGAGGTGCTGGGACGTTAAGTGCTGGCGCGAGGGGTTTTCTGACGCTCAGTGCGGCCCAGGCGTTTACCCCCAAAATAACCTTAGCAATTGTGTTCATCTTGTCGGATCCGTTAGGCTATTTTAACTAGAGCTGAGCAGAGTGCTGAACCCGCTACAATACAAACGTGTTCTTTTCCCTCTGTCTCTTTCCTTTCCTTCCTTTAATCTACAAATGTCTGAGATAGGGACTAAAATGTCAATGCTGCCCCCTACTGGCCAAACTACCCACATCACACCTGTACAGAAACCTCCCCAGCCAAGAGCTCCTCACCCGTCTGTGTCATGAAAACACAGGTAATTAACTGTCAAACTTATTTTTGATTGAATACACAAAAGAAAAATAAAACACACTTCAATGTTCTACAGTATACAAGTCATAATGTATGTTACACAACCCCCACAAAATGAAACATTCACCACATGATTCAGTTCCAGCTCTACTGTGAAGCATGTTCCCATTTGGAGTCCTTTCCTTAATTATTGTAACTGCTGAAGAGTTCATTACAGACTCACATGTGAAACAGGCCGAATTTTGCTCGGTTAACATTGGACAAAATCATCAAAGCGTTTTACTCTCGCACAGCACAATATTCTTATGAAACTGATTATAATCACTAAAACAACTTGGCATTAATTTGCAAGAGGAGAACAGAGGAGAATACATTTCTGTGCTTGGAGCAAAAGGCAAGCAGATTTTCAGTGTTCTACAGAGAGTAAGGGGACAGGTGAAAATGTGAGTGAGACATTTGTGCGGTGTGTCACATCACTGAAACTGAAACATGCAGGTAAGTACGTGTATGTGTGCGCACAGCTGAATGTACATATGTGCTTCCATGCACGAGTGTGTGTGTGTGTGTGCGTGCGTGCGTGCGTGCGTGCGTGCGTGCGTGTCTGTGTGTGTACGTGTGCATGAGAGAGAAGGACAAAGTGACAAAGAAAGTGTGCAAGCTTCTGTGTGTCTGTGTGTGTAGATTCACCCCCAAGATATTCACAGAGGTCCACAGTGTGGGAGGGGCACACACACACACACACACACACACACACACACACACACACACACGGTCACACAGAGACACACTGAGGACTCTGCAGAGACAGAGCAGTCGAGAGCCGAGTGATTAAGCCGCTCATTACCAAATCCATCTACGAGTGAAACTGCGGAGGAAGGCAATATCAGAGAGGGTGAACAAACATTCCAGCTGCAGACACCCACTTCCATTACGAGAGGCTCTGCCAAGCAGACAGCTTTCAGCTCCATAACCACACTCCCAAATTAAAAACCACTCTTCAACTTTGAGTTCCTCCTTTTTTTGTGTGCACAGTGGGCAAACATGGTTTTCATTCTCTCTTTGCTCTTCTAAATTAGCCTGCCTCTGTGCACGTGCGTGTCTTTGGAGTCGTTCTTTCTGATCGCCCAATTTCAAAGACCACATTTATCTTTAACACAGTCTAGCAAGCGCTAAACTTATCTGCAAAAGAACACGAGTTCACAGAAATATGCAGTCAAGACCGACGTCTTTCTCATAAGCAACAGACCTAGCGTCAGGGTAGCGCTGTGGTAGTCTGAAGAGTCTGATTCAGAGTTTTAGTCTGTTTCAGAGTGATTCACAGTCTAAGTCTGATTAACATTCTGATTCTGAAGTGGTTCTGGGTAGAGTAGTCTTACCTTTTGTGGCCCCTGCGGCCCCCAGATGGTAGATTGCCCCCAGAATGAGCCAAAAAGCCCTCTGCTCGTCCGCTGTGATCCCCAGGACCTTCATGGCCGCTTGCAGCTTGGTGAACTGTTGTGATGACCTCTGCTTGTCTTCAGGCTGTAAATACAGGACAGAGACAGTGTTTAGGAACTTAGGATTTAGTTCAAAGCTGCCAAGTTTCTCCTTTGTCTCTCTCTTAACTTACAAAGTCAGTCCCTCTGCTAAATCTGCTGAATTAATAATTGCACATTTATTGTAAATGTTACATGAACACATGCACTACTTTATGCATGCGTACACACATGCGTGCGTGTACACACACACACACACACACACACACACACATACACACACACACACACACAGTCTCTCCCTCTCACTCTCTCATCTCTTCAAGCCTGTTTGGATAATCTCCAAATGATCTCAAATCAACAATATCTCCTTAGTGTGCAAACTGTGGCAATGGTCCTTTAAGCCAGCAGTGTACAAGCTTATCCATGGAGGGCCATTGTGGTTGCAGCCATTTGTTATGGTCCAGCAATAAAACACTAGACACTACTAATCAAGGCCTTGATTGAGCACTATGATCGTTTAATCAGGTGTTTTCGTGCTGGAGCAGATCAAAAGCCTGCATGCTAACCAACCCTTCTGAGATTACACTGGAGAGCCATGCCTTAAGCCTTTAGCGCATAAGGATCTCTGAAAACGGCTGATCTCAGGGACCGGGCGAGCCTGTCTTTCTATCAGCTGAGCTACAAAAGTCAGCATTATCCAGTTAAAAACGAGGCGTGAGGAGTCCCAACAGGGCGGCCCTGAGGAGTCACCTTGGACTGAGGCAAGATTCCAAAGGCGCTGTTCTCCGCAAAGTGGTTGAAGTGCAGCTCGGTTCTGCAAGGGGAGGATAAACAGAGAGGGTCACCATGACAACCATGACAGCCTGAGAGCTACGCATGTCATGCCCAGTTCAGTTATAAACTGTTAGAGCAGACAAAACAAAAGTGAGGGGTTTTAATAGGAAAAATCTCAGTACAAATCAAATCTGTCACTGACTAAAGGCTCAAAACCAATCCACATCCTAAAATCAGGTACCAAATGAAACTGCTTTTTCTATAAAAAGTTTTGAGTTGGTTGAGTGGATCCATCTCAACTTTAATTCTGGAGTTGTGTTTCAACATGCTGAATCTTGCTGTTCACAAAACTAGCAAAAAGACCCAAACTTTTGCTCAATATTTTTGCAAACAGGAACAGAGATGTCACATCCTTAATACATGCAAAAAAATTACGGCAGGTGGAAAATCATTTTAGGGGTAAGTCAGAAATTTTACCTTTACAATCAAATTGCTAATTACTTTGACTGACAGGCGAAGTTCCTGAAAAGTATCATGATGTAATTTTCAGCTGGATGAGTCAAGGAAGCCTTTAAACAACATCCAGGCAAAAAGCGTGCTGTCATGGTGGGGCTGGTCTGAGCGGGACTCACCTGAGAGAGCTGTCCGCTCCGGCCATCACGTAGTAGAAGACGTTAAAGGTGGCCTCTGCCTCAGGCCTCCTGGTCACCCTCAGCTTCTCCAGGAGCATAGTCTGCACAGGGAAGGGAAGAGGGAGAGCACAGAGAACCCTCAGAATGTTCTGCTCAATGTGTTTAAAAATGTAGCATGAGGGGACATGTGCATGCATGTGTGTTTACATATGCATGTCAAAACACCTGACTGTATGCATGTATAATATGAATTTGTATATGTATGTGCATACATCTGTGTGTGTGGCTGTATGTCTCTATGTATGTGCATAAATAAGAGTGTGTATACATTTTCAATTTAGACAATATTACTAGTGCCTCCATGCAAGCCAATGTATTTGTGTATGTGTACACCCCCATGCATAAATACAGTGGATTTTTACAACGTTAGTAGCATGCTGCTGTCAGGGTGTTGAGGGTTTTTAGTGCATTCCTGTGTGTAAATGCCTGTGTATGTGTGGGCAGTACTCTGTGGTCCTGATCACTACCTGGATGGAAGCAGATGCCACCTGGCCGGCCTGGTCAAAGTCCAGAGACACGATGTGGGAGAATCGGCTGGCGTTGCCATTCATGGGCGTGGCACTGTTCCCAAAGGCCTCCAGGATGGTGTACACAGCCTGCCACTTCTCCGCTGGGGAAACAGAGACAGCGAGCAGCCGGTTACCCCACACTTAGCCCTGTGTGCCAGGCTTATCTGCCCTTTATTTTACCAGAGCAGTCTCATTGAGATTACAAATCTCTTTTGCAAGATAGACCTGCCTAATGCTTCTCTGCTATAAATCTGGCAACAGTAGTGCAGTTCAGAGAGATAAAACCATCCACTACGGAGGCATAACCCATTTATGCTCTAATTAATCACATCACATATTTGTGACATATTTTTCAAAGCTGGGGCATCCATGGTGTTCCAAAAACTGATATATCTGGTGTCAATGTTGCGCCTAGACAACGAGACGAGAGTCTGTTGACATACACACAGATTACACGAAGGCACAATTTAAAAGACATGCTTTTAGCTAGTTTGTAAGAGAGGCCAATGATTCAGATTTTTCTGATCTCTGAGCTGCCACAGAGTTCAACAAACAGGTCAGCAATTCAAACAGGGGCTATCAAACCAGTTCCAACGTGAGCCAATAGGTGGGCACCCTGTGTCGCAGGTGAGCCCTACAGGTAGTAACACAGGTGATGTCACGTCCCAGCCGCCTCCCTCTCACTCAGATAACGTCCCATCGGCAGACGGCACAGCTGATCGGCACTGCGGCCCCTCGTTATTAAGCTGAAGCTAATGGCCGGCGCGGGTCTCAGATAAGCTGGGGCTAATTATCAGAGTGCCTGCACTAATCAATCAACCTCCATACCCCTCGTCCATGTCATTGATCTGCCCCCTCCCGCACACACCCCGCTCTCCATCACCCGGCCGTGGCACAGAAAGATTGATGAGGGATGATCCTGTGTGTGGCAGACTGGGGGCACTGGGGGGCGGTTGGTTCAGGGGCAAACAGCAGTGAAAGGAAGGAAAAAGGGGGGTTCAGACAGCACAGGCTGGAGAGCGCAGCCCTGCTCCATGAGGGTTCACTAATGCGCCGATGTCTTTGTCCGTTTATAGCTACAAGGTTTATGGCTACTAAATGAGATTCAAAGCCGATTTTTAAATGTAATGATTTCAAACAATTATTACTAAAGATTATACCACAGTTAAAATCGTAATATGGCCCTAGGAAGGGGTCTACTGTCAGGTGTAATTTATTTTATAAAGTAGCTAAAATGCCAGAAAACACAACTGGCTGAACTACTGAAACACATAATTTCACAGGTTAGCACGAAATCCACAAAAACATACAGCACTCCTTTCCCATCCATGTTCTACTCTTTTGCTGTTTTGTCCACATCATCGACCCCAGGCTTTGGTACATGGGGCTATCCCCTCATTCCCATCCCCTGCCTCACCAGAGAAGATCTTTCCGGAGCTGCCTGCGATGGACACCAGGTACTGGACGAGGTGCTGACAGTTGGTGGTCTTGCCGCTGCCGCTCTTGCCCAGCAGCACGATGGACTGGTCCTGGCGGGTGGTCAGCAGGTTGCGGTAGGCCGACTGCGCCACCGTGTAGATGTGAGGGGCCGTGTCCTCCCTTCTGCTGCCCTTAAACATGTGCATCACCTGACACACACGAGAGTGGGGGGGGGTATGTGAATGAGAGACACAGAGAGAAGGATTTAGAGGGGTGGAAAGAATGACCGTAAGGGAAAGTATGAAATGATGATAGAGAAAGAGAGATGGGCGGAACAGTAAGAGTGAGGAAACATTGAGATGGAAAGTGAGTGAGAGTGATAATGACAATAGATGAATGTTTGAAAGAGTAAAGAAGACAGACAAAGAGATAGGGGATGAGTGAATGAGTGTGTGAGAGAAAAAGAGGTGGAGTGTGAGGGAGGAGTGAGAGTGAAAGCATGAGGGGAAAAAAAAACAGACAAAGATAGATACAGAGAAATTCAGTAGGGAAGAAAATTTTTCCATCGACTTCGACTAATGAAGATCCATCCTGCATTGCACAGCTGCAAAACACGGGTCGCAAATGAAGGGCCAGTTCATCTGATCACATACTGCTAAGACTCCTCATTTGCCGTCCTCCATGGAAATTAATACCTCACTGATCCTGATTTAAACTCACAGTGGGTTACTGTACCCTCTGCCCAAGGTTGCTATCCATACCATACCGTAAATCTCCCCATTTAGTGAAAGGGACACTGACTATATAGCGATGGAAATAGAAACTGTTTACTCACATATAAAAAATTACAGGCAATGCAACGCTACTGTAGGTGTCATAACAAGCCTCTGCATTTTTTAGTTTGAAACATAAACAGAGCACTAAGATCATTAATTGTGCACTATTAATGCTTCACAGCTCCATGACTACCAAAGTTTATTCAAAACACTATGTGAACAAAACGTTTTAAGTCATCTAAAGATTAAAGAGATTCATCACCTTTCTGGAATTACATACAGCCTACCTTTCAACCATATGCTCCTCCAAAAATATTTTCCAGCGTATGTATGCTTTTTGTGCAGTCATGCAACCCTTAAAAACTCACAGCAGTGTGTCCACTCCATAAAATGTAAGAATGGAACCACGGCACAATATTCCCTAACATCACAATGTGAAAAACAGCCACGTTAATTTAGCTGCAAGCACGAGGGTGTGAAAATGAAAGAGGTTAAGGAATGCCTTTGTACTGAAAGGTGATTTGTAGGTTTACAGTTCAGAGACCGTGCCACGGCAGGTAGTGTGTTCATTACCATTTTTGCTTTTGGGTTTTGGAGGCTGGATGTGACACTGCAACGAGGTAAGCAGCCCATTTGTTTACCTACCAAGGGTAGAGAAATCCACTGATACCATCTTAATTTCCATTCATTCACTCCATAGAAATTCTCAGAACAATTTACAGAACTACAGTGAGCAGATATAAAACTGAATTAAAGTCCATGGTGTACTGCTGGGGACACAGCCAAGCTCAAATCGAAAGCGAAATCTTTCATCCTAGACCTCACTCCAATCAAAAGCGAAATCTTCAAAAATAAGATCACAACAGAGGTCTAGTGATTCCCAGTTTAAATGTTCCTGAACACAGACCATGACCTTGTTTCTGTAGGAGCTAGAGAGCCATTCATTAGGTCTTATAGTTTCACTGGAGGATTTTGTTTTTGATTGGAGCTGGGTTGAAAATTTGTAAGTCTTTGAGCTAGTCTGGATTTTCAGAAGTACTTCACACACGTTGATTCCATTCGATACCTGCTAATTCTACACCCAGTGAATTGTTCAGAGGATTTCTCAAGAATGAATGAACAGAAATGAAAACAGTACCGATGGGTTTCTCTACCCTTGGTAAGTTAAAGAAAGGGCTTAATGGCCAAAATGCTGGAGTACACCCCTTAAAGGGTATGTCTGATGTTGGTAAATTGCTTTCCAAATTGCATTTTCTCCCCTTTTCGGAATGTTTTTCTCACCTTCATGTCCATTTTTGAACACTTGGCCGTACATTTTTCCTTACCACTCTCTCAAAGGGGCCGTGCTGCCAGTCACCCATCCAGAGCTAATCACCTCGTTATGCTCGTTCTGAAGGACGGCTATAATGAGGGCGCACAGACAGCGCAGCCCCAGGGCAGCGATGTGCGCGGGACCCTGACCTCCAAATGCACCATGTCGTCCAGGATGTATGGCTTACACTACATTACCATACTGTATCCGCGCTCTGTGACATATTTCCTGTCTCAGTGAAGTAGGTCACAGCCGATGGGTCTTCCTCGATAAGACACGGCTGACAGAGAAAACAGAGTCCTTTTAATGAGGACACGGAAAATCGCTACACCGCCTCCTGGAAGAAATGAAGGTATCTGCTGAAGCGCATCCCTTGGAAGAATCAGGACTTCAACAGCAAAAACCTGTGCCTGACCTGACAGTCAAACGCTCTTCAGCTGAACCTATTAATTACCCAGTTACAGATCCATCAGGTGGAACCTGCGATGGCAGATCAGTTCCCCAAAAAACAATTACAGATTAAGACTATACACATGCATTAGAACAACAGCTGAAGCACCCCTTTCCATAAAAAAAAAAAAAAAAAAAAACGTGTAATGGGGTTGGTTGACTGAAATACATTTCATCTAACTCTGGGCTCAAAATGTGACATGCTGACTCATGAAGACTGCAGCAGCCATTGGCAGTCTCCATGACTACATGACTACAGAACCGCACGGAGCAACGTCTCCTCCGAACAGATTCCAGAGTGGTCCCATTCGTTGACAGCTTCCTGATCTGACCAGGCCATTAAGGCACACTCAACTAATCCTGACGTATTTCAGCTACACATCATATCCTATAGTTTAAAAATGTTTTAACAATGATTCAGGTACTAAAACTGTGAGTAAAAGTATGAATAATTCTGCTGTGAAAGTAAAAGACTTCCATGTAAAATGACTCTCAACGTGCCAGTCTGTATGCTCTTGCACATCTTACAGAAGCAATGCAGCTGGCCTGTTGGAGAAATGTGGGAGGTGGTACTTATCCTATGGGTTCTATGAGCCCCAACATCTCTACTCTCCATTCCCCATTTATGAGTATTTCTTCAGGACACAAGTTTATCTGGAGTGGGCCTTCAATGAGACAAGTGCGCTTGTTCTGGTGAGCATGGTAACAGACACAGAAAAGAGGAAAAAGGAAAAGACAGGAAGTGTCTGGAACGTCTGCAAGGTGAGAGTGTGCCCGTACCTTTTCAGAGTACATGGAGGGAGCGCTGAGAGGGTTGATGACCACCATGTTGGGACCTGCGTGAGTATGGATGAGGTTACCCCCATAGCGTTGGCGAAGGGAGTGAATGACGCTGGACTCGTTTAGATACAGCAGAGAGGCAAGGTCCTCCACGCGGTCATAAGATGGAGGGTTGGCCTGTTAGGAGAGGTGGAGTAAAGGTCAGAGGTCATCAAGGAAAATTACTGTCTTTTGTGTCATATCATGTGTTCTCAGTGACCTTAAAATAAGTACAGCACAATGAGTGATCACTGAACAAATAATGCACAAGAAGGGCCCTCCAAATAAATAACTTACTAGGAGGGACCATAGAGTAAATACTAGACAAGGAATGACCACAGAACAAATACTGCATTAGCCGACCATACAATAAATACTTTAAAAGCGGGGAACCATAAAATAAACAATATATAATAATAAAGCTACAACATTCTCAGAGAGGTCCCCAAATACAAGTGGTTTGACCCAACAGAATGGCAGGCAAAGGGCTATACATATTCCTCATCTCCTCGAGGTAGATCATTAGAAATTAGCCAGATGGTTCAAAGTTCTGATATCATCTCTGTTCTCACACTGAACAATACATTTGCCCAAATTGCACTAATTACTGGTAGACAAGGCAAGTAATGTCTTCGGAGGAGTTCCTGCAATCTCACAGCAGATGTCCCTTATCAAGGTGTCACAGCCACTAGACCATTAACAAAAACTGATAACAGTAGCGTGATTGATGAACTTCTGCTTCCTGCCAACCGCTGATTAAGGTTTGATCGGGTCCAGGTTTCGGACCAGATGGCAACATTCTGACCATGTTACATTTGTTTCAGTGTCTCACTGGCTGCGGTCAAATTGGCCACTACTGTCTGTCATTTACATTAGAGTACATCTACATGTAGGCGTTCAGCAGAATGCTAAGTAAATACCATGACCTCATCCAATAGTTCACATTCAGCTGACACTATTACCCAGACTGTATTATACAGCTTAAATTTATTGTGTCATAGTGTTCATCTACAAAGCTCTGTATTTTCTGATTCATGGTGAGTACCTGGGTTAAAGGTAAAACCTACATGTAATCTCTGAATGTCCAGCAGTTCCCTACTGATTTTACACCATACTGCACCTTATGGGACCAGAGCAGGTGCGCCGCAGGTGGGTGAGAAAATTACCTTCTCCACATCCTCTTCGTCCACATCCAAGAGTGTCCCATCATGCTCCAGTCTTATCTTCACCTTCCCCTCTGGCAGGCTGCCCACCTCCGTCTTCAGCAGCGTCGCTATGGGGACGAGCAAGGAAACCTACGTTAAAGTGACTTCCATCTTATCAGGCACTGACTATTATTAGGAATCTTTCACATTGGAATAAACATTTTACATGGATATCTGCCTGCAGCTTAAAAACAGGCTTTCCGGGGAAAGATATCTATAATCTTTGAAACTGAAACTCAGGGGTAGCACTTAGTTGGATGTAGCAAGTCAGTGTTACTGTGTAAATTTATAAAAGATTAATGTGACCAAGCTCTTCCCTTTGGGTATTATTCTCAAAATAAGCACTCTATAAAACAAACTGAGCTCTGTGAAAACATCTATAAAAATCTGTAATGCATCCTTTGGGGTGTGCTTTTAAAACTTCTTTTCTGTGTTGTAATTTGAGATCAGAGATTTGTGTGGGCTTTGTGCATCCTGTGTTCTGCATGAATTAAGAGGCAAAGCATCTTGGCTACTATGACAAACAGGTTTAGCAAACCAAATCATACTGACTCAGTGCTAGAGCAGAATGTCAGTACCGACAGCTCAGCGTCACCCACTTGACTTTCTGGGAACTGAAACCTCAATGGACGCTGGTCATGTGACTGACTTTTTTTCAGGCCATGTGTGTGTCTGGAGATGATTTCAGTGCCCGAAACACACTTGACTTTGTTTTCAGGTGCTGAGATCTGATTGGACACCAGTCATGTGACCTACTTCAGCCACATATGATTGGACAGCTGCGTGTGCATACTAACCCAGGGAGAAGCCCTCCTTGTGGACCAGCCACATTTTCTCCGTGCCGTACCATGCCTGTTCTGCTGCAATCTGCTCCTCGGTTTTCACCTGTGGGAGGAGACAAACACAGGTCAGACAGGGCATCTCTATTCAGTACAGGCATTCCCAGCATCCATTGCTCTTCCGCCTGTGCCATTAGTCAAGCACAGTAAAGTTTGTTCTTTTTTTGGCCTTATCTCAGCACTTCGCACACGCCTTGGGACAGACCTAGCACATCAGAGGAAAAGGGGGCGGTCATTCCACAAGGGGAACATAAACTAATATTGTAGCTCCGCCACTGTTCGCCTCTGACTCATTCTGCTTTTTTTTTGAAAGAGAGCTCTAGCGAAAGGCTGGGCCTTCTGGAGCCATCCCCACAGTTGGTCCTGAAAGATGTGTGCTTTGCCTGCACTGCAGTAGACAGGGCCCAGGGCTATGTGGGGAGGCCGGGTGAGAGAGGGAGGGAGGGAGGGAGCCACTGCAGGCTGTTTTTCCTCCATCGATAAAAAAACGCAGCACAAAGGGGTGCTCTGAAGAAGAAAGTCAGCCTCTCTGGGGTGGCTTGGTTTTTATCCCACCCTCCTTTTTCTCTGCAGATGAAAGGCAAGCGCGAGGCGGCGGACCGGGACAAAAGACCCTCTCCTCCACGTTCTACCACCACTGGCGGCGGGTGCCGCAAGAGACGGAGATTTCACGGAAAACCTGGGAGAACAGGCAACCGCCGCTCTACACCACCCCCCACCCCCACCTCACAGAAACACAGCACTATCTGCGAGGATTACAAGAACAAAACAAATGCAACTAAACCAAACAACAACAAAAAAAAAGAAAAGAAAAGAAAAGAAACTGCGCACCAATCCTCAGATGTGGAATGAGGGTTTGGATGCAGAGAAGTGGGACCGGAGCTGGCTCTCATCCATGTGATTATAGGGCTGCTGTATTGGATGGGACAATAGAAGAGGGCTCCAGATGGCAGATCCAGAAGGCTTTAATTGGAGTGTTATAAGTGAGGAGCACAAGGAGCCGCCTCAGAGGAGGGGTTCAGAGGAGAGCTCGCCGACTCGTTAGCGCCAGGCCTGCGGGAAGCAGGGGCTTTGATCCGGGGGACGTGAGTGGGTGGGTCTACAGCTCGCTCTGTGCACCAGTGCCGAAACTGAAATCAGGAACGAGGCCCAGCACAGATACGACAGCTCTCGGCCTGCTCTAAATCTACGATCACACTGTTTTCAGTCAGCTATTAATGTACTCTCAGTCTACTATCAGTCTGTTATCATGCCATTATTGATCTGTCCTCAGTCTAATCACACTCTTCTCTCCTCCTCAATGGGCATAGGTATGCTGCGGCACCATCTAACAGGCACTGAGCACGCTCCAGACCCAAGAGAGGATGTCTGACCAGCAAGGTTAGAGTCGATGAAGAGAGAGCAGTTAAAGCCGCTGTTCCACACCAGAGTCACAGCAACAGGTTTGGGGTTAGGGGGCATGAATAAAGCATGCGGAAAACCTCTCAAAAAGACACCGGCCTTTGGAGAGCCTGAGGAAACCAGCACTGCAGAACTCAAAAGCGGTGTATAAATGAAGGATGACACACAGTGCTGACAAATCATTAGCACATCAACAACACACATTACAGTTAAAAAATAAACATATTTAATGTAAGTGCCACATGTAGTAACTTATGAAAGCAAACACAAAAAACATTAAGTGTAATCGTGAAACGTCACTGATAGCACATTCCTTCTGACTGAACAAACACTCTTCCCCATGCCGTTTCTTATGCATTTCCACTTCTTCATGAGGTTGAAAAAAAGGAGTGGTAAAAAGAAAACCAAACATATCCAGGGCATCGCCATATCACAGCACAGTAAGAGCACACCAAGCAACACTGCAGAACACTGCAGAACACTGAGGACACTGAGGGGTGCAGAGATGGAAGCTCATTTTGGAGGATAAGGGATTGACATTTTGGGGAAAAAAAAAAATCACAGTGGTTTGGATAAAACACACCACTGCTGTCACCACTGGGGAGGAGAAACAGGAAGCCCAGGAAGGAAGCAGAACCAGGCACTTCCTCTTTCTGCAGTGGGGGTGAGTTTGGAAATGAGCGCTCTGAACCCTCTCAGTATTCACACAGAGTAAGGGGAGATGTAGAATGGGGCTTGGATGGCATTTTGTGAGGGGGGGGGGGGTCACAGACATATGCGGGAGGGCTGCATTTTCCAGGGTAAGGTGTGCAGGCAGGGGTGAGAGGGATAGGAGGGGCAGAGGCTGGGAGGGGTGCACCACACACAGGCACAGCAAGGCCCAGACCTTGAGTTGCACAGCGGCCGCATGGGCGGCCTGCAGGATAGCCAAGGGGTCCTCATCCACCTGTACCTGCAGGACGGCAGGTGTGGGCGACGGGAGGGGTGGCGGGGGTATGGGTGGAGAGAGGGAGAGTGGGAGTAAAGACAGAATTAACGATTACCTTTGGATCGGCCCTCACCTCCAAAACACACACTGCAAAACACGCTCTGACAGGAGAAGCTCAAGCACGCACCAACAGCTCACCGTTTGCAATGAGAGGCATAAGGCTGAGCCCCAAAAGCTAACATGGCATTTGGGCTTGCATTCATAAACAGGTGCTGACCTAGGATCAGTTGTGCCTTTGTAGTTCCTAATGGATAAGGTTGAGTCGGACAAGGATAACCTGATCCTACATCAGTGCTCCAACTCGTGGATGCCTTAAGAATAGGGAGTGAGGTGGCTGGACTACCTTAGCTAACATGACTTCTGAATCTGCCTTTATCTGTTTGGGGCAAAATTATCATGCACCTGCATTAACTGGTGATGCTAACCTGATTTATATAGGCATCCCAGAATACGCCTGCTTTTAAGACAGTTGCCTAGTTACAGCTGCCTAGCAAGGAGGCAGAAAGTGGAGACTGGGACACAGCTTCAATCACTCTTATTAAAAAAATTAATAAAAAAAAAAAAGGAAAGGGGGCACACGCATGCAAAGAGAAGAGCTGAACGCTGACATCCTTGTTCTGCTGTAAACGGATGAGACACAGAGAAAGGTTTGATCAGGGCGCGCACTGAAGGCTCGGTGACACATTTCCAAACTCTGAACAATAAAAGCATCAGGATCCATTTCTGTGGAGGAAGCTGAAGTGTGAGTGGAGGAGATAACTTCCCTTTGAAGTCCAACTAATTAAATAAAAATAAGTTAGAGAAAGAAGCAGTACATCTGATTCAACCTGATACATTTCCCCTCGAATGAGCAGAGGCACGTTCACACAAACCATGGGACAGTGGGAGCCAGGCAGGGGTTGGGGGGTAAAACAGGGCAGGAGGTATGGGACGGTGCTGGGGGTGGGGTGGGGGTGTGGTCACTTCGAGGGGCTAGATCTCCAGGCACTTCCAAAATCGCAGGCCCCCCAACAAGAGCCCAACTCACTTTCACTCTCAATCACTCTCAAACCGCTACGCCAACAGAGCTGGTCTGGATGAATAAAACAGGAATTCCACAAGAATCTCTCTGGCAACACACCAAGGCATGCATTTTAAATGCACTTTCAATGCACCAGCAACTTCCAAAACTAGACACACTTCCTGGCACAGGGACCAGATGACAGAGTAAAGACAAAAAGTAAAAATAAATAAATGAATAAAGTGGGAGCCTAAAGCCTCAGTTCTGACAGATTTTTACCCAAGTTTTAGTTAAATAAATACACATACTCTGTGTCAGGGGTAGCCAGCCCTGGTCCTGCAAAGCCACAGGGTGTTCTGGTTGTTGTTTTCACCGCAAAATCAGCCACTAATTCAAGACTAAGATGGGATTTAACAGTTTAATCAACCATGTTAATTGATCAATTAAGTGCTGAGTAACATTAAACACAACACCCTGTAGCTCTCCAGAATCAGGACTGCCTGCCCCCTACTATATAATTAAAGGACCCAGGTCATATGGAGTTGCATTCAAAACCAACCCCATTTCTGACTTAACCCTCTGGTCCCCACACTTCCTGATTCAGGGTTCAACGCTGCTAAATGAGGGTTGTGTGGGGGATAGGGTGAGGAGATCAGGCTGGTATTGGCTGCAGGCAGAGGTAGGCGGGGAAAATGTTAGTCTAAGCAAGCCATCTTACGCTCCAGCACGAAACACGCGAGCACACTGTGCCCAGGAAGTGGGTGGTGCCTGCGGTAGGCGGGGCTTGTTGAGGAGGAGGGGCTTCCAGAGTGGAGTACAGTACCTTGGAGGTGGCTGAGCCGCTGGCCACAGGCTCCAGCTAGCCAGACAACGGTGGGAGGGGAAGCGGCAGAGGCCCAGAGTAAAAGGACAGACAGAAGGAGAAATGAGACAAAAACAGAAGATGAGTGAAAGGACCACAAAAGACAAGGAGGAAAGAAGAAAGTCAACATTTACAGTTATCAGCAATGGGAGGGACAGTGTGTTCTTAGCTCAGGTAGACTTGCAGAGAGTCAGTGGGTGAAAGCTCATAGATCAGTGGTACTCAAATCCGGTGCTGAAGAGGGCCACGATTGAGAAATAACACTGTAGATGAAGACCTGGCCCAGCATTCTCAACTTTGCACCTTCATTGAGATCTGGCTATGAATTTAGAGCTGTTTTTTTTGCTTCTCCTTCACAAACATTTTGGGAATAAAAACCTAAGATACAGGTACACAGGTAAAGATAAAGAGGCATGAGACCCTTTCATTGTGAACTGCATTCATCTGTAACTGTAACACACTCCAGAATCAAAAGCCCTGCACACACTCCCAGTATTGACAGCAATGACACACAGGAAGGAGAAACAGAAGGGATGGTGACGTTAATGGGAGATCTGGCAAAGGAAGTGAGTGAATCACCTGCCCAGTCTGAGACAGCAGAGCAAACAGAGAAACAGAGAAAATGTGACGAGTCAGAGGTGGGAGTGGAGGTGAGGAAAGGGTTAATAGAACGCTACATGACATCAGCATCCTTAATCACGCTGCACCGAAATGAACGCTGTCTCCACGGCAACTCCCCCAACGCTCTCCCAAACCTGGCACCGAACATGTCAAAGCACTGAATTAATCACTTCTGATTATTTCTATTAATAGACTAACACACCCACCAACCCTCTACCCCCGCCCACAGAGAAATCAACCTCATGGCTTCAAATTAATTAGGTTTAAGGTCCGATGGGAGGCCAGGGGTGAAGTATGTGTGACACGGGGTGCCTGTCTGTGGTCTAAACTGGTTTTGGGTGACTGCAGCTGGGGCAACCCAGGGGGACTGACCACACCTGTCCCGCATTCTTAGGTGGAACAGACTGACCGTAATAGCCCCCCTGCGTCTACAAGGTCAGTGTTATTTATTATGGGAAGCTGTTAAAGCGATATCTCACCCTCAATCAATGTCTCATTTTTCTTCTCCTTTCAATACAGCGTACTATGCATCCAAAGAAGAGCTTTTAGCATAATTGCTGTCTACATGACTTCAGAATCTATAAGGTTATCACATTCATGATAACTACTTTAGATATGTTGTTCATATAGACTGAATTTGCTAACAGCTCTTCAGCGAATGCATACTTGTATTATGAGGAAAGAGTGATCCTGACATTGATTTAGGGAAGATGTCTTGATTTAAATGGCAGGAGGTAGGGGGTGATGGAGGATGGGATGAGATGGAGTGAGAGATGACAGAAGGGGGACAGAGGATTGAGCTGATTTACGGGTGCGCAGAAGAAGATCCTCTCCAGCCGTCTCTGAGCCTCCTCTGTGTGGGTCAGCAGCGCCACCTACAGGTCAGATCACCAAGAGGGTGTGAGTCGCCACAGGCAACGAGCGGCTCTCCCTGCTGCGTCTACGTTACTTACAGAGAGCGAAGTCACGCACGAGGCGTGTAACTGCCATAACCGCGGCCCAATCCTGAGGGAATCGCACAGGCTGTTTGGGATGAAGGCACAGTGATCTGGACAGTCCTATGCCCTCCACTGGTGCCACTGCTGAGGTGTGCGTACACACACACACGCGCACACACACACGCGTGTATATAACAGTCACACACACACAGGGCTGCTGCAGGACACACACCTGTTGGGTACTCCCAGGAGAGGGCTTCGCGGCCGGAACAGAGGAAAAACGTGACGCTGCCTTCACCTAAACCAACACACACACACACACACACACACACACACAAAAATACAACCAAGACCACACACACAACCACATGCATGCACACACATAGACACACACTGGCATTAGTGTTGATCGGCAGCATACAAACAACTGGCACACTCTCACACCATGCTCGTGCGCTAAATTAGGGTCGAACAAAAATCCCTTAAAAAAATTACAAAATACAGAAACTCCCTCAGGGTTAAAACTCAAATCTCAAATAGACAACACACACATGCATGGTCCCTTTTTTTCCCCGCATACAGAGACGCAGGTTCTTTCCTTCATATATACCATTTACCCAGCTCCCACATGGACAAAGAAGCCCAATGGGGCTGCCATTTCCCCAAGATGCACGGCAGAAAAATATAATCTCTTCATTTGTTGTGCCTGTCATGTGCAGAGGTTCATATGTACTCCTGCAGGACCTCGTTGCGAGGTCGCTATATCCAGTTTCAGCCCCTCTCTGAAAAACAATACCATCATTAGAAGCCGGCTCTGGCGGTCTCACGGGGCCCCCGAGACTGCGCCAGGCATCCAACGTGCGTGCGGTTTCAGCTCAATTCCCCCACAACTTGACCTTAATAAGCAAAAGTTTCAGAGCTGGAGACGATGCTCGGGTCCCGTGCGGTCACCACATGGGAGACAGGGACCGAGCCAATTTGTGGGGGTGAAAAAAGACTATCAGAGACAAAGACAGAAGGAATCAATTCCCTGAGGAGACTTCGGAGACTGTGAAAACTGTTTTGAGGTAGCTGGCTCCTCAGTGGTGTCTCATGGAACAGGAAGTGACCTCACAGCTGTGAGCACAGCAAAGCTCCAGCCTTCAGAGGAGGCACCAAGAACGACAGGGCTCTTCATGGCCTTCAACTGATCAAATCCCACAGACCAGACACAGGACATTAAAGGCATGTCCACACAGAGGTAAATTTGATACCTTCTATTATCTTAATACATTAACCTTATATTTTCCCCTCTACATGCCATTCTTCAGTGAAATTAGATTCAAAGGTGAACAGCCAGAACTGTGTAAGGCAAAAACCAGCTCAGTGAACTCACTATCCAAGCACAATAAGACAATGTCCACTAGAGAATCAAGGATCTTCCCAAAACCCTGCGAAGAGGGTTTTGGAAATTAAGGTCAAAATTAGTACAGAATAACTAGCATGCAAACAGTAGTCTTGTTGTTTTCTCCACCGTAACACTGTGAGTGAAACCACACCATGCGTTTTAAGAGCACACTTTCTGTACCTCAGGTTTCCTCACGGCTGAAGATTTGGGGACAGGGGCGAATCCAGGGGGTGGTGAGAGGGGATTGGATTTGGGGGCTGGAATAAATCCAGCAGGTGGCGCCAAAGATGACTGTTTAGGTGCAGGGATGAATCCAGCAGGTGGTGCTAGAGATGATGGTTTAGAAGCAGGGATAAATCCAGGAGGGGGCGATAGAGGGGACTGTTTGGGAGCTGGGATAAACCCGGCGGGGGGCGACAGAGGGGACTGTTTTGGGGCAGGAATAAACCCAGCAGGGGGTGATAGAGGTGGCTGTTTTGGGGCAGGGATAAAACCTGCAGGGGGCGACAGAGGTGAGGGTTTGGGTGCAGGTATGAATCCAGGGGGAGGGGAGAGCAGGTTTGATTTTGGAGGAGGTGAGATGGGAGAAGTTTCCTCTGGTTTTGAAATAGAAGTTGACGTCTCCTCAGCCATCTCCTCTGCTTTCTTTTCTTCTGGCTTCTGTATTTCCTCCTCCTCTTCCTTCTCTTTCTCCTTCTCTTCCTCCTTCTTCTCTAGAGGTTCGATCTTACGTTGGCGTAAGCGGTGCTCCTTGGTCCGACCTCGGCCCATCAGGCTGGTCAGACCCACTGAAATGTCATCCTTCTCCTCTTTCTTGACGGCTTCATGTTTGAAGGAAAGGGGCGGGGCCCTGGCTGACTTTGGGACAGAGAAGGGATTGGAGGGCTCTGCCGGAGCAGTCGGGGGCTCCGGTGGCTCCTCGTCTCCGGGCATCAGCCTTCGGGCCACCCTTCGCACCACCTGCACCACCTTCTTACGAGACAGGCCCTGGTCTTCATCCTGCCGCGTCTCGGCACCGTTGAGTGAGCCGGTGCTCCTGTTCGGTACTATCCCCAGGCTCGTGGCAGCCCTGGGGGGTTCTGGGCTCTTAAGGTTCACCCTGGTCCTGGGAGGGGAGGGACTCTGCACACGCCTCGCCTCTGGCCTCGGGCTTTTGGAGCGCGAGGCATCCCTGTCACCCGGCTCCAGACTCCTGGCTGACTGAGACTGGCTACTCATACTGCCGTCACTGTCAGACTGCATGCCCGGGTGGGTTAAGTAAGGTTGAGAGATGCCAACAGGGAGTAGCATGGGACAAAAAGGTCAGGAAACAGATTTGAATTAATTAAAAAAAAAAAGACACTTGTAGCCACATCCTGGAACAACCACAAGAGAAGATACGGATCCAAGAGACAGCAATGCTTACTTGGCACAAGTTTAAACCACAGTTTCAAGTCCTCTAGTCCAAAACCTATTCTGATACAGATACGAGAGGCCCCATTTCCCCGTTTCTGCTGCTGATATTATTCTGCATTAAATGAAACACACTGTGCCGTCTGGTACAGTGCTATTATGAAAGATATGCTACAACAGGACCACAGTATGTGGGTCAGTGTCTGAAATTGCTCCAAGGACGGCATGACTATATGTGTAGTGGAGATCACAGATTTCTAAGGGGGGTGGTAGCTGAAAATCTAAGAGTACATGTACTAGGGTCTGTATGTTTTCATGTCCAAGCCACAGGCAAAAACAGTGCACGGCTTGATTGGCTAAGGAAGCTCAAACACTGGCCAATCAGAGGTTTGCTCTCTCAGCAGAAATTCACCTAGAAGGTCAATTCAGTTGCAACTCTATATATGAGCTGAAAGTGGGTATCCAGGCCTGAAGAAAATAAACCACTGTTCCAAAAGAAACATTTATAAAATCGTAAATAACCAAACACAAGCTGCAGCACACTGTTTAACAGGGAAACTGTGACATTAATACATGGCTCACTGAGTGGTGTGACATGAGCGTTTCCAAGCGGTAAATTGAATCACACTGCTTATACTGTATGTGCTAGTGAGAGCAATGCAATTACGCCTGCTCTTCTAACTCACTGCAGCACAGGTGACAGAACCCTGGACCCATCGCAAGCACCTTGTGCTCCTGGCTCAGCGCTCCATAGTTTATCCTAAGAGTGATGGTCTGACGTTCTTGTGCAGACGAGACGTGCAGCACCGGGAACGTTTCCAAGGGGCTCCAGGAATCGCCAAAAGCAAGCTCCCTGCACTGCAGCAGCCTTCACTGCTCACTATTCCGACTCTCCTCTCTTCTATTCCTCCCTATTTCCCTCTCTCTTCCTTCTCTCACTCCTCGCTCCCTCACTAACACACTCACATAAACACACACTCTCACAAACATAACTCTAGCACATGCCCTCACTGCAGCATACTCTGCATCTCTGAGTTCTCACTACTCTGACTTCACCCTGGCTGCACCAGTCTCCCCAATACCCTCTCACACTCGCATCCAAAAATAACCCGGAATCTAAAGCTCTGCGGATGCATTTTTTACAATCACTTCGTGAAGCACAAAGAAGCATTTGTCTCGTCGTTCCTCTACAGTAAGGCACACAGGGCGCACGCAAGTGGGCCGTGTTCCTCCAGTCTGAGACGCAGAGCCAGCCCAGACTCTGCATCCTGCTTTAGAGAGAGTAACCAGCACCGTCCTTCCCAGGCACACAACCCCCCACCCCGCCACACACGCACACACCTTCATGACTCCCCCAGGTCGATCGATGGATGCGAGCCAGCAAAATGGCAGACGTTGGTTGTCCACAGGAGTTGCCGTTTTCCTGAGTGAACCTGAGCAGGCTCTCCTGCAGGGGGGAGGGAGTGCGGTTTCGGTGCTGGCGTGGTGGAGCTGGCAGCCTGAGCGTTAAAGACGCAGCGCCCTCACACCGCGCGCCGACCAACCACCCCGTCCTGTCCCGTCCTCAAATTCTGCCTCAGCACTTTCCTCTGTCCTGTGCTGCTCGCTGCATCTACGTTAGTGAGACGGGAGGGGGGAGCAAGGTAGATCGATTCCATGGCAGCTAGCGCTAATGAATCTGCCTCTTCATAAAACACCACTGGCAGACTGCAGGACCATCTCAGGACAGTGCAGGGAGAGTCTGACCCATCTCCAGCCATGAGGAGAGGCTTCCAAACAGTCAGGCCTTGCACAGCAGTGCCCATTACTGCCTGGCAATCAGCCCATGTCTCTCAGTTTTAAATACCGTCAAAGGTAAACTGCATTTTTAAAAGGTCATTGCACTACTTTCTGTGAGTTGGGAAGAGTTGGACCCCCTTCTTCGTGATCCTTCAGTGGAACCCACACTGGTTAAAATAGAGATTAATAATAATTCCCCCAATCAAATAACTTGAGAGGGAGTAATTGGAAATTTCCCCTCTAGCAGGATGTCAAACACGGCATCAGATTAAGTATGTTATGCCTGGGCTTATGGCTAATATCCACTTTACAAGAGGGGCTTTGAGGCGGAAACCTGGGGCGATTGCTTCCTCTGTTTACCTATCAATCTATTTTTCCCTGTGCAATGACTCTGGGACAAATCTGAAGTCCTCTGTCTCACTGTGCCACAACATCCTACTCTGCATCTCAATGTCTTTCTCTCCTCAAATTTGTGGCCTGTGGGCTGCTGCCACTATCTTGAAGTGGCCTTCAGAGGGGTATAAAACGCCGTGCAGTCAATTAACTACTCAAGGTTTTGAAGGCCCTATTTAAGGTCATTTTGATGGCCTCATTACAGATCTTTGCAGGCAACTGCTCAAGCCAGGTGCAGAGTGAAGGTGAGGATGATGATAAGGAATTCTGCGTTATCAATCACATGGTTTCTTTTCTGGTCAGCTCCTTAATGGTAAACTTCCAGAAGAACACACGGCTTGCACATGAACTCCACAGTGCCACGTGCGCCCAGAAGTAGGGTCAAACAAGCTGGACATTTCACACACCCCTGAGAAATCTGTGATCCCCGTGTTCTAGAGACGGGCCCCTAGCATTCGCCGTTTTGGTGAAGGAACGCGAGTGTGCAACGCTGCAGGAGGCTGACGACTTACGTTGGAACCCTTGGAGCCTGGCTTATTCTCGTCTTTAACCTAAAGGGACAGAGGCCAGAAGGGATTGAAGTCAAAACCGCTGACTAATGCGAGATAGAGAGAGAGGCTGACACAACTGCAACCATCCATCTGCATGCGCCCATGTCTAAGCCATGCAGTCTACAAGCTTCAGCCTTCCTGTAGTGATTGAAAACACAGTGCAATCAGAAACTCTGTCATTAGTGAAATCAGTCCTGGTATCTGTCACTTTAAAATTCACCTTGGCTGGGAATATCCAGCACACTTCCTTCTGACATAATGCAGGGAGCAGCGAGAGATGGAAAAACTAGCCTTTGCGCCAGTGCTGGGGGCTCAAAGGGGGGCTCTTTGTAACTATAGAAGGGAGATGGATAAGCAGCACACAACAAACTCCTCCATGTTAGAGACGGAAATTATTTTCCCCATGATTCCCCCAGTAAAGACAGGGAAATGAGGAAAACGGAGTCAGGTGAGAACCTCAGGTATGTCTGGATGAAGAGCAAGTCAGGAAGCCTGGCTCCTGGTTTGGTCTCACTTTAGTTACACCATATCAAGATCAGATGACAAGAAAAATTAGAGCAGAGCTAAGTGTAAACCAGAATGGTAAAGTTTACATAAGCTTTGGCCACAAAAATCTTTGGCTACAAACCAACTGCGTGAGCTTTATCAACATACTCCAACATACTGTCCCCTGCAGCCAGACTGTCCTCTTTCTCTAATTAGGTATGGCAGGTTTCTGCTGCCTCGCAGACCAATCAGACTCCTTGTTGTTTCCTAACTGACCAATCAAATTAATCACACTTGCTCAGTCTCATGCTCCTGCATGACAGAATGTTTGAATGAGGCCACATCAGTCCAGTTAAGATTGTTAGTTACTAACATGCAGTTATGACAGGAATCTTTGAACAGAAGCCATCCAGCACAACATTCAATGTGTGTAGAAAAATGTGATCAGATTGCCTAAAATGTGGTCCCTGGACTGACACTGGCAAAATCATCCCCATTTCTTGAAGTTCACTACTTTGACTTACAAATTACCATCTTTAGCACAACAAACCCAGGGATACACACCATGTCTTTATCGTGCATTTTAAATCACGTATAGATTCTTACAGGGGAGTCATCAATCCTGAAAGACCCATCTGAGAGACCAATTCATCTGAATGACACAACCCAACCTCCCCTCCAAACCCCTACCTCACCAAAGCTGGAAGAGGTGCCATACATGCAAAACTCATAATATTTACATAATAATAATAATATTTATAACTTCACAGATGTTGTAAAAAAAAAAAAAATCATGAGAAATATTGAACAACACTTCCCTTTTGTTCCCAGAATGAAAAGCGCGATGAGAACGCCATGACTGTGGCTCTGTAGTCATGGGCAGAAGGGGGTGGGGTGGGGTGGGGGTAGGGTGGGGTTGGGTGGGGCAAGGGGAGATGGGGTATGAGGAGGTATGGAGAAGGGGTGGGGGAGGGACAGGAGGTGAGAACTGACAGATGAGTGCTACAGTGGTTTTAGGATTTGCCACAGGGGCCCAAGGGAGGCTGGTCTCGATGCTACGGGCTGAAACCTGCAGGGCCGTGGACGGGCGTCGCTGGAGACAGGGTGGAATGGACAGCTCTGGAGTACAGAGAAAAGTGGAAAGCAGGAGGGTGGGGGGATCAAAGGAAATCAGAATAAGGGTGGAGGCTTAGCACCTGGTATGACAAATAAATCAAATATGAGGTTTAACACAAGACTTCACATAGGCCTAAGCCTGTTCACTCTAAACCAAGGGTCCTCAACCCTGGTCCAAAAGGGCCTGAGGTTATGCTGGTTTTGTCTTTATCTTGGAGTCAGCAGTCAAATTAGACCCAGAAACCATGTGAGGTGTGTTAATTATGTAATCAGCTTTCCACGATTAATTACTGAAGTGCTGAAGAACAGAAGAAAACCACCATTCCCTGCTGCCAAGTAGGGCCAGGGTTAAAAATCCTTGCTCTAGGTAATAAACAAATGTATCTTTTTTACATATTCTGCTTGTAAATGAAGTCCACTGTGTCCTGTTGAAAACGGAGTGGTTTTACAGCTATGTTTCAACTCCTAGCTGTTGCACAAGAAGCACACCAAGCTACACAGAGCAGCATGGCAAAAGCATGTGTAGTGCATGTCTTGGATGTTATTCATGTCTAGCCGCCCTGCGAAAGGATATCAAATAAACAGCAGAATGCGAGAGAGATGAGGACACAGGTGAGGAGCCTTGTGCTGAGGTAGTTTAGCAAATTTGTCTGATACAAGTGTGGTTTAGAATCTGTGGGTTAAGTGCGCTGGCAGTCTTATCTCTGAAAGGCTAATTTAGCTGCTTTCCATTTTCCCCGGGTGACACAGCAGACAAGAGACAGGCCTGATCACCCAGCCTGGGCTCTGAGGAGGGGGCACAGGGAGAGAGCACCATCTTGCTTTCTGTCAGGTCAAAGGTCACTGAGTCATTCTCTCTCTCTCCAGCGCTCTTGGCGAGAGAGACGGGTGACCGACAGCTTGGCACAGAGTGCCACTGCAACTTCTGTCCTACAAGCCAAGCTATGTCCACCCTCCTCAGAAATAGACAGAGGAAACCAGGCCAACAGATAAATACACGCACGCACACACACACCCACCCAGAACACACACTCACACACACCCACACACACCACTCACATACTCAAACACACCAACACATGCCACTCATAAGCTGAAACACACATATTTACACACATATGCACTCAGTCACACACACATACACAATTGCACATGAGCACACACAAGCATTTGCACACACACACACACACACACTTACAGAAGCTCACACTCAAAAACATAAACACACCACATGGTGATGAGACTGATGTTGAATGTCTGGTGAGGCGTCATAGCACCAGCAGCCAATGAGAGCTCAGCATCCTGACCAGCTTTGCAAGCCCCTTGGTCTGTTATTCTCCCAATATAGAACCATGACACCCTAAGGCAAAGTAACTCATACGCTAAGTTAAGACCTGATGGAGTAAAAAAAACTAAATCAAAAATCCCATTCTCCGGAAGAGTCCTTCACCGAAGGTCAACGAGAACAATATAAAAATCCAAAAACAAAAGGAAATAAGAAAAACCTCATCCAACACTATAAACAAGATAAAGAAGTACTGGCTCAGTACATCAGCGTTAACTGCAAACCTCCACATCTTGTCAACAATCAAATTAAGCTCAAGCACAAGGTAAATCAAATGACTCTCAAATGCCCTGCTGAAGGAAAAACAGTAAAGAAATATAATGCTACCTTTTCACATCCTCTCAGCGCATTAGTGTCAATGTGCTTTAGTTAATTACCGGTTGGCTCACTGTAATGAAGAGGTGCCAGTGCAGAGACACTCAGAACACAGCTCCAGCACATGCAGTGGACCGAGCGGTGAGCTCAATGGCTAATCACAGCAAAATGACACAACAGGCAGGAACACAGAGGAAAAAGACGCTTCCTCCAAAAAAACACAACCACTGTCACCCCTGCCCCCCTCCCCACCCAGAAACAGACACGGTTCACACCTCAGTCCAGTAAAAAGCCTGTAAAAAGCCCACACCCACCCAGCTCAAACAAAAACATCTTCTACTCTCTCTGCCCGATTTCACTAAAAACAAATTACCCAGGCTGGGTGCTATGGTGTGCATCTACAGTACATTCAATTTTTTCACAAAGTTAGTCTATATTTATGCTCATGTCTGCTATGCCTTTCCATTCAAAAGCTCTGTTTTGCACTCATGTTAAAAACAAAAGCTTAGAATAAAAAGTTAGCTTAACAAAATGTGTCATGTGACTGACAACTGCTAACTGTGTAACATCCAAACAACTACATCCAAGTAAATTCGCTCATGACTTTACAACAAGTTTCCCAATCCTACCCACAAAAAAAGCGTTTTAAACTTTAAATAGTTCCTGGCTGCTATAATCTAGAAACCACTGCCGGCGACAATTAAAAACACTAACGTGGACGCAACATCCCTTTCATATGCCATACATGCTGGTAACTCTTCATCCACTGAATTAAATATGTCCACAGAAACCGCAAAACCAGAACCACAAGCCAAACTTTGCAAAAATTCATAAAACAGGAGACTGAAAAAGAAGACTAAGTACAAAACAGGCTCAAATTAAATGCTTTTTCTTTCTCTATGCTTACCCACCAAGCAAAATGGCCAGCAGAACTGAGAGCTGCAACTTGTTGCAACATTTCCCTCACAGTGTCAGCCCTAAAAATAGAGCCCCCGCAGCAGCAGCAACGGCCGAGGCGACCGAAAGCTTCTCTTACCCCACAGATTCCAAAACCAGACCTGTTGCTGGACAGTCCTGGGGCAGTTACCCCCCTCTCCCACAGAAGTGAGTCCCGTTTGGCCCCCGTTACCTTGTACCCGAGGTAGGGTGAGTCTTAGGGTTACCTCCTTTACCGTGGCAGAGAGCTGTCCAGATTGGGCTAGCGGGCGGAGGAAGCCAGCGGCGCGTTTGAGAGCACGAGAGCAAGAGAGAGAGAGAGAGAGAGACTACAGACAGAGAGAGAAAGAGACTACAATCAGAGAGAGAGAGAGCCAGCATGGACTCAACGTCACAGCTTGCTCTGTGTTGCTCCGTCTGAAGGAGCGGAGAAATGCGATAGGCCAGTCGGGGGCGTCATTATCCCTGACTCTGCGTGGAGAGAGACGGCGGGGGACAGCTGTGGTGACACGGGCCAGAGCTAAAGATAGCCACAAACCTCTTCAACCAACCCACCACACACACACACACACACACACACAGACACCCTCACAGCGACCTCATCTACTGCTCACTTAAGACCACTCCTCACTCCAGAGAGCTGAGAGGCTGGGGTCCCCTCATGATCCCTCTCACACACACACACACACACACACTGCAGTTGTTGTCTCTTTCCTCCTCAGCTGTTGTCGGGGTTCAGATCAGACCAGAACAGGCCAGCGGCTGAGTGAGTGAGTGTGAGTGGGATGGAACAACACGCTGTGGGCCCAGGGAAGGAGAAAAACAGAAGGGCTGTGACAGAGGGAGAGGGAATGAGAACGCGAGAGAGAGAGAGAGAGAGAGAGAGAGAGAGAGAGAGAAAGAGAGAGAGAGAGAGGGGACAGTGGGGCTAAGGGAGAGGACACTGAGGAAATGACGCCTGCAGCTTAGCACTTCCCGTTCACTCTCACAGACATACTCCACACCAAGAGTAATGAAAGACACTGCTGAGCAACCTGGATATGGCCATGAAGACCAAAATCCTGAAGAACCAACACTGTCACAATGGGCATAGAGATTAAAGAACTGACATTGGAAAAGATCGAAAGTCAATCCAGGGAGCACTTTTCAAAGAGAGCATGCATTACATCCAGACATCAGTTCAGGAAACAGAAAAACAATGGGTAAAATAGAACAGACATACTACTTGCTATGGATTGCCTTTTGTGAAACAGAAATAACAATGCTAGGAATCTTCTTTCATAGGCCATTGTATGTAGGTGACTATTTCCTAGAAAAACTGAAATGTGATATAGAAGAGGCATAAACAGCGTTTCAGAGGAAGCAACGTTACAAAGTCAGGAACCCACAGTAAACAAAAAAAATGATTTGGCATTCTAACACCATGAAGGTTAAAGTTCAATTCAGTCTTTGATGTGGTTTCACCATGAGGCTTGGATGTTTGTTGGAGAAACAAAATACCGCTTGTTTAGGCTTTGACAACAATGAGGTCTCAACAGTAGTTCAAACGAAAACGGGAACTACTTGAAAACGGGGGATTATGGTTGCAAGCCTTCACAATGGAGGCCGTTAAATGCAAAATGGTCACGGGCTGCGAAACCTGGCCAATGAGAGATCGCGTTTCCCCAGCCCGCGGGGGCCTTCTGGCGCCGTTTGGATCAGTTCCTCTCAGACGGGGAGCCAGCAGGTGGGAGTCGAGACAGGGAAGACCAGCTGGTCTGTGTGCGTATGAGCGGTTCTGTAGAATGTGCGGGAATGCGCAATTAATTCTGAAATGCTAATCTGTAGCGAGAGACACGCGTCTCTTTTTTCCCCATACGAGGATGACTTTCATATCGCCTCTACTCTATGAAGACATGAGCGATGCTGACAGACCACTGAAAACCATTAAGAACTACAAACTGCCGGAGAGAAATTCTACATTTTCCAGACTTGGACAGAGATCAATTATCCTGCGGTTGCTCTTGTTCTGTTATCGGCATCTGATCAAAACAGCAGAGCGAAACTAATTTGAGAAGCCTCGTAGCGTAAAAACAATACAAAAGAACACATTTGGAAAGCTCCATCATATTATTACAGTTTTTGGTGCAAATACGTATTTTACCACTAGAGGGAGTAGTCTATCCTTTAACAACGGGAGAAAAGTACAGGTGCAGCTGACGTGTAAGGTCATTCAGTCGACACAAGGGGGAGCCATTTACCTTAAAATGAGACTTTGTTTTGGTTTTGCGTAACACTGAACCAGATAACGCTTTCTAAGCCTGCCCACTCATTAATCTTTAAATTGGCTTTCTTAGAGCGTTAAGCGTCCACTTTCACATAGTGTGCTGAAATTGCAGTCATTCTCCTCAGAATGACATGACTCATAAAAATTTGACTCTGCCGGAGTTTTTTTTGACTCCAGAACAAGAGCATCACAGAAATTTCAATGACATAACACCCTGTATAGGCCTTGCCTGGGGGCAGGGGGTTGTATCTGATAGGGTGTGGTGGACAAAGTCACCACTGTGACTCTGGCCTGGAGAGTGCTCATCACGGGGGGTGATTACAGATCTGGGCTTGTGCGTGTGTGTGTGTATGCATGCATTTTATTGTGCTTCTGTGTTTGCATTTTGTACTCATTCCGTGAGTCAGTTTCTTTTGCATCTGTATTTTAAAGGGTCAGCATTTGTAGGTTATAGGTGCAGTAAAGTGAAGTAACAGCGGGAATAGCATATTGGTTCAGTGTGCAACACATGTTTGAATGCTAATGCAAACAGTGTCTTTCATTCTTGACCTGAAAGTACCACAACATGCACAATATATAAACATGCCGCACACACTGTGAAAAAGGTATATCAGGTATCAACAATACACAGCCCAGCCCTCCAGCACAGTTATACTCCACAAACCAGACCTCCCAAAGTCCACATTCTCTACTCCAGGGGTGCGCAAGGGGAGGCAGGTCTGTTCCTGGACTTCATGTGAACTTCTGCTCACCATTAATAAAATGAATAATTATCAAATAATTACCAAATTATCAAATAATTATAAAGTAAGCTTATCAACTGCCAGCACCAATGTTGATTCAATCATGACAAAATGTTTCATATGTGGATGTGAGAATATGAATTTAGCTGAAATGTAAGATTACATAACTTGTTGCGTTTATACAATCATACATTTCAACTAAATCCATATTCTAACATCCATATGTGAAACATTTTGTCATGATTGAATCAACATTGGTGCTTGCAGCTTATAAGCTAAGTGAACCAGGGTAATTGGTCGAGACATAGACCTGCATACATGCTGGTCCTCCAGGGCTGAGGTTTCTGCTTCACACAGCCTTACAAGGATTCCTCAACTGCTACTTCCTACAGGCCATTTTCTTGTGAAAACCATGTGCACAGGCCAAATGTTTTCCATGGACTATTCAGAAAACAACATAAGAATAAGATGCATTGTATGCTTTTCCTGGAACTAAGGCATGCAAATTAGCCTTACGGGTAACGCTGGTGCATTTATGTCATTGCACAATCTGAAATGTTGACTGTAGTGCACGGTCAAAGCCAGTAATAACTGTGTATATTCATAAAATTCTTACAAGAATGCTATTACTTATTCCTCTGTCACCACTGTGACATGCGCTGACGCTGAAGACACAAACCTCGACACAAGGTCAAAGGGCCAACGGTACGTTCATAGCAAGTTTCACATGATCCCTGGCCATTATCTGAATAGCTCCAGTGTACACTACCAATACACCATAAAGCGGCAGTTTAACCATAGAACAGGCCTGGACGGCGCAGTGTTTGTTTTTATTTTCAGCTGAAATTCTAGATACCAAATGAAGGGGCTTAACTGTGTCATCAACAGTTTTAATTGGTCACTACATGCTGGGTACCTACAAAAAACCAGCATGGCCTGTACCTCTTTCTGGATTTCACACCACCTTCAGCTCTGAAGTACTGAATTAGCCCGATCATCTATGTGATCATATATTTTAGCTAAATTTGTTGGTCTCACGAATGGCAGACTATCATGTATGGACATGAAGTGTTTTACCAAGGCTTAGTATACAGGCGATTCAGATCTGATGTACGTAGGTAATAATCTGAACTGAATGCAGGGTTAATGGCAGAAACAAAGCTCTACATATCCACCGACCCTCCAGGACTGAGCCTGCCTGTCCCAGCTCTACACACTGCACGGCCCACTCACTCATCAGCCCGCTCTGGTTCTGACCCAGTTCAGGCTGCAGCCAACAGGATTTGAGAGGAATGTGGGGCACGCGTGAGAACAGCCATAACCTGCAGCTCCAAAACCAGAGCTGTGCTCTCTGCTCCCAGCCACAAACTGTTTGTCTGAGTATATCACACAGCTACAGCTATGGACACTGTAAACTATCTGCCTTACTACAATACATAGCTACAGATAACACAGAACTCCTCCCAGTACTGAACTGTTCATCTAACCCAAACACAAAAACAAAAACTGCAGCCAAACAAACCACAACTCTCAACCCTGAACCATGCATCTAACTGAAAGACAAAACTGAAGTCATGACAGCCCTAAACTCTAACTGCAACCAAACAAATCACTGTATACCATCCATCTAAACAAAACATAAATCCAGGCCCAAATCTACGCTATGCATCGAGCAATTAAATAAACACAACCACAAAGTGTGAGTAAACACTCAAACATTTTATCATTAGACGCTCCCAGTGATGCATAGGCCAATGAGTAGTCTGGTGAACACAAGTCTTGTGTGCAAGATGGCACAAATCCATTTATACCTACAAGGGGAACTACTAATGAGGGGAATATAGAACTAGAGGCTCTTGAAGGAAGAGCAGACTCCTTCCCTTCCTAAAAAAAAGAAAAAAAAAACAAACAGAAAATGACTGAATGAACGTGGTTATATGAAAGAGGCTCGAGGAAAAGACTTAATGACCCTGGCTATATGAGAGGCCGTAGAGACAGAGAGGGGCAGTGTTGGTGACAGAGGGCACTGCCAACAGACTGTCTCCCACTGCAGACGCGGCCATGGCACAGCTCTGTCCCTAATTCCCCTCACTGTGTTCCCTCACCCGCCATTCCCACCAGCCATATGGCCTCAAACCGCTACCCTGACCAGATGCCCAGACTTGCGTCGTGAACAGTGACTCTCTCTCTAACAGCACTTCACTTTCCCCCTAGATACTCTCACCCCCCCAACCCCCACCTCTCTCTCACACACTCACTCGATCATGCTCACACTGCAGAGATAGAGTTCAGATTCCTCGCTCTCTTTCAGCCCCATTTCTGGAGCCCAGGTTCCCCCCAGGGCCGAGCAGAACCAGTGCAGGGAGTTTGGATGGGACCATGCAGGGGCTTGGCAGGGCTTCCAGGGCCTGCTTGGGGCTTATCACATCAACCCCAGGCCTCGCCCTGCACACACATGCAGAGAAAGCAGGGGGTAAAGGTGATTCTGGTCCTCTGGAATGTTGGTCTGGGGGCCATAAGGTCACTCAGGTGAGAGCACAGCTCTACAGGAAATAGAAACCACCATCCGGAGCGTGAGAGACCTGCCCCACAAAGTCAAACTTCACGTGACTTGTTTTTATCTCGTCCCAGAGTAACAGCGCAAGTAAAACTGAATCTGAGAGAAAAGCAGGAGTTCATTTGAGATGAATCACCACAGTGTACTGAGCAAGTAGGTGGTCCAAACAAATCATGAAATTATTTTTGACCTCTATTTCCGGCAGTATGACCTAAATCAATAAATAAATCCAGGACATAAAAGTACACTAGAACACAATTACTGCTCCTGAGGAGGTTTTGCCATTATTCCAGGGAGAGATCCACTGAGATATCGGAGAAAAGTTTTGCAGGATAGAAAGGCTTAAATTCCACAAATTCATGTCCTGAACATTGTCAATGTTTTATTTTTGATGTGCCGAGTACTTTGGTGGGCTACTTCATGTAAAAAATCACCATGCTTGAGACATCAGTCGAAGTGCTTGAGACATCAGTCGAAGACACACACCGCCAGTTTTACAGCACCACTCTGCCTCCAATAGTGCTGTCCAACACAGCTCACTCTGTCTCCGGAGAGCCACCTGCCTGTGAAACACGTCTGCCTGCTGTCCAATGATGTAACAGCCATCAGGGAAGGGGGGTGGGGAGGTATCTTGGCGGCGAGCAAGTGTTCTTCGACTGAGCACTAAAATCCCCGCTCCTGCTGGGCTTCTTCAAGGCTTTTACAAGCCACAGAGAAATAAATAAAGGTCCAGCTCTGTTTGAGCTGGTTTGTGTGTGAGCGAGTAATGGAGGGACAGAGGGCTAAGGTCAAGTCTGACACCCTAACCAGGACCGCACTTTTTCAAACTGACTTACTGACCATGTTGGTCATCATAAACTCATACCCTGGGCCAGTCAGAGGAGGATGGGCTCCCCCTCTCAAGCCTGGTTCCTCCCAAGGTTTCTTCCTATCTGTTCCACATACAGAGTTTTTCCTTGCCACTGTCACCGCTGACTTGCTTTTGTGGGGGTTCAGGCCAGGGTTTACTGTAAAGCGTATTGTGAAATGCACTATACAAATAAAACTTGACTGATTGACTGACTGAGAGAACTCACCTGTAAAGGACCACCACCATCTTGCCCCATGATCCCCCAGATGAGGGTAAATCATGGTCAGCCCTTTCGGGGGGTTGCAGGCACGGCCAACGGTCGCACTGAAATGCGCCTCAAACACGCCAGTGTAGTGACGGGTGCAGCGGTGCAGGGGAGAGAGACTGCCTGCTCCACTAAGCAGATTAACGGCTCAGCGTCAATCTGGGCAGACCTCCTTGCGGCCACGCCCCCATCCCTGCGGCCACGCCCCCATCCCCCGGCCACATGGGGACAGTGAGGGCACGGGAGAGCACAGAGTTAACAGGAAGCACGGCCACAGGCCACCACACCTGCGTCAAGTAGCTACATGTCTGAAAACACCACCAATATATTAATGAGTGGTGAAAAGGTACTCTTACACAGGGCTGCACAAATAATTGTGTATTAATTGTAATGGCAGCTGGCTTGTGCAATTAACTAATCCTGAGAGGGTGCAATTGTTTCACAATGGTAAGTGCACTCTATTCAGAATGGCCGCTTTATCAAGTCAAGTGCTGTTGATTAGCTGGAGTTTCTAGATAACAGGAACTTTATCTCTGCCTATGAATGCATAAAGTACCACAGTCTAGTTGGTACCAAAATGATGATTAATAGATGTTTAACAGTTGAAAAAACGGTTGAAAAACTATCAGTTTTTCTTGCTACGCTCAAATATGTATTGAAGTTGAAATTAGCAATTATATTAACAATATAAATTGGAATAATCACAATATGCATTTTTGTTGTGTTGACTGCTAAATGCATAAAAATTAAGCCAACATATGCAAACAGCAAAGTGAAAATAAGAAAACAACTGACCTGATATATTTTGTACTTTTAAAATCATCATACTGATCAAGCTGTGATTTTGTCATTTTAAGTCATATCTGACAACATTCCAACAGACATGTGCAAATTTTACACAAAGCTTGTTACTAAATATAACATACAATCATATGAAAGGAATTTTGTTCCAAATCGTATTGAAAATAGATGTTTCCTTCAAAATTTGTCAACAGGAATTAGGTAAAAGGGTCAAGGGAAAGGGAAAATTACATCAAATACATCAGCCCAACCAAAACTTGCCCTCTGATAACTAACAGATTTAGATAACTTTACCTGTGGAGTTTGTTCTGAGTTGATGGCAATGCACATTCAAGAGTGGGAACAATGCAAGTGCAAAATTAAAAAGTCAAATGTCTCAACCAAAATGTCAATAAGAATGTTTTCAAATTTCAAGGAAAAAGAGTGCCGTTCATGAAGAGAAGAGGTAGGAAGGAGGGTACAGAGGCCAGCTTATGAGAGGAATGCTAGTGAGGGAAGGTTATAAAATGTGATGTCATAAAAAACAGTGATGTAACAATCACAGGAGAGCAGCGGTTGGCAGATGAGCAGGTGGCTCCTGACAGCTCAGCTGAACTTACATCCTTTCAAGAACTGTCTGTCAGCATGCACCAAATGATTCATTAAAATGCATTTTCCTTTGTAAAGGAGCAGGTGTCGTTCTTTTCATTTCATTAACACCGAAGCACGCTTCCCTTGAAAACTCGATGGGCCCTCACACAGGCAAGTTGTAGAGGGGGAGGTGCAGCTAATTACTTGGCCCATGTCTGTCAGCGATGCTAATAAACTGCAGATGACTGAAGCGCACACCCCGTCAACGCCTCTACAGCGCTCACTATGATTTTACATCTCTTTCATGATGCATTAATGCTTTATATTTCTCTTGTGCATAGTACCGTTTCACCATAAAGTCTTGTTTCTGTCTTGGGCTGCAATGTATACAAGTTGTAACACAAAAAATGCAGAGGTAAGCCTCTACTGTGTGTGCAACCATGGGTAACATGACCGCAAAGGCAAAATGGTCACAGGTTTGACACATTGTGAATACACTCAGGAAAAGACAAACCTCTCCCTCCCCTTTCCAAATGCTGGCATCAACCACGCCGTACGCACAAAGAGATTAGGCACTAACGACCCAGAGATTCATCCTGCAGAGATAGGAACAGAACACGCACGTGTAAACACACACAGACACCTGCACGCACAGGCAAGCATTACCTTGGAAAGGATGGGTCCGATCTGGTCACAGAGCGGATACATGTCGCGACAGGTCCAGGGTGGGGAGGAGGAGGTGGGCTATTGTCTAAAGAAGCAGCAGAGTATCTGGGCTGTGGGTCGCCACACCGTAACCAAGAGCAAAGGAGACTCCTGCCTGGACGAGCACTGTGCAGGCGGCTAAAGTCCATCCGCCGGCCCAGCCTCATCAAAGCAATAGGATCAGACACACAAGCCTTCCCCGTGAACTCAATGACCTGGAAGTGCTCCCTTAAACCACCATTGTGCCAGGAGTTGGCACTGATATACCCGCTAACACCCCTCCCACCCACCACCCCCAGTCCCCCACTTTTCAGCGTATTAATCCTGCATTCTTCATTGTAAGTTACACCCTACAGGAGGAAGATGTGCTGCCCCCTCCTCATCCTCCTCCCTCCTCCCTCCCTGCTGGCTCTGGCCCGCAGCCTCCCTGATCTATTCTTAGCACTGGAGGGATTTACTGCGCGGGCCTCTGATCCCATCCCAGGCTAATGCTGCGCGATAGCATCGCCTCCCCGGGGGAGGGAAGGGAGGCGGAGTCCTTTCACCAGAGATTAAGCCCATTTTGCTCATTTCCTCGTTAGCCAGACCGAGACGAGGCAGAAAATGTTAGGCCAGATCGCAGGCGACGATATCAGACACGTATGAGGGTGTCTGCTGTTCAGCGCTGAGTTGTGCATTGCGTTGCTGGGGTAGATCTTCCACACCAGATGTACACATCAGGCCAGTGTCCCTCACAACAGCTGCAAATCCCAAAATAGTCAGCCAATCCCTCCCATGGATCAGACAGGTCAATCACACTTCACTCTGTAGTCTGCAGCCTCACTTGGGCTCAGGCCCATAACTGTGACCTCATCACTACGAGCCTGACTATATTTTTTCACTCCCCATAACTGCGACCTCATCACTACAAGCCTGACTAGATTCTCACTCCGCATAACTGCGACCTCATCACTACAAGCCTGACCAGATTTTCACTCCTGTGAGTCAAGAGCCTCAGAGCTGGGTACATGACATGATAAGCCGCCAAAGATAACCAAATCTATCTTGCGGGTAGTGATATGCAGTAAAGATTTACAGGTCACTGAGAAGTTGGGAGTGATGTTTCTTTACCTAGGGAAATTGCATATTGGAAATGTCATTATTGCAGGTTTTAAATATTCTTAAATACTATTTGGACTGATTAAATATATCAATCTTTGGTTTATCGCAAATCGACATCGCGAAAATCCATAAATTAATTGCATTTTGCATTTTTCTCCATATCGTGCAGCCCTAATGCATATGTTACAAACTGTGGCCACTTCAGGCTGGAGCAAGAGTAAGCCATTGCAATGATCAGCTCTAAACCGCTGGGGGCGCCGCTCTTTGGATCCTGAGCCATCAGCCGGCAGCAGGATGGTGACATCACAAGGCACAGCTGGTCTCTGTTCAGTGATGAAACAGGAAGAGTCCAGGCTGCTGATGAAAGCCAGACCCCACTTCTGTTAACTGTCATATTACAATAAACACTCCCTGCAACACCATAGTTAAAGTGATGGGAAACAGCCCCCTGTCAGAGTGATTTATCTCAACATGTGCATATACACACACACATTCACACACAGACATCTTACACACAAAAAACCTACACATGCACACATACTCACACACTCACACGAACACAACAAGGGAAGAACACTTCAAACAGCTTCATTTGCAGGCAAGGACAGACAAAGACCATGGGATTAGCTGAAGGAGCCGAGATCTATTGACTTGAGGGTATTCACTATCCACTCAATATGAAGAGTGGCAAACAAAAGGAAGCCCTTATGAAAACCTTTCTGCTCCATCAGTGCAGCAACATTCCTGACATACACGATAAAAAAGTATCTTAAATACAAGGGATGCTCAACTACCCCCTCAATCAAGCCCCCGAAGAGTCTGCATGGACGCAGTCTTAACCACAGAGAAACAATACAATCAAAATCATCCGACATTTGGCAAGAAGAAGAGCGATGAACCCTGCCATCCCCTTGGTTAATCTTGCCAAAAGGCAGGTGGTTTGGTGCGGGATTGCTGAACAGGCAGGGAGATGGAGGTGATGGAGGAGAGAGCTTAACCTGAGGAAAGGTGAAGCACAGAGTGGAGAGAGAGGCCCTGCCTCCTCCACGTCCCACGAGCCCGCGGTTTGAACCCTCTGCAGCTACGCAGCCTCGGCCACAGTTTGTTTCTGCAAGGCGCTAATTCCATCCAGCCCCACTAATCGGTGTGGAATGTGGGGGAAATAAGGCGGCGTTTACACAAACTGTAGGGATTTGTTAGGGGTCAAAGGTCAAGAGGGACTCTGTTCATGAGCACATGAGGAGCCAATCAGAAAGAGAAAGTTACAAAAAAAAAAAAAAACCGTTGAGGGGTTTTGTTTCAATTATCCACCAATGATTAAATTGACACAGACCTTGTGAGAGCACTGAGGACTGAATTAATTGTAGCGCTAAAAAATGAAAATTGCCCTTTTTCCCCTCAGTATTGTGATTGCAAACATTAATCGTAATATTGTGAGTACTAAGCAAACGCAAGCAAACTTATGTACTTTCAAAATAATTTCATTCATTTTCATTCCTCTGAATTAACACAAGAACGTTTCCAGTTTGACCATAGTCCTGAATTCATTTTTCAGTGCAGTGGCAATGCTAAATGAACAGGGCAGTTTCTGAGTGAAACACTAGCCAGCTGACAGCGCCTGGTTTGGTGCAGCAGCATTGCTAAATAGAATGCATTCACCATAATGAAATAATTGCTGCCTCTCAAGATTTGCTAATTGCGCAAGCCATAATTGTGATTAAAATTAATATCCAATAACTTGTACAGCCTTATATAACAGCAGCCTTAACTGGCTGTACAGTGTTGTTATGACTGTGCATATCACCTCAGTACCTCCTCTGTTCTATACTGAAAAACCACATCTTATGTTTTTTATCTTCCGAACAGCGACTAAAACTATTGTGATCTAAAACAAGATTAAAGATTAAAAGTTCATAACCCTTCAAGTTACCCTTGAGACTGCACAATATGTAAGCCTCCATACGCCACCACACACACACACACGCACGCACGCGCACGCGCACGCGCACGCGCACGCACACGCACACGCACACGCACACACACGCACACTCACACTCACACTCACACTCACACTCACACTCACACTCACACACGCGCACACAAACTGTTGTTTTGACTGCAATTACAGTTGCTCCAGGTCTGTCATAATTGCTGGTGAAACTTGGTACAAGCTCACCTGAGCTGTACCACGGATTAATGTTCCAAACATGTACTGTGTCAGGTCAGAGGAAAAAAACAATAGAATGAGTTGCAAGTATATATATCGATCGGTTTTCACATTTTCTTTCCCATGATTTCTGTTCAGTGTTGAGCTTCACTGGCAGTTAGGGTCTGCCAACAGCCTGTGAAAAATGTCCATTCAATAATATAATGTGGCAACACAAACCAGCTGTTTTGTGTAAGCGCTTAAGTGTTTCCACTACATAACGCAACGAGAGGGAGGTGGGAAAAACATGTATCCGAGTTACAGTGAGTCTTTTATAACCCTCTCATTCTGCCTCAGTGACCAGCGGGGTGGTAATGTATGGCTGGAAAATCAATTCCAGAATCACTCACACATAACCGTATACCCAGAATTCCAAACAATACTGGAGTGAGAATATAGTCAGGCTCGTGGTTATGAGGTCACAGTTGTGAATCTGACTCTAAGTGAACAGAGTACCTTGCTTCTGAAGGAGCCCATATATGTAACGTTCGTCAGGCTCACTTCAGGTGCGCTCACCTGCGGCTTCCAAGAATCGCCAGGCATTCGCCTGGTTTCAACTTCCCCCGCAAGGCAGGACATCAGAGCTCCTAAACCGAACAGACAGATTTAAGGGGGAAAGAGGGTGAGGGCAGGTCATGGCTCGCCCATAGACTGGTCCCCGTCTAATACTCCGTGACAAGGAGGGCCCCTATGGCTCTGACAAAACCTAAATACCACAAATTCACAGATCACCATTTCCCAGCCAAAGGGCTGTGGCAGCAGGGACTGGGACAGGGGCAGGTCCAGACAGAGCGGCCTGCGTACACACACCCTGTCCCCTTTCACCGTCTGGTGATTTCCTAATTTCACACGATTATAACTATGGGTTATTACGACTATAATTACTTAGTTCTCTCTTGGATGTGGTATGTATCCTCTCAGCTTATGGGGATGTACTCTGCTAATAAACAAAAGCCAATAACTACTTCTGATTGATTATGATCCTGCAAGGTTGGGCAAAGAGTATTACTGGGAGGGAGCAGGTCATGATAACCCACCTCAGCCAAACAGACTGACCCTCAGAAATCTGCCAGCACCAATGAAACAGCAAGAAACCCAGGTAGGAAGAGTTAACACAGCTATCCAAAGATGAGCCTAGGGGTGACCAGGTAATGTAGAATTGCATTATGGGAGAAGAACATACAGTGGATGTTCATGCCTTCGTTTTATGTTGGAACTTCATAAAGAAAAAATAATTAAAAATCACTGCCTGATTTATAGCCTGCATTTAGTGTAATCTATGTGATGATAGTGTATATTTTTGGTTGCCCATAAATATTAAAGTTTAAAACACATTTGAATATTGAATCATGTTAGTTTTATTTTTTTATATATAAAAACACTACTTTCTGCAGTGTAGTGCTGAGTCTTACTTTGTGTGTGTGTCTGAAAAAGGACGTCAAACCCTCCTGCAGCTCAGTTATGTAACTGCTGGTTTAAAGATCAGACAGGACAACTGGGGCTGCTGCTGACAGCGTATGCCCTGCAGTGAGGAGTGAGGAGATGGGTCAGGGGTCAAAGGTCAAGGGTTGACAGAGTATCCTTTTGTTGTCCTGCAGAGAGCTGCTGAGCCTCGAAGCCCAACTGCATTCTGGGACTGTCCACAGTAACCCCCTGCAGCTGCAGTAATGGGGGGTGAGGGACCAGGCAGCCTTTCATCACAAGTTATGGCTGTCAGTTCTGGACTGTTTGCAGAGCTGTTTGAGCAATGCTCTTGCCCTGTACTAAGGAAGGCTATGTGCTGAATCTGTCTGTGTTGCGTCGATTGCGGGACCATTTAATTTTAGGCAACATAATGCAAGTGCTGTCTGATTTCTTCTCATTGTGATTTTTGTTTTTGATTCAACACCTTAAAGCTTTTTTCATACAAAAACGGCAGCCCGTTTATCTCTTGGATTTTTCCTGAACTGAGATCTCAGAAAGGATGAGGCCCAACATGGGAAGAAAAACGTTTTAATCCTACATTCTGTGATAGGCCATTTCAAAATGGAATGACTAAAGAATCATACAACTATAGACCTATACATTATGCTCCTCACAGGCTTGTCTGTGCTCAATTTATAGATAGTGCTTTAGCACAACAAAATGGGGAAAATCATTGAGAACAGGGAACAGTGAACAGCAAGGCAAAGGTCAACAAAAACGCTTTCCTGAAAAAACAATGACCTGAGGCCCTCGGCCGTTGAACAAGACGAGGTCCACCGATCAGAGGAATTTCCACGGGCCTCATGTCATTCCCCAAGTTACACATTAACAAACATGTCTCACTGCGGTGAGGCTCACAGGAAGTTCTCTGCAGGCCTGCACTCCTTTCCACCAGAAAGGCCACACACCTGGGACACGAGAGCTGTAGCGCTGCTTTGGCATGAATTTAAGAGTTCCACTTTCAGCCAGCAGGGGGCCTCCATTGTGTTTGGGAGAGAGAATATATCGGCAAGCACGGCTGCGGGCACTCAGCACCTGCAGCAGTAAGGTGACCTCATTCTGTACTGCCAAACAAGCAATCATAGCCTTTGTCTTACACACACACACACACACACACACGCACACGCACGCACATACACACACTCAACACACTCATGATATCAACCCACAAATGTATGTCAAAGCCACTATTCATCTTGTGAAGGCAATAAAGCCCAGAGGCCCTCTGGGATTTAAAGACTAAAGCAAGAGATTGTATGCCCTTTATACCGAAAACTAAAGGTAACTGTAGAGCCAGGAGATATTTCCCCTGCTCCTATCTAAAGGTAATGAAGAGCCAAGCGTGACATGTCACCTAAGCCAAACTCTAATCTTTAGGTAAGTGAAGAGCAGGGCAGTCCTGTGACAGCCACTTAAAATCAGCTTCAGCGCCCTTCACCGCTAATCTGGCCTGTCACCTGTGAGCTGAACTCCGGCAGCCCAAACAAGCGGTGTCCGTTAGTGTCCTGTTTTCGGAAGGGACGAGACGTCAGATTGCGGCAAGGCGGGGCAGGCTGCAGGAGCAGGCTGTCAAGCCCAAAACTTGCCAAAACAGGATAAAATGGGAGACGTGGCCACACAGGAAGTGAACAGGTGGGACGGAGTGTCCACCGTTGAGGCCTGGGCCTTGGATGACATCAGAGGGGGTGGCGGGTGGCAAGTGGGTAGGCACGTGCGTGCAAGCTCTTAGTCACACACAAGGAAACACGGCCTTGCCGTCAAATCATGCAAAACGGTGCCTCGGAGCGTACGAATAATTTGCCAAGAACAAGCACCCATCGACCGCAGAGGACCTGATTAGCATGGGCCTCTTTATTTTCCTTTCCGTACACACCTAGCACAGCTATGTGAACGTAATCCTCCTAAGAGATGGCTCATTGTTCCGGCCAGGCCCCGCCCCTCCCCTTTGTTTTTGTGGCAACCTGCGAAAAATGCTGCCGGGCGCTGGATCGCGTGGGCCCTTTTGTGCCGGCGTTTGGCAGGATGAATGCGCCGCCCGTGTATGACAGGCTCGTCTGGAGCGCTGCAGAAGGTTCTGCGCTGTGCTAAGCAGCTGTATCTCTCCTCTTAAAAAAAAAAAAAAACACACACACACACACACACACACACGGGCTGGGGCTGTAGGGTAATGTCCTTATGTCTTTACACAACTATTTTTTTTTTTTTAATTCACCTCAATTTTTATTTTTATCAACAGATACCCTATTTCATCACAGTGGTACCAAGAAAACAAAATGTTATACAGTAAGGACCTGGAGGGACATCATGAGAGGAGTTCACATAAACGTAGTGAAAAAGGCCTTCCTGCTCATGGTGATTTGTACACTAGTGATTTAATTGATAGCGGTTATCCCTCCCTCCTAACCCCCACTGCAAAAATCCGCTCAGAAAAAAACATTGGCGCAATGCATCCACGGCCTGCTTCGAGTTAAGAGATATCCGCCCAGGCTGTTACCACACAAACACAGAGGGGAGATTATTTATTTAAAGCCCCCCGCAGATATCGGCGTGATCTGTCAAGAGGGCCCTGGAGGACTCCATTATTCCTGCCGCCAGCCAGCGGTGAAGGTGACGAACCCGGGGCGGGCGGCCTTCCAATGGCCGGAACTCTTGAGTGCTCTCCCGCCCAATGGGCTCAAAGCCCGTGGCTCCTCTATAGCAAGGCTGGCACTGGGGGGACCACTGGACACAGCTGGTTCTGGCGGAATCGGACCCATCCCCCATCTTTTAGTACCCCACACCCCTAAACCAAAGCTTTCAGTGATAAACACCACGACCGAGGCCAGGAAGGACACTGGCTGCGTTTCGGACTTGACTGGCCTCCGGTCCCAGCATACAGAGGAGGAACGGGTCGCTTATTGCCTCTTGGAGGACATTCCTTTCGGAGAGTTCAACAGGAGCCCTTGGCCTGAGTGGGTGACGCCACAGTAAGAAGGGAGGAAACTGCCCACCAGTGCTTCAAAAGCAAGGCAGAGCTACTGACAGTCTCCCACTGTCTCACACAGTAAAGTCTGAGGCAGCCAGCTCAATGTGCCAACCATCTGTTTATCGTCAATGTCATCAAAAAAAAACTTGTATGTTTTTTCTGCTTTTCTTTGATACATGACTATAACACGTGTATCATCAGTTGTGTACTGATTGTGTTTCATGGCTCTGTGGCTAATTAAGTTTGTTTAAAAGCTTCAAAACACCATTTGGCTAGGGCTTGTCTAATGTAATGTAATTATCAGACGGGTTTTCTTACTCCCTGAAAAACTGTCTTTTTGGATTTACTTCTTTACAAAGTTGATGTTATATTCTAAAGCTGGTTTTGCTCCCAGCTTGGCCATTGTGTAATTGCATTAAGCATTAATCTATTCATGCGCCAGGCTGCTGGCTGTGCAGCGGCCTCAAGGAGGGCCGCAGCCAGATACACCCTCCACCGAGTGCTTCTCCCACAATCCTCAGCAGCACCTCAGAACCAGCTCCTCCATTATTCAGTCAGCTTGCAGGAGCTTACTTTAAATAATTAAGAGCAACGACATACAGTCAGGACAAAAACAGACTGAAGGAAGGATACAGCACTCAGCTCCATCTAAACCCACTTGACCATGATCCCCCTCCACCTCCCCCCCCAGTCACATGGGCTAGCATAAAAAAAAAACCCTCAAGAGGACAACAGCACCAGAGACCATAATTCCAACTTTGTGTTAGCAAAACAAAACCTCTCTCTCCCTTCTGTTTACAGGTCCTGTGGCATGCACTTCTGCAAGGGCACCATTTTATTATAGCTTTGCTTATCTCTAGTGCTACCAGCAGTACATCTAGCTATTTTTAATGCACTTCCTGTTAGCTGCATTGGATAAAAGAGTATGCTGAATTCCTAAATTGTACAACAGTCAACACGGGTCCATGCATATTCCTCACAATCTGTGAGATATTAATCTTACAGACCGCATGAAATATACACTTCTAAAACAAACCAGGGAATGCACTGTAGGCATAGTAACCATCAGGTTAGATCCTAACATCAGGGTGTAGCCCATGCTGGCATTGAGCATGTTTACACTCTTATCCACACTGACTGAAACTGTCGTTTACATCAACTCTCCCTCCCTACATATGATGCATGTTTTCTGGGTCAGTTCACTGAATCACATTACTCAAAGGCAAAAATAGCAATGCCACAAGCTAAGAATCGAACTTGCAACTTCTGAGCTGAATGCCAAATGCAGAAATTATCATTCTGTACTGCCATATATATGTACATGAGTCATTGAACAGAAGGAACCAGACTCACTCCTCACCCTTTTCCTCGGCCCGGTTTGGACCTCAGTCTTCACCACAGTTTCAGAGACACTTATGTTTGTATATCTAGGATGCATTCCAAACAACTCCCCCACTGTCTGCTCTACCCCGCTCAGCCGGAGTGATCCCTGATCAGCCCTAAGCAAGTCAAACACAGCGGTCAACTGCTTAGCACTGATCCGAGATCAGTGCTGGTGATGGGGGACGCAGGGAGTGGTTCAGTTAGGAATGCAACCCAAATGCACCTCAGGATGCTGAAATACCCAAACGCAATAACTGCACAACACTAACCGACTGTGGCACTTTCTCATTGCGAAAGCTGCCTGAACTGGCCTGCCTGGTTCTCTGTCAAACCAAAAATTCTGTCTGACACTTTGCGTCATAGGAATGTGTCAAAAAAATACATAACCCATCACATAAGTTTCCCAACAGATTTATGCCTGACAGTTAATGGTTAACACAGCCTTACGTGCTGTTGATGAATGTTTTAGAAAGGACTGCAGTGAATGAGATGTAATTCCTACGCACTGCAGGCTGAGACTGTCATTTCTGGGTTTTAGCATCTCATTTGCAATTTTCAGGAGTGTACTTTGACAGTGCACTGGCAACTAACTTTTCTTGCTGGTACTATAATCATGATGTAATGTACTTTCCCATGCAATTTACTGATGTTGAAAAGCTGATTATACTCATTCATGTGAGTATGAAATGGAATCTGTGTTTCTAAACATCTCTCAGATAGTTGTCACTGATTTAATCTCTGCCAGTCCAGTGATTGGCCAGATCACGACATATAGTCTTTTTATAAATCATCCAACACTGAAATAGACACAGCAGTTCTAGGCCGGTCCCGGAAGCTCATCCTTTTTTTATCAGAATCTGGGGCAGGATTCCAAGATAAGGCTTGTGTGTCTTTGTGTAGGAGCGGCCCGTGTCCCTGCCCTGTTTGGCCACAGTTGCCATGACGATGGCTGCCTCCTTCTGCAAACTCCTGGTGTCACACAGGCCTACCATTCGAGGCCATACCAAATGTCCATCATCACCGCGCAAATTGAACCAATTTATCACGCGTTGCTGACAGCTGATCTACAAAAGGGGGGGGAACAGTGGCCAGTGTCTTGCAGAAAAGCAGGTTTACCCACAATTCACTGTGCTCTCTGTGACTTATGCCCTGAAGGCTTGAGGGAAGGGGCGTGGCCCAACTCATCCTGAGGGGTTGCAGGCAGGCTGGGGTCATTCATGGAATCCCTGCTTGTTGGGTAAGGGAGGCAGCACACAACAACTTTCTGCCATGAACATTTTGTTCGACTTTCCAGGCACTGTGCGCTGTGTGAGAAAATTGCTGACATTCCTTCTCTTACAGTAAAGAAAGCCACGCTCCACACACTGGCCTGACCACATGACAAGCATGGCATCATCACAATTATTCAGACTCTCTCCGTGCTCTCCGCTGTCTTATTTTTACAGGTCTGACTGAAGTGAACTCTTCACTGAGAGAAACAGTTCAGTCCAGCACTTAAACAAACTGCACTTTAATGTAAATGTTTCCATTGTTGTAAGAATTGCAAAATTTAAATTGAGGACTTTCATGTGAATTTCTTTAACCAGAAGACAATCACTATATAAGTGTCATAGTCTAGCTTTTTTTTTTTACAACTCTGTCTTAAACAGAAGAGCATCTTTGCTAATTTGCAGGTGATCTATCAATACCATCTTTCACTAATCTACCACTCCTGTTTTATACTTCATGGATTTTGAGTCAGTATTTCAGGGATTTTTTCCATAATTTGAAATGAGTGTAGCAATTCTGTGGCTCTCCACGTTTGCATGTTCAGAAGTATTTGGAAATGTTTTTGATATCGAGGTTACTGTATCCAAGAGGAGGAATGTTTAACTTTAGCTGAACGGAGTAGCTTTTGAAAAAAATGCAGCCGGACCAAGCAACATTCTGAGTAAGACACTAAACTATTTCACAACACAAGTCAATCTGCCCTTTTCAGAGTTTGTGAAGAAAAAGAATAACTCCTGTAACTACTGAAATGCATGATGCATGGCTGTCTGAACAGCTTGCCTACCTCCTTCAACACTAACCTGTTGCATAAGTCCACAACACACAGTCCCACAACTCGAAGGACTGTGTACTTCAGTTCACACAAGAGTGAGCTGCGACCTTATGGTATTCTCAGAAAACACTGAACGAGGCTGATGTAACAGGCAACCTTGTCAAACAGACCACTTAAGGTGTTCTCGATTACATGGTTTCACTGCGCTGGAATGTCCCAATATTCTAACACACTGTCCTAATCGACATTTTGCTTTGCTAAAGGGTTTTGCAACAAGCGACACAGTGTATGTGTGACGTTCCATGAAAATCAGCTGTCCTGCAACTCTTATAATGTCATGAGATGAAAGCTTATGTGTGTGAGCACCTCTTAAATCACTGGAGATGTGTGATGGATGGCATATTACACACACAAAGAGGAAAGGAAAGGAGGGGACAGATTTAAGGCATGCAAAATGACTGCTAGGACAGCCTGGGCAGACAAATGCACTGAATGAAATATTACAAGATATCAAGAGTATCTACACATCCATGACCTCTACAGTATAGTGCTGAAGCTTGACACTGAGCAAAGAGGTCTACAGACAAGATGCATTCCAACAACAACAGCTTATATTTTCAGAGAAAATGTGACTTTCCTTCAGTTTTATTTACACGTAACACTCATTTAAGGCATCAGATTTCTCAGCGTAGTGTTCTCCTGGAAAGAAGAGACGTGGGAGGGTAAGTCAACAACATAGGGGGGCAGGGGAGGGATGGCGACTACTTCAGCGCTTACTTGCAATTTAGAAAAGGAACCAACCTCCCACCCCCACCCCAAACACACAAACACACACACACACACACACACACACACATTCAGATGCAATATCTCTGTGGGCTAGGCTTCATCAATCAATTAAAGGGCAAGGTTCCGGACCAAAATAAAGGACCGTCTTGCCAGCTTTCCACCAACTGCATTTTTCCTGGACCTGGCAAGCAGGCTGCCCGGTAGAACTTTGCCCCGTCATCAGTCTGAAAATGAAGCAGCACTTCCTCAGCTTCAAATTCCCAGTGCCAGTCTCCCCTCTGCACACCTGGACTCATGGACCTGAGCCAAGCTGACAGGAAGCGCTGAGGATGTCTCCCTTGTCCGTTTCGAAACACTAGCAAGCACTTTGTCACAAACTTTTAATGCAAATAAAAGGTCTTAAATCCTCAAAACCTGCCGTCATAAGCCATAGAGAGCTGCAGCATCTGCTGTGTTTTTTTTTTTTTTTTTTTTGTTTTCGGTTCCACAACCAGTTACAACCCAAGAAACCAGGTGAGGCGAGCTAGCTTTGTAAACAACTGCTTAACCTCATAAAACAAGTGTTGAGCAACAAAAATTGCTCAACACTTTAGTCACTTAGTCAATTTACCGTAACTATCCACACCTTCATGACACATTCACCTTGTTCTCAGCTCCACAGAATCAACCCTGGGACTGGTCCACACCACTAAGTTCCCCTGGTCATGTTGAAAGCCAGCAAAGCATTCACTAAACCATGGGCAGGTCTCAAAATCCAAACTCCCCAAGATGGCTACCCATGAAACAGTAAGTTTGTACAGCAAGCTTAGATGTAACATGATGGCTGCACAGACCTGACTTAGTTGTAGCCTCAATTACAGATGCTCTGGGCAGCTGCTTTATCTTTCCTGGCTGAAGCTTCCTTTCAATCTGTTCAGTGCCCACAGACATCTGAGGGTGAATTTACTTGGCTGACGTGATTTACCACTGGTCAGCAGAGTAATATGTAATGATCGAAGGGGAAGAAACTAGTCAGGGGGCTGAAATCCTCCCACCCCCTCCTAGGGAACTGAATCCTTTCCCAGAAGTCTAAAACAAACACGTGGATTTGCAGGCTCTCTGCGCAGAGGACAGACAGGGAGGACAAGCAGGGTTTTCCCAGCACATTCTCTCATTCCTCAGCGGATCGGGTCGGACCTTGCCAGGGACTCGGGCCATGCACACACCTTGTCCAGCACAGAGCACTAATACATAGGGGGCGGTCCTTTACCTCCAAAGGTCTTAAAAGGGAGCAGACAGCCTGATGCAAGAGTGTGGGGGGGTGCACATGGTGGGTGGGCTTTATCGCCGTCAGCCAATCGACTTTCAACACTGCTGAGAGGTCTATCTTGGCACGCTTCTATGGTTCTAAAAGGCACAGAGACACTCGGTTGTCCTTTTTTCCTTTTTGTACTCTGTCCTTCACAAAACCTCCACACCTCCACCGTCACATCCATTAAAAAAAAAAAAACACTTTAGGTGCCATTAACAGAGTTCCTGTCAAACCAGAGTCTGGACTACTCCCAATTTCGAAATCATTGTGTTTTTGTCTGAAATATCTGAATGTGGCTTGTCAGGCAGGCAACCTTTTCAACAGTTTTTAGTCTTTCACGGTTCTTTTGAGTGGATGTACCATGCCGGGTGAATGAGCTGATATGTCACAAAGAGTAACAATGGAGATGCCACAGAAATGCAGCCATTCTAGGTAAGTGGTATGCCTGCGACGCGCTTCTCCGAGGACCAAGGCAGGAGGAGCCAAGCTTTGTTGCGAAGCGGATTCCATAAATACCACAGGCAATTTACGGGATGAAACCTTTCCCAGCTGGGATCATTCAGGCTACTGCAGGAAGGAGAGCGCTGCAGTGTGTAACACTCCCACGTGTGCATACACAAGCAAGCACACTCACTTTCACTCACTCACACACACACACACACACACACAGACACTCACGCACACTCACACCGCATTCCTAACTCTGTGAGGGCGGAGGCAGGAATGCAATGTAATTCAGGGATTTCACAAGTCACTCGGCTGGCAGCTTTTGAGGAGTTTTCTGTTTACAACTTCTTATTTCATATTTACTGACACCCTTCTGCTAATACACCCGCGCAAACATGCGAAAGCAGTCAAGATGATTTAGTTTGTGTAAGGGGCTACCAATATTTGCAAGGTCCTGGAGAACATCCACATCATGTTGCATATTTGCGGAGGGAATTCTTCAGAGATAAAGGCTCCGAGTCCTGCTTCACTCCTACTGCCTCAAATACGACCGCAACACCTGCATAAGAGGAAGTGATATCGTTTCCAACTTGCACTTCACCAGTGCAGCCTTTTAACATATCGCCAATATTTAAGATATTTAAGATATCTGTATGGAATACCCAGATGCCTCAAGGCCCCCAGGGGCTAGCGCCGCAGCAGTCGGTTGAACCGCTGCCAGATCGCTGGAGCTAAGCGACCCGCACGCTAATCCGTCTGCCAGCTACCACGGCAGGGCTTCCTGAGCCAGCTCTATTGCTTCCTCCTCGCCGGGCCTTGCACACACGCCCTGATTTATTACACCCGTCTCTCCGCACCACGTACTGTGCTTCCCCAGGAGGCAGTTAACAGAAATAGGATCTTATTAGCGCAGGCTGATTGGGCGGCCCATCTATATAAAACGGCCTCTGTTTTGGAACAATGCGCGGGGGCCCAGCACGCGGGGGGAGCAGACACCACTGGCCAAAATGTGGTGGGTGCAAAGCACATGAAGGGCGGGGGACAGGGTCATGACCCTAAGCCCTGTGGGAGGAATCTGCTGCAGAGGATCATGGGAGATTCAATGACATGGGGGCACAGGACTCTATTGCCCCGGCAACCCCAAGGCACTACCTCAAGAGCACCCGTAAGCCACCAAAAGAGGACAAGCTGACAAGCTGCAGGAAATTCTTATCATTTCATCGGCACAAAAAAAAGGAAAGGGAGAAAAAGAAAAGAAAAGGAGGGGGAAAAAAATGAGGCCCATTTATTCGCTATCGCTAAGAAAACAAGGCAATCTTTCTAGGGAGGGGAAAAGAGTAAAAAGCGAGGGTCACTAAATCCATCCATTCCTGCCATTGACTGTCAGAAGTGAAGAATTCCAGCATGGGTTCCACAAGGACAGAGGGGAGGGCAGGGAAAATGGGGACGGGAAAAATAAATAAAAATCTGCCGAGCGTGCTTAAATTTCAGAGATTCATGTAGCTTCACAGAGTAAGAGGAGTAAGAGAGTTAATCTAAGACAAGGCCTGCCCTGTCCATGTCCGAACCTTATCTAGTAGGAAAACCTAAACTCGTCCTAGGTTAGCACTTCTTCTCTGAGAAAATTCATGAACACAGGCCCAGGAACGCTGAGATGGATTCAGAAAAATGAGAGCCAATCAAATCAGGATTGCTTCCTGAGCAAAGGAGTTCTACATTCTCTGAGGGTAAAATAACAGTGCAGGGGCCAAGCGTATCATGAGCAGTTCGGGACTGCGGAGAGGAGGGGGGGGTGTGGAGAGGTAGAGAGGAGTGTGCTTTGCTTTTTGGAAAATGGTCGGGGAATATGATCGGAGTCAGTATGAAACACCACACACGATCAGGCTCATCTTCACATAAAACAGGGGCATGGCTGAAGCTGGTCCAAGATTCTGGTGTTCTAGGAATCGACTCAACTAAAAGGCCAAGCACCACACACTGGTGGGCAGAATTGAAGGTTTCAGGAGCTGCAAAGCCCTTTCGGCATGCAGAGCGTGCGTCTGTCACTCTGCAGCTCAGCGCCCACTTTGGGAACTCAGAGAGGTGAAACCCTGCCAAACCCCGTCAGGCCTTGAGAAGACAGGACCGCGTCCAGAGCAGCAGAGCTTCCATGCATACCGTCTGATGCAGTGGGCCGGTTAGGAAACACATGAGCCAAAATGGAAGAGGGCCTGGGAATTTCTTGGGGCCCTTCTGTGGTTTTGATATGTTTCAACACACACACACACACACACACACAATTTGTGTCTGTGTGTGTGAGCATGAGAAACACTGAAACATTCAGTTGTACAAGATTGTTCCCAGATGGAAAAACTGAAGCCAAGGGAGTGGGAACTGAGTAACCCCCCACAGGAGAGAGAGAGAAGGAGAGAGAGAGAGAAGGAGGGAAAGAAGGAGACAGAAACAGAGGAGGAAAAGAAAACACTTATGGGAGGAGAATGAGGAGGTTAGGGAAATTTCACTGAGATTGAACAGAGGGACAGATACTGTAAATGCCTGAAGCAAAAAAAAAAAAAAAAAGTATGTTACTCAGTACAGAAGGAGGGACAGAAGTGAGTAATGTACGACAGATGGCTGCTATTTTACAGGGGGACGGTGGGAAACTGAAGGACTTCCACGCGACAGACAAAGCCAGCTTGTTTCACGCGAATGACTGGAAGCACTGCAGAGCATGATACAATGTTCAAAATAATCTTTTTCTGTGGTCTTAAAGAATCAACTAGAGAAAAGGCCTCTTTATCCGTAGTCACGACTCTGAATAGATAGATGGAGCGTGTGATAGAACATTTTGATAGCTTTGTTAAGTTTTTCTGGCCTGGGCTGCTCGCAATCTGATTGTTGGCTGCAGAATCGTACGGGTGGATTTGGTTGGCTTAAGCGGTTTATCACTGCACGCACTCACTCCAGATTTTCATGATTCCTCAAAGGTAGCGACGGGCCATTGTTTTACCAGCAAAGCACTTCCCAAAAACTAGTCAGGCTCATACATATGATGCCATAGCAATGCTCCTTACATGCGAGGCTACAGTATCTGCTGTGGGGAAGAGTAGTTGTGCTCCGAAATGCCACCAATCCACTCAGGAGTCAAGTGACACACGGGCCATGCTTGCCAGTACTTACATCACCTTTGTGCTTGTCTCACCCAGAGCCAAAGCAGAGAGGAGGGAAGGTGTTCTCTCTGGTCCGGCCCAGCTACAGATCGGCAGTAGCCTGCTTATAACCAGGCTGTTTAACGATCTCACTGCCTGCTCTCCAGAATGAGAAAAAAACAGCCACAAATCCTCCACATAATGAAGTTCTTTCAGCCTGGCCCACTGCTGCAGCTCCATATTGGCGTCTCTAGCCAGCGTCTGTTGGCTTTGTTTCTCCCCCAACGGCCGGGGCCTTCTGTCAGCCTGGCCTTTGGGTGCGGCTGGGGAGGCTGTGAGCGAGAGCACAGAAGCACAAGGGCTCATCTCAGAGAGAAGGACAGGGATGGAGAGCTGTCCATAGAGAGGGTGTGTGTGTGTGTGTGTGTGTGTGTGTGTGTGTGTGTGTGTGTGTGTGTGTGTGTGTGTGTGTGTGTGTGTGTGTGTGTGTGTGTGTGTGTGTGTTTGAGAGCCCAGCTGTGGTGACCCCATCCCATCTGGGTGACGGAAATGGTGCTTGCTGAGAAATGCTGAGCTACAATGTGGTCTTTACAGGAGACTGAGACATGGAGTCAACCCATTACACACACACACACACACACACACACACACACACACAAAAGACACAAACACGATAATGATTCACACCCAGATACTTTAAACACAGTGCTGACAGCTGCAGTGAGCAGGTGGAATCACACCTGAGCAAAGCGTGGATGATTACCACACCAGGGGTGAAATCTAAACTCCTCCCTCTTTCTCTCTGTCTCTCTTACTCACTTTCACAATGCCGTCTGCACATCGCGTCTCAAAGTCACACCCAGTGCAGTCAAGTTATTACCGAGTGGAGAAAACAACAATTATCTCTGTTCAACAAGAGAAATTATTCTGGGAAGGCGAGAAACACCCCGACATCGGTTAAAGGAGATCCCAGGAAATTATGTCAATTTCCAGCGCAGGTCCCTTATTTCAGTTTGAAATGGAAGAAAGCCTCAGCAAATCTCAAAATTGAATTTTCTTTTATTTATCGTTTGTCCGCATTCCTGGAAGTTTGGCTCAAAGCCCTGCGAGAGGCTCTGCATTATAAGATGAAGACAGACACGATAGGTCTTTGGTAGGAGTACATTTCAATTGAGCCAATTCAGGAAATTAACAAAAAAAAGGCTCAATGTTTACAGTGGATTTTTCTGTTGATGGATTGTATTGAAATTCATTTCCTGAAATGACTGAATTGAAATGGGACTGACCCCCAACTCTGGACAGGAAATCAACCACATTCTGCGTTGGGTTTCAGCCCAAGGAAAACTGACCTCAGGACAAGGAGGAAACATTCAATGCTGTCAGTGTTCTAAAAAATCTGTCGATTTGTGCCACTTTCTTGTTTGATACATTAACACAAAGATTGCATCACCAGTTCACTACTGTCAATGTTTTATAGCTCTGTGATAGTTAGGCTTAAAGGTTGCACAAAACACCATGGGACTAAAGCCTGTCGAATCACAATTCTGCGATGGCAGACAGGACACTGAGGCACGCTTTGTCAAGCTAGCTAGGAATTAATACGCTCCTATTAATAAATAGCTGTATTTCAGGTATTTAGGAGTATTTCCCCCCAAATCAACAACTCTATTTACCCTCCAACAACTGTATTTAGGCTATGTCCCATGTTTCATATATCAGCCTATATTTCATATAGGCTATTTCATATGTTTTGTGAGAACTCTCAAACATGTTCAGCACATGACACCATAGATGATGGCATAGATTGAGAGTGTCCAAACTAAGGTCAAAACCTCCACAAACATCAGACATTCTGTTTTCTCCAGACTGCCTGGACTGCTCTCTCTCAGTGTTAAGGAGAAGCATCGGAGGAGGAGGAGGAGGAGGAGGGTCTGGTTCACATATTTCTTCACACACGTTCCTGTTCCTGACCCATGACCTTCCTCGCATTCCTGAACAATAGCCGGAGAATTTATGTGAGCCCATTCGCCAGCAAAACAGAATGAAAAAGACATGAGTAACTTAACGATGGGAAGGCAAAAAAATTCAAGCTCTATATATAGCTAGCCCCCCCCCCCCATTCTCTGATATATGGGGTTACTGGATCATGGTGTTTATTTTACAGCTCCATCAAACAAGTCCCCAGGTATGGCCTCCACATTCAACCCAAAGGGTCTGCAAACATATTTATATGAGCCCAAGAAAAGTGGTCCCCCAGCTTGTGTGCTTGCAAAGACAATCTATTCAAACCATACAATACTCAACTACAGCAAAAAAAAACCTGGGTTTAATAAATAATCAACCATGATGTACAACATGCTTGCAAGAGAAGAGGAGTTGTATTTCATGGCCATACATGATGTTGCTTGCGTAATGCTGCTGAAAAAAAAAAATATTATTCACACTGGGAAGCTGAAAAGTTGGGACTGAATAAACTGTACATTTATGCCATTCCAGCATTGTAGCTAATGTGCTTACATGCCTACTGGCACAAATCCATACACATCCATTCAGAAAAAAGGCAGACACACACTGGTTCCTCTATGCTGAAGGGCAGTGAGCAGAATGAAACCACAGTGCCAATTAAATATGCTTAGAAAGCCAAATCAGACACTAATACTGCTCAGAAAGGGATGTGATTTAATTCTGGCAAATGGATATCACTTCCTAATTAATAAGAAAATACTGAGTGACACACAATTAATGTCTCGAACAGAGGCAGAAGACTTGGGCTTGTAGTTAGGACACGCACAATTGCGTGTTGCGCTCGATTACAGTGGAAGAAGGAGAGAACTTTCTGCAGTACCAGCAAATACTTTTGACTTTTATAGAGCCCGAAAAATCACTACATCCTGATTAAACAGGGGTGAAATACCAAAATCTCTGTTAAGAGACCTCACAGTGTCATCCTTATAAACACTACTGTAAAATGTGGAAAATCTCTATGCATGTACAGGCGCCCGGCAAATTCCAGGCCTGCCAGGCATGAGCTAGGGCCGAGGGCCGTGAGCGTGAGAACCCGCTCAGCCGCCGTGTAGCTTACCACCATGTCCCAGCTCCCGCCAACGGAGAAAACCGCACAGCTCCAGAACCTCTTCCTATCGGGTGTTTCACGAACGTTAGCCTAATTCTGCATTTAGCATTCAACACTGCGCACAGGCATGAGGTGCATAAATCATTTAATAGTCAGCTACTGAACACACCCCTCGCTGAATATGTGAACAGGGTACGGATATACAAGTAGGAAACTGTCATGAAGCAAAAGCTGTCATAATATATTTGACTTCAGCAAGATCATAACTGCATGACTAGATTAGATCATAAGAGCATATTTGTTTTTACCATTCCTATGATCTACTGGAGCATCCACATACAATTAGTCAGCTGGATTTACTGCTTCGCTCAGCCACATGTCAGCAGTTAGCTAGCAGGCTTGCAGTTGCTGGCGCACATGGTGTCTGGATGTGTTCAAATTACTTTCTGAACTACAGACACGCTGTTTTCCAAAACTGCTGTAACAGCCTGATAATATCCACAATGTTTTAACTACAAAAATGCAACTCTATCTCTCTAATTAATTTCCTGAATTAATCTATGATAAACCTGCCCTCACGTTTGTACCAATGACTAGGTGACTTTGCGATATGGCCATGTCATGATGCCAATGTCTCCATGGCTTAGAATATAACTTGATATGCAATGCATTTGAAATCCTTTCCAGAAAAGTAATGCAAATGGACATGACAACTATGTCTGAAAAAGGGGATTGGTTTTTTTCCCCTTCACTAATAGAACAGACACATTCTGTGTATCTACAAACTGTCTTTCGGCACCCAAAACGTTTCTGACTGCTCTTTATCAAGTCCGCAGCTGTGTCTGCCTGGTTAGCAGAGTCTCCAAAAAACTGAAGCACACCCATGTTAGGCAGCACACCCCATTTGCAAATGTAATGAAAGTAGGTCTTGGGTAATTATAGCTGATGACACACATTAAAAAAAAAAAAAAAAAAAAGGAATTCAAATATCTGCTTAGGCTCCGGCACCTGATCAGATGAGAGAGGCTGCTGCAGTATCGCTCACCTGTGCCTGCAGGTGATCTGCAAGGGAAACCCCATTCATCACACCACCCCTGCCTGCCATATGCACCCATCTCACCCATGTGTGTCACCTGTGTTACCTTCCACTGCCTTTTATTCTTCACTATTCCTATTTGTTTCACTGTACCTGTGCTGGGCCGCAGAACCATTTAAAAAGTGACGCATAACAATATTTATCAATGATAATAAATATTATGTAAACAGCTGTCATGGCAGAGAAGAGAGGCCCAGAGGAGAAAGGGCAGGGCTAGCTTATTGACAGGGCTAAGTATTGTCATTATTGTTGTCGCTGTTATGATTGTTATTATGGTGATTTAGCCTAAGCTGGGAGCGGGCTCACCTTGCAGCCACTAACAGGCAGGTGTGAAGCCTTACCTGTAGAGATGGAGAGCACCTCTGGGTCAGTGTGGTAAACTGTACAGAGTCATTTCAGGGCACTGTGGAGGTCCACCGGCAACACTGGCAACAAGCCTCACAAGATTTTTCCTCCCTCCTCTCTTTTAAAGACTCGGGAAGTAGCTGTTTCTGTTTGCCTTTCAATTAGCTCGTTGGCTGAGCGGTTGATGTTTGTTTAACTGGACAAAGCGACTGGCGGCCGAACCGGAGTCCCATAAATAAAACACACAAACACAAACACACTCAAACTCACACACACTCTTCATTGGCAAGACACATGTTTGGGCCACAAACACAGACCTGTCAGCACTTCTACCCCTGAACAACAGAGCCCTCCCAGCTTTCATTTCCTGGCCGGGCGAGGGAACCATACAAACGAGCCCTCTTGCTTCCTGACTGCATGAGGGAGTCACTAAACCAGCCTCCAGCATTTTGGACATCTATTCAAAACTAGGGTCTGGATTTCAAAAAGTTATTCATTTCCCAATTTCTGGTGGACGCTGTGTGGCTTGACAGCACTCCATCAATGAGCGCCAGTTGACTGGGGGGCCTTTCATTTTGGCCGGCTGTCACATGGGGTGTTGAAATTGCGCCTAGTCTACAACATGGACTCATGTGACAGGGTGACCAGTCAAAGCATCATGGAAGAGGGAAAACAGCTGCCTTTTCAATGAAGAAAAAACGCCTGGGGGTGAGGGGAGGGACAGTGGGTCCCACACAGTTGAGAAACCACAAGACCCTCTCTCCGATACAGAAGGCCAAAGACTATGATAAATTACACCATTCCACTCACAGGATATGACATCATACCGCAGATGGTTCCATATCTTCTCACACATCAGTTACTGGAGTAACAAGATGGTCAACTCCTACATTCCTTATGTCCTTTACTTTTCTTAACTACAAGAGAAACTGGTTGACAACAGGGGTTTTCACTGCTTCCAAACACGAGCATCAACTGAGGCTATATTATAGTTGGACACACGCCTTAATGAATTTTTTTGTAATAAATCATACTGGAATGTTTGGGTATCAACTGAATGAAGAATCAACCGAATTAGAAGAATCTAGGTAAAGAATGCAGAGTTGAACATCTTACTGATCTAATATCTGTGATTACACTTGGCACTGTCTCTCGCATAATAATGCAGGACCTTCAAACCAGATCACATTGTGACATCACAATTTGCAGAAGGTGTCTAACCTGACTTTCTGCTCTTTCTTCCAGGGGTAGTATTGCTGTATGTATGACCACAGGTTCTACAGACCCACCAGCTGCAGAGCTACATCGCATCCATCATCTCTGCTTCTTAAATAGCGGATTTTATGTTTGGTAGCAGGAGTTTCTGGTGCTATGCTACAATTCAGAACGATCACTGGCCCAGAATGGTGCTTGGTCACACCCCTTCACATATTCATCAAACATGCAAACCTGAGATGTCTCAACAGTAGCGAGACAGAACTTGCCATGTTAGGAACACAGAGCCAGTGACTCTACAGACACTGTGGTATGACTGTCTATTCCGTTCACAGTTTCCATGGTACCAACGTCACAGAGTTGGTGCGTCAGTAATCCAGCACTCAGCTGTGGTTTCTGAAGTCATACATCTGGAGCAGAAATAAAAGTCCACCCACACACCTACCACATCACCTTCACCCCTGCCCCACAAAACCAGCTGCTTAGTAATAATCAAGCCGCTACTTATCCAGCCACAACTTATCTCCCATTTTATGAGAGCTACCACATGGCACTGAGCAAGGACGAGGAGAGTGAGAAGATTGCTTCTGACTGCAGGGTAAATCTCCGCATTTGGCAAGTCACTTACTATTATTACTATTATTATCATTATCGTCTTGTTCAGTGACAGTCATAATTCAAGAGTTAAGTCGAAGTCTTGGCAATGTATTGGAATTTCTTGATGTTTACGTTTGTTATCAACAGAGCAAGGGCAGGTGATGTTCATGGTGTAGGAAAACTGTCAAGGAGAATGAAATCACACGGGGCCGTGATTCTCACATCCCGTCCCTGTGATTCCTACTGACAGCTGGACAAGCCAGGGCTGCCAAAAGGGGCACAGAAATCCTTGGGGCAAACAGAGATAATTTAGTGGTACTACAGGAGTCCTGAGTGAGAAGCAGATAATAAGGGATCAAGTCACAGTGGTGCACGGCACTTGTGCTGCAAACAGACCTACAAGCATGTAGCATGGACGATTAACCTTGAGAGCGGAACTGGGACACTGGACTAGTTCCTCACACATCTCAAAAAAAGACACAAATACTGAACAATTTGGTTTCGTTTTTCAGATGAGAAAATGAAACAAATATGAACAACTGGGAGGTACAGTGAAAGAATGTAATGTATGCACAAAAAATAATATTTCATCATCAGCAAATAAAACTTTCCATTCAGGGTGGAAGCTAGGACAAAATATAAGGAAACACAACAAGTGAAAGCCCTTCAGTTTGACAGACAATATCAGTCAGCACATCCGCCTATATTTATGGTGGTGTGATAGCATCACCAGGTTGCATCACTCTCACCAAGAGCAACAAAACAGATCAGCACTGTGCTATCACAGCACAACAGAGCAGGTCAGCACTGTGACATCACAGCACAATTGAGCAGGTCAGCACTGTGACATCACAGTATAATCTTACATCACAGTGAAACTGACCAGATCAGCATTGTGAAATCACAGCCAAACAAAACAGATCAGCACTGTGACATCACTCTCATCAAGGCACAGCAAAACATATTAACACTGTGACACTGTTCCCACAATGCACAATTTAGCGCTGTGAAGTCATTAGTCTCTAGTGGACTAGCGTGACAGCTAGTGACAGTAATAAAGCCATCTGGAAGCTGAATCTGCAATCACACTCCCCTATACAACAGCCTTCCTCATTATAAGAATTAGTATTCAATAGCAACAGTATTCACTAGTGCTGTTAACATTAACACCATTATAAATTCTCTCCACAAGCTGGAAATGCTTCCAGGCAGCCGTGATAAAAGCTGTGTCTCTGCTCCGGCTCTTTCGTCCTTAGGAAGTAATTAAGCATGTTCTGTGCTGTCAAAACTTCACCAGCATGATTCTGGAGGGACCCCATAATTTTATTTTTTACATTCTTGCACATCATTGTCATTCTAGCGGCAGCCAAATGTAATTTAATGTAAAACAATATGCAATAGTATCTAAAACACAAGACTAGTTTAAATTTGTTCCTCGAAGTTAAGGAAAAGACAGAATGCAGATCAACTCAGTGAGCTTAAATGTCAGAAAATTTCATGGTTAAACTGGATCAATTACAGCAGTAATAAATTACCCAGCTTAAATAGAAACCTCCCTGGTTGTATAAATTAGCAGATGGCCAGCTGTCCACCTAGGTACACAGTTTACCGACACAAGCACACCGCGTGTTTGTGCACACATGAGCGGACACACCCATTCACTCTCAAGCACCTCCCTCTGGCCTTGTTCAGTTCTCACAGAAGTCACTTTTGCAAAAGCGTGGCATTACATAAACAGCTCAACCCAGCAGTCTAGGATGCCTTGCCACTATGTTACCCAACAACGCTTGGCCAGGTACATCTCCAGTGACATTCAAACAAATAAATCACTATCCATCTTGTGCTCGACTCTGTTTAAGTAACAGCAAATAAATGAATAACACCCAGAGTACACAGTAGACTTCATAAGGGACAGTTCTAGACCATGACCACTTTACCTAAGTTCTTTCAAAAGTCTGCCGGCCATTCCTTTGTTAATGACACCCTCTGATGAGTCTTTGTTTGCTGGGGGCAGGCAGGTGAAGTTACACATGAAAAGCAGCATCACTAGCCTGACAGCTGTGACAGAGTGTGGCCGGGCCCTGCTTGACTGACTGGCTTCCGGCACATCCAGAAAAGCGTGGCACTCAAATGTGCAGTCACCTCACAGAGCCACATTCCTCCTGAAGAATGCACTGGCCAAAACATCAGAGAACATCGTCTGACATCTGATACAAGGCTGTTGAGAGTGATAGTGGTTGAGGCACTGAGAGGTCACAGGTTCAAATCCTGGCTAAAATCCCCTCTTGCTAAGGGATATCATGCTGATTACATGGTGACCATAGTAATAATTAAGGTGTACTTCAACAGTGATATTAAAATCTAGCAGGTAGGGGTGGGGGAGGGGTGTTTCTATTAGCCAGGAAGATATGATAAGAGAAAATCTCAGCAATGTTACACACACACACCCATAAACACACAAGGATGGTCACACCCACTGCAGACCAGCTTGGCTGGAAATCAAAGGAAGAAAGCAACCACAATTCCTTTCCTTTAAATATCACTATGAAACAACACTGCCGCTCCACAGCTTGACTGTGCAGAATCAGGCAATGTTTTTGAGAGTGGGACTGGGTGACCCAAAAATAAAGAGATCACTCGCAGAATGCCACAGAAAAACTTAAGCTATTCCCAGGAGGAACCATTCTAGACCACAGTAAGTCATGAAGTTAAACAGAAAAGATTTAGCAGTGTAGGACGCACCACACTGAGCAGAAATCAGTCATAGCTTCTTTCGCTTTCATACAGGCGTAAAGGAATCGGTTTCACACCACACCCAGAACAACGTGGTTTGGTGTTTAGGCAGCTGCAGTGTTCCAGGCCAATGCAGATTTCTAGGAGAGAAAAAGCGCCAGTGAGAGTTAAGAGAGTGGTGGGCCCAGCCATCCAGCTGTGCCAGTGGGTCAGAGCAGACCCTTTATCCTGCAAGAGAAGAAACGCCTTCCCCCCCAACCCCAAGCCACGCTCACATACCACACTCCGAACACGTCCCACTGCAGGCCTGTGTCCAGTTCGCCTGACATAACAAGCGCATTCTTCACAGGAGGCAGCTGACTGTAAATCCAGCTATTAAAGAGGGGGGAAGCCCCAGGCCCATGATGTTGGTCCAAGGGCCTCTGAGAGAGGAGAAGGATTTCAGGTACTTACATCGAAGGCCTCCCGTCGCAGTCCTTCCCCATTCCGCAGCCAGCAACGACTCAGCTCACTCAGCTCCAGGATTGGCTGCACCTTCAGCCGCACCGTCTCCCCAGACTGTCGGATCATCTCCACGATTTCATCTCGACTCTTGTTCTCCACGTTGCGCCCATTGATTTCCACCAGGCGGTCGCCCGGCACCAGACCCAGTGCCAGATCCTTGGTGCCAGCTCCAGGCTCAGCGAAGTGCACCACACGGCGGTAAACTCCACCATCAGCACCCCGGTCCAGCATGGTTGTCCGACGAAGGGAGAAGCCAAAGTCTCCCGTGTTCCGTCGCTGCAGCTCCAGTTCCCGTGGGTCGGGCATGGCTGGGGGCACCACAGCGGGCAAACGAAGATCTGCTGGGAATGTCTTGTCCACTACCTCTGGGATTCGCACCTTCTTCACTGGCGTGGGACCTCTTGGGGCCTGCTGCTGGGGCAATTGCTGCTGGAGACTCTGCTTTCTCTGGACGTCAAAGACCTTAGCCTCCACCTGCGGAGAGGGGGCAGCCGAATTCTGCCCCGAGGGTGTGGAAGCCTCAGAGGGACTGTCCTCCTTGTTCCTCTGAGAAAAGGAGAAGCGCTTCATTATCTGGCCCACCTGCGAGCTCTGCTTGGTCAGGGCACCAAACTTGGCTGCCCGCTCCCGTACAGAGCTCCGCTGGTGGCCCCCGCCGTCCTGTGACTCATCGCCCTTCAGGTCGTCACTGGAGCTGGCCGTGCTCAGCTGCCCTGGGTCCAGGACCAGGCTACCCCGATTGCTCAGCCCATCTGAGTCAATGTCAGTCAGGCTGAGCTCGGTGCTGCTGGCCACCTTGATAGGGATGGGGCTGGAGATCTCCAGCTTGCCCTTGTGGTCCCTCTTGGAACCACGATGGAGGTTGAAGAAGCCACGGCGCATGCTCATCTCCTCCAGGCTCTTCAGCTCCGCAGCAGACATCCTCTCCTTCTTGTCCTTCTTTTCCTTCTTCTCCTTCTTTCCCCCATCCTTGTCTTTGTCCTTCTTGATCAGGTGGAACATGTCGCTTGGCTCCAAACGCACTCCACCAGTATGGCTCGGGTTTCCTTACACCAAAGGGGTTTTTCCATACAGAGGCAGCTTTCTGAGAGGAATTTCTTTCCTTTCCAGCCTCTCGTCGAGTCTGAAGGCCTCAAAGCTTCTACCGGGTCAAGCACCCTGAACAGAGGAAACAGAAAGTCAGTCTCAAGTCTTTACACACAACACAACATATTTGAATAGCCTGCATAAGCACTAACATAATACAAGGTATCAATAATTAGCCTAATCATTTCTATAGCTGAACAAGAACTTCACTCTCAGCAGTAATGGTTCTTTCCTACAGTGGATCCAGACCTGGCTGGCCCGTGCCACAGTCAGAGCTGGCAGCACACAGTAGTTTCTCCGCTGCATCACCTGCAGTCAGGGCCATAGCACATGACGTTGCATTCATTTGGAAAGCCCTGCCTTTTGACAAGGGCTTTTTAAAGACCTGCCATTGTCCTCCTAAAGCAGAAGGAGAAGCTTGTGCTGCACGTTAATAATGAAAGAGTTTGAATTTTTTTGCCTTGAGTTTCGTGTCGTTTCCCTTTTGTTTGGAAGAGAAAGAGTCACAATGAGCAGTGAAGGCAGCCACCAGATCCCTTTATTTAGTTTACCTTGGTTTATAGCAAAAAAAAAAAGAACTGAACCAGTCAAGGGCAGGAGAAAAGCTAAGAGCAACATGAAATTTTACCTTAACTAAACTCCATTCCCTCGGACTGTACTAGACAATAACTCTACAGAAATACTTTAAACACACACCCCCACCTGCCCCCCAATAAAAAATAAACCCATTATATTCCCTTTCCTTTCATCAACATTACCAAGTGAAGATTAATGGATTGTGTGGAAAATGGTCACATCCCAAATGATGAGCACTAAGCTATCCTGACATAAAGATGACATTCCAAGCTCATATTTCAGGCTATACTGACCAAGCACCAAAAATCAAAGGAATTCCCCTCAAGACAAAGACACTCTGAAAGCAGCTCAAAAGGCAAAATGCATGCCCTTCACTCTGGTTTTCACCTCTAGTACCTTACCCCCCCTCTTGGTTTCAGGCTTACGAAATCACAGGCAACCTTGCACTATGAGAGAGTAGATGTTCAGCGTCATGTTTCCCCTTGTGGCTTGTCCAACCATGACTAATTCCTTTTTGGAAAAAATAAAAGTGAAAGTGTCTGCTTAAGACTGTTTCTAATGGATCCCCTTGAAGAGGATTCAGTACTCTACCTAAACATCATGAGTGAAAGACACCGTGAGGGTGGGGCTGTGAGGATGGCGGGACGGGCATGGGGGGGCAACCAAAAGTGTCGACCCAGTGGGAGACCCCAACATTAAGAATGAGTACAACTGAAAAGGGGCCACATGCCTCCCAAAAGGACAGGAAACATATCTTTCCATGACTTAAAAAAGAGAGAGGCTGGAAAACAACAGGCATGATGAAAACTGCTGACTCTGGACTTTTGGGGAGCCACAGCTGAGACCGATCACTTCGTACAACGTCAGGATGGGGAGCGCAAGGGATGGGGGCGGGGTGTACGCATTTAACATGATTGGCATTCGTGTATCACATATCTCTGCTGCCAAGGGCTTGGCAAAAGCAACCCAATACTATTGTTGAGGACACATTATGAAATTTAAAGTGCTGACCCAAGATTAAATATTTATCTTATATGCTCAACTTACAAATTAATAGATCAGTAACGGACTGTAGGCTTTCTGTCATTCTGCTATATGCAGTGCAGTGCACAACGTTAATTCCAAGGGAGCACTTTGGTAGGGTAAACCTTGATCTCTGGATGCAGATAACCATTGGTAAAGACAGAATTCTGAATGAACCTCAGCATTGTTTTTCGCTGTTTTAAATGTTATTGATACATGAAAACAATGTAGTTCAATGTAGTGCTGCTGCCTTTACTTTGGGGGCATATTTCAAAATCTTGCTTGACTATCCCGTTTTCTATTTGAGGATGCTAGTATGCTTTAATCACAGGAGCAGGGAACTACTGCTTTTGGATTTACTAACCGACAAGAACCTTGATCTTATCTACCCGCATGCAGTTTGCCCTTACCTCTGGCTGACTAATGTACAAACGTAAGGTTATCGTTTGAACTCCAGGGTGCAAAATTCAGTGACAGAGTAAGAAACTAAATGGGAAACTTTTAGTTGAAAGTAAAGGACAACTGAGGAGACTGTGCGAAACATGCATGAGAACGACGATGCTAATGCTTTGTGATAATGTGCTACTTTCTTTAGTACAGGTTCAACCCAAAATCAGATGCAGTGAAGTTCTTCACGATCAGGTACACTGAACTATATCATATTCAACTCAATGTCATGTCCACATGTTATCTTCACACAAAACTAACCTTGGCATGAATATACTGTAACATTAGTCAGTGATGTTGCCTGCACAAAACCATGTTTGTCAGATTTACTTTTTTTTTAATTATTGCATATTGGTAACTGATCTGCACTGTTGCGGCAGCAGGTAACCTATGACTAGTGAAGATACCGCACTACCTTTGACACCGCATTAAACAGTGGCAACAACGCAGAGATCGCGACCAAATGTGCTGTCCACTGAGAAGACCAGCTGCGCGTAAAGTAAATGATTCGGTCGAAAGGAATAACTGAATATGAATATTTTGGGGCTCTGCAATTCCGGTGCTCCAGTTCATCATCTTCCAATCAGGAAAGAGCGCGGAGGATACTCACTTCCTGGCTACACTCGCCGTGACAACAAGCCTCAGCGGAATTCTACCTGTCAGCGACAGTCTACCCGTTCAGACCGTCAAAAGCAGTACGACTGAAGCACGCTTTTCATTTGAGGCACTATTTGGGCGTGAAAGTCTAAATAACTGCATTTGTGAAATAAATGTTCCTCAAACATACATATGCTCGGTTCCGAATCGCTCTCGCCCATGCTTGTTCCCATTCCCCATCGTTGATTTACGTGAGCACCTATACCTCCTCACTAGCTTCAGATTTCCCTTTATTTGCCAAAAATGTTCACAAGGACAGCAAAACCAAACCATATGTATTACTGTGAAAAACAATAACACTAGATAATTGCAATTGAAATGGTTCAACTGGCAGCCTCCTTCACCAATGGGTTCTGACATTGCATCTAACGTTCGCTAACGCTAGCCAAATTTTAAAATACGTGGTATCTAGCAAGCTAGCTGACTAGCTAGCAGTAACTAGCCAGCTTTCCAATGCTAGAGGAGGGATTCCGGAGAAAAAAAAATTAAGAAAGGCACTTAGCTAGCCAGCTCGCTACATTCAAAGCTGCTCAAGTGACTTAACAGTTAATCATCAATAGTGCCAAAATCTGAATACAACGTTCACGCTTAATTTAAAACGACTAATTTACGTTGCGGATAGGAAACTACCAAATGTTATGCAGTCATAAATAATTTTCTATTTCAATAGCTAATACCAGTGGCAATGCGGTGTGGTTATTGTTGCCGTTGCAGCTGAATTTGCAAAGCTTGCTCGTAAAGGCTATAGCTAAGCCTCTTTGCCCTCCTTTTTATTCCACTGGCGGTTTCAATTAAAATTATCGCCGTCTTGGACAGACTTACCAAAGACAAATATAAAGACCTTACTGAAAGTACATCTGTAGATAAAACAAGACCATATACAACTCACCGTTTTTCCTGCGTACAGATTATGCGCTGGTTGACACTGCTAGCTCAAGTCTGGTAGTGCTGGTGAGAGTGCTAGCTAGAAAGCTTCGGCTGTATTGTGTGACTGCTGCTGGCCACAAGGCAGTCGACTCGCCGAACACGCCACTCACTCAGCAGCCGAAGACAAGACCCACAGTGATTCCTGCTGGGCGGTTTGGAAAACTGCAGCATCATGGACATGTTCTTGGTAGTCCGTTTGATAATTTGTGCCTAGAAATCTACTCTCAATATCGCCTGTTGCGTTTGATTTTCTACAATCAGCTGGTAACATTTGTGTTAGAAAGAGGAGGAACTATTGAGTAGTTGTGTGGCCCGTTGAGCTCGCTCTTGATAACCACGATTATGACTTTGACAGATTTTGACTGTTTTCACAACGGTCAAAATCCCCAGATAATCAGCGCCCGAGTAGACAAAGTAACGGAAACAAACGATACATTTCTAAACTAATGAGGAGCCAGGCCGTTATTTGCCTTCAGAAGTACTTTGTCCGTCTGTGAATGCAGTTATACAAGTTTTTAATTGTGTCAGAGGTAATATTGGACCACTCTTCCTGAAAGAAAGCCTCCAATTATTTGATGAAGGAAGTGGACATCTACTCCTCAGTCTAAAGGTTCAATAAACTTTATTGAACCTTTTCTGACGGAGGACATCGGAAGGTGTACTCATGATTCTGTTTAGTTACACTAATTGGGGGCGTTATTATCTTGGAATATGGAGGAATCTCGAGGGAATAATGTTTAACCATCGGGCGCAACCTGTCATCCTAAACATTTTCTATCATCGTAACAGTAACAGGCCCTAATGATGCTCCAGAGATGGCTGCCTACTACTATAACAGATCCACTATGTTAAACAGTTGGGGCAGATATTGTGGGCTGAGGGCTTCCTTTGACTTTCCTCACACATAAAGCTCTACCTGTCAGCTTTATGAAGCTCACGACATAAACCAGGTGCAGTTTAAGTTTGGGCCACGGAGTTGCGATTTAGTTCTATGGCCTTTGTTTTGTGGTTATTAACAACTATCCCGTTCAATGTCCTTCTATCTGTGTCAGTGAGCTTCGATTGTGCTGTTCCAATTTCCTGATGCATTTTCCCCCTTGTTAAGCGTGTGCTGTCATGATGTTTAACACGTTACATTTTCTTCTTTTGTGCCTGACGTACATGCAATTAAAGCTCCAACTCTGAATTATTTCAACATCTGAGCTGCATTAGACACACATGTTGCAAGCTAATTGTTATTTACGATTTACTTTATTCAATTTAGGAATCCTTGTTCATTTAATGTTCTTTTTGTTTTGTCTTCGTAGTGCATATTTTGCAAAACTCAGTCTGCTGTAGGCCTAATAAGTTACCGAAATCAAAGCAAAACTAGGTTTATCACAAAGTCAAACGCCGCCCTCTTGTGGCTGCGGATCAACATGGCTCTAGTTATGATCATCAGCGATGACTATGTAATCAACTGTGATAATTATTTGTAATTATGTCTTGGTATTTCATGATAATTGATATCGAAATGAATTTTAGTCTCCCTTTCCCCATTAGATCTCATTGAGTGGGTAATCAATTGGCTGATAACCTGTAAGGTTTAAACGTTTACACAAATTGTTGTTTCACTTATGCATGTCTAAAATGTAATCAACCACAGGTGGGATTAGAATACTGAAAAATACCACGGTTGTGGTAATGAATGGTTGAGTGTTTTCTTTACATTGTTAAATTCCCAAACGTTTTTCTGTTTACGTAACTGTTTCCTTTCATTTGATACCGGCTATTCAAGGCCATGATAAGGGGCAACATAAATTAGTCTCATCTTCATCTGTGTTTTTTATTTTTCTTTGAAGTTAGGTCGCTTGACGTAGGCCTAATAATATTGCGCGCTCCGTCTATTAAAACACTGTTGTTCAGTGTATGGTTTTGCCTTTTATTTAATGGTTTTTTTTTTTCAATCTCTCGCACGTTATGTAATGATTCAATTACAGCCATTGGACTGGATTCGTTCTGGAAGTTCACTACCAGTCAAATAAGCAGCACAACACAGTTCAACCATTAGTTCAGCAGTCTCTTTGTACAGCCTTAATTTTCTCTCAGTAAGATCATTTACGCTACATTGATTTAACACAACATAATCACAGTTTGTCAAATGAAACTAAACATGGTTTATGGTCTTAATAGATCTCAACAACAAACAAAAGTTCATTTTTATATAATCTACCTGGACATCTAAATATATTAAATTTCAGTGCTAAGAAATAATCATTTTTTTACATCTTAAAATATCAAACTGGACCAATCAAGAAATTAATAGCTGGAATTTCAAAGGGTCTCCAAGCTGAACAAACACGACAGTATTTACTTACGTATGCTTCTCCAAATACTCGTTATCACTACTGTTCATGCATGCAGGAATTTCAGTATCGCTGTATGTAACCATGACCATAAGACTAACACAACTGGATCACATATTTGCTGAATTCTTACTTGTAGATGTGCATTGCTGTCACTCTGAGAACTTTAAGTACTTTGGAGGTAAAAAAAAATGTCCATTACAAGTATTATAAAACATCTGTTTCAGTGTATATTAAGATGGACTTTTTTCATCACACAGAATACAGTGTGTGTCTACTTGTGTGTATGTGTGTATGCATGTTGTTTTGAAATGTGGTGACGCATAGAGGAAAAAGTGAGAGTAAGCATTTTCTTTGCTTTTCAGCCAGAAGTGGACTTTCGGAATGAAGGATGAAGCACGCTTCCTCTAAAAACGATGCAGAGTAATGTTCAAAAGCTTTCTCACACTCATTTGACTCCAAAGGGTTCAAGGACTTGCCATTGCTTGGAAGAAATTACCTGAAAGTACTTTACATTGGAGTGAAGTGAAGCAAAAAACAATATATCTGCAATTATATAAGGTGTGTGGGGCAAATATGATGAAATGTAACACGTATGTAGTGTGGAACCTCTTTCTACTTATACAAATGTAGTCCTGAAATCAATTCACTGTACATTATTAAAATATTAACTTTAAACAGATTGGTCACAGGAGATCTGAGATTTGAATTAGGAGGAATGTCAATCACCAGAATTAACAAATAAGTCCATACCAATATCCAATTTTGCTGTAATATTTCTGTTTTTGTGCTCATTATTGCAACACTATGAATACTATGCATCCTTGTCTATGTGTTTCTATCTGTCTGCATTTTAAAGAGTGGTTGTTTTGGAATATGTTTCGTAAATAAATAAATAAAACAACCTAAAAATTCACTGCAAATTACTCAAAGAATGTTTTGGAGTTTTTGTTTCTTTTTCACCAGGTACTCCAAAGCTTAAAAATGACATCATAGAAATGAATTAATGAGCAATTACAATGTAGGAAACCAAAATCAACTGTGCCATATAAGAGGATGTAAAAGAAATTATGTGAAAAAAAGATGAAGAAAAGAGGAGAACAATCAGACAGTTCACAGCCAGGACTTTTTGCCCCTCCCCAATTTGGCCATGTTGGCTAGCTTGGCCTTTGTGCGGTCTTTGTCGTCCGGGCTCCTCTTGGACGTGCACTCCACGGTGGAGTCCGTCTCAAAGGAGATGGCAGGCGCATGCGTGGGCAGGCCACTGGTTTTCTCCTGGGGCGGGGGCGGCTGCAGGACCACCCGGCCCCGCAGCGAGTGTTTGAGCTGCAGTAGGAGCGGGTTGTGGTCGGCGTAGAGGCCCACCCGCGTGGTGGGGTCCCTGTCAGGCTCGCAGCAGGTGGAACAGGCCGAGCAAAGCACACGGAAGATGTACACCCAGCCCAGGTAGTGCAGCTCCACGATGTTAAGGATGAAGCAGCCCAGGCTGATGCTGAACATGAAGTTGAGGAAGATGGTCTTCTCGGTCGCACGTGACACAAAGCAGTCGGTCCGATTGGGGCAGGGGTAAGTCTCACAGCGGAAGAGGTGGGGCACCTCGAAGCCAAATAAGTAGTACTGGCCCACAAGGAAGGCTATCTCCATAATGGAGCGCAGAACCACATGGACAATGTAGATCAGGAGTACCTGGCTAGATAGCTGGGTGGGGTCTTTACCCACCTCCCCAAGCTCCTCTTCCAGGAGACTCTGGTCCACACACTCCCCTTCCTGTGGGCCCCACTCTTCCTCATAATGGGGCCCAAACGTGGGCGTAACAGGGGCCTCCAGGGTCTCTTCCCCCTCTCCAGCCCCACCCCCCCCCCCCTGACCGCTCCCTAGGTGGGGGTCCCCTCTTAGCCAGCACCTGCACCTTCTCGATCTCTAGCTTCTCATCCTTGGCAATCTTGTGCAGTACGTAGACGATGTAGAAGATGGACGGCGTGGAGACCAGGACGATCTGGAAGACCCAGAAGCGCAGGTGCGAGACGGGGGCGAAGGTGTCGTAGCAGACATTGTTGCAGCCGGGCTGCAGCGTGTTGCAGGTGAATTTGGACTGCTCGTCGCTGTAGACCGCGTCCCCCACCAGCGTCACCAGGAGGATCCGGAAGATCAGCAGCATGGTCAGCCAGATCTTGCCGATCACCGTGGAGTGGTTCTGCACCTCCGTCAGGAAGCGGCCAAGAATGGACCAGTCCCCCATTCCTTAACCTTCAGGGACACAGCAATACATACAAAGCGAGAACAGCAGCACCTCACAGTATAACAGTATGTAGTAAATGAACATACAATACTACAATACAGCAGCAGCCACTGAGCCTCATTTAGTAAGAATTTACACCTGTGTGCAATTACATGTTTTTCTCTGTGTTCTCAGCAATGTAAATTTTAAGTAAAAATTCTGAAAATTACAAACAGAATTTATTCTTAGCAGAAATTAAATTTCCAAATCTCATTACACTTTCATTAATAATCAAGTTTTGGGCAAAATGAAATGTCCTTGTGATTATGTCAGTGTTTTTGTCTGTACCACTACCAATGGCCAACAATACATACAAATCTGAATGTAGCCCATTCTTGGTGGATTACGTAATCAACCCAAAATGTAATCAAAACAACACTGTGATGCATTTTAAAAACAGTACATCGGCACAGTAGTGAATGATATAGACTTGATTATTTGAAGGATAAATGTATTAAAAATAATTTTGATTTCATCTTTAGCTCTTGTTTTAGCATGTATCCTTTACTACTGTGCGTCATGTCAATGTCAATTTATTTCTGTAGTGCTTAAAATATATATAAATTCAACATCAGAAGCTTGATGACTGTTTGGAGAGGAAAGTAACCGCAGTAACTTTCCTTGAGTTTTTCCTTCCAGCTCTTTCCTCCTGAGTGTGATCATTAGTCATGGCTCAGGGAGGGGTAGGCGCTGACCTGGGCCACTCACTCCGGGATGAATCAGCACCAGAGTAAAGCTGGCATGGCAATCAGACATAGATACAATTGTGTGCGGTCCACCAGCATCAGGAGGAGGAGCCTTCATAGTGCCTGCACAGTGCCTCAGGTATGCGGCTGGAGGTTTGAGGCCTCCCTCTAAGAACAATTGTCACTATTGAGCACGCAGAACTCTATTCATCTGCACACAGCGCCTTTTCCTTATACAGAAATCATGTAACACTGCAGCACCTAGCGGTATATTTTTACATTTCATTGTATCTTATGACCTTTGATTTGTAACGTTACATTCACAAAGCTAGCCAAACCTAACATGTTTCTGTAACTCACATGGTCCCCTCTTTTACAACAAAGAACAAATCAAGAGGAGAGCTAACCGTTTAAATGAGCTGTATGCTAAATCCATGGTAAAGTTTAGTAAACCGCACAACGAGGCAGATATAATCTCTGTCCTTTTACTGATGAACCAGGATTAGCCCGCAACTCTTTAAACCTCCACATACTCCACTCTTTGTATATTGCACCAACCATCCATTTAGGGGTAAAAAACAATACAAACAGAACAGTCTAGCTAGCTTCAACAACAATAAAAGGCTGACAAAAAAAAGAGTCAAACACTCCATAAAAATAAAACCACTTTCAACAGTACTCCATTGGCACTCACCTTTAGAAAAATTTGTTTCTTTTCGACCCAAATCTGGAATAATGCCAAAGCACGCAATCTGCATAACTATATTTGAAGTGGGAGCCGGTTGCTCGATGTTATGGTGTCTATTGAGCTGGATGAGGGAGAATGGGCTGACCACACATATTCCGTCTCTCCATCTGAAACACTCATTGTACTGTATGGGAACAAAGCTTTTCAATGTACAGTGTGACAAAGATTTAAATGTACAATGGGGGGCACCTTTTTCTGAACAGGCCATCCACAGTTAAGCACAAAGTTCAAAGAACATGCTGGAAAAAAATGGCAACAATACTAAATTACCAATAGATTTTAGACAGTGCCTGTTTTTTAAAGTACAATGAAGAGCTATGATAAATAAAAATGAATTGTGTGAAATCATCGACGTCTTGTGCTTACAATTATTGCCAGTCTGTGTATTTGAATGTGAAATCAATAATAGTATATTGATCTCACCATGCTGTATATATGTGGTTCTGCAGGCAAAATAGTCACTTTTTCATTTTCTGATCCAGTTTTTCAAAAAACTTTTTTCCATATGTCAGGTAGAATTTATACCAATCAATCCAAAGCCAGCCTATCTAATAATCTGTAAACCTGTCTGTCTGTGTCTGCTTTATTTCATGTGTCAGACCTCTCTTTCACTAAAATTATATAAAAACAGTTAATAAAATGGAGGTATACACTACATTTGTCCAGTTTCCCTCTGGCACTTGCTAAGAGCTGGAGCATAATGGAGAGTTGACCTCTCAGGATGCAGGTGCCAACGCTGGTCAAGTGTCCCCAGATAATCTCTTCGGCCTAATGACTACATCTCTATATCTCTCCCACTTAAACATCTACCTGCAAAAGCCTGTCTCTCCAGGTATCTTCTCCCTCACTCTTCCGGATGCCTGCCCACTTATGCTTACTGGCTGATTTGTTTCTCTCTCTTCCCTAAAGGAAAGCCATTTTAAACTTAAACTCCTCCACTTTCTGACTAGTGTGGCTCTGACCTGTTCCCTCTGCTCTGTAACTCTGGTTAGCAGCCGGCCCACTCCTCAGCACTTTGCCAGGGCAGGGATTCTATTATAGTTTAAAAGTATGGGTCTAAAAGGCTGAGTTAGGCTAGGTGTGTGTGGGGTGCATTGAGGTGTCAAATCAGTAATTAAACAACTCCTTTCCTCAGGAAAAAAAAAGTCAGTTTGTATTATCCATTTGTTTCTTTTTCTGCAAATTCTATTTGTTATATGTCTGCGGGGATTATTGTTCTGTAAATGCTTTAAAGCAAGTTGCAATTGAGAGATTGATATTATTAATTCATAATTTCAGACAATTTGCTGCCAGACAATATCACCCTGCATCTTAACTGAAGCACTTTATTTAAAGATACATGTCCAGTCTTCTAAGCACTGCTCCATAAAGCCTACATTTGCATGTTTTTGTTATTGTTTTTCTGTAGTTATATATTTCCTCCTTTAAAAAATGGAATCGTGCATGCACAGTGTCCTTTTGACTAAAATGTCCATGACTTCTCAGAAAGAGTGTTCATTGCTGCAATGTGTTCTGTTAATTTGGGAGACTGCTATGAATACCTCCACTACAACGCACATCCCCCACCCCTACTCTTACGGGCAGATACATGGACATGAGGAGGAAGACACTTTCTGTGCAGGCAGACTGGACACCCGACTGACCAGAGGGGGTTGCTGTTGACCAGAGTGATGAGCCATGGAGGAGCCAGCCGACTATATCCCTCCCTCCATGGGCAACACTGAGGCCAGTTAAACAGGGCTGCCAACCTCAGTCAGTACTGGCACAGTCCAGATGCAACGTCAGACAATACCATTGGATGAACCACACAGGGGACCTTCAACTGAAGGAGAGACAGCTTTATTTGTCTGTTTTGTGCCTTGGTATTGGAATATTTTACAAAAAAAAATTAAAAGGGCTACTTCCACTTTATCATTTAGCGTCATGTCATAAGTCTGTTCTTACGATATGAGATCCAAGAATACTATCAAATTGTTATCTGCCTGAATTAGTGTTTTTATTGCATGTAATGACTGTTGCCTAAAATTGTCCTTCCTGTTTCTGATGAAACTGGATTTAGGCACTCACCTTGTTTTACTATCTCTCAGGTAATTGTCCCGCATAGGAGACAATTAAAATAAAGTAAAATAAAAGATGGCAACAGAGGGTCACCAAGTTTGTTTGGTCTTAGGAAAAGGCTACCCCCTACTGGCCCAGAAATTTAAGGAACAACCGGTTTCCTCTGGTCTTACAGAAAACAGACAAGGTGGTATGTATTTTGGATTTAGGGAGCAATGCAAATTTTAATATTTTATATTTTTTAAAAATCAACCAGCAACGTGCATTTTTATATTTATATATAAACGCATATTTCAAGCATCTTAATAGTGTAGGCCAAGTCCATTGGTATAATGAGGGATGTGCAATTCACAGCCGAAGAAAACAACAGTAAACAGGATAAACACACTTAAAATGCTGATAAAAGACAAGCGGTGTAGATTAAATGCAATGCTTTCATAAAATACGTTATGCATTCGTAGAGTGTTACATCTATCTCTGCTGTTCCAGAGCTTATTGTGTAAGAACTGAGTAATTCCTAATTATGAAACATAAGGCTTAAAATAGAAGTAGTGGGTGCTTAGTAAGCGGAGAAATCCTTGTAAAACCATGATCGCACAGCAGTGACACGACTTAATTGACCCTCGTCAACATATGTGCATTACAACTACTTTATTAAATATTTCTTTACCCGACAAATCAATCAAGTAAAATCCATTCAAGTGTAATGTAGTCCGATGTCGTATATTACTGCAGGCTATTTCAGTTGGCACAGATGAACACGAAATGCGTGATAACTCTTGTGCATTGCAGATTAATGCTAAATTACGTCTATGGAAAACATATACCCAGCAATGGCTTAAGCGGTGTATTGTTACGAACTCTACACCTTCTAAATTAAACGATACACCGCTTAATACCCTTAGCGATGGCAAATAAATATGATGAACTCTTTGCCATCTTTCAAATGCCCCCTGCTGCCTCAATGGAATGCTCCTAAAAGGGGGGTTTGATTAATCCTGATATTTTCCGCGTACGTATTCCACTTGATTTGATGTCATATTAATTATTATATAAGTCAGTAATATTTAAAAATCTTGTTAAATCCTAAACCTGATTATATACCACAAAAGTTTGACATATTACTAATTACACTAAACACTATTTCCCCAAAATCTCCCTATAATGGTTTATCCCAAGGGTTACAGGAAGTTGTAGCAGCTGCCATGTTTAGCTGCTTTGTTGTAGATTTCTTGTAGGTTTCCTGCAGATTTCTAAGTGTTGCAATGGAACCGAGCTGGAGTACATTTTTATTTCAGGTAAGGAAGCTATTTGAAGTGCATACTAATAGATTTTAATTAACCATTCTTAAATGTAGAGTTATCGGCGGTCCACATTGGTTTTCGAAAGGTTTAATTTTAGGTAAAGCAATCCAAGCAAAACAATGGTACATCAATCCCAGGCTTCCAGCTGTGAGGTAGGGCATGACGCTTCGGAAAAATCTGGTCTCTTTTCTCTCCTCGATTTAGTCAGAAAACAATAATTAACATTTATATCGGTAAGCAATTGTAGTAGTATTTACAGTTTCGTGTTCATAAACCAAATGTGGGTACCTAGATAGCTAGCTAGTGGTCTAAACATGAGCTGCGAGATGAGTCGTCGCCACCACCAACGCCACCGCTAGCCAGTCTTGTTTTTTCTTTGGTTATAACCGTTGATCAGTTTTGTTTGTGAGGATGGGATGAGTTATTTCTTTAAAAACAGCATCTTCCTCTTAAACAGTAATTGCGAGAACAGTGAGGAGGGAAATCAAGTCTCACGTCTGGCGAATTGCTTCTATTTGTTAGCGAGGTAACTTTTTCTTTCCCTCTTATTCAAATGGGTATGTAACCGCGGGTTTAGAGCAGGAATTCAAACTATGCATATAAAAGCTGTAATTCTAGTGCGGCGATATTTTGCAGGCATCGATGCTTCAAAATGCGGCCTATATTGGAAACTATTTTTTCGTCGTTGGTTATGATACTACTTTAAATCCCAATAATTTATGAAGTTTGGTATTAATTGGTGATTTTTTCCGGTGGCTAGCTGGCTAACAACACTTTGCTTTTGGACCTCTAGGTATCCCAGTCAGAAATGCTACTAGCTGGCCCTTTTTCGAGTTTGCACGTTGGAGTTTGGTCAACAGATTTGTGCAGTCACTCGTTTTTTTTTGTTTTTTTTTTACGTAAATGTTTTTTTCCCGAATGAATCAGGAGCACGTACAAAATACATTTTTCCTCAGTAAACGTCGTTGTAGTCAGGTTTTAGCCAGCCATGTACTTGCGTTCTAAACTTCGAAAATTAGCTCACAGTTAGCTAGCTAGCTTATACATTATGAACTGTCCCTTCAGTTGGTAACGTTGCTTCTGTTAGCTTGATAGCAAACATCTTAAGTAAGACAGGGCTCATTTACATCTTTTGTCTCGGCGTATTGTTTAGCTAACTTACACGCTACCGCTTTATTATTAGACTGGGTAGTGTTTGTCTTGTTTTCGATGTTTCTGTGAGGTATATGTGCTTCGCTTGTTGTACAAGCTTGATTTGGTAATGGGATGACCATGAACAACATTTAGCTCGCTCTTTTCTCTAAAATCCTCACACCTGGTACGTTGGAATGTCAGGCGGTTGGAAAAAAGATCTCGTGAAATGAATGGTGAAATTCAGAGCTATCCGGCTAGCTAATTAGTTCACGAAGATGACTCATAAATGGACCTAAGTGTTCTGGGAATCAAACGAAGGCATGTTGTTGTAACTCTCGGCTAGCCAGGTGCCAATAAATGGTTGGCATTTGATGCATGGTTGTCGTGATTTGAGGGTTTGCTACTTCAGCGAGGTCTGGTAGCTAGACTGTTTGCTGCAGAAGCCAGCTCTCATACTAGCGGCCTTTGGGGGGTTTGTTAACAAGTTAGGTATGACTCATGTCCAGGCCGATTTCTAGAGGTACCTGTACGAGCATTACTTTTTAAATGCAGAGTAATGTGTGTTGTTTAGGCAGAACCGTACAGTTAACAGCATTCACTGTCTGCATACGTGAAAGAAGTTCTCTGGTGTGCGTCACAGATGCTGCAGCACCAAGCAACGTTCAACTTAAGTAAACATGGTGTCGGTGTACAGCCAGACAGTGGCTTGTAAGTACGTTGCATGTAGTCTCTATGTAATTGAGAGGGGCAGGGAAGTTTTGAAATCCCAGATAGGTCAGTGATTTAAATTCCAAACCACTTTGTTGGGATCATTTACGCAGGAGCGTGTAAAGTGGAGAATGGCACCTTTTCTTTGACTCACAACCTTAATGCTCATTAGTGTATAATCAGACAGAACGTGAAGGAGCATATCTCCCTTGCCTGTCGCACAACTATTTTAAGGTACTGTGATTTAATTGGATAAATTTTGGAGATAAATATTTAGCCCAGCTTTTCAATTACTCAATAATTGGCAGCTGTTCCCAGTAAATGGTCACTCAGACATGGGGAAAGTTGTTGAGCATGGACATGATTTTCTATAATCTCATGTAGTTAAGTTTGTTGATTAGTCTGGATTTAACTTGGACTTGATTTTAAAAACACATGGGTGACAAAGCTAGTATGAAGAGTCTTAAGGGACATGTTGTAAAATTGTAACTTGAAATGGGGGGGAAAAGAGGGCTTTAAACAAGAACTTGATTCCTCAGCACCTGAGACATTTTAGAGAGAAGGCCTACTCCCAGCATAGGGACAGGTACAGTGTTCTCTGGATGCCACAGTTTATTGTGTGTCTTGGCTGTGAAGCAAGTGAGTAGGAGGGAAATCCAAGCAAATCTCTTGAGGGACACTTGCAGCATCTGAAAAAGATACATTTCTCTCTTTGCAGTCTCTCTATCCCTCCCTCTCCTTCGCTGTGTATCCATTCCTCTGCCTGCAAGGGATTGTCCTCAGGGCACGTTGTTTCTTTCTCTTTGTTCTTTTGAAGTTTTTCAGCTCAAAGTGACAGGTAGAGCTACTGTATTCCCCAAGTACTATAGAAGTGCAGCTGTTACCAGCTAATTGGTGAGAGTTAAGAGCTTGTGATCAGGGCATTTCATGACTGACTAGGCGGAAACATTTTGGAAGCGGTGTGACTGAACTGGAAATAGAGCGACTATTTTTGTTGTTCTTGTTTCAGTGATGGTGATGAAGCAGAAAACGAGTGTTTAATGATGCTGCAGTTTCTCACATCACCAGAGAAAATTCACCTCAGTGGGAATGCAGGTCTTTTCAACTTCAATGACTCCTGTAACGCACAATCTTTGTAACCGTGCTTTAAAGAAGTGAAAACGATCAGGTACCTATCAGGTGCTAAGAGCCTTCAGCATCAGGTCAGGTTTTAGAGAACCTTAAACTTCGATACACATAGGTATCTGGTAAGTGTCCACCATAGGTCAAATCTAAACTCCAAGCAGTGGATTTAGGTAGTCCCAGACACATGTTGCAAGGGGTGGGAGTTCTAGATCATCTCAACATATTAACACAATACATAGGTCACAGTTTCATTTGTAAGTCCTGTGATTCAGTGTGTATTACATTTAATTATTATATACATTTTTTCATTTAACCATTACAAACATTACATTCAAATGTAAATGAAGTCCTAAATTCTGTCAAAATGCATTAAGAAAGAGGTCAGTTTAATTCACATGGAAGTGTATTATTTTATTCTGGGGAAAGAACTAATTTTAACAAAGCTAAACAGTTGTACAAAAATGCAGCCAAATCGGTCTCTATCGCACATTAATGCCTAACTGTGTATTGTGAACAATATTGCCAAATTCAGCTGTATTGATTTCCCACGCCACCTCTCGACACCACGCCATGTCCACTCCCTCTAATCAAGTCGAATCAAAATGACGGAAGCCTAACAGTGTTGGTAGGTGTGTGTTTGTGGGGGAGGGGGGTGGCTGTTGGATAAAAAATGAAATTCTTTTGATTGCTCTTTAGAAGAACAGCTCTGTATGCCTGGCATTGTGTGTGCGGCAGAGAGTGGGGCTCTGTGAGAGTGGAAGCACATGTAATCCCGTTAGCGCTCAGCTGTGACCGAGCGAAAGCGCCCAGCGCTCCGTTAGCCGTTCCATCGCTGCCTCCTCGCTTGCGTGACTCATGCTCATCTCACCAGGATCCAGCGTCTCTCTCTCTCACTGTCTCACCCGCTCGCTCGCTCCTCACACATTGATCTTTCCTTAGGGACGTTGGCAGCTGGATGGCAAGGTAATGAGCGAGTGAGCAGATAAAATGGCTCTCTCTCTCCCTCTCTGACGCTCTCCTTCATGGCCCACTTGCCTGCGAGTGAACACAATTCATCTGATTACCGCCACTGCTTTTTTTTTTTTTAATGTTCCTGTGGATATTGCACTGTTTGTGGAACGCAGTTACCACAGTAGAATTTCGCTCCAGCCACTTCAGACTCCGATGGGACTTTTGCTGGCACATCATCTAGATTTCAAAGCAGCACTCCAGCAGAAAGCTGCAATTTTTGTTCCTCATCCATGAAAGCCATTATACCCTTCATATAACCATTGAGTGTTGAGACATTCATAGTTCTTTTTGGCTATTTTATTTAGCAGAACTGATTTATAAACAACTTTTACAATCCTGTTTCAATGTCATGGCGAGTAGGAAATACTTCGTAATAGACAGTGGTTGTCTATTTTTATTAGTAGTTTTTTAAATTGCTCATTAGAATTTTTGTATAGTAAATTTTCTAGTTGATACCTGATAGGTGCTTTATAAACGTAATCAACTTTATTGAAATGAGAAGGGACAAAGGACTTCATAATTACAATATGCAAAGTGCTGCATTACCACTAAATGGCCAAAATGCGTACATGTATATCTATATCAAGCTGTGGAATCACAAAATATTTCTGAAGAGATATTGAATTTTAGTCTTTTTTTTTTTTTTTTTTTTGTAAACTATACAGAAATGGATATATGTACATACATACGTACATACATACAGGTACACACAAATGGATAACATATGTATTATGAATTGGTGTTTTGACATGTGACATCACTATCGCCAAATCATGTACATTGTTGCACCATTTCTCACTGTCTGCATGTCAGTGAGCTGATTCTGGCATCAATTTGAAACATGGGTGTGAATATGGGTTATTTTCAGAAATTGTGTCAATTAAAAATTGTTGCAGTTCCCTTTTTATGCTTCCTGGAATAGCCTCCTATAACTTTGTGGTCTTGGTATTGTTAGTCATAGTGGAAAAAATACACTGAAGGTACCATTTGAAGAGAGAATATACAAATGAAAGAATATACAGACTATTTTAACCCTGCAAGTGAAAGTTTTAGACTTGAATGCTTACTTGCCCATGTCAACACCCAGATCATGTTGCTGATCAGCATGATGGCTTGTATACCATGGGCACAGGAAACACATTTTTAACAAAATGTCAAAGCCACGCCTTCAAAAACAAGCTTTTTTGGCATCTTACAGTTTTGTTGGATGTTGACAGAAATGCAACCGTACTCCCATCCTCCCGGTGTAACATTTAATGGTGATTTCTGAGGTTTTAATCAACAAGAAAATATGGCCAGCCTTGCTCTCGTGCCAAACCCGGTTCCCTGAGCTGCATTGTGAAGGTGGCGTGGTTTGAAATTATTCTTTTTCTCCTCACCCTCCCCATTCAGTCTTGGTGTTATTTATCTTGGAATGACCTCAGCCTTCACAGTGGATTTGTATCAAAATCATCAGAGTGGCGTGAAAGCACAGCAGGCGGCAGTCCCTTTGGCCTCTGTCTGGGGACCGCGGCTGTCACCAGCACTCGTCTCCAGGCTGAACCACTAACACACATGCACACTTGCACTCATATGCATGCACACATACTGAAACTCATATGCATGCACACACTCACTCATACAAATGCACGCACACACACTCGTATGCACGCACAATCATATTTGCACTCATACGCCTGCACACACACTCACTCATGCACGCGTGCCCTTACACTCACATTTATATGCATGCACACTCACTCATTCACTTGCATGCACTCACACTCATATGCATGCACATGCACATACACAGGGGCATGTTCTGGCTGAGCATAGAAATGTGGTTTGCAACAACCATAATCTTGGTCACTGACAGGCAGGTGCACTCAGAAACGCTTTGGGGGGGGTGGCAATGAGGTGATGTATCCATCATCAGGGTCTCTTCCGTGTGAGACCAAGGCCCGGTCGTTGGGTCGCACGGAGCCCAGAGGGGGGAAAAACAAAGATGAAACCCGTTTCGGTGAACACTGTGGCCAAATCGACCAGGACTTCCTGACAAAGACCCCCCGGAGGGCCCAAAGTGCATCACCGCTTGGATTTTTGTGTCTCTCACAATGGAGCAGATAAAAATAAGGAGTAGAATGCAGGATTCATTTTTCTTTCCTCAGCCCTCCTGAATGGATGGCTGAACCTGAAAGCAAAGGGTCAGGTATTTAACCCTGCTCTTTTGGGCCTCGCAGAAGACAGTGCCCATGTCTTAATTGCAGCGTCCTCTTTTCCTTCAGATCCCCTGGCGACACAGGGCATTTATTTTCTCCTCCAGAATGCCCCGTCCAGGCCGACACATCCGCGCAAAAACAACCAGGGTCAGAGTATGGCACTCGTGGTTTTGAAAGGCCCAACAAACTAGGTTATGCCCTGCAGTTCAGGAAGGTTGTGCAAATCTGCCCGGGCCTCTCTCTGCGTCCAGACCGCGGAAAGTGCTTGGATGTCACGGCCTCGGTTTATTGCTCAGCAATGCCACATGTTGCATGTTACTGTATTTATTATAATAACTGGAGTTCTGAGGGATTTCCAGAGACCGCAGCGTTTGGATTACATTACTGACTCTGCAGGAAATGGACCTTCTCTCTGCTTCACCCGTCTCCATAGCAAGCTTGATTCAGCTGCATATCATTTCAGCCTTTTTTTCAGCGCCGATTTGATTTTTAATTTTTCAGAACGTGGGCTCTCTGTATATGCAAGGCCTGCTGTTTGACTGGTGTCGGCTGCTGGTTTGTAGAGTACTCGCCCCCTGCCTGAGCAGACGAGTAAGAATGAGGCTACCCACCCAGCACCACATGAAAGTTGTGAGAGATTGTTTTGAAAGGGATATTAATAGATTCGGCGTACGATATACTGTGAGCCATCTTAAGAGGCCGCAGGAGTTGTGTTTCGCTTGTGTGTGTCATCGGGGGTGGTAAATATTACCATTACAGGGTCATAAAGATGGAGACACTCATTACAGGCGATCGTTTGGAAGCTGTAAGGGCAGGGGTCTTGGAAAAGGGGATCGTTTGCACAGCATAAAGATTTTACATGGATAACAAGCAGCTCTATCTGTGTTTGAAGTACCAAAAAATACGAAACTCCAGCCTTGAAACGTGCCTGGTCCAGCTCACTCCAGTGGCTCCTTGAAGGCTGTTTCCATTCAACCCTGGGATTTTTAAATGGCAGTGCATGTCACAAACCTGCCCTTGGCCAGCAAACATAGCCAGATGCTTGTGAATCCCACTGTTTTACTTCCCTCTGCTTCTCTTCAGTGTCACCTCCCCCCTCTGTCTTTACTTGACTCGCATGTAAATGTAACACTCCTCCGTCAACCCTTTTCATTTAAAATAAAAAAATCCCCCTCTTCTCAATTTGGCATGTATCATGGTATCCAATTTATTTTTCCTCCTGAAATGTCCCCATCTGGCAACCCAACTCCCAGCATCCCCCTCTCCTCCTTTTTACCTGCTGTGAGAACCACCACCCAGTGGGTTCTCTCATACGGAGCAGGTGACCTTTTAATGCAGCTGCTAATTCGGCAGCCCTAGCTTACCCAAATCAATCGGGCCTCCCTGGTGTATTAAGCTTTGTTTGTGGCGTAGCTTGTGTGTGTGTGTGCGTGTGTGTGTGCGTGTGTAGGCTGCAGTAAATTGAGCTAAGGCCTGAGGCATGCTGGGCCTGGTGTCCAGCTGCGTTCTCAAACGGAAAGTGACGCGGTGACCTGTTTTGGGCCCCCCGGCATACACGCCAGGCGTCTGGGTCCTGCTCAGGGGGGAGGCGGCGACAGTCAGCTGCGGGTTTCCGTCGCTCCCCGAACCCCACCCACACCGGCCTGGTCAGTCAGGCTTTGCTCACTGCCGCTGAAGTCGAAAGAGGAGGGTTTGTAAATAAAGCACTGCCGAGGAGGTCGCTGGTGAAATGGAATTCAACTTCCTCTGACCCCCCCCACCTCCCCCAGTCAGGTCGGCCTTATTCTCTCTCCAGCTCTGTCTGCATAAGGCAGGCCCCCTCTTCCCCGACTGGCTTCCCTTTGTTCCTGTCCACAATGGCAGAGCCCAAATCTTCAGACGTGTCGTCTGCGCACAGCTCGCGCCCCCCACCCCTCCACGGCCGGTTCACACAATGCCTCTGTAATGCCTTGCCCCCCTGTCTCTGGTTTGGAGTCCTGTTGTGAGGAGGCAAGCGCTGCATTTTCTCCCAAACCCCCATCCACCCCATTCACCCCCAAACATTTTGTACCCCAGAGTGAGCGAGCGAAAACTCCTCCGCTCCAGACGGCCAGCTGCACAGTCACATGAAGAATCAGGCACCTCATAGCAGGAGATCGTTTTACCCGCAATAGATTTGGGCTCTTCTTCAGTGGCTTTGAGCTCTGTGTGTGTGTGTGTGTGTGTGTGTGTGGGCCTGTGTGTGAACGTACGTGCTTGTACCTCACTAACGAGTGAACCGGGGGCCTATTTTTAGAGCAGAACACCTACAGAGAGTACCCTCCGCTCCCTGGCTCCACAGCGGCTCCACCCGCCTCTGCGCTGGTGACACGACATCGGCACTGCGGCTCAGTCAGAGCTCAGGCCCCCGCCGCGTGGCTCCGTGCGCTCGCCACATTCACAGCATCCAGCACGGAGGGAAAGGAAGTGTCTCTGTAAAACGGGCTGTGTCTGATGAGCTGTCGCGAGTATGACTCTGGCATTTATGCTCAGGCTGTTTATCTTCTAATGTCATTCTTTTGGTGTCTGTTCTGTGAAACCACAACACATTTGTCACCATTTTCTTTTGCCATGAGTTATTCTCAGCAACTTGCCCTGCCTGCAAATTTGTGCCGCTATGGGTTGGCTACCATGGTGATTTCCGGTTCTGTTGTCTGCTCTGACACTCCTGAGGACCTTAAGCGCGCGCGCGCTCGCACACACAGAGTCTTTCTCATACAGACACGTTTGTGCGCACACACTCTCTGAAAATGAGTCACTTTCTATTTCGGATCAGTACTGACGTTGCCTCTAAAGCGCAGGGCCCACAGTGTTCCCTTTCAGCACCCTGCTGCTTCATTCCGATGGAGTCGGGGCGATCCGACCATTCCCCTTGCAGGGCAGAGGAGGTGGGAAACGAGTGCGCTGTCAGGAGTGGACAGAGCCGGCAGTGTTTCATGTCTAAATACTCCTGAAACTGCATGCGCCGAAACTCTGCAAACAGAGATGCACAAGTCATGCAGCACAGCTAGAGATGTGTGTGTATATATCAGCTATTTTTTTTTTAATAACTCTTCCCAGCCTTTAGCTGTGTGTGTCTTTAACATGTGATATATTTTGATCAGATAACACAACTGAAATATGAATCCTAAGGATGAAAGTGCCTGTTCTTGAGGTGACACCAATTGAAGTTATATAAACCTTGAGACTGGTGGCTGCAGAGATATAGGCTAATCTCCCCAAAGTGCCTGGTTACATAAAAGATCGGTGATGTAAAAGTGGCTTAGTTAAATAACACACCGAAGCAAATCTGACCCTTATGTTATTTTGGCAGGGTTTTTTTTGGGCTCATTTTATGTCAGTGATAAGGTCAGACTAGGGCTGGGCGATAAATCAAATATATTCAATATACTCTAATTTTATACACAAGAAGCAAGAAGTTTCCATATTGTAAAATCAAATTAGTTAGTTCACGGTGTAATTCCTTATGTATTTGTTTTAAAAGTCGGCAACATTTAACAGGCCGAACCTTTCTCATGTGAAACCCTCTGTTGATCTCACCACTGTAACCACACACTGTCGTGTCCAGTGTGTTCATAGTTCAAAATGGGAGAGAACCGCAAAGAGCAGGCTGCTAGAGCTGAGGAAGGCCCAATTCCAAAACAGTCACGTGTCTGTTGTGTGGAAGTTGTTCTGGTTCAGGAGGAAAGACATGCAACAGTGTACAGCCTTGTGTAACTTAGGCCAAAGAAGACATCAATTAAAGGGAGCAGTACCACAAATTTATTGCACCATCTCAAACCACACCACCCAGTGCTGAACGATGGATCCGTTAAACAGAGAGGCTAGTTCAGCTAACAATACTGTTACCATTATAAGAGATTCTGTGTATGCAGTTATATTGTTTGAACAATTTATTTGAACTTTACAGCTACTATTAAAGTATCCAATATGCACTTGTTGGGTTTAAACAAATAAAGGCTGTTATTTGACATTATACTTGGTTTTGACTTAAAGTCAGTGTATTAGAAAAAATATGGAAATATTGAGATATGTATCGCCATTTTTTCAAAAATACATTGAGATATTGTTTTTAAACCATATCGCCCAGGCCTAGGTCATACTGGCATTTCCTTAGTTTTAACCTGGTTTCCTGTTTATTGTAATTGACTTGTCCTTAAGTGACTCGTTTATATTTACATTCTTTTTTTACTTGAGCTTTTTGTTTTGATTGTTGTATAATTGTCCTTTCACCTTGCTTCTTTACACTGTTGTTTTAAGAGCAGTGAACACAATGAAAGCAATACTTTATCAATAAGTTGTAGAAACTGTTTGAGAGGTAGTGGTATTGGTATTCATAGTTGCGGTGATGATTGAGGTGTTGGTAGTGAGGTTACTGTGAGGAAGTTCTTTTTTTAGACTCAGTGCATTGAACTAGAAGGCAGTTATGATTTTGTTTGTGATCATGACCTTGCTCCTACTTAGAGTACTCTTCACAGCCAGGAGTGAGTGTTTGGACTGACATTTCTGTGCTTTGGCTCCCAATCAGCAGGCCAATGAAGCCCTTCACCACCAGCACCAGGTGGCCCAGAACAGCCTGCTGCCACTCCTCAACTCCGGTGCTGAGCCTCCGGACCAGAAGCCTGTTCTGCCCATCCCCCTGGACCAGAAGCCACCAGTCAGCGCTGCCGAGCTGCTGAAGGACAATGTGGCCAGCGGGACTGGGGGTGGGGGTGGTGGTGGCGGGGGAGGAGGAGGGGGTGGAGGCGGAGGAGCAGGTCCGCCCCACCCAGTGGTGAAGAAGGAGCAGAAGACCAAGACACCCTTCATCTGTGGCTACTGCAACAAGGCCTTCCGGGACAGCTACCACCTGCGGCGGCATGAGTCCTGCCACACGGGCGTAAAGATGGTGTCCCGGCCTAAGAAGGCGGCGTCACAGTCATCGGCGCCGCCCACCATGGTGCCCCTCATCTCCACGGTGCCGCGCGAGAACAGTGGGAACCCCTCCTACATCTCCACCATCGCCGGCATCCTCACCACGGCGACCACCTCCTCGGCCTCCACCGGGGCCGGCATCATGTCCGCCACGGCCATGGCGGGCGTGCAGGGGCAGGGCCAGCAGCAGGCCGCGCCCAAGAAGCCGCCCAAGCCGGTGAAGAAGAACCACGGCTGTGAGATGTGCGGCAAGGCCTTCCGTGACGTCTACCACCTGAACCGCCACAAGCTGTCGCACTCGGACGAGAAGCCCTTTGAGTGCCCCATCTGCCAGCAGCGCTTCAAGAGGAAGGACCGCATGACCTACCACGTGCGCTCGCACGAAGGAGGGGTCCACAAGCCCTACATCTGCTCTGTGTGCGGGAAGGGCTTCTCCAGGTACCTTTCAGTCGTGTGTGTCTGTGTCTGTGTGTGTCTGTGCAGTGTCTGCAGGGTGTGTGGTGGCAGCAGGGTTGTTTGTGTTTGTATGTACGTATGTTGACTGGTTGTTTCTCTGCATATGTTTGTGTGTTGTGTGTGTGTGGGGTATGGGATGGAGATGGTGGGATTTGTAATGCAGTATGTTTTATGGCTTGTTTCATCGCAGTGTACAGTTTACTGTTGAAGTGAATTATGTCAGGCTTAAAGGACAGCGCTCTGTATCGTGTCCATGCGTGTGTGGCCTAGCTGGGGAGCGTTTGAGCTTGTGCGTGTGGCTCCACTGCACTCCTCACCTTCTGCCCAGGGAATCTCATTAAAGCGGCTGAGCCAGTGAGCGGGACTGGGATTTTCCTCTTTCTCCTGCTGGAGGCCACTCACGGTGGCTCTCCTGTCCAATAGTTGTTACAGATGCAGTCTTTGTTTGGTATCTGGAGTCAGGGTTTCCCCTGTCCGCTGTTCCCTAACCTCATCTATTGCCAGATTGAAAGCAAAACTGATCCTTGTTCATTTCATGTATTCTCCTCAGTGAGTTTTTGTGGTTTTCAGTCACCACAAACACACCCAGTACAGATCTAGGATCAGGTTTCTCCATGTTCCTAGCCTATGTTTACCTGTTGTGATCAAACACTCAAAACTGAACCTGGATCAGCACTCCTGCTCTTGGATGTCTAGGGCTCTGGGTTTATTACTTCTGAGTGCTCCGCTGCTGCAGTCAGGGAGGGCGAAAAGAGGGTTTGTTGGGGGGGTTCACTAAATTGCTATGAGATTAATTTTGCCGCAAGCAATAAAACAAACAATGAAAATTCCACTCCAGACGGAAGGGCCTCCCCGTTATTGCCAGGAAAAGATCCGGCGAAACAAAAGAGGAAAGAGAGAAGTCATTTTTCAGGTTGGGGGGCAGAGAAAAGGCCCTGGGTCTGTTTGAGAAGCGGTTTCAGGAATACTTTATTACCTCCAGGGTAACCCCTTTGCTTGATACTACATTGTCACCCTCCCAAAGCCAACACCTGCGTTGGCGGCGAGTGCGGGCACGGGAATGATGGGCAGCTCTGGGCTTGACCTGGGCGCAGTTCCAGACCAGTGACGCTGTGCAGGGAGGGTATCGCCCATGCAGGGCGCCGGCCGTGGCGACGCAGCACTCACTGGCTGCCAGGGAGGGATGTCCGCGGGCTAAAGGCGTCTGGCAGCTGTTGTCGCCTCGTGTTAGCAACAAAAGGGAGGGCCGAGGAGGCAGCGACTGTGGTTCAGAGAACCCTTTTTAAGCTTGCACATCTCCTCTCTTTAATGGCAAAAGCCTTTTCGCCAGTGTGAATCCACTCAGGAGGCACTCCCAGCATTTTTGCAGCTGAGATAGTAGGGATTCTCACTCTCTCGCTTCTCTTAACCTCAGCGGACCTTGTCCGATGGAGGCTGAATGGGGAACATGGTTCAGGTCGGGGAATGCAGTCTTGCAGACTGCCTGCATTCTGCTCACAGTGCTGGGCATTTCCACGGAATGCCAAGGATTTGCAATGGAACATCTAGGACCGGATGGATTGCTAGAATGCTTGAGTCAGTACATTTAGGTGTATTTGATCAATATAGGTTTTTGAAAAAAAAAAAATAAATAAAATAAAAAAAAATAGGTAACTGAATACAATACTTGATATTTTCATAATTTAAGAGGTAATGGGAAAAAAGGAAGCAGGTGCTATATTGTAAAGCCAAACAAAGCTTTGTGTTTCTCCTCTTGTCACGACACCGTCATTTTCATGAATCTCTGACCGTTGCCTGTGATTGGAACTGCAGCTGTGGACTGTGGAAAATTTCAATATGTATCTCTCCATCTCCCCTCCTCCAGGCCTGACCATCTAAGCTGTCATGTGAAACACGTTCATTCGACCGAGAGACCGTTCAAATGCCAAGTCACGGTAAGTAATCCCTGGCCGTGAGAAGCCTTCCCCAAAAACCTCAGCTATTGCAAGTGTATTTAAATTCTTGGAACTCGGTAGACTAAGTCAGGAAAGACATCTGTGTCAGGTTGTTTTTGCCTCATTGGAAATCTCAACCATTAGATCTGAACCGTTGAATATGAACCCTTTGAACCTCTGGATCCACTGTTAAATGACACAACTTTTTTTTTTTTTTTTTTTTTTAATGTAAAAGAGTGGTGAAATTGAATTTCATGAATCGATGAGTATTATTGGGGCATAGCAAAATATGTTCCCTATCTTGAAATTGTTTTCATAGTAACTTGTTTTGATTTCTTTCAGTTGTGACAGGGCTACTGCAGGTGGTCGTAGTTGTTGAAATATCCTACTAGAATGGCGTGGCTGCTGTTGCATCCTCTGTCTCATACATTTTGGGTGAAAAATCAATGTATTCCCTTAGTATTCTCCCATAGGCCACAAATAGTGGTGGAGGTGGGGAGCGGAGGCTTGGAGCCCTTTCACATACCGAATTCAAATGCCCTTCCGTCAGCGCTTCAAATGCAGATACCAAGAGCCAAGTGGAAACCATAGGGAAACTGAGGAAATTGGAATCTGGAATTGGTAGCCCTCTCCCAAAGAGGCGTAGACTGTACAGCCCAGTTATATTCTGCTGTAGTCCTCCCTGCAAATGTCAAGGGTATTTTTTTTCCCCATTTGATTACCTCCAGTAAGTGCATCAGGGGAAAAACATGTAGCCTGGCTAACTGGGGAGCACACTCCTCTGCTCACATTTTGTTTAAGTGTCATTCCTGAGGATTGTTGCATTAAAAAAAAAAATGGTCTGCTTTGGAGAAATGGGTTATGAAATTACGTAGGAAATTTTCTGGCACACCATGCCGGGGGTGCCTACTTTTCAAAAACAGTGGGCAACAGATTTCCAGAACTGACCTTTGGAAACAGTTGGTGAATTTGTGAACTGGGTATTTCAAAACATGGAGAGGCTGTTTCACTATGGAGGCAGATAGTTTCCACTGCAGTGTAACATACTGCTTAGCAAGTACAGTAATGAGTTTAGGGAGCCCCTGCTTTCGCTACTATGTGTTGAGTTACTTCTAAATAAACTATGCTGAAGGCACAAAATTAAGCAGCCTGCACGGTCCTCTGTATCTGGCATGTAACTTCCTCAGCACTGGTGCAACAACATGCATGTAAAAATGTGCTTGGCTTTTCAAGTGACTGATCGTTTTCCTACTCTGAGGAAAGAGCAGGCAGGCAGTCATGAGATACCTTACTTAAAAAGCCTTGGAACAGGACAAGTCAGTTAAAAGTTTGAACTGTAGTTGCATTGTTGTTGCCGGTATTAATATAGTATTTATTTTAAGGTTTGGTCATTTTGAGCAAATTTTCTGCTATCTACTTCAAATGCCTTCTGTAAATAGGTATGGGGGAAGCAAACTGGTCCAAAAAATTCAAAGAAAAATTTATTAAAAAAAAAAAAAAAAACAGAAGAAAAGGTTGAAAAAATAAGATGGGGTGGGGGGGAGAGAAGAAACTTGCTGTGTAAAGATGGAAATTTGGCAGCCCTGTCTGTGGACTATGTATTACAAATTTCAGTGATGAATTTGAAAGGTGAAATGGCATTTAATTGCATGGGTTTGAACCAGCCTATAGTTGAAGGCATTTTGTTTGGTCTGCTTTGCAGGGTTAAAATGTGACCCAGCACTTCAGCACTTGCCCAGACACATTGGCCATTTTGGCTCTTTTGGCAGTACTGTATTCCAGCAACAAAAGATCCTACTCAATCTGTCATGAGTGAGCTAAGCATTTGTGTGAACTGCCCAGTATTTAGCTATGGTGCATTTTGGGAAATGTAGTTCAGCACAGGAACACTTTCCACTTTGTTTGGCACGGAAGTGGAGTATCAGTGCCAATGTGAAAAGGCTCTTAGTGATATTTTGGAGGCAAAGACCACTTAATGCAGTTTGCCACATAAAATTGGCTAATAAAATCTTGGAAGTAACTGACCTCACCAATTCAGGCCATTTTTTTTGCCTACTGTAACCATAATTGTTGTCCACAGCTTTTGCTGCTACTATTTTTTGCAAAGGAAGCAGCAATTTTCAAATTATTAAGTAAGTTTCTAGAAAAAAATATGACCCAAAGTCCTCTTAGTCAACAAAAGCCTTCCCCTGGCTCCTGCAAAATATTGTCTGCATTGGAGTCCCCACACTTGCTGAACCCACTCTTTTTTTTTTTTTTTTTTTTTTTTTTTTTTTTTTTTTAAACAATGGCTAAGGCAACTTACTAGCAAATGAGAAAGGGCTAGCTCCCTCTGGGAATCTGTTAGCTGGCTGTCTTGACTCTGAGCTTCATTGGAGCCCCTGTGTTGCTGAGCCCGGCTTGGGCCCTTCTGTGTCATGTGCTGCAGGCCTGCACATCTGCCTTCGCTACCAAAGACAGACTGCGCTCGCACATGATCCGACACGAAGGGAAAGTCACCTGCAACATCTGCGGCAAGATGCTCAGCGCGGCCTACATCACCAGCCACCTAAAGACACATGGGCAGTCCAACTTCAACAATTCCTGTAACAAAGGTATGGCAGCAAACCCCCCCCCCCTCCACCATACTCCCAACCATCCCCCCCCCCCAGCATTAGTCATGCGTTTCAAGGTTCCACATACTGACGCACATCCAGGTGGGCGACTTGTTTGTCACCATGACTACCCAGAAGGGCGGAGATTGTTCGCTGCTCACTGGCATCAACAGGGTTATTTTCCTGGTTTTCTTGATTTTTATTCATTTATTTTTTAATCATTTCTTATTATTATTTTTTTTTTAGGAACTGACAGTTGGTCTGTATATGCTTCGTATAATGTGCATTGATGTTGTTTATTTGTTATGTGACGCATAGTTGTATGAATGACCCATGTATGAAGGGGCCTGTTATGTTCAAAGGTGTCCATGTTCGTTTTGGCTACATATGGCCTGAATCAGGAGATGATAAGAATGCTTTTCTTCCGAATGTGTCACGTCTGCATTGTTGGACATTTTACAAAGCACTGAGAGAGCTGTTCATCTTATTTTATTTTGTTTTATTTTTGTTTGGTTTAACAGGGACAGCATACAGCCACTATCCCAGAATTAGTGATGTAGCTAAATTTCATCTTTAGCTCCCCGGTTTAGTGGCATTGTTGACGAGGGTCTCGCTGCCTCATGCTTTTGTTTGTCAACGGAATGGCATTTTTGACGAGCAGCCAACCTCTTGGTCAGGGATAACGTGGTCCTCCGGGGATTTCCAGGGTCAGTGAACTGGATGACCTCGTTGTGTAGTGTGTGGCTCATGGCTGGGCAGAAGGAATTCAAGGTGCTTCTGTCCTTGTGTTCCACGTCACCAATAATCATGCCATTCTTAATTTTATTTTTTATTTCATTCTCTTCTGTATTGTTTTTTTTTTTGCTGTGAAGGCAAGATCTGTCAGTGTTAAGCCTGCATTCACTGAAGCTTATGCGATCAAAGTCATGGATTTTAGCCCTCTGCATCCTTAAGAACATTCATTTAGATTAGATTCAGGACATGAAAAAACCATTCTTTGTTTGTCAAAGAATGCTTTGTCATTTCTGTGAAAAGGTACACACGTCAATCATTTCTAGTTAAAGGTAAAAAAAAAAAAACATCCTACATGTCCTATATTCCTGACAGTTTACATTTGCTGTCTGTAAACAGTTTAGAAAAAGAGGGCTTAAAAAATTATTCTCCTCAGTTTTATGCTAAGAATAAGGTGGATGGTAGGTAAAATTGTACTGAAAGATTCATTTCAAGCCAAAAAAATCATTCGAGCAGCATGACAAAACAGACCTTGTCATTGCATGTACGCGTGAACTCTGAATGACATGCATCCTGGCTGACAGAAACTTATAGCCTGTAGCACAAACATGTTCTGAATTGTTCTAAATTTTAAACTGGAAGCGCACTCGACAGTGAATTAGTTTCGTTGTACACAAGAAAAGTAGGGTTAAAGGAGCGGACGCAGCTGATATCTGATACAGCCAGAGAAATGTTTTAATTTCCTCCGCTCATTAAATGTGTTGAGAAGCACAGCTTGCGGGGGAGCTGGTGAAGGAGATGAGTTTTGACTGAAGCGCTCTCCCATTGGCCCCCTCGGCGTTGGCGGCCTCTGGTTTATGCTTTACCGCCATCGGGGGTTACCATACAGAGAGGAGTGCAGATGCCATACAGAGAAGCATTTTCCACCGTTCACTGCCTTTCTCCCCTCCCAAATAGTCCCACCTCTTCACCTCTGTCTACCCTACAAAAGAGAATTCCGTTCGTTTCAAAGCGCCTTCCTTCGTCTTAATTCACAAACATTATCAGTTCAGCTTTTTTTTTTTTTTTTTTTTTTTTTTTTTTTTTTTTTTTTATAAATATAGAGTACAGAATGTTGAGGAACAGATCTTCCTCCCACACACACACATTCATTGGCTTATCTTAACTCCCTTCCCTGCACAGCAGAATGCACCATAAATGAGCGTCTCCTCAGTAAGTTATTCCATCTTTTGAGTTTGTTTTTATTTCTTGTCATGTACTGTTGTTGTCCCCCGCCACCCCCTCTATTTTGTGAAATGCAGCTAGCAAGTATTTTTCTCCTGCTAACGGTGAAACAGAATAATTGATCTCATTCAGTGTCGGAGTGCGATTCCCGTACCCAAGTGGAAACGTATTTACCTCCTGGCAACGCTTTTCATTTGAAACCTGAGCAGTGCATCTATTCTACTTTGATTATACAAGGCTTAGTGTTTATTAAACTCAATAGTCATTAGCTTCATGAAAGGCAATATCAACAATTACACAGTTTGGTGGGGCACCCAAAGCCACCATTCTCTTTAATGGAAAAGTAGTTAAGAGAAAAAAGAGAATATTCCTCAAGCTCCCTTAAATTCCATGCCAATAGATCTGGAGTAAGTGCCTGTTTTTTGGGTTTTATTACATTTACTTTTTCTTAATAACATAAGCCAGTAAGAATCTCAATGGTTGTGTGTGTATGCGCAGTCAGATTTGCTGCAGATCCTCTTCCCCTACTGGCCAGTGATGTTCCTGTAGTGGGCGGCTGTCTGGGCTGACCCTGTCATTCACAGGGGGTGCTTGCCCCAAGGGAGGGCGGGCGGGCAGGTAGGCCGCATTAACGCCGCCCCAGGCCCGAAGCACCACAGCCCGGGGGTGGCTGTTCCGTTGTAACCCTGTGTGTCTGTATTCCTGAATAGGGCTAGGGGACTGGCAGTGGAGCTCCACAGGGGTTCGAAAAGGTAATACTGTAGTGTGCTAGACAAACCCCCGCCCGCCCCTCCCCCACCTCCATCTCCCTACTTAAACAACACAGTCTCGAGTACGAGCGGACTCACCTTCTGCACCACAAACACTTTTTGTATTGACAGTGAAGCTGTTTCTTATCAGCTGAGTGGATATTGCACAAACAGTGTATGACTTTGGTTTTGCTCCCTGTCAGTGTAGCCACAAATATCAAAATGGATTTGATTTAAACACTCAGGTGTGTTCTCTCAGCATCAGTATTTAGTATTCCATCTTGCTATGGCAACCACTGATGATCAGAAAGTTCAGCACTGAAGTTTTAAAGCTTGACTATTGCATTCTGTGATCTGGTTTTAAAATCATACTCACATGATTAGTTGGGCTTTTTCTTTTTGCCTTTTTCCATTCCACAGTTACGTGACTGAGTTTAATTTCATGTTGGGCAAAATGCATAACATACACTACACTTTCTGTTTACATAATCCTAAATCCAGAGCTATAGTTCTTCCATGCTTGCTTGGTTTAACTGCCCAGAGGAGAGAGGAGGCTTCAGTCTTGCACATTGATTTATGCTTGTTGTTTTTGTCTTTTTCTAGACACTAACGAGGTCTGCAACTCTGCCTCAGCCACACCAGTCACAGCCTCTGCCCCCATCACCACGGCGATGAACCGCGGCAACGTCAGCAGCAACCCGGTCACCATAGCGGCCCAAATGAACATTACCACCAGCACGGTCAACATCACGTCGCCGGTCAACCTCCAGCACCCGGTCACCATCACAGGCCCGGTCAACATCGCCTCGGTCAACATCCCGGCCACCGCACCCATGAACATCGCCCACCCGGTGGCCATCACCACGCCCATGCCCATGAATATCACCGGGCCCCTCAACATCGCCATGAGGCCCATGGAGAGCATGCCTTTTCTGTCCCAAGTCCTGCCTTCATCCCCGCCCTGGTAAAAAAAAAAAGAAATAAAAATTTACAAAAACAAACAACCAGAAGGGGAACTTCCAGCCCCCGTATTTCAGCCCCTCATTCTCTACCCCGCCCCTTTTCATCATCCCCACTCCCTCCCCTCCCCTTCCCTCCAAACTCCACCCCTAAATATTAACGTTTACTCGGTGCAGGGGGCATGAAGAGAGGCGTGACTGCAGCCCTCGGCACTTTGGCTGTGACAAAAAAAAAAAGCAGTGCTGCAGCACAAAAAAAGAGAAATCTTATAGGAGAAGGCTAGGGCTTTTTTTTTTGTTGTTGTTTTTTTTCTCCCTTGTTTTGAAGGACATTTGAGTTTAGTTTTGGGTGTTAAATGGAAAGCATGACGGTTTGTGATGAATTGAAGGGGCACGGCCCAGCTCTGCTATCACAGGACACCTGGACGTTTGGGTTTGGGAAGGGGAGGGAGGGAGGGAGGGATGGAGGGAGAAAGGTTAAAAAAAAAAAAGGACAAATGCAATAAGTGTGCATTGCTGGTTTTAAAGTTTCAAAGGATCTCTCACAAACTAGTGGGTGTTTCTTAGATCTTTATGATTTTATTACTTTTTTTTTTTTTTTTTTTTTTTTTTTTTTTACTGTATCCTGCTAATCAGTATTTAATGTTTTTAAGGAAAAATGGCAACAAAAGGGACAAAGGCTTCCACTGCAAGGGAAGATTATTTTTCATGACACGCATGTAAACTTGATTTTACAGGTAAAGGAGAGAAGCTTTCTTTTTCTTTTTCTTCTTTTGATTGAGGCACAGACTGTATGTTGTACAGTTGCGTGACTTGATAATGTTAACCCACTCCGATCACTCTTCTGTCGTCTTAACTCTACAACATTGAGTCCCTCACAACTGTTAAAGATATCTTCAATTTATTATTCATCTTTGGTTTGCGATGGCTGGGATATGCTTGTTTTTACTTGGTCGTCGGTGGGCGTTGGTCTTTGGACAGGAGCTGGAAGTTGAGTCTTGCACTGAATGCATATCCCGTGTGTAATAAAACAGCAGTATTATCAAAGATCAAAAAACTACGAGTGTTAGGCAGCCAGCCTTTTATTGTAGATACCGGGGCCATCTAGTGGCCTGGAGACATCATGCTGAGAGATTGGTCCTGAAGTTCACCAGTTTTTTTTGCAATGAATATTATCATGTTGGTGACAGATTGTAGTTTTACCAGAATTATTTTATACCCTTAATTTTATTTTTAATTTTGTTTTGTTTTTTTTTTTTTTTTAAATTGAGGACCCCATTAGTATGGATGTCTGCTCAGGAATCTTGCAGAGTAGCCCAGTAATTTGGTTTGTGTTAAAACAATGAATTAATGTCTAACACAACATTATCCTGGTCTTTTTTTCCAAGTTACTTTGTAAATACTTAACACACCATATACTTTTTTTTTTTCCTTTTTTTTTTTTTTTTGCTAAAAGAAATAAACGTAGAAGCCCTTCACAGGTCTGGAAGCCAAGAACTTTAGTCACTTTTTATACCGCCGTCCATATGTTAAGGAGAGAAAGGAAAAAATAGTTTTAAAATTATTCCTGATATTGTTGACTATTCTCATTCAGTACCTTCACAAATTTACCTTTGAACCAAACCTGTCATCTGGGTTTGACTGCATTGGCAATAATTTCTCAGAGGTCTCTTTATGACGCGAGAAAAAGAACCAGGAGGCATTGAAGCATCAAAGAGGGAATCCCATGTATTCCTTAGGAGCGCTGAGGAACGGTCAGCCAGACCCACCTCTTCAGTTCTGACGTTCTCTCTCTCTTGGTTGTGTTTCACTGAACAGGTCTGCCCAGCACTTATAACCCAGTGTACAAAAGGCTCAGACGTAAACCTCTGAGCCAGTTTGAAACAAACGGCTATCGGAAACAGTGTGGATTTTGAGAATTAGTGTAGCATTTTTAACTATTTTTTTGTTTTATAACTTTTTTTTTTTGGGGTGAACATAATGCCCGGTTGCTGTGCAAACCAAGAATGGCTTAAAAAACAAACAAAAAAAAAACATACACAGTGGGTAGAATCCCTCTACACCTCAGTGTTGCATGAGAAGTGGAGCTGCAGGATTTCGATACGTCATGAGCTCCAAATAAAACCAAACTACAAGAGGGATGGAAAAAGATACTCAATTTTGTGATAAGAAAACACTAAAAAGAAAAACTACACTTTGGGGGGGGGGTACAGGTATGTAATACTGAACTGAAATAATGATTATGTTTGTCCTGCTGCAGCGAAGTAATTCGAGCATAAGCTCTGATCTGCTACATTGAATGATGGTGCACTCTGAGAAGCTGTGTGGTCCCTTATCCGTATACATATTGATAGACGCAGGACAGCCGAGGGAATCCTCACGTCTGGACTTTTATCAAACCTTACACTCAAGTGTTCTGTTTAACACATGTCCCGTTACCATGGTGAACAGGTATCTGTATCATTTTGCTCTGGTGCAAGAGGCACTGTGTATGCCTATTCCGAAAGAACACAAGAAAATGCATGAATCGAGATTATTACCAAGTCTTGCTTTTGAAGAGGGAATGGCTTGACAAATGTTTGCTCCTTTTATGCATTATCAATGTGCTTTTATAGGGAAAGTTTGACACTTGTTTTTATCTCAACGGAATAAATTGGAAATGCAGTGATATTTTTTTTTTTAAATAACTGATTTGGAAAATAAAGTGAACAATGTTAATTTTAGCCGTCAAAGATGAATTGGCAGACCTTGGGCCCTTGTGAAGGCAGTTGAATGTATATCTTTGTACAAAACCATTTAGTTCTGAGGATGTGGTAGTTACAATAGACACGTGAAAGAAAAAAGTAAGATAACCTTTTATAAATCTTTTGTATTAGAACATTAACAATGGTAATTTTTTTGTATATATGAAGACTAGGCTTTCTGATTAGCAGAAAGGTAAAACATTCCTACATTTTTTTTAAATGTATGTTTGTCAAATAATTATGTAAACATGCCCAATGTTTTATGTGCCTTTTATTTGGGTTGTCTAAATAAAAGAAAACTATAAAACATGAGGGGGACTTGTCTCTGTGTGCTTCTTTATGTTGACCATAATGTACTAAAGAACAGAAAGTAATCCTGTTGTGAAACCCCTCCACTTGGAGCTCATTGGCAGTGATTAATATCTTGGTTTACACTAAACCAAGTTCAGGTGGACCTCATCCTAGCGGTTTCCCAAGAGCGTGGGCTTGTGCTCCTCATTGCCCGGAAAGCGCATTAGCAAAGCCTGTACGTTCTTACACCGTGTCGGTACCTGAACCTTGGTCCTTGTCCAAAGAGAACTTCCTCTTAGTAATATGTGATGATTGAAGTGTTTGTGTGCCAAACCTGCTGTTGTCTGGTTAGGAATGGTGTGTCTGCTTTTCGCGTCGTCTCGTGGCAACCTCGAAAGCCATAGGTCATTCTGAGTACGGCAGTCGATTTTCATCCGGTTTGGACGAATCATCCAGTGTTTGCACGGTAATGTTTAATGCCTTCATAGGGTGGTTTTGTAGGTACCTGTCACTCTGCTAGTTTTTTTTTCCTTCTTATTTTTGAGAGTGAGAGATCACCGACGTGCTTTTGATTAGGTGCAAATTATACAATGTGAGGAGGTTGGTGAAGTCTAGACTTCTTTGGGTATGCATCGACTGTCCAATAACTGCTGCACACAGGCGCGCTTGTGAGCAGCCGCGCTTGTCTCCTGCTCTCAGGAATGTGAAAAGCCAGGCAGCTGCTCGAGCCGCGTCAGCTCGCACTCTGGCATTGCCACGTGCGGAATAATGGTGCCATTCATTGACACCAGCAGTTTGCAACACGCGCACACATACAGCTCCTGTTCTTGCATCAACACGCACCTTTTTTTTTTTTTTTTTTTTTTTTTTTTAGGGTTTTTTAATTCCTTAACTGCATGTTATTCATGGACAAGTTTGCAATAATCTCATTTGAGGGTTTCAGGAAACTGGAAAGAAACATACCGATGATATAATTAAGGTCGTGTGAAAAGTATCAATAGGAGGATTGTGGGGTGAAGGAAATGGGGATTTAAAGTCTGTTCATACTTGTGTAGTTACACCGCACTATGTCAGTAAAAGCCTTAACCTCTGATTATTAAGCTTTGGTACATCACCCTGCTTCTATGTCTTTTTGTATCTACTTCCATTTGTATTTCAATTCTCCAATTTTTCGCTGCACAGATATTGATCCAGCTTGCACAGAGTGCTGTTGGTGTCTCATGTGACCGACCTTTACGCTAACAATGGACCATCTGCTGCAAACATTGACGTTAACCAGTTCATTGCCCCTCTCTTGCACTTCAAATCATACCGGTGTTTCTCATTTGTAATTTTTTTGTATTGTGAGGTAGATCAATTAAAGAAAGTACATGATGAAACCAAGCAAACCTACATAGTAAACATGGACATCGTAGAGTTAAATAAAAAAAAAACATTTCCAAGACATATATTTATTTTACAGTTTGTACAAACGTGATGGAACCAAAGTTTTAATGCGTGACCCCTTAAAGCTGCTGAATAATCACCAGGCACCATTTGGTGAAAAGGATTTTGATAACACGTTTTGAAAAACACAAACAAACTTGTCAGCTAAGATGTGAACTCTTTACTCCTAGGGCATATCTTATAACTTGTTTACATGCATTTAATTTATTCAGTCTCTATACACGTTAAATCACACCAAAACCTCTCGTCTGTAAATGTTAATGCGTAGGGAATATTTGGAAGCAGCAGTGAACGGTTTCCAGGTGGTTTGATGACTGTGCTTGAAACACACTTTCACACCTGTCCAGGTATCTTAAAGCAATGCAAATATGGAACTACCCAGCCGCGTTCCACCTGGGCTCTTACGGTCTTTACATTTACGGTAAGTTTGAATTAAATAAATGTTAAAATAAAATGTTCATTCACAATCACCTGCGCAGTCATTTACAAGTAAAATACATATTACAAGTAAAAAATAACATTAATTGCCGGACAAGTATCTTGAAAAACATAAAATGATAGCTACTTCCATAAAAATAGCTGTCAACAATGTTATTCAACTTAACACTGCTACACAGCATACCCATTCAACAAATTCAGTTCACAATACTAATGAGATTTGAGGTCCTCGTTCTCCTTGATAAAATTAAAATGCTGGAAATAAGTAGTTCCCGGCACCCTCCTCTGCAGTTTCTGTGCATGCATTTCACTCGACTCTCCACTAGGAAGCTGTCTGGTTCTTTGTCTCTCGCGACCGTCCGTGCAACAGAAAATCTGACAGAATTGTGCATCCCTTCTGGGCTACAGTTGATACAGGCAGCGTTCCGTCGAAACTTGTGGTGTGAAGAAGCGCGGTCTCCGTCAATCGCCAAAGACTGCAATTACAGCACCATCTCCTCAATTACCACAACATGATTGTAATGTAGCAGATAGGAATATGCTGTCATCCTGGACGTTTGCTATCCACTTGGTAAGGGATTCTGATTTATTTCCTTTCATTATGAACCTAATATGAAATATGTTGATCCGTGCCCAGATAAGACATGGTAACGTTGTTTGTAATAGAATGAGGGTAGAACATTTTGCAACCTATATAGGGCTTCTTCCATTGCTAGAAGGGATATTGAACAAGCTACCTAATAATTTGGTAAGACGTATAACGATAAAAATGGAGGTGAATAGTCTTAAATCTGGATTGCGATTTAACCTGGTTAGATTTCATGGTGGAATGTTGAAGTGGTCTTATCGACGAGGCCTCGGTAAAATTTAGTGTGCCCTGGCTTGTGCCGCTGTAGCGGCGCGTCTACGGGGCCAGGATCTCGCAAATTAAGCTGCATTGTTTGCCTCGTTTATGCGAACAGTAAAAGCAAGCAACAATGCATGCAACATTTACTAATATGTCTTAGATTACGTCAGTTGTCTTGCGTAGCTTGCCCGGGTGTATAGGTAACGGTACTGACAGGTAGGCTAGCAAACATTTATTGAGACTGTGGTCTAAAAGTCATCTGGTGCCAGGCTAGCCGAGTTGGTTTGCTGCTGTTATGTGGAGCTACCTAGTTCAGCGAAATTCTGTTTCCGTTATATTCTTCTACAAAGATTGCTTGACTAACGTTCGACAGATCATTTAATACATGTTTTTCATGACCAATGAAAACTACAATCCGGTGTTTAGCTAGCCAACGTCACATTAAACCCTAACTGAAAACAAATTCGCTTCCTAACTAATATTTGCCCGGTTATCAATCAATCAAGGTAATTACACTGGTTACGTACAGGTAGTCAACTTGTCTGGACTCTAAAGTTAGCGCCTTTATAACCACAAGAAGTCTGGTCAGTTCCTTTCTCTCATCCTCGACTTTTGACTTTGTTGTTATTCTCAGTCATATTTTTAAAGTCGCATATATTATCCACAAATTTACTCTCTAAGAGTATTTTTTTCTGATTTGCATTTCTCTGTATGAGTGCTCAAAATGCTCATACTTGCAAAAACGGAAAGATAACATTTCAAAACATTCTATGTGATCTTCTTGGAGAACTCCTCCTCGGTTTTGATTCCCATAAGACGCTAGACAACATAGCACACAATAGCCTAGTATTTATGTCCTTCAACAAAGCCGGTCTATGACTAAGCAGTAGTATTGTTATTTCTTAGGATCTCGTAAATTATAGCCTGAATGGAACTGAATAACCAACGTGCTTATTTCTAGTTACAAAGATCTTCTTTAGGAGCACTGAACCATTGCCAATTTTATTGACCCATGTAGTGAAAACACATCTCTCTGTGAACCCCCAGCACTACCCTGTCAAATGTATTAGGCATTTTCTTCAGTATCCATTGGGGCAATCTGTTGTAATTTGTGTGAGTTGTAATTTGGAGGCCTGTTCTCTGTTACACTTTAGGGAAGAAGGTGAAGAAGGTACACCCCAAACAAGACCTATCAGTAGTTTAAATTAGGTGGTTCACAGGGTGTGGATAATTTCCTGTGATATTCTGTATGCTTTGAGGTTTTCGTCATTGTGTTTCACTGGAAGCCATTCTGGTGTGATTCTTAGTGTAGTCACTTTCTCACAGATTACGTCCTTTCACTGCTGTTCTGTGTTAAGGATTGCAGTCCCAAAAATACCAAATGGCAGATACTGTTTCGCTGGCTGGCAGGGGTTATAGTTTTCATTATTCCGCAAAAGTGGCTCCTGAACTCAAACCTTGTGTGGGGAATTTACTCATGAAAGTTTCCTCTTTTGTCTGGTAGCAAATTTAATTTAACAATGAATTTGTGTATTGAAATGAATTATTTTGGAACATTATTTGTTTTTGTTTGAACTGGCTTACTTCCTCTGAATGATGCGACAGCATTCTCCTCAGAGATGAGCCCCTGTGCTTTCAGCTGCTCCTTGCCAAATTCTTTGTCAAAAACCGAGTGTGCCAAGTAGATTTTGGCTGCGAGTTATGGCAGTTGCGCGAAGAGCAGTTTGTTGAATTGCAGATCTGACTAAACTCTGTTATGCCAAATGGAGTGTTGGTGAATTTGACAGGAACCGTGGAAGTTTCCATGTAGCTCAATTTGCAGTGAGTTTGCGGCCAGCGAAGAGGAAGGAATGTATTACTGCTCTCACCGTGGTCATGCTCTGGGCACGTTTCAAACATCTCCACTTATCCCCCATGCATGTCTGGTCCATCTGATAGAGGGATGGACAGCCTATTCCTTGGTCATGGTTAGAGTATGAGATGGAAGCCATAAAGAGACAGCATTTTGTGTTGTTTTCACTTGCCTGAATAGCATTTTCTTAGGATGGCTGAGTGTTTTGGCTCTCAGACTAAATGATGCGCATCTTTTTTCCATCTTGTAGAACTTTTAATGGGGTTCATGACACAAGATTTGAATCTTTATTTTCTTTTAATCTTTTCTCAGAATGGGGGGTTAGTATATGTAGCAGGATCATAACAGACAAGAAAAATTTAATACAGAGAAGGAATGCTTTAACCATTTCCCAGTGCTTTCATAATGCAATCCTGGTAAATGTAGAAGCCTGAAACCATCTGGATTCCCAGAATAAAGGCATCATCTGACATGGTTTGTATTTATTTTTCTTTTTATTTTCTTGAGGACCCTTCTTTACTCGAAAGTATCAGCACCTATACTGGAGATGATGTGCCTGGTAGAATTCAATCACTGGCAGTTGTTGAGCTGTTACAACTCTGAGGACTGAAGATGTCACTTTTTGAGAGTGTGCTGTGATTTTGCCTTGGGATGGAGCTCTTAATGTCACTCTCAGAACATGAAAGTGGCTGAATAAGTAGGTAACCAGTTGGCCCGGCTCAGATGAGCAGCAAAATCTCAGTTTCGGCTCAGCTCAGAACCTAATGCAGCAGGCAGGGGGTTTCATCTTATAGCTAAGCATAATCCGGTGTGGCATGAGTGGCTGGGAAAGGGTAGCCATGTGGTGCTCAGCAACGTCTCTGGAGAGGGGCCTTTTTCTCGAGCTCTTCGCACAAACGCGGTGAGACCTGTCAGAGCGTGTTACAGGCGAAAAACTACGGCAAGGCCCTCGCAAAAGGGAGAACTCCTGACCTGGAACTAACCGTGAACCTTTCGGTCGTCATCACCATCCAAATGACACGCTGGACGTCCGCAGGATACCTGTGAGCGAATAGAGGGGTCGCATCCTTTTGCATGGCGTACGTCCTTTGTAGCTGGCCGTTTCTCTTGGGGTGAGGGAAACCTCTGTTTCTGGTCTGGCTGAGAACTCTGATGAACACCCCCACTCCACCCCCTCAACCCAAGTCTGCATGGAGAGGGGCCTGCAATTCTGAAGGTGTCCGTCTATTTCCAATCTAAGTATGGAGCTCATGTGAGACTCGCTTGAGACATGCTTGATGTCCTGGCAGATTACCCCTTCATTGTTAATTGTATCCCAGTTTATCTGGCCTTGCCCACTGTGAATAAGCTCTCCTTCAACATTCCATTATAAAACAGGTGGCTCAGTGTTTTGTTTTTTTCTCACTCTCTCTCTCTCTCTCTCTCTCTCTCTCTCCCTTCTAGGCCACAGTGCCAGGCGCACTGCCAGGCCGGGGGAATAGGCCCCCGCCACGCCTAAACACACACTTTCTCGAAGGACAACGATTTGTTGTCTTTTCGCTTTCACCCGTCTTGCGTATCACCGTTTCGCAAGTTGGGGGGCAGGTGCTAGGATAATCCAAGGCAAAACCGATGGAGGACATTGATAGCGGCTGCCCCACTTCCCCACAGTGCGATCAGCTGACTTAAGCGGTACAGTTGCAGGTCTGTACGAGGCTACACACACACACACAATGGTTCTGTATGTGTTCAGGATGAGGCTCCTTTATAGATGTGGATCAGAGCAGTGGCTCAGTGATGTATATCACGATGCATGTAATGTAATTGTGCAGGCTTATTTGTGGTTGGGAGAGGGAGGGAGGAGGGGGCAGGGGAGAGTAGAGACTCATAAGTCAAGCACGTGTTTTGTGTTTGTTGTCCTCTTTATATCCAAGACAGAATAATGCAGAGAAGTGCCAGTACTGCCAGCACATCTCTGTCCTTGATCAAACACTATGTATGCCACTCTAATGTACACGCACATACACACACACCCACACACACACACAATTGGTTAATTTAAAAACATTGGAGAGACGCATTGGCTACCGCTCAGGCCTACAGTGCAAATAAGATCTGTCTGGCCCCAAGCAGACAGCAGTGGTGCTGGTGATCTGGTCTAATCCTCCAGTCTAATCTTAAAATACATTGATCATGGATAAGGATGGTAATGAAGGGAGAGGATGGTAAGCATGGTGCCAGCCCCCCTTCCCTTTACCTACAGCTGCATGTCTTTGACAGCTGGTCACTCACCCTTTACCCTTTCCCCATCAAAGCTTCGCTTTTAGCAAGCATATGGCTCATCGGCCCGTTACCCTGCCCTCCCGAAGGATGATGGAGGGAACAGGGAGGGGCTACTGTTTCCCATCTGGCTGACTTTCCCCCAGGGGGTGGTGAAATTTCCCCTTCTTCTTTTTATCCCAGGGTTCTTGGGTAGTAGTGGGGAGGGGGTGGGAGGGATGCAGCTTGCGGGTTATGGGCCCTGCCTCTGTCCTTCACGTGAAGTGCTGTCCTGACTGATAATATCCACACAGATCCCCCTCCCTCTGTCGTCCTCCCTTCCCTCTTTGATGTCATTCCACTTTTCTGGTTCAGTTCAGTCTTTCTAGCAGTGGCTTCGCTCTGGCTGAAAACTTTGATTTATCGGCAGGACGTCTCCTCTGCCTCCTCCTGCCAGCTCGTGATGGTGTCTGCGGCTTCGATTAAGCCTCTGAGATGGCTCCTGGGGAACCTCCCAGCCAAATGTAAAATCCTCACATTTCCAAGCACTCGGTGTGAGCTTGCACCTGATTCAATCGCCTTCCCAGAACTCTCACCTTTGATTTCTGATACTGATACAGGTCATATAAAAAAAGTCCACAGAGAACCTGAGACTGGGGTATGATTGCTGGTTTAGGATCGGTTTTGCCTTTTAAGCTTGTGACAGATCAGGTTACACCATGGACAGGACAGACAGATCCTAGATGGGCACTCCCAATCTGAAATGCTTTATGCCCTAATTTCTGAAGCAGAATCATTCTGAAATTAAATCTCATCTTTCATATAAGCTGGTGCATAGTGTGAAAGGGTTTTTTTCTCTGAAGCCTGACACACATGTTTTGTTTTTCCCCATATGTGAAACATTCAGTTGTAACATCCTACAACATCCTCTGTTGATTTAGGAGGGACCCCATTAAAAAGACTGTCCTACAAAATGCCTGCAACTGGCTGTCACTTATTTCCACTCTGTAGTTCTCCAGTTGAGCAGCACACTTACTACAGTGGAGGGCAATGCAAGATCACTGACTTGCTCAGCATCAATACCCTTAGCAAGGCTACGGCTTCTGGTCCATGGGACTACTGGCCCACAGGTGGCAAATGTTTGGGATTCAGCTGGACACGTAGGCTGTGAGCCCCATTTTCTAGAGAACGTCTGAGGTGAGTGTGTGTGTGTGTGGGTGGGGGGTTGAAGTTTTGAAACCTGGATGAAGGACAGGAGTGTAAATGCCGCAGGGGTTTTCAGTGTCAACAGCAACACCTGTCTTGCGGATTGGCTGATGATCATCTCTTGTGATTTTACTTGATATCCTCAACAAAATGAAATGTCAGTTCTTGCAGATCTGTATCCAAAACGAACATATGCGGTGCACAGACCAAGCCTACAGTCTCCATTAAAAAAAGGTTATTGTCACCAAGGCAGAGTAATCAGACAGATTACATTCATGGATCACTGACAAATTGTGCTCATACAATTCTCAGCATCCATTTTGAATAAAAGGAGATTAAGATAAAATAATGTGCAGGTACAACCATCACCTGCATTATCAGTCTTACAACAATGTCTCAGACAAGCTTAATGTCTGCCCGGATTTACAAGGGAGTGTATATCCTGTAGTGAATCACCACTCAGGGATGTTCTGGGTGCTTATTGGTGCCAGCAGACCAAGGTAGCAGGTGGTGAGAAAATTCCAGTTTGAGGCAGCAGAAGCAGCATATGAAAATGTAGCAAAGAGGAATTTTCCACCTCCTGTCTGTCTGTTTGGTTGCCAGTGTGGCTGGGGAATCAGCTGAGCCCTTGGGAGTTGCCTTGTCGTCACTGTCGAAAGCACAAAATTCAGGGGCAACAGTGCTGTGTCGCTGCATCTTCCAGGATATTTGTGATCCAACAATCCACAGTGTGTTTCACCCCCCACCCCCACACCCTGTTTTCCCATGGGGAGGACGCAGGCTTCTGTTCCCCCATGCGGCAAGCAGCCTGGGCCGGGCCTGTTTTGAGTGTTATTACCGTCATTATTAGTTTAACAGAGTATTTTTGGATGCGCCAGGGTCATCAACCTGAGGCTTCTGGGAAGGCAGGAAGAGGGCCGCTGGTGCTTTTCCACAAATCTTGAGCAGCCGCTCCTCCTCGTTCTCCTTTTTTTTTTTTTCTTTTTTTTTTCCCTCCTTCCTCCCGAACCAGGTCAGAAACAGGGGCATTGTGGGACTTCTGGGATTGTGGCTCGTTTTGGTCCAGCGCTCGCTCTGCAGTTTCTCAATTTGTGCTTTGTCTTTTCACTGACCGGGTGGGTGTGGGTCAAAGGAGAGGTGGTCACAAGAGACCATTGTGTTAACTGAGAACAGGCTCTTGCTTTTAGAATATTTTTGTTTGTTTTGAGAGGGAATCCTTAATTTTGAAAGGGTAGCATGTTTTAGATCACCATGACAAATTCTCACTCTCATCTGATCCAGCTGTCTTGTCTGCTTTTGATGTTCAGCAACTAAATGGCATTCCACACAGAGACTGAGGATACTGAAAGTAACTGGATGTTGTAACCTACGCCCTTCTTGGTTGTGGGGATGGACAGGCTCTGATTGGTCCCTGAATAGCTTGTGTGATTGGCTAATATGATCCGGGTTACCTTGGTACCAGGCCTTTCATCAGATAGTTTATAGATAGATAGAGTGTGTGGATGTGAATTGTTAAGTCCTGTGATCTAGTTCACATGACTGGTGGTTGATCATTACACAAAACCACCCCAGAGAGGATGACTCTGTTATCCCCTGCTGTGGAGGGAGAAAAGAAAACCAAATACTGCTCTAGTACTTGCTCTAGTCATCAACTAAGATGTGGTATCAGAAGTTGTCTGTGAAAGTACGGCACTTAAATGTTATGTCCGATTTAAAAAAAAAAAAAAAAAAAAACAAGAAAAAAATTCTGAAAAGTACGAAAAAAAAAAAGTTATTCTACCCAGCTTCCAAGCAGACTTCCATTGAAGCGGGGTAGAGTCACACCACTTCATAGTGAGAAACAATTCTGTCTCATCATCATGTTTGTGACAATTGGGGCTTCTCTCCAGTCTCCCCTATAGTCTAACATCTCACTGCAAAACGAACAGTGCCATGTTCTCACGCTTTGATCCCGTGCCGTGTTTGTTGACATCGAGGTGGCCAGACATCGCAGGCTGTGTGATTGGATCGCGATGCCATCTTGGCGCTCTTCCTCAGGCTGGCTCCCTTTACTGTGGTTGCCAAGGCGTCGCAGTTGGCTTGGCTGACTGGAAACGTGGAAGCTGGCTGCCTTGGCGGGCAGATCCTTCCGATTTCGGCGGAATCTGCTTGTTTACGCCTGTTTGTCAACAGGTCGTCTGCCGTTGCCTGGATAGCTATCATGTCAGGAATTTGTCCAGTATGCTTTCAAGGAGAGTTGTAGGGAGCAGCAGGGGGGTATCATGGTCTATAGAGTCATTTAAGCAGCTTGTGCATTTCTCAGGAAATGATCAACATATTGCCAACCATATGTTTCTTTCTTTTCCCTTACCCATAGAATCTTGGCATACATTGAAGAACAAGTAAGTGGTTGGAATGATCAAATGTTTGGAATTCTGTAGCTGATTATACAAGCATTTAATTAAGATGCATAAGAAAACACAGAGTCTTGATTTTCAGAACTGTGTGTGTTGATGACTTTGACACCAGATACTGTGAAAGGAGACCAGTGATGACTAATTTTCTGTTAAAGTATTTAGTGATACAAAAAACTTGGGGGTTTTTTACGTGGCGGATCCCTTCTCGGTTGCACAAATGCACACCGCACATTCTCCTATTAAAGAGAGTGCAGAGTGCACTTTGGAGGGGACAAGTGTTTGTCTGCTCCCTACTGAACTGACAGAGGACATTACAGTAAGTGAACTATTTATAGAAGTAAAGGTCTATAAATACAATTAGACATTTTAAAGTGTTGGAAAAAGAATAACTAGGGAATTAAAACCTATTTAAAAAAGGAGTTCAGGATCAGAGTTACATATTTTTAAGGGGTTTCCTTTTAGCAAATGTAAGAGACAGGAATTAGGATTGTATTGTGTAGGCTACCTGGAGGTGTGACCTGGATCTGTCTGACTTAAATGATGTTTTCAACCCTAAGAGAGGGTACAGCTTTCTTTCCGCTGTGCGTTTCTTTTTTTACCCCTCAAAGTCACAACCGAGGAACATCCACAGCTCAGCATTTAGTACATGATAATATAGTTTGCAGTATGGATATGTCTTTTGTACTGACATAAATGATGATATACTGTGCAGTGCCATTTGAAAACTTTCATTTTGTGCAAGAATTGCAAAGTTGCAATACCTTGAGAAGCAAATCTGTTCTCATTGCACATCGGCATTCACCAAGGGAAAAAAAAAAAAAAAAAGAAAACATAACCACTCTGGAATGTGAAGCAGCTATGGGTATTATGCTGAGACATGGTGCTATGGAAATGGGGATGTAGATGATACTCTCATCTGGTTCTGTTTTAAACTCGCCCACGAGGCCCCTGTCTGTCCGCCCTCATCTGACAGAACTAGAGATTTGATGTGGCTGACCGCCTGCACGACCGCCAGTTTCCCCTCCGGCGAGCCTAAGGAGAGAACGCTGGCTCAGCGATGAGTGTGGGCCGTGGGGGCGAAAGGGCGAACCGTAAAGGAAATCCCCAAACCCGAAACGCACCATGTCATATAGCCTGAGACACCTGATTTTGTTTGAGTATTCCCCCTCAGATAAAAGCATGAGTCTGTCTGGGTGAACTAGGCTTCATGTCTGCATTGACCAGAGTTTGCTCACTTGGAATGCCACGATACCAGCGAGTTTTTGAGATACATTTTTTAAAAGTGGTCTGGAATACCTGCTCGATTGTAGTGGTCCAGATCAACCTCTGGTCTATGTGGACACAAGGCCTGGTTTGTTGTGGTGCTGTCTGAATGGAACTATTGAATCCTTGTTGGGATGGATGTAGAAAAGGAGAATGGAGTGGAATGGGGAAGTGCCTACGTTTAGTCCGATCTTCCATTTTTGGCTTCCAAAACGCTTGGGACAACAACCCATTTTTTCATGATTTGGCTCTGTCCTCTGCAATTTTAGATTTGTACTGAAACGATTCATATGTTGATAAAGTGCAGATGCTCAGCTTTTATTACTGGGTATTTTTCATACATTTTGGTTTCACCACATAGAAATTACAGCACTTTTTGTACACTGCCCCCCCACCCCCTCCATTATATCACTGCCTTTATTTATGGTTGCGAGGTTGACGTTTTAAACCGTGTTGAATAATAACGTTTGTTAGAGAAGGCACAGCAGTGCTTCTGCGCCTGCCATAAATTACGCACATCTCTATTGATTCAGCTGTTTGAGAGGACCGACACTGACCACGCACTCTTGTATTTTCACTCAGGAGGTAAGGTCTGTGGGCGGGGGCTTTGTGCCAGGGCTGTGTATGACTCAAGCTGGAAGTTGCACTACATCCCAGACGAAGGGGGAGACCCCAGCATGCAGGAAGCTTTCTTAATCGTCAGCATGCTCTGAGCTAGCATACCACGGCCCACATTTACTGAGCAAATATGATGGATTGGAGGTCTACGATCAGTTTTTGCCTTTTGGCTCAATGGGTAAGGATGGGGTGCAGACCACAGAAACCTGACCCTAGATCAGCATTCTTACACTGAAGCATTTTATGAATATGGGCCCAGGTCTGTTTCTTGAAAAGGGGGAATGCTATGCTAGTGATTGCCCCAAATACCTCAACTTTCTCATTGATGGCTGCAAACTGTTTCCTATTGGGTCTGATATGGAGGCATGGCCTCCAGATGACCTATCAAGATGATGGCCTGTGTACATGTGATACTTTGTTACAGTCATCTACAGTGCATCAGGCAAGTATCTCAATGGAAACATTTTAATCCAGGGTTCCTGTAGAGCATGGGAGTACATGGATTGCTGGCCTTTGCTCTCTCACCTTTTATTCAGTAACCCATTCAACTCAATGTATGAATCAAGTGCTGAATGACTGCAGAGGCCAGAACTCAGTGTAGCTGTCCAGGACCAGGGCTGGCTACCCCTGCTTTCTCAGAGCCTTGAGCTGTAGACAGAGCATATAATTTGTTATCCTGCAGTTCAGCAAATCTATGTCCCTGCTTTGACAACAGGAGTTTCATTCCAGTCAGAGCTCAGTGTAAACTGTGTAAGGTCTTGTTTTTTCAGATGCATTGGGGAGAAGTGTGGGGGGCTGGGACAACAACAGAGCAACCCACCCCTGTATGGTCCAAACAATGCTGATTAGAGACACTGAACTTCAAAGGGATTCACAAAGTGCAGAGCTTGAATTGTCAGTGGCCCTAAAGCAAGGGGGGCAGGCGGGCGGGAGGGTGGGGTGGGGAGTGGGGGGTAATAACATCACGCTAGTGCGTAACTGAAAAAGTGCATTTAGTTTTTGGGATATTTATGAGAGCACCTGGAAGCATCTGCTGCGCACTTTTGAAGCGGCGCCTGGCGGCATGGCGTGTCCTGCAGGTCCTCTTCGCTTTTCGTTGCTAAGTGGAGACGGAGCTGAGGCTGGGGAAGTTTCCGTGGCAGCAGGAGCCTGCTGCACTTTGGCTCCGAGTCAGTGTGTGGTACAATAATAAAACTCGCACAGGAAGGAAGCATCATTAACTCTTTCTGGGGCCCAGACAATTGGAAAGGGGGAGGCAGGTTTGCTCACCCGAATGAAGCTGAACCTAAGAGATGTGGAAAGGCCAGGCAACTGAACAGGACCCAGCTGCAGAATACTTTTGAAATCTTATGCAAAATGGTGAGCATTACATTGAAATGCTGTTGTGTTTTGTATTGAAAATGCATAATACTAACCCAATTACTGGGCTTTGGCACTAAAGTTGTGTTTGTACATTAGTTTTCCCATGAAATTCTGGTTTGATTGTTTGAAGCTATAAAATAAGAGTAGCTTAATTAAAAATAAGATAACAATTCTGTAGGTATTTCAACCAATAATGCAATGAAAGCCTTAAAGCCAGTGTATTTTGATATCCCTTTCAGAGTTATACAACTTTGATAGTTAAGAATCACCTTCATCCCCAAGTGAACATATCTCTAATGCTTCACTTTGTAGCATTAAAATTTCAGCTTGCTTCACTGAGTGAGTTCCCAGACCAGGACAGCACCTGACATATACTCTAAGCTGTGACATCTCTAAATCATTGAGATTTTGACACAGGGAGAAGCAAAACTAACATCAAGTGAATGCATGATTGCAATGGCACATTTTGTGTCCGAGATATTTATGAGAGCAGCTCTGATATATTCACTTCATTTGAGATTTTGACTTATAAAATATAAGATTTTGACTTTCATCCCATCTTACCATTCCAGTTTTGAACCGATCTTGTATACGAGTACCTTCGATTTGTTTTTTTTTTCCCCTATGTTCCCTACCATGTGGCTCCTGAGTGATGTACTGCTTGTATGGCATTGGTTTAATAGAATAGCTATAAGGATAACCTCATCAGTTTCAGATGGGATGAGCACTTTTGCTTTTCCTTACATCCAAAAATGAGTTTCGAAAGCAGTTGGAGCAATGTGGAACGGAAAAGCTGACCTACTTCGTGCGGCTCCTTTTTTGTTTGTTTTTGCAACTGGATAGCGCCGCGACCCACAAAGACTTTATGGGGAGCCAGTGGCAGCTAGCAGCTTGCCCTGTGGAGGATGTGGGTGGGCCCCTTGCTGATGGAGTATGGGACTGCCTCGGTGGAAAAGGGGATAGCGCCCGCCTGGAGGAAACAGGGTGGTCAACAGGTCAGCCCAGGTGACTGGGTCCATGAGCACCCAAGACGGCGCCAGACAAGGACAGCAGGGCTGGTTGCCATGGTGATGGCAGGCCAAGAGAGGACTGAAGTCGCAATGGGGAAGGAGGAGAGGGTGGGGTTCACAGTAGGGGGAACAACGCAATACTCCAGTAATGAGCTTTTCGCTGCTGGATATGCTACTTGATGCCAGAAACTATGCTTTATTTGCTCATTTATTATTCTCTTTTTGTTTTTGGGCCTTTTTTTCCCAAATACTTGCATGTCCATTTGTTTGGCCCTGTTTCAGACACCTTTGAAGTAAAGTCAGTCGCTCGACAGCTTTCTGCACGCAGGAGCAAATACAAAATTTAGGTGGCCTTCGGTAGTCCTGTCCTTTCTCTCAAGATTTATCTCCTCTCTGTCTCCTTTGCAGACTGAGCCATTTTTTTGGGTCTCCAGAAAAACCTGCATAGTCATCCCGGTATGTTAAGAGATCTGTGCTGCATTGAGAATATTGTCACTCAGCTCCTTGCAATAGGCCCTGCACCCGAGTCAGTGTCTCCACTGAGGCCGGGCCAGCCTGGAGATTATTCCCTCAGTGTTCAGCCGTGAATGGGGATGACGTAATCTCTGTGCCGCTCATTGTTTCGCAAGGGCAAAGGCTCCAGGGCTCTGCTGGTAAGCAGCTATTAGCTGTATGCAGCAAGGGACAAAGAGCCATGGATTCCATTGCTAAATATAGCTGGGTCTTAGGTGCAGATTAATATGGAATTGTGAAAATCATAGTGAAGGACTGCTGTCCTGGAGGTGTTTGATGGGAGGGGGGGCAACAAGCCTTCAGTTGATTTGTGTGATTTGTGCACACACCATGCAGGTCTGACATGGACCACCACTGAAGCCCACGTAAAGTGGACGCAGAACATTCCAGCAGCTTTTTTCTGCCACCATGCCAAAGATGCTTTGAAAATGAGCATGAAAATGTAAAAAATGACTTTAAAAAGTCAAAGTGAAATTTATTGTTTTTTTGGGGGGGATGGAGCAGTCTTTTTTATACTCTGAATAAACAGTCTGAATAAGACCAGTAGTTACAAATTTGCATCTAGTTTGCAATTCATCACAAAAATATAACTCAAGTGTTTATTTAACACTTAAGTGTGTATTTACTTTTTTATATATATATATTTTTTTTCCCCACCCAAACTGAATCAGGGGTTTTGTGTTAAAAGACAGGGGAGAAGTAAGCTGTAATATATGACTCCTCCAAAGTCAAGCTACGAGCAGACCATCAAATGTACAGCTGCATGGTAGGCCAGAAAGCACTGAGGCTGCAGATTTTAACTGGCTTAACTCCTGTTTTTCCTGAGCTTATCATTGCCTTGCCGGTGTGTTTCTCAGGCTATGGTCAGTACTGGGAGTCACAGCAATGACTGTATGAGCCACCTGGAGGCCACTAATGCAGGAATGTGGTCTGTGTGCGAGAGTCCCCTGTCATACATCATTCTATTAGCATTGGCTTTTCAGTGTATAGTTTATGTCGCTCAACCTCTAGTCACAGATATGAACTATACAAGTGTAGATTTGGAAAAAATAACATAAAATTTCGCCACCAAGCTCCACCCTGCAGCAGGTAGTCACATGATACTAAAAGACTCTTAGTTATTACTTGGAAAGGTAAGGCAGAGTTACACAAGAATCAATACCTCATTAAACTCTGTAATGTGTGTTTGCATTTCCACTAAGAGGTCCTGCAACACAATGTCTGTGTTCCTGCGTAACAAATCCAGTTCTGCAGAAGGACCACTTTCCTCAGCAGTGAAGTTTTTTTTGGATGCCACGAACCCGGTGGTCCAGATTTACTTCTGCAGGGGGAGAGAGAGTGAGAGAGAGAAGCGGATGTAAAAATGCCATCTTGATAATGGTATGGATTAGCCCTCAATCACTCCCCTCTCCACAGAGTGTTCTTTGGCCCCTGCTCCTAGCTTTCCTTGGCTGGAGAAGGACCAATAAATTTCAGGCGTGGGCAGCTATCCCCATCCCCATATATTAAAATCATGCTTTTATTAGGAGGCCGCAGTGCTGGGCTCATTATGCAGAGGTTGCAGGTTCAAGTCCCCTGATGGAGCATTGCCATTGTATCCTTGGTCAAGGTACTTAGCCTATTTACTGGAGCAACTCAGGCTATGTGAGAATATAAACTGTGTAAGTCACCCTAGATAAGGGCATCTACTTTGCAGATAAATAATAATGGGGAATAGCAGGGGACATCCCCAAAGGGAGTGTATTGAGGGTGAGCATCAACCCTTCCCTTGGAAAAACAAAACTGTTAAAAGGCCTCCAAGGGTCCTGGGGGCAGGGTTCAGGGGGCACGGAATGAATTCTCTGTGCCGCATTTAAGCCCCCATGACGGAGTGCTGGAATGTAACGCTCGGATCAGCTTGCCAGGTCATGTATTGGAGGCAGAGACCTTTGGATTGTTGGAAGTCCAGTACAGGAGACTCTGTATATTGTAGGTAAATAACAGCCCTAGTCGTACTAAATAGCCTGTTCACATCCTGTTCATGTGTCCTTAATGTTGAAGGCTGTGGTGGTCACATGTATAAGACTTGTTGTATTTTGTACTTTGTGTGTTGTACTTTGACAGCCCACGGGCCCATGGGCTTACAGTATACCTCAGGTGACCTGTGCAGTATGCAGCATTGTAAGACGTGGGTCATTCCCATGGTCCTTAGCGGTGGTCCTGGTGAGCAGAAAGGCATGCCTTGTTTATGTTGTTACAAAGTAGAACTTAACTAATTAATTAAAGCAGTCAGTCCCTAAGCTCTTCTCTCCTGGTTAGATGAGTCTCAACTTGATGTGAAATTTTTTAAAAATTTAATTTTAATTTAAGAATAATTAACTAGGACTGCTGTTTAACATCAGGAGGGCCAAATTAAAATTGCAAATCTTCTCGGTGATGTTAAAGCAAGTGTATCTTTAAATCAGCGAACAAGAGGGACATTGGATGGAAGTTGCTTTCAGTGCAATAATGGTGTTTAAAAGGTATGGAGATACTTCTTAACAATAACCATTACAAAAGAACAAAATGCCCCCACACTCTTTGAACACAGATGTGGTTCATGTGTGGAATGTGTCAATAAAAAGCTTAATTCCCATTGGCTGAGTCCCTCCGGCCTGGTCTTGTATGAGGTGAAGAGCCCCCAAACATTAGAGTCCTGGGTCCCATCGACGGAGGCCCTGCTGGGCATGAAAACAATTTCCCACGGCTGACACCAAATCCTGGTCATGGTGTCGCTTTGGGGCAGAGCTCGGCCAATAGAGGCGCAAGTTTGTGCCTGTGCATCAGAGACGGGGGTCCACCCAGAATATGACACGATACTGTCAGATGCTTTTGTTTTTTGTTTTTTTTTTCCCCTCTTGGTGGAAGGCCCACTGAACAGCTGTCTCTAGATTCGGTATGCCTGCCCTGGAGAACAATGCGCTCTCTCAGGAATGCTACTGTTTGGAAGAGGACCAGAGCAACACCCATCAAACTAAACCCATGGCTGTTTTTGTTTTTTTTTTTTTTTGTTTTGTTTTTTTATTATTTCTGAAGCTCACTTTCTCATATGAAGAACCACCCTCTGCTCACAGCCACAGTTTATAAATGTTAATCCGAGGCAAACCAGGGTAAGTCTTAAATACAGTGAGCTAAGCAAACCATCCCATTGATATGAGATTACACACTGAGACAGTGACACAATGGGCTTTACTGTCAGAATGGTGCGTTTTCAACCCACGGACTGCGTAGCTGCCGAGCGGCTGCACCCCTAACTTAGCCATAGCGCCTTGTTTTTGTAGCAATCCATTTCGGGGGTCGAGCCATACACAGGAGGCGGCGCATTTATGGGGTGGCCGGATCCTGGCACTGCTAAGGGGGCCCTGATGGGCCGCTTTGTTCGGGAAAGCGGCGACGTCCGCTCCCGGCACAGGGGAGGGAAGAGCAGCAGCGCGCTGGGACGTTGGAGAGATGCACAGCCGCGCAGTCCCACATGCCCACTTCACTAGTTTTTCTCTGGCTGTTTGTTTTCTCCTTTCTCTGTGTTTCTGTCCTTTTTTTTTAAACTTTCACCAGAAGCAAGAATCTGCTACAGGGAGATCTTGCCGTTTTTCCACCTTCTGATTCTCGATAAAAATCCTCCACATTCAGCTCTCTGTTTGCAGCCCAAAGACTCGCAGAACTGGCTTTGGATCTCCCATATCCCCAGAGACCGCTTGACACTCCGATTAACTGAACTAAAATGACCAAAGGCAGGGGTAAAAAAAAAAAACTGCAGAAAAGATCAATGCCACATGGAGAGCTTATCTAAATACATAAAAGGTGTTTTTTTTTCCCCTGCCTGACTGTTCCAAGGCCAGTTTCTCATGGTCACCCACCCAGAGGAACGCAGTAATGAATATGCTTAGGATGTTTTAAGCACAGTGGATTATATTAATGTACGTTAGCAATCCTGTAAGCCATTCATTTTAATCACCCAGTCGGCTAAGGGAAGCAATGCTGGTGGACAAACAGGCCATGTTAAACCACATAACACAAGCTGCTCTTTTGATCTTTGCTTTCTTTTGCTGCACCTTATCAGTCATCTTGAGTCATTATGTCTGAATAACTTGGGAATGCTGATATGGACCGGTTATGAATTTGGTTAAGAATGTGTGAATTTTATGTCGGAAATTCAGTTTTTTTTTTTTTCCTCCATGCAAAGCAGCATAGACATATTAAGAAAAACTATGATTTTAATTTCAGCCTTGTTAACCAGAATGACATTTTCTTTTAATATCAGTGTCTGTGATCACGGTTCACTTTCTCTCCAAGTTAACATCTTAATACTTGAGTCAGGTTTCTTTTTTTCCCTCAAAGCTTTGATCTTTGCAAATCCTCAAAGTTGTTCCTTTGAGGATTTAATGCATGCGAGTTTCATGTAAGCAGTTCACAAGAAATTTCATTTTAGCTTGTATTGACTGAACATCAGACTGTGTTTTTTAAGCCAGTAAATTATTTTATGCAGCATGAAAGCCTTTTCCAGTCACTTCCATGATAAATTGAAGGGAAATAAAAAAAAAAACAGCTTTTACTCAGTGGGTCTGGTGCAGTGCAGTGCACAAGACTTCCTGGGTCATTCAGCCTCGGTGTCTCTGTAGACTTTTACGGCTGGTGGTTTATTATATCTTCAAAAGCCATCTCCTGTGAGGTGGAATGTACCAGCCGCAGTGAAACAGGACAAAGGCAAAGCCGGCCTCTCACGCAGTGACCAAAGGCACCTTGCATCTGCTTTTCACTGGCTCCCAGCACTTTCCAATGACACATTTGGCTCTCCAACCATTTTAAAAGCCCTTTAAAAGTAGCTTTATCCAGTGTCCACAGCCCCCATCAACCCCATCTACCCCCCCCCTTTGGTCTTATCTGCCAATGCTGAACTGCTGTTTGCAGTAAGCTGGTTTCATACTGGACCCTCCGCCAGCTCGGCTCTCTGAAAGCAGACGTCTCCGTGAGCTTCTGAGAAACGTTTTTCTCAGCGGTGCGCTGCTTAATTCAGCTCCTCTAACCTATTTAGGAGGTGCATGTGGCCGCCCCTCTGGTCATGGTGTGGTTGGCAGCAGCTGGCTCCTGTCCCCCACACCCCATCTCCTCACCCCCGGGTTCTGGCTGCCACTCCACAGTGCCATGGGGACACAAGCGTCTCCATGGGAACGTGGGCACGTAGGGGCACCAGCGCTGTGGAAGGTGGGGGCGGTTGAGGAAGCATACGAGTAGGTAGTGATCAGAATACACATCACTTTGTTGCAATAGTAGTAAGCCTGTCTGCTGTACCAGAATCTCCTCTTGCTGAAGCTTGGTGTGTGTGTGTGTGTGTGTGTGTGTGTGTGTGTGTGTGTGTGTGTGTGTGTGTGTGTGTGTGTGTGTGTGTGTGTGTGTGTGTGATGCATCCATGTTTTTTCTTTCCTGCAACGAATGACCTTTCTGTGCATTAACCCTGCGCTCACCGCTAGCTCTCCACAAAGGATGTGCTTGCCTGTTAATGGGACCCATCTGATACATTTTATGGTTGACAAGGCAGCTGTACATGTTTTATGTTTGCCTTTACCCTTTATAAGTTCCATATCATCACAATTTGTTGTGCTGGAATCTCTCCTCTCTTTCCCCCCCTCTCTCCTCCCCCTTTCCCCCTTTTCCCCCTGCTGGGAAAGATGAGTCTGGCTTTGTCTGTACATAATGGTCTGCCTAATGAATGTACACAAGGTTTGTGTCACAAAAAAAAAAATGAGCCAAAAAAATATATATATATATATATATATATATGAAAAGCTCACAAAACTGCTGGCTAATGCCTATCAGGAGGAAACAGTGCAGTATCATGCATTGACAGTCTTTGTACTTGTGCTTCCTGTGTGAAATAGGTGCCGCCTCTAACGTTGTGCTACTGGCTTTCAGGTGCTGAAGACGTGCAGATGCTGCTGATCCTGGATCAGTGGTAGAGGATTATATCTGGCTTGGAAAGCTCGCCGCCAACGTACCATTACGGCGGCGTTGAATGCAGCAGGATAAAAAGCGAAAGGAGGAAGAAAGAACAGAAGTCCGTCCAACATCGTTTGTCGTTTGTCTTCTTTTCCCCCCTCGCCTGATGGCTGTCAAGCTTTGATGACAGGAAATGATGAAAGGGTAAAGGGGGCGGGACCAAAGGGCGTGACGAACGGGAAGAGGAGGAGGAGGGGGAGCCGGAGGGGCCGTGAGAGAGGCGCAGGGGGCGCCCCCGGGGGAGACCAGGCGCCACCATTTCCCGGGTGGCGCTGCGGGCGCGACGGAGGAGCGCGCTGTCCCGTCTGGAGGTGCTGTGGAGGATGACCAGCCTGTTTCGCCGGAGCAACAGCAGCAGCAATGGCGGCTCGCGGGGGGACTCCGACCCCGGCGAGCTCAACAACAGCCGGCCCACCAGGCAGGTGCGCCGCCTGGAGTTCAACCAGGCCATGGACGACTTCAAGACCATGTTCCCCGGGATGGACTACGAGGTCATCGAGTGCGTGCTGAGGGCCAACAACGGCGCCGTCGACGCCACCATTGACCAGCTGCTGCAGATGAGCATCGATGGGCAGGCGTCCGACGACAGCTCCGACACCGATGACAGCATTCCTCCTGAGGTCAGCTCGGGGTCAACAGCTGAGAGGGTTGGGGGGTCGGGTGGGGGTGGGATGGCGTGCTCTCAGTCTGACTGAGGTTTCCCTCTACATGAGATTGGGGGCTCTCATTTAGAATAATGGCACCCTGTATATTTTACTGCATACATTACGTTCATAAATTCTGAAAAACATTGTTTATATTGTTTCCCAAAGCACCGTTGGAGAGTTTTCCCGGCTTTGAATCCAGACGGACTCCCGCCTACACAAGAACAGAATTTGTCTGAAGTAGTACAGTAACTAACCTCTGGCTTATTAGCAAAGCGCAGCTCCATAAGTTAGGATGAGCTTTACCTCATCGGAGTGGGAAAATGTGTGGCTGCCTTCCCTGTAATTACTTGGAGCTGTGTGTCTGTAATGTCCAATTAAGCGCATACACATAAATACACTTCCTGAGATTATTACCCCGCCCCCGTTGTGTTTGCTGCCCTTTAGCCATCCACCTACTAACTAATTTTCAGTGTTTTCATCCATATGTCACAATTCCATTAGGCCTAATGAACAAGAGGCTTTTTCAGGTGAGAAGGCAAGGGGGAAAAACGTGTTTGAATGATCTCTTTGCATATTCTTTTCAAGTGGAAAGACGGAGGGCTCTTCAGAATGCACTTTGCGCCTGTTCATTATTTTCTTGCCCTGAAAATATCTGTTGGCTCTCTTCAAAGGCTTGGAAAATGTCTTGGCTCTTGGTACTGTAATTTGTACTTTCTTTTATCATTATTTTTTTTCCAGAAATGTTCCTCAACATGTGACCATCCCTTACAGTCTCAGGAGAAGATGGCCACATGTTTATGGGCAACAAGCCCTCACTTTGTTTCTCCTGCACTGTAAACAAATCACAAATTGTCTATGCTGTCTCAGGAACACTTGGCCAACAAAACGCTCGGTTCAAGAATCTTCCCAGTACCAGGCCGGCAGAGCAGTGAGACTAGGGGATCCCAACCAATTAAACCCCTAGATTTCCCTGTTGAGCTTGAGCCATTGGTTGCCTCCCCAGTGTAGACCTCCAGCTCCAGTCCTTGTCGATATCAGCACAGGTGGGACTAGAACACCCAGCTGCGTGATACACCACTGTGCCATTCACATTCTTATATTGCATGAGCAGCCTAGAGCCCCATAATTTGTCCCATCACCAGTGTTTTCACTGACATGGAAGACGCGCAGCAGGCTGCAGTCAGGTCAACCCACTACTCCTGTCAGATACAGTAGTGTGGCCCTATAACAGAGGTACACAACTGCACTCTTAAAGGGCCAGCGTGTACACTAGTGTTTGTTCCAAAAAAAGTTTTGCGGCTGAATGACTCTTTGTTCCCATATCGGACCAAAGTAAAGCGTTTTCACAAAGTGCATGTTTGTGGCTGCAGCTCATGGCAGATCAAGAAAATGACTGGGGCTGGTTAAATTAATACAAGTTGACACAAAATCCCTAAAACCAGTCAGCCTTCCCTGGGCACCCCTGCTGTGAAGACACAGGCCTTGTCACCTTCTCCCTGCTGTTGGAGCACTTTATACTCTGTCCGAACGAAGCAGGAAAAGTTCACCTCGTAAGCCATTCAACATAAGCAGAGACTTGTGACCTAGTAGCTCATTGAACTAGTAGCTCACTGAAACGAAAGCCAAGATAGTCATACACTCGCTGCAATGCCAATTTTGTGAATTCATCATTGTGCACCACCATTATAAAACTTCATTGTGAGATATGTCAGCTGTAAATGCCAAAAGTCAGAGTCAAGTGAACCTTTAAATTTTGTACCCCAGCTGGAGGTGCCCGGCTTGAATTTGCATTGGTCCCATGGAGAGCGTGTGTACCCAGTGGCCTCTCTCTATCTCTCTCTCTCTCTCTCTCTCATTCTCTCTCTCTCTCTCTCCCCTCCCTCTCACATGTCTCTCCCCGCCTCCCTCTCACTTTTCTGTGGGCGCCTATTTTTTCCCTCATTGTTATTTTTGTCCCTTTTTCTCTCCCTCCGTGTCCTGTTTGTATCGCTGACCCAGTTCTGGGGCTGATTTGTATTAATGTGCCGTTCGCGCCGTCCAGTATGCGCCGTCCTTTTCTTCATTCAGACCCGCTGAAAGAGAGCAGGAAGCAGGGGGGCGCGCCTTCAAGTGGGGCTCAGGGGATCTGAGGGCACAGTTTAACCCCTTGGGTGCCAGTCTTTGGTAATGAGCAAGCCCGATTCCCAGCACTGTGAAGTGACAGCATGCGATTTGCCCCTCCCCCTCTCATCTCATTAATTATCCAGTCTTCTCAGGAAGGAATGTACAGCAAGATAGATTAGGTCCTTTTTAAAGGCTGAAACTGTCCCTAGAGTTAGAGGTTGGCTTGGAGAAGCTGTCTTGGTTTCTGGATTTCACGCCAACTTCGGCTTTCAATTATTTAATTAGCCCAGTCATTTATGTGATCTGAGATTTGGGCTAATTTGCTTGATAACTTCCGAAATGACAGTTGAAGACTGTTTTTGTGTCCTAATTTGAAATATTTTTACTGCAGTCCTGTCTAATAGTGAACGCTTATTGGTGTGTATATACATACAGCTAATTAGCTAATTGAGTTGGAGCTAGGGGTGGAAACAAAAAACCTCTGTAAAGACCATCCCTGCAGAAACAAACTTTCCCACCCCTTTTCAAGCCCCATCAAGGAGAAATGCTAAGTATGGGGGTTTTTGTTTTAACCTTAAAAGCAACCAGTTGCTACTCAAAAAAAAAAAATCTAAGGAGCTGAGTAATTGATTAATTAAAGTGATTGATTACACTGTTAAGTGCTGAGTAAAAGCAAAATACTGCATTCCCCGTGGCCCTGCCTGACCGAGGTTAAGAACCTCATCCCCACAGGACCTGCTTTATGGCTCAGCTTTTTCAAAACCATTTATAACTCAGAAACGGACCCTTCTTTTCAGCTTTCTGCCATTGTGGGTGTTTTTCCACAGGAAGTGATGTAAATCCTTAAAAGCAGATTCTGGTAATGGTGGGTCAATATCAGATCAGCCTGCTTCTAATGAAGGCAGATGGGGCTTGGGCAGGCGGCACAGTGGCTGGCTTTTATATCGTTGATTGAGGAGCGCTGGATCTTCATGTCAAGCAGTTTATCCCAGTTAATTTATGATGAATCACATGAAGTCCACTAATCTGCTCTCTGTGTGTTCCTTCCGGGCCCCACGCTCTCCCGGGTCTCATCCTCGCTGATCGACTCTTCCGGCAGATTCTTGAGCGGACGCTGGAGCCGGACAGCTCCGACGAGGAGCCCCCTCCCGTTTACTCCCCACCCACCTATGACATGCACATCTACGACCGGAAGTACCCGGAGGCTCCGCCCGCTCCGCCCACCCCACCACCCAGGTACTGTGGGGAATGGGGTCACGTTTTGCACAGACCTGTTTATGAAATTGTCAGAGTGACATAACCAGGAGAAGCTGATGTAAAATTCAGTCATTTGATGTGAGAACAGGTTAAAGTATGCTGTCAGTATTAATATTGGCAAAACTGCAAAAAACAATTACTTTATGGAGTGTGATTATTTTGCTGAAATTGCTCTGATGGCACAGGCAGTGCCAGCTTCATTTAAATGCTTGGTTTAGTCGCGTTTGTTATTTTTCCCCTCAAGATGCCACCTGGTGTTCGTCAGAGGTAACTGCAGCCTAATGCTGCGGCCTAGTGGTTTGTGAGTGGGGAAACACCGGCTTTGTATCCAGCTTGTCATTTGGCAGGATCTGTAGTGATGATCTCATTGATATCATGGCCTCTGGCTCGAGTTTCCTTTCATAATGCCTTTTAAAATCTGGACATGTCCCATATCCCTCTCTGCTCTGACCAGCGGTCGATATCGAGCAAGGAAAGGCAGGCAGATCTCATGAAGGCAAGGTGAAAAGGGACAGTGTTGTGTCACCGGGGGTGTTATTAGTTGTGATTTTTTTTTTTTTTTTTAATGCTCTGATTGGCTCCTCTCCAGGTTTGAGGCCCAGCCCCCTCCCGGTCACCGGCAGGTCCGTGGTTACAGGGATTGGAACCCGCCGTTGCTAGGCAACCTGCCTGATGACTTTCTGCGGATCTTGCCCCAGCAGCTGGACAGCGTGCAGGTAGATCTGTGAGGCATTATGGGTTGCACTGAACTGAATTGAAAGGAATTGCGGGACACATTTTCACTGAATGAGAAACACCCTTCTATTATTACGTTACGTTTGACAAGTTGCAGTCACATGACTACATTTTCAGTCTCAGAGCCATGAGATATTACACATTTAGTGAAACAAGTTTCCTATGTATGTACTACACTCAGAAACAGAATGACTGGAGATCTATGTGTAATGAAATATAACTTCAGTTGTTAGTGTCAACCTCACCAGGTTATGATCCTGAGTGTATTTTGGGAGTATATGTTGTAATTGTGTAGAACTGTCTTGATGCTTGTAGGCGTTTTACAATTTGCCAGTGTATGATTTTATATGACACAATTCTCAGTGGGCTAAGAATAATTACAGTAATATATTATTAATACATTTCTTCGTCCTCACTCTCATTCTCTCTCTTTTCTCAGAGCTCACAGAGCAGTCTCTCCCTGCCTTCCTCTTCCTCCTCCTCTTCCTCTCTGTCCACCATGGCTCAGCAGGTTTCACTGGGGGTGGGGCTGGGACGGTTGCCACAGGGACAGAGCAGGAGAGGAAGCTGAAGCAGTACCTGGAAGACGAAAGAATTGCCCTCTTCCTGCAGAATGAGGAATTCATGAAGGAGTTGCAACGCAACCGCGAGTTCCTCATCGCCCTAGAGAGAGGTAGTCATACACATTCATGCAACCATACACGAGGTCTCTCTCTCTCTCACACACACACACACACACACACACACACGCATGCACCCTCACATACTTAAGCACTTTTTTCACACACATACCAACACACACTCTCTCTTTCTCTCTCACACGAACACCCTCACACACACTCAAACTTACAGTCTTACGCGCCCATCCAATCACACATACACTCTTATTCTGGCTCACATGCACCCATTCATTAACATAAGTCATAAATACACATGCAAATTCACTTATTTCCACCCTTTTTACATTCTCTCTTACTAACTTGGACACACTCTCACTCACTCTGCAACACATACGCATACACACACTATTACACTTTTACTTACATTATCCCACTCACGTTCTTCTAACTGTCATTCATTAACTAACACTCAAATAAGCACACTCAGGCACTTATGCACATTTACTCTGATGAAGAAACATTTAAGCTTTCACACTTTAACATATGCTGAAATCACACACGCAGCTTGTCTTCAGTCTGCCCAATCTGTTTTTTTTTAATGTAGGTTTTTAATTAGCATGTGCTTGACTATGAGGAATGCCATAAAGTGTTATTACGTTCTCAAGCGTCTCATGTCATGTCAAGCACCTGCTATTTTAATATTGTGTGTGAGAACTCATTACTGTGGTGCAGTTCTCATTAGCTGCACATGTGAGAGGCTGAAAAAATGATGTTGTTATTTGAATGGTTAACAGTTGTGCCAGTGCCTTCCTTAGGCTGGTTTCTGTAGCCTGTTCCTCTGTGTCCTCTTTGACGCTCCACCATCAGTGTAGAGTTGCAATGCAATGTCCCATACCCACTCACTTGTGTTTCCAGCTGCTAAGACTTCATACTACACTATGAGCAGCAATGTGAATACCCCCTTCCCCTCCACCACCCTTTCCAAAAAAAGAGACAGAACCCCCATCCCTCTCACCACACCCCCATCATGGCTGTTTCTGTACAGCGTTCCCATCTCACACACTTTGGGTGGTTCTGTTTCGTGCCCCTGCAGCCTGGCAAGATTGTGTGGCCCAAGCACACTCCTGCCCACCACAACCCAAACCCCCTCCTCCCCACCCCCTGCCCACGCCTTCCCCAGCTTTCCCTGTCCGTTCCTCCCGTTGCAGCTGTAACACCCCGCTTTCTCTGTTTTAGATCGCCTGAAGTATGAGTCAAAGAAATCCACGTCCAATCATTCATCCGCTAGCATGGAGAATTCCACCGCAGGTAGATATCATTCATCTGCATTCACTCCATCCCAGCCCAGCGGCCCCAGCTCTTCTGCAGCTGTGTGTGGGGAGTGAGGGTTCCACAGTGTGTGTGCATGTGCAGGAGTGAGGGTGAGGGTGTGTGTGTGTGTGTGTGTGTGTGTGCACGCATGCGTACGTTTGCACAAACTTGCATTCCTTTTTAGTTTGAGCCTGTGTAACTTTGTGTGTTTGCATGAGTTTCTGTGATTTTGTGTGTGTGTATGTGTGTGTGTGTGTGTGTGTGTGTGTGTGTGTGTATATGTATCCCTGCATATGTGTGATTGACAGGTGCATCTTCACCACCACCAGTCCCATCACTGCCCCCATGCCAGCAACTGCCTGAAGGTTCCAGGCAGTCTGTGCTGTTCATCATCGTGTTTCATCATCTTTCACCCAAAAAAAGGATGTGTCATTTTCAGATCAAGGATCCTGAGACCTCTGTGTGCTGAAAATGCATCTTGTGTCATATCTGCCCCCTCCCCCCACCTCAGGTGGCAATGCACCTCACATTGACCTTGATTGGGGGGGTCTCCATTCTGTTCATCACCAAAAGCATGGTCAGGTGAAGAGCCACCCACCATCCACACTGGCCTTTGTCACACTGATGTGGTGCAGTTTGGTGGCTCAGGGGCAGCAGAAACAGTTTACCTGCTGCAGTGGGTGTGGTGTCACAGCGCAGGGACTGCCAGAGGAAGTCATTTGTGCTCAGACTCCTGCAGTGTTTCCAGATGGAGCCAGCGTGTCCTCAGGACGTGTGTGCGTGCGTGTGTGTGCACGTGTGCCTGTGTGTGCGTGCGTGTGTGTGTGTGCATGTGTGTGTATGCATGTATGCATGCGTTTCTGTGAGTAAATTAACGAATGTATGTACCTGTGTGTGTGTGTAAACGTTTGCATTGTGTGTTTTTGCACATGTATATGCATGATTGCATGCTCTTTTGTGTGTCTACGTGTGTGCGGGCACATCTGTATATGCAGGGTGTGCTTATGCACACACTTGCATGTGATCGTGTACATGTGTCTTTGTGTGTGTACACATGCATTTGTTTGTGTGTGTGTGAGTGCGTAAGCGTGTGCATGTGTGTATATGTATGTGCATACGTGTGCACGGGTGTGCGAGTGTGTACGTGTGTGTCTTGCCCTGGGTTACGCTAGCTGTTGCTGTTGCAGGCGAGCACTGTGCCTCGGGCTCGGGGGAAGCCTGCATCCCTGTTTCCGATGATGCCTTGTTCCGAGACAAACTCAAGCACATGGGCAAATGTAAGTACGAATCCGAGCCCTTGGAAATCCCTAAATAAATCTCTTGCCTCCCTTTGTCGTCTCTCTGCTTCCCAAAGCAATGAGAGTTTTTCAATTCCACCTGGCTTAGCATCCTCCAGCACAGGTACCTTCAACACTGTTTAGCTTTCCCATCCTTTCCTGCCATTTCTCTTCCCCCCTTATCCTGGGAGATTGAATTCCAAAAAAAGAAAGACTGAGAGAAGGCAGCAGACTCTGACAAATGGCACGGTGGCGAAAAAAAGGAGGAAGAAAATAGAATTATTCATTTGAGCTCCTTTTTCCGCTCTGTCTATATCAGGTTACATTTCATGTACGTTGTAAAATGATCAGCATTTACAGCATCACAGTGGAGGAGCGTGCTCACAGTAGCCATGTCATTCTGTGCAGACCAGCACTGCCCGCTCATTCATTCCTTGAAGATGGTGAGACACGCACTGCTCAGGCAGAATTTGACCTTTGTATGTAAAATAATTTTGTGCTGTAATTTTCTCATCGTCGTGAGTGTGGTGTAATCTTGTTTCCCTTTTGGGCCCCGCTCAGGCTTGCTTTATTAAATTAGCTTTGTATTTGCACAGAAAAGAGATCCAATAATTTTGTTTCTGAATCTGAATGTAACTGATAAAAATGTTCTAGACTACATTATTTACTTTGCCAAGCACTGTAATATACAGTGATTTCATAAACATTATTCTACGCTGCTGCACATTTACTTAATGTAGTACAGAAAAAAAAAAATGTAGAGCATGGTGACATTTTTTCCAGGCCGGCGCCTTCAATCCGATGCAGTAAATTCCCGACAGAGAGATTCCAGTAATAATCCTGACTTCTCACGTCTCTGCCCTGCTTCCCTCTCTCTCTCAGCGACCAGGAAGAAGCTTTTTGAGATAGCCAGAGCGTTCTCGGAGAAGACCCGGAGGAGGAGGAGGACGAAAAGAAGAACAGCCCTCAAACACCAGTCGTATCCTTCGGTTCATGCCTTATTCATTTCGAGACCTCTCTTTGTCGCGCGCGGAAATTTCTCTCTCCCGCTTAATGCACACAGAGGTCACTCAATACCCGGCCTGTCTCCGCGGCGCATGGTGTTAAATAGTAATGGAGGGCTGAAAGAGACAGCCCAGATGGACCCATGTCACGCTGGCTGTAATTGACTAGCCGCAGAGAGATTGTCCAAGTTGTAGCGCAGCATGGTTGCGGATGCATTAGTGTTCTCTCTCACTGCTGTCGGTTTTGCGCAGGACGTGCGCGGGGGCCATTAAGCCGTGAGCCAGAGGGCAGCTAGGCCTCTAGATCGATGAGGACGCATACTTTGGGAGATGGAGGGATGGCCTTGGAGCGACATGGATCGCGAGTCCCTGACGCAATTGCAAGCAGCTTAGCACAGCGGTATTAGCCTGTGTCACTCACTTACCCTTAACCAGGACTCTCAGACTGGGCACTGCCACCTCCACAGCCAACCTCCTGGAGGATGTGGAGGGAACCCCGTGCGGTAAGAGACCTCGAGAAGTTTTCTTTTTTTCTTTCTTCTTCTTCTTGGCATCAAGTTCTGCTGTGACAAGAAGGTCAGGCAGGGAATGTGTCCAAGGGAAAACGTAATCAAATGTGACCAAGCACTGAGGACAGGAGAGGTTTTATCTACAGAGGCCAGCCTCAGATCGATGTCAACAGCCCATGGCTGGGTCCACAGTGGCTTGGCATACAGTTTTCCTTCATCTGTGAGGATTAGGGTGTGCATGTGAGGTCACAGAGGATCCCACCGTAGGTATTTGCGGCTCTGAATAGCCGCATCAAATCGTTTTCCTTCTGCACGAGACAGTGATTAGTCAGAGGCAGCGAATAACCGTTGGTTTGTTCACAAAGAACATCCCTGAAGGTGGGTGGCCTTATTCCATCAAGAAGGCAGTGGTTGGTCAGGCTCATATTTATGATGTCATATTCACAAGCCTAACAAGTGAGCCAAGAGGTGCATTAAAGCCAGAGATTTTGGATTGACTTGCGGAAATGTTGGAAATCGTGTTTTATCACACGTGTCTGTCTCCTCCACCTGTGCAGAGGATGAGAGCCAGCTCAGGGGACGGGATGCTCAGGAAGAGGAGGAGCCCCACAAGGAAGCATCGTCATGGTGATTGCACGCATCACAATCAGTTAGCCTGGAGACCCAATCCCATGAGCTTATCCTTCATAGTTTCACACCGGTTTACTCAGACATTTGTGCAATTTGCAGAATCAGTCATAATGGTTACTTATTGAACTAATCTGACAGAAACTGGCTTTAGAGGAGAAGCTATAAATAAATAATATAGTTACTGATAGCAGTGCTCAACTATATTGTAACTTGCAGAAAAGTATTATTTTAATGTTTTACTTGTTTAAGATGGTGATTGTGCACAGAAGAGTAGTTGTTTTTTTGTCGTTGTCACTCTCTCTCAGTGGTGTCCTTATTTTCTGCACTCATCTATTTGTTCTATATTATTTATTCTATATCTGTGATGGCTCTTCCTTTCATTTAGGGAAGGAAATAACTTTTGTCCCATTTTCTCTATGGTGCATACTAGTTGACTTAATCAGTATAATTTACACGCTCACACCCACATACACAATATTTATAAACAGACTTGGTTGGCACTCTTGCATCACCTGGTTGCACCTTGCTAAATATTCTGCTTCTTTTGTTTCTTTTCTTTTTTTCTTTTGTAGAATTTTTTAGATGTTTCCACTTCAGGTTGTCCTTATCAACCTACAACTTTCACTCCTCCTCTCTGACCCAGACCAGCCAATCCCAGGCACACCAGTGCTGTGGGACACACCTCCTCACACCACGGCCAGTTGAAAAGGAACCCTGCTGCACTGTATTTCTTGTTTTGAGGCACCCCGTCCCCACTTTGGGCATATAATTTGAATAATACTAGCCTATAATTTGTCCATTTTATATATGAAGCTAACAAAGACTTAAGCAGTTTTTTTTTTTCATAACCTTATTTTTGTTTGTTTCCCTGACATGTCAAGTCAGAAAATAATTATGATTGCAATGATGGTTTCACTGTATGAACCAGGTGTCTGGGTTTGTTTTTCATTGTTTTCAGCCCAGGTGCTGAGTATTTGGGCATGGGTTTGCTGAAGGTAATTTGCTGGGGCAAACCAAGGCAGTAGATGTGTTCCCTGTGAAAGTGGAGTCCGACTCAGGACTTCCATGTGCAAGTGTGTGCTCCTCTATTTACTTTACTGGTGGCCGAGCAATGGATTTTTTCGTGGATTACCTTGAGTACTGTGGTGGCAGCCGTAAGAATCAAAGACTGCCTATAACTGTCAGATGTGTATATTGAGGTGCTGTTAAAAAATATTAAAAATTAGCAATGTGGCTCAAGTTTCCCCTCCAGAAATGCGTGGGTCAATCCCACAAAGCTAAAATATGCTCCTCCTCCGGTAGGTGGACCTATGTGTTTATGACCTCCATGGTCATAGGTGCTGAATAGGTTTTTGTTGTCCATGCCAAATTTTGCTTAGAATACAAAAACACAAACATACTTTTGATCGTGATAATTGCCATGCACATGCACCTCCACTAAATACTCTTAAAATAAAACAGGTGTAGAAAAATGGAAGAAAACTTGCAGTGGAGTGTTTCTCTTAACTGCACTGCTAGATCAAGATCCGTGTTTTTTTTTTTTTTTTTGTTACATAGGACTTCTGATATCTGAAAGGGGCGCTCATGCAGAAGCTATTATAAAGTTTTATATATGATGCAAGACTGTTTGCTCCCCTAGGTATACTGTCGCTACTGAAATGTTCCATTCAGGGTTTTGTGTGTATGATGAGGGCAGATATATTCTGAGCCTTTAAATGTTGTAGCATCCTACAAAATGGTGCACACTCCAGAGTAATGATGGGCAGCCAGACTATAGGAGAGTCTGGTTCAATTGCAGAGAAAAGTCAGCTATTCTTCTCATTTCTGATAATGAATCAGACAGACCTGAATCGGACTCTTCCCTTTCCCTGTTAGGGTTTTGCCGAAAGGCAGATGTCTTTCTGCAGTTCTCCCTCTTAAAATGGCCCAAATGGTTAAAAGACAGCTGTGACTCACAAATATGAAATTTATATTTAGTTTCAATATGAGATAAAGTGACAAATCGTTCAACTCCTGTCACCATGGCAGAGATTGGGAAGGAATTCTGTTTGAAAAAAATGAAGGAACATTGCTCTTATCACTCTAATACCCAGAATGCATTGCATGCTAGAACTGAACTTTCAGCATTAAACGGGGAACATGAAGAATCTTGTTTCATGGGATAAAAAAATCTTTGCCAGTATTATTGTCACTAGTAATGTAATTATTAGAAATATTTTATAGAGAACAAACAAAATATGTACCTGTAATGGATGGCTGTGTATGTTGTAAAATAATACACAAACTAAAAAAAAAAAGGAGAATTTTTGATGGGTTGAAGAAAAAAAAGAAAAGGAACAAATAATTGCTTTCTTTATTTTTTGTTTGATGTGAGTTTTTGAGATGTTAAAATGGATATATAGTTGGATGTATCAGTAAAGCCTAGCTGGACGGTAGGCCTGCGACCTTGCTTGAATGGTCTTCGTGATGCCTACTTTGACGAACAGAAAATGAAGGGAGTTGAATTCACCGGTGTTTCGTTTTTCCATCTCCCTTTCACCACTGGGTATATAAATCTTTGAATTAAATATTACAGTCCAACCCAACATGAAAGCATTTGGATTCTGCTTGTATCTTATGAACAGGTGGATTCAAATGCATATAAAATGTTGACTGATTTCATAGTCGTGTGTGCACTGTGAAAATTCACAGCAGGGCCGGTGGATACACTCCCTTTGACTGGTTTCATCCGGTTGGCCGTCTTTACGCCTCACTACTCGTCTGTCCCCCAATCACATGCATGTACTTGTGTGCGTGTGTGTGTGCGTGCGTGCCCTGTTTGCGTGTCCATGTGTTCTAAATGAGCATTTTACTTGGTGCTTCCATTGCCCTTATTCTCTCATTGTGCAACAGAGAGCACTCAAAAGCTGAACTGAAGATGCATCCCATCCAGGAAGTTGTCACTGCAGTAGCGGACTGTCGCTCTCCTCATGCAGGAGACCAGTTTCCCTGACTGTTTTGATGTGACAGGCTTTATTACTTGCGCTGCAAAGCAATTAAAGTTACTCACAAAGAAGCCAGAGGACCACTGAGAACAAGATCGGTGTTCTTTGTAGTGTCTGCCATCAAAGATGTGTTCAGTCCCTCAATGACTGAACAGTATGTCAATGACAGAAGGAGAAAATCTCTTTTAGTTCTGGTGCAGCTGAAATGTATTTCTTTTCTCCTCTTCTCCTTTCTTTTTTGAGTTTTAAATTGTTTAACTGTACTTGTCTCTTGGAAGAACACAAAGCCAGTCACCCCAGCACTTAAAGCTGGATTTGTTTTTGAAATGTAAATGTGCACTGTGTAAAATCAGTTCGTTTTTCGGCACTTCCACCCCAAGTCTCACACATCAAGGGTGCTTTTTATGTCCTTGTTCCACGAGCCAGGCAGCCAGAAATGTAACCAGCACCGGTCAGCCTTTCTCTCCTTGACATGCCGGTCACATGATTAGTGCATATTTCATTGCACATTCTGTAATATCAGTAAGGAGGGGCTGGTGCCCCTGCCTCCCCCAACCCCCCCACAGTGCGTTTAATATCTGGCTGCAAACTAGAAGGAAGCAGGTACACCGTACATGCAGATGTTTTCTTGTGTGTAATTCCTTGGGTAAAATGGGATTTTTTTTTTGTGAATTCAGTGGATGTATGATTAGTCGTCTTATCATAAGAAAGCATTTGTCTCAGACTGTGCGTGTGTATGTTATCTGCAGGTAAATAACTAAACTGCTCAGGGAATTTCCTCCATCCTCCTCCTTTTTCTTTTTTTGGAAAGTTCAAATTTCTGTTTAATGGTCAAGTAGAAGCACAATTAAACACCATATAGTGACCATATCAGAGTTCATGCATGGTCCATATTTGAAATCCTGCTTGCAAGATCAACCCTTTAGTCAGGAAAAATAGGACTCTAAGACAGTCACCTAGTCTTGATCCTGGGGAGCATTATATGCTGTTGTTTTTCCCATAAATTTGTTACATTTAGTTGTTGTCTGAATTCTGACCAGAGGTTGATGTCACCTGAAATTTAAATACAATGAAAGATGAATGAAGGTGGTTTATGTCATAGTAAGAGTGAGGTGGAGTACTAAGCCCTAGAAGGAATTTGACCTATAATTGATAGGGCCCTTTCCCCTTCAGAATTATATGGTGACAAGATACCTTTCCCTCACCTTACAGACGGACAGCAAGCTCTCGATTTAACATCTGCTGGTTCAACATACTTTTGTTAATCTTTTCACTGATGGATTTTGGATTGTTGTTAACCATAGAACATTACATTAAACAGCCACTTAAATATCATGCCAAAAGTCAAATCATGATGTAGGGATCAAAAATAACCAAGGATGTGTTGTTAACCTGAATATGTAACAAATAACAATAATTGCTTCATACGGTCTTCAATAAGGAATAAGCAGGACATACTTGAGAAAGGATGTGGTCCATACATTCAGTTCAGTTAACATGGAACAAAGCAAGCATACATGGTGCCATCAGGACCAAGGTTAGGAAGTACAGTTCATCTCAAGAAGGAAATGAGCTGCAGCTAATACTATTCGAGTGGCTGCATTTGATTAAATTCAGCTAATGCCATTAGTTTTTATCATTTACATATACCGTTTGTGTCTTCCCATGTTATGTAAATGGTGGCCAGAAACTGTAGCTGTGTACCTACATATTGTAGACTTGTGGTGAGCTCACCAACAGAACTTAGTAAGGTGTGGTCTACTATGGTAACTATTCTTCTTGGCCAAATTCTAGTTTCCCTGTTTATACAAAGGCATGTGTTCCCTCAGATCCAGGTCATCTGAACAGCTAAGTTGCTTTCTCCTCAGCTTGAGACCAGCTTCATGATTTGTGCTTCACTAACTTATGTACCAAGATCTTTTCCTATCAGGCTGATGGGCTTAGGCCCTGGCGATACCTTAAGGACTCAAAATTCATTTCATTAACCATTCGTCAGGACACTGTGCAAAGTAAACAACATATGCGTGAATAAGACACCAGACACTTCTTTGTATATAGACCCGTTTCATGTGCTCCCTAAAGCTACAGCTCCCTCCAAAGGTATGTGTGCTATATGAATGTATGGAACGGATTTGAAGCCAGTCTTAACTGCTTATAACAGCTAATGTACTTGTTTACAATGTACCTGTGTGGGCCTGCTGTCTCGAATGACTCACAGCCCTGTCATAAGAATGTACTGTATGCATATTTACTGGTGAGAAAATATAAAGGCAAACATTATAGAGTGCAGTCTTATGTTTTATATTTAACTAAGCATATATATATACACTCTGACTGACAGGTGAGAACCTATGAACAAGATCATATAAAATAACTGCAGTTAAAATATAAAAAAATAGAAAATGTTCATTATTTATATGATTTTCAAATGGCATTTGTATTTGTAGAGGGTGAGCTGATAAAACAATGGGAAACATTTTTTGCTGTGCTCTAACTTCTATCCCCACAAAATATGGTTATGTAAGTTATTGTCATACTTTCAAGATTATTTCCAGATCTGATCTTTCTTACATTTCAAAGATGTTAATTTGCTATTGAAATAATAAAATTGTGTTGTACCCTGCTATATTGTTTTTTATTATTATTATTTCTGGAATATGATGGTTTTTGAACAATTACAAAACTAAAACATTCCTGAACATGCCAGTTTTGACATTTTACAATGATGAGATGCCTGCTGTTTCAGACAGAAGCCAGTAGGTGGCATAAAGACCAAACATCACATGCAACCGGAAATGAAGGATTGCGCTGTCCTAGTTATTGCATCATTGATTTCATAACTTGAAGCTTATGGAGGATGTCTGGTACAAATTATTTTTAGCCCGAGAAATATGATTGTAGTATGCTAACATAAATATAATAGTACTAAAGACAGGGATATGAGACCAAAATGTTTACATTTACATTACGTTTATTCATCAAAGTGACGTACAATGATTGGAACCACAGTCATCAACAAATCGAAAAATGCATCTTTCAATAATGCTACAGCAAATATATGAATTATATCTAAGTCATAAGCAGTATAGCCAGGAAGAACGGTGTACAGCCAAGTAAATATACAATTATACATTGTAATATTGGTGTTATACAATAAAAGTAAAAAACATAATACATTAATATAAATCTAAATACACACATTTACATAATAAGGATGTTTAATGCGTTATGCGAAGGCTACTTAAGTTTCAAGTTGATTATGAAAAAAAAAATTAAAACGTTTTGTAATATTTTTAAAAGTCATCAAAGGTGCAGGTACTGTTGATACTTGAAGGTGTTTTCAGCAATGCTGACAAGAAAAAAAAGCTTTTTTCTATTGTTTCGAAAAATGCACAGTTGATCAAAGTCGGTCTTGATATGTCAACTAAAGTGTTAATGAATTTCAAGCTCGTTTTACAGCAACTGCAATGAAAGAATTCAGATAAACGCATTAGTATGCTTCATTTAATGAAGTGTTCCGTTCAAAAAAATATATATATATTTGGTTCAAATGTTATTGCTTTGACCAGTAACAGTAACCCAGGGGAATCCTAACTGTGTAATTTGCTAACCCAGGGTCATCTATCTTATCTCTCCGCCCGTTGATTTACTGCTTAGTTATTGTGAGTTATGACATAAATGCTTATGCACAACATATTTGTGCATTAAAAACAATCATTAACAACCATCCTCTCAATGTTGTCCAGACGTCTTGCACCTTTGATTGGCTGTTTGGTCACATTCAGGTTAAACAAAGGGTTGCCAATCCTACTCCTATGGAACTCCTTTATCAAAAACAGCTATGAATGTAATTAAAAATAATTGTTCTATATTTACATCCCAGGCCAATTGAGGCTTATAGTTGCAGTAATGTGCTATGTGGTAAACAATTTCCCTTAGAAACAAGGTGCATTTGTATTTATTAAATCATACATTGGAAACTGCAATCAGTGGTGAATAATTTGCGGAAAATGGGAAGGTCAAAGTACAATAATACATAATACACTTAAGGAAAACAATATTAAACGGCACACTTTAACCATCCGTAATTCATCAAGAGGCTTTTTGTAACAATACACGTAGGTTCCCAAGGACACAAACTGGTAGTTACTTAGTTACTGATAAGATACATATACATTCCACGTACGGGGATTCTGAATGCATAGTCTAAATGAAGAACAGGTTATCCTTCATTTAGCCTGAGTTCATTAGCTGTGCATAGCAAGACACTCTCTGTATTAGTACAGTATATTGTTTTTCAGTTTTACTACACACAATGGAAATAGCAACTTGATCTTTGCTATTCTCCTTGAAATGTGCTTGGAATCTATATCTGCAGATATCTGCTATTCTGCTTTCAAACATGCCTGATAAATATGATGGTATGCTTGCAGAAGTCGACGCACACGGAAGAGCCAATTGCCTTGACAACTAGGTTACTGTAAAAAAAAAAAAAAAAAAAAAAACTAGGCTGCGGTGACGTATAACGAAAAGAATTCGTCCAATGGCCCATCAACCAGTCTGTCATATTGGCAGTTTCACTGTTGCCTACATGTTCAATTGTATTGTTTTGATTCGCCTGAGCAGTCTAGAATAATCGAAGGGGGTTTTAAAGCCTAATAGCCATCGTTTGGAATATTCAGAAACGATCTGTTAACAGTAAATTTCACTGAAATAACGGCTATTTAAGAACTAGCATTAGCTAGCTATTTTGCTTCACACATTTGCCTATTTTGTTTTTGACATTTTTTTGCTTGCTAGCTAGCTAGGTTTTTCAAAGAGATCCGTTTGCATTTAGATGGCAAGCTTTCCAGATTTTGTAAATGAAAATGAAATAGGTAAGTTAAAATATATTTATCTTACTTTGTGAGAATGTGGATAAAATGTTCTTGTATTGTTAGTCTAACGTTAACCCAGTTAGCGATATGTAGTCCTACACGTAGAACTAGCAACTGATTATCATATTAGCTTATTGCTGTGAATACTTTAGGATATATATTTAAACACGCTGAATATCTCAGTTGGGCTGTTGCTGGTTAACAAACTGTTAAACTGTCGAGGTGGCAGAAACATACTTTCAACTAAGTGCATTTTAAGTAGATTTTAGGTTGTTAGATTGACGTAATTTAGCAAGAACAGCTGCACGAAATAATCCTGTATCCTAGCCAGCAATAGCATGTTAGCCAGCGAATGTTACATTTACATACCGTTACTGTAGATGGTCAGCTAGAAGGTTAGTTAAATATGACTTGGTGGTTGGTAGGTAACTATTAGCTCATTTTTCACACGAGTGTTTTGTAGTAATTATCTGGTTACCAGATAAAGCCAACGTTTGAGGAATTGCGAACTAGCGGGTGTTAGCCCGCTTAATACATTTTTTCAGCTCCACATTCCACACCCCGCATACGGCCTCTCTCTACCATTAATATGTTTGTGATACCTACCTATTGCTGTATTTATTAACTTGGTAACGTACATTGGCTCAGTGTTAATACTAACAGCAAAATAGGTAACTAGATTCATTTTAATTTTGTTGGTCATTCAGACAGAAATTCGGGGAAATGTGGAAGATACTTAAAGCTGGCTACATAAGCGAACTTGGCTAAATTCCAAGTTCAAAAAGTCGGTGTTAGGGGCTTCGGAGATTACATTAGCTAAGGTTAGATGGTTCGGTTGATAGCTAGAGGTAAGTACAGATTTTAGTTTGTGACTATTTGCTGTAACTAAGTAAGTTTAGGTAGCTTGTAGTTAAATCAACTACTGCTACGTCTGTGCGCTAAGTCTGGCTGATAGGTCACCATCGCATCCGTGTAACACAGCACGTAGCCATCCCTGTTTTTATTCGCTAGTTTTCTGTCCAAATTTCCACGTTTAGTGACAAGGCTGGAACTAGAGTGGAGTGACCGGACGGCATCCTTTTTTTAGGTGTCCCTTTTTGGGAAGGAGGTGTCAAATGTCACATATTTTGAGTAATGGTTAAAATGGAGTTCTCTTCATTGCAGCGTAGTGATGGCGAATTTTAGGGCTCAACTACAGTATTTCATTGAACATAGGAGAAATTCGTGAGGTAGTCAACATTTTGGTATTTTGCTTTATTTTGATAAGTGTTCATACGAAGTTCAGGGAACTATGACCACCCTAGTAATGACGTATTGCATGAAGTTCAAGGTGGTTGCTCTGTTGTTCCTTTTTACCAGCTACATGTTGGTACATATTTAGTGTTGTGTTTGATCCTATAAATGATTGATTCTGCACACCGTCACAGAACTCTGAAACAATGAACAAACTCTTTAAAACTGTCCATCTCACCATGGGTTTTCTGTTTTCCCCCACCAGCTAAGGCCAAGTTGATAGGGGAGCTTCCAGCACCCATTGCTGCTTTTGACCAGAAATCTGGGCGAGAGACTTGGACCGTGGCCTTTGCTCCAGATGGTTCTTACTTTGCTTGGTCTCAAGGCCACCGCATTGTGAGGCTAGTGCCCTGGTCAAAATGTTTGGAAAGTTTGTAAGTTATTATTATTATTATTATTATTAAAACACTGACTTTGTCCTGCATGTTGTGTTACCAGTAATGCCTTTTATTAATCTGTACTGGAGCTCTTTGATGGATAAGGTTTTTGAGAGCATGGGATTGAAACTTGCTTGTGAACCAAGAATGAAGGGTGCATTCGGTGTCTTGAGGATAAATGTGATGTATTTGGCCAATTTGCCTTTCCTTTCAGGGTCAACTAGGCAATACAGAAATATCTGTTCTGTTAAGTCTTCCCCTCACAATTGTCTACTGAACAGATCAGGTTTCAGAAGCCATTTTTCCTGTCAGAATGTAACTTTTTTTTTTTTTCATACATAGCACACACAACCCTTTTGGCAAACATTGAGCTTCTCCAGCTTGACCTGAAGTAGCACGCTCCATGGGAACTGGAATGTTAGTCCCCTCATAAATCATAGCTGCTGTGCCTAGTTGGCCAGGTACAAACAACTCTAGCAAAGAAACAAGATTTTTGTCATCATAAGGACACTCTGCTTTTCAAATGATACATGCTAGGTTTAAGGTGATTATGACAGTAGTAGCAGTAGCTTTTTTGTGTTTTTAAATTATCCAGTTCTTTTACTCAGGGAAGATTTTTGTTTTGAAAATATGGGCCAGCTACAGTTGCCTTAAAACAAGGCATGCATGTTCTTTTGCATGCCCTTTCAATTTTTGTAGTTTCATTTGTTCTGGGTTTTTGATCCCAATATGAAGGTGTAGGATGCACTCCAGGGCCTGGTCAGTTGTGAGAGAGTGTGAAAGAGTCAAGGAAATGCAACAAATGTTTTCTCGGTGATAAGGGGACTCTTAAGGGGGCTGTAATGACAGTGAAAATACATAAGAACATCCTTAACCTCAACAGTCCAAAACCAATCTGCAGGAATAACGTAACGGAAAGGAAAAAGTATGCAAAAAAAAAACACAAAATGAAAAGTATAATATATAATATAAAACAACATTTATTGTACTTTTAAATCTTTCCCATTTCCTGAAAGAATTGTCTACCACCCATTACTCATACTCACATGACTTTGAGTCATTTAAGTTCATTTCATTTTTTCGACCCAGTTAGTGTGGTAAAGGGCTTCCTTGGCTCAAATGTATCTTACAGCATAGACTTGTGTCACCAAAGTGCCTGCTCTTCTTAACAGAGTAAAACTGACACGCGGTTTGAGCAGATGCTTAGTTAGGCATGCACGGCCTACATCCTTGCCAGTTTGAATCTTGATACCATTACCATCCTACGCTAATCCCAGTGTACTGTGCCAGGAAAGATAGACCAGGCAACTGATTTGAGAATAAATGCAGGTGAATCATGGCAGCTGACCGCCTCACCAGTTGCAGTCACAATTAAGAGGAAAAATTAGTTCCTTTTAAAAGTACCAGTTGCATATTTCATAAGAAATTGTGACATTGAAAAATTAACAGCTGTTTAGTAGGACCTCATTTTGCATGATGATTATGCCTTGAGTCATCACTTACAGGATCTGCACATCAATGGATACACAGTATTTATATCTGACCCAACATGTTCTCATTTGTTATTTTTGATGTTCATAGTATTTCCATATACAAAGTGTTTATGACGCACAGATTATGATGCAAACTTTTATTTTATAAACACAAAGGTGACCGAAATAGACATGTAAGGTGGTGTATAGTTGAGAGCAAAGGAGGCCAAATGTCTTAACTCCTTCCTCCCCCCCTCAGCTCTGTGGGAAATCGGTCAAACGGGGCGGGGCCCAGACGAGGGTCAAGGAAGAGCATCGATGGACAACAGTCGCGGAGCGTGCCCTGCGAGCACACCATCAACTGCGGTGACATCGTATGGGGGCTGGCCTTCGGCTCATCCATCCCTGAGAAGCCCAGCCGTTGCGTCAACATCGAGTGGCACCGCTTCAAGTTTGGCCAAGACCAGCTGCTGCTGGCCACCGGCCTCAACAACGGCCGCATCAAGATCTGGGACGTCTACACCGGTGAGGCTCACCCTTGGTCAGAACCTTTGAACGGAGAGGAACATTTCATTTCCCATTGTCTGTGTATACTCTTGTCTGGCTTATACCTCTCTGCTGTTCGTGTGGCAAGTGTAGAAGAGTTCAGACTATTAAACCCACCCATTTTTGTGACACAGGAAAAGTCATTGCATACCACACAAAAATTGATATCCTTACCTTATATTCTAAATTATTGTAATGTTATTGTTTTTAAGTTGCTGATTGGCTACAGTCTACACTTCATGTTAACAAGGCTTTAGCTGGCTTCTAAATGAAATGAAACCACAGAACTCTGCATTCAGTACAGCCCTCCGAGACTTTAGGTTGGCACCTCTGTGCTATAGTATCTGAAAGTATTTGATCTTGTGCAAGATCTTTCTGGGACAGGCACAGTACGTACCATTAGCGCACAAGAAGATCCAGCTGTGTAACGCGTGTTTGGGCATGGGAATATCATGAAGACGTGCTCCAATTGGCTACAGAAGACGGTGGTTATTTAGTTGAAAAAAAGTTTGTGTTGAGTAAACATTTCCTCTAGATAAGCTGATGCTTGTTAAATAAAGAACCTACTCGAAGTCATTCCTCCTGGATTTTTCTAATGAATTTTAGAAGTTTCCGAATGACTTTTTTTTTTTCTGCAAACTATCAATTTTTAGTCCTCTGTAGTATGTCACATTTCTCCTTTTACAGTTAATATAACTGTAGTCTCCAGTTGCCACCAGTGTCTGCAGACTTGTTTGCTGTGCCTTGTGTTTAACATGCATTGCCTGTGAAATGTTCAATCGCCTGCAATCCTTAACCCCCTAACAGAAATAGTTCATTTTGAAAGAGACGTAGTTGCTGCAAGCCCACAGAACAGACAGGTCACTTAGTAAACGGAGGATTTGTAGACGCATAGATGCCGTAAAACCACTTTTCTCAGTGTCTTGTGATGTTGCTTAACAGGAAATGCTAACAGCATAGCCTGTGTGAGGCAGTGAAATAATTGCTTCAGGTAACTGTTTGCATCTATTATGGGAGAGGCCATTCATGTAAACCTTACTATTTGCTCTCATAATGGAAGCTTTCTTCAGTGCCTCTGAAATGTTGCATTTTGTAGATTATTTTTGTGAGTGTATACAATTATTTTAAAATGTGTTGAATTTTGTGGAAGAGCATGTTTGCAGTGATTGTTTTTCTGTTCGTCGTCCTCGATGTAGAGGAGAAAGTTGCTTCAAAAAGGGTTTTTTTTGTTCTCAGTGAAGAAGTAGCCATTGACAAATGGTCTGTAAAAATGTGTACTTTCATATCATGTGCACATTCATATCATCACATTGATGTGCATATTTTTTTTGCATTCATTTTTTATGTGTTTTTGTCATGTATGTGCACTGCATGTTAAAACTAGTGAATTTGTAGAAGTAGCAATTTAATTCTGAAGTCCTTACTGTTGCAGTGTCATTTGATACATTTTGATGTAATTTATTTGTCAGGATGAAACAAATTATGGAGTTTTTGCCTGGATGAGCCAAAGTGTGGTTTCTGTATTTCAAAAAAAGGGTGTGGGTATCACAAACCCTTGAGGTTTTCTCGACTGACTGCCAAGATCTCTGGGTAATCTGATTCCAAATGTTGATGTCTGCCTGGGCCAAATCCCTCCTCTTTAGGAGGATTAATGGGTTAGCTCAATTTTGCTACTCTCTAACATGGATCACAAAAATGTAGTTTTTCTATTTGTAACTCTGTTGTTGGCTTTACTCTGTAGGGCTGGAACTCTTTGCCTGCACATGTGAGAATGTAACTACCAGTACATACTTTCTTAGTGTAGTTACTGTGGTGTTACACCGTAAAGCATTCTTCTCCCAGCGTGGAGACGTCCATCTGCACCTTGGGATCCTTGCACTTGTTTTTCCCACACAGGGTGTAGAGCAAGAGTGGGTTTGGACTGCTGTATCAGTTTCCATGGCTTTTAGTCATTTCACTAGCTCAGCCATTTCAGTGATCTGACTTTTTGACAACATTTCTTGATGAGCTCAAGAATGCTGTAGCCTTTAAAATGTTTTTTTTTCTTTACTCCAGTCTGTTGGTTAACTGTGGTTGGTATACATCTACTTGGCCCTGGATAAAGTTAAGACCTGCATACTGATCAGCCCTCAAAGAATCGATGTGGTGTTTTGAACTTTGCCTTTTTTTTTTTCTCTTTGGGGGTTTCTATAGGCCAGCTACTGCTGAACTTACTGGATCACACAGATGTTGTGCGTCACCTGACCTTCGCCCCGGATGGCAGCCTGGTGCTGGTGTCGGCCTCCAGAGACCGAACACTGCGAGTGTGGGACCTGAAGGACGATGGTAAGCCCCGCCACCCCAGTCCTAATGAGCCAGCCTACTGTATCTTAATTCACCTGAGGACCTTCAGGGGCCAGCCGTGCTGGAACAGGTGCAACATTTCCCATGATGCACTGCACAGCAAGGGATATTTTAGTGATAGATCAGTGACATCACAATACAGGGGGTCCTTGACTTACGAACGAGTTCAGTTCCTACGACTTGTCGTAAGTCAATTTTCAACGTAAGTCGGAATTTATGCCTAAATTATACCTAAGTCAACACCTTAAGTCACTCACACTGTGCACACAACACATGAAGGACATATAAAATACAGTAATTAAATGAAACAGTAATAAAAAAAAAAGAGAGAACAATTTCTTATCTTTATTTCTGTGGTCGTATTTACGAACCAAACCGCTTAGGTCGAAACTAGGCTTTTTAAATAATTCATGGGAGTGCGTCGTAACCACGAAACGACGTAACTCGAGACCGTCGTAACCCGAGGACCCCCTGTATAAGGAAAACATACTGTGATGTGTGATAACGAAGTGGCTTATGATAAATAGAAACCGTAGTTTACACCGTTCTGTTTTTCTGCTGCTTTCGGCATACTGCTAAAATAAACCCAGACAACCCAGGCTTGTTAATTAAAAATAAAAACAAATTAATACCAAAATCCTATTATTTAATAAATTGAACATTATTTAATACATTGAATGTTTTCCTACATGTGTTAAAGAATTTGAGGAATCATGACATGGGAAAAATACTTGAGTGATAGAATTTGGTACATAATGTTGATGACGGGGGAAAAAAAACAATATTTTGCAGCCCAACAGCAACAACTCTCATGGCTGGTTGCTGTCATACTGGTGTATCCTCTAGCACACATCTTGCACATTTGTAAAACATCTTCCCTGCCAGTTTTCTGGCATAGAGAATCGAGCTCCCCTTCGGAGGGCTAGGGTGCTGTCCCGTTTTAGGTTCCACCTCATTGTCCTCCACCTACCATGTCTTTTAAGAATTCCTCAGCTATTACCCTCAGTCTGTGTGTAAAAGGACGTTCTCTCGGAAGTGTTGTGTGAAGTTCTTATCTTATTGGAATGTTCATTATGGCCCCGTGTTACCTTCTGTCAAGACTTTGACACTAATCCTTTTTGATGAAAACTGTCCAAACGCTTTAGGCAGCAAATGCTACTGAATGCTAATTAAAGTTATGTTCCTGTGGCATGACTTAAGAAAATATTGACATAGTCCTAGGGGTGAAATGTTGACAAATGGGGAAAAAAAAAAACAATTAAAGAAAATGTTAACAAAAAAACTAATATAAATTTGTGTTGTGCTTGTGTTTTATCTGTCTGGGCCATGAGTGGGGTGGAATGTAGTGATATGTGTGTTTGGTTTTCGTCTCAGGGAACATGGTGAAAGCGCTTAAGGGCCATCCAAAAGCGGTTCACTGCTGTGCGTTCTCCCCTGACTCCTCCGTCCTCTGCTCTGTGGGGGCCGGCAAAGCGGTACGTACACAACTTTCTTGCCTTCCCTCCCTCCCTCCCCCCACACACACACACACACACACACTCACCAGATGTGGTGCACAAGTAATTGCCAGTGATACACCAGAGAATTGTTACTGCTCAGTGCCTTGACATATTTCATTACCTTGCACTATGAAGGGTTGTGTTGATTTGATTTTTTTTTTCAAGGTTTTTTAAAAGTCTGTGTGAATACAGTCCACTGTATTGAAATTGCAATGAGATTGTACAGCAAAATGACAATTGTTGATGGGCAAAATTCCTGTTTTAATCAAACTTGCTGTACCTGAGATATGTGAGCAAGATGAATGTTTGACTCTTATCCCCATATAGTCACTTTAATGTAGGGCTGGACGATAAATTTATATCAGTGTTTGTTGAATTCCATTTCAGTCTTTTCCTGATGACATTTTTATGTTGAAATATTGTAATATCAGTTTTTTTTTTTTTTACCCAAAGTCAAGCCAACAAGAAGTTTTGAAACATTCATAACAGCTTGACAATTGAAAATGGCAGAATTTCAAGTTGATAGGATTCATGTCATAATTATGCAATATGATACATGTTTGCCGTTATCATGTAGAAGAGTTGAAAAGTGTCTTTTTGTATATTGATATGTATGTCATGATTTTACAAAAAGCACACATAACTGTCTTGACAAAGATTTCCCTTGTATCGTCCAGCCCTACTTTGATGTCAGATTTAAATTTTCTTAGCGTCGCTGAAAGAATTCAGTTAACTTTGGAAACGATGACACACTGTATGAATACCCAGAGGGGAACCATTGCATTGAGCGGTGGATTCAGGGTAGAATCTTTACAGAACCATGTTACGGGGCCCTTAATGGTAATAGATACTTACTATGAAGATTCAAGTACAGTCGTAATTCGTTAAGATTTTTTTAAGTAAGCCTCATCCCACAAATAATTTTTGAGTAGAAAACGCCTGTAGGAAAAGATTCAAGAAAAGGCTGACAAAGTTGAGTGAGGAAGCCTGGTGTTTAATTGGGCCCATCAGCAAAGGCAGTCCAACCCACCCTCCGCAGGGTCTTTTGTGAAGCTCAGGCCGGGGTTAACCGTCGGCCTGTTTGTACCATGAGGCCAAGGCGACGCCGGCTCTCAAAGGCGCGCACCAAGGCCAGCAGTTGTTTTGTGGATAGGCTGTGCTTGTCCATAAGTGTCTTGCTCTCCCTGTCACAGGTGGTGGCAGCTCAGCTCTGTGTGTGATTGGTTTTGAGAGGGGAGCGCCGCGCTGACATTGAGCAGCCGGTGCAGACCGCCCGGGGGACGCTCGGAGCCCCCGCCCCAGGGGCACCCTAGCTCCTGAACCGCAGGGGGTTCCCAGTACGTAGGTGCTGCTCCGTGTCTTGTCTACCTCTGCTGTGGCAATCATACTACAAAAAACACGTCATAGAGTAACAAATATTACTGGCAGTGATACTCTTCTGCTGTTGCACCCCTACCCCTTCCCCCCCCTTCCCTCCCCAATGTTTTTCTTGTTTCATTACAATTAGTCCTGCTTCATTAGTACCTGCATACAGTGCATGTAGATGGTGATTCCTTAACTTGCTGTAGGAAAACTAGCTGTAGGATTTAAAGAAGTGTAAAAATCCAAAACTATATTAAGAGCCTGTAGAGTCACCAGTTCTTGATATGCAATGAAGATGTCCTACATGGACAATTGAGTTAGTAATGGAGGGATCGGACCATTCTCAACATTGCTTCACAATCAAAGGGCTCTTTGTGCCTTGGTCGGCTGCTTGAATGTCTGCAATTTGATTCCAGGAAAAACAGGAGTAGTACCAGAGCGAGTCAAAAACAAGCGGACTCAACTCGTGCTTCAAAGCCAGCTCTTTATCACTAGTTCCTCTAACTTCAACTTCGCAATTACCAAACATCGCTCAATGGGTATACAGTTATTAAGCTATTATGAGACTGTTCATACCCAAAGATGTGTTGCCTTTTTCCAGCGTTGAACAAAACAATTTTTTTGGTTGGAATAGAAATTTTTTTTTGCTCTGATGGAAACAAAATGCTCAGAACAATTGGCTCTTTGTTTAGAGTTTTGAGGGCTCAGCTTAGCAGTGAAGCAAAGTTTAGGAATGCTCCAGCTTAACAGTGACATTTAAAAGTCTCCCAAGCATGGCACTAATGTTGCACCCTTGAGCAAGGTGCTTACTGGTGGTTTATTTACTGTCCACCTGTACACGGAAGCTGTTTATTTACTGTCCACCTGTACACGTGTCCCTTGCTAATAATCCGCAATAGGGAGTAGAACTGTGATTCAGGCAGCCGCCTGAGGCTAAGAGCCCAGCCATTTCAGTCGGCGTTTTAGAGAAAGACCAGCTTTGAGTAACGCAACAAGGCTGAACTCAGTCTAACTGCCATGCACTTTGTCCTTAACTTTGAGTAACACATTCTTGCACTTCTTTTTTTTTTTTTTTTTTTCTCCCGTGTTTGTTTTTCTAAGATTCTTATGCAAGATTGTACTTCCCACATTTTACCATACTGCCAAGCTTGTAAAGTTGTGCAATGGCAGTAACAGTGCCAACTCAAAGTTGGTGACAAGGCAGCTGGATTGAATTTCAGCCATTGTTTGCCTCATATTTCATTGATCGCAATACCACATTTAGTCTGCATTTTATCAGTCTTTAGCTGAACTGTGCATTTTTTGGTCGGGTGTAATTTTCTCTGCAGTTTTATCATTCAGAGCCTTTCAAACAAGGAACGACCCTTTTTTAAGCCAATGGTCCGATCATCAGTGGTTATAGTGGTTATAGATTTATAGCAGATTTGCAACTTTGATAGGAACGTTCCACATAAAATAAAATTTCTTAAAAGATCAAGAGCCATATTTAAACTGAAGCTGGAAGAGTCTGGCAAGTCTTCCAAATGTGTATCTCATGGGCTCAAAGGTTTAAAGAAACTGACTGGTTTCCATTTATTTTCAGGCCCTTAGATCAAACTCTGTCAGGTTCAGGTAGAATCATGGACATAGTTAGTGTCCCAATATTCCTCCCTCCCTTAAACCCCTTGTTAAATGATTCTGTAATTCTTTTTTTTTAATGGCAATTTGTGTGTGTGTGTAAACACTGAGTGCATTGTGCTCCAGCAAATGATATTAGTAGTTGAACTGTGCAGTGTTGTCTCTTGAATGCAAATGTGTGTGTGTGTGTGTGTGTGTGTGTGTGTGTGTGTGTGTGTGTGTGTGTGTGTGTGTGTGTGTGTGTGTGTGTGCGTGTGCGTGTGTGCATGCGCGTGCGTGCCAAAGGCGTGTGTCTACCCTTTGGCCATCAAATGTTCTTTTCTCTTGCAGTCTCTTTGTAGGCTTCCGCCGGTTGGCCAAGCCTACTGTATTCACAACTGAGCTAAAACTCTGAAAGGGGAAACCAGTGGAGTAACAATATGTTACCTTAAGTTGCTACTTGTTTGTAAATACTTTTTTTTTCTGTTCAACTTTCTGTAGTTATTAATGAAAATAAGTATAGAATTTTTGTAATCCTTGTAATGCACTGTATTTGTAGTATGTAATTTGTAGTGTTTACTAGTAACAGGCTCATTAAGCAAGCCTAATTCAAAACCTACTGAGAGAGATAATTAGTAATTCCACCCATTAACATTTTTAACGTAGCACTGATGTGTCCTTCGCATGTACTAATTTCTTGTATTTTTAATATTGTTGACAGTGCAATAAACTTTACATATTTAGTTGTGTTTGAGTCTTTATAGTCATTGACTGTACTAGTCATTTTACTTGATATTATGTATTTCGTACTGTTAAGTTAGAGTTAAAACTGAGTAGTTTAGTCATTCAGACTGTTTGTCTCAGCCATGCTGTGGGCTCTAACATCACGTTTCTTGGTTCACAGGTGTTCCTTTGGGACATGGATAAGTACACTCTGATCCGCAAGCTGGAGGGCCACCACAACGATGTGGTGTCCTGTGAGTTCTCCCCGGATGGGGCCTTGCTTGCCACCGCATCGTATGACACCCGCGTCATCGTGTGGGACCCCCACCTGGGCACTGTGCTCAAGGAGTTTGGGTAAGGAGGGCAACACATCCCCAAACTTCTGTCCCTGTATTTGGGGAGATGCCTTTTTTTTGTGTATTTTATTGTCCCTCTGGAACTTAAAAGTCCTGAGCAATAGAGCATATAGTAATTGCATAGTACAAAAATGGAGGAAAAAAAATAAAACACATCAAACCTTAAGTTGTCGTGAATCAAACATAAAAATGAGCATGGATTAGGGAATACCGCTTAGGTCAGGGATATAAAGAGAGTAGATCACAATGTCAAAGAGATTTGCCCTACATTGTAGAACTGCCTTTAAAGACAGGTGCTTAGCTTAGGTACGGTTTGCCTTAGGAATGCCAGTTGAGATTCTTGTTTTGTCTCTGAGAGGGTGGATACGCATATCTCTAAACCACGATAGAACGATGTGTGAGAACGCGGTTTTGTGACTCCTCCAGAATAACCCTCCCTCTCTCTGACCACAGACACGTCTTCCCTCCCCCTTCACCGATTTTTGCGGGGGGAGCCAACGACCGCTGGGTGCGCTCTGTGGCCTTCTGTCACGACGGACTTCACGTTGCCAGTGTCGCTGATGACAGGTGAGACCTGGGACCCCCACGAGCACGTTCTCATGTGGTCAAAGTGTGGTCGCCCCTTTCGTTGAGCACTCTGAGATCGAAGGAAAGCATTGCACAAGAGCAGTATGTCATTATTGCTGTTATATCAGGGTTTTTATCACGGGGCTGCCATTAGTGCAGTGTAGAAAGGGAACAAGAGGCATTAAAGATAATATTTAAACCCCACCAGAATCCATCACTTGTGGTTTTTATTACACTTTATCTTTCCTCTCTCGAACAAATGGGTTGCTTGCTTGAAAGATTCTTGAATTTCTATGCAACTCTGTTGTTTATCACTAGTGTGAATCTCAGTGTGATCACATCTGCCACTTAGCCCTCATGTTAGTACTGTACTGCGAAAAAGGATTTTCATATTTAGGAGGATCTAAGTGGAATGTGTTATCTGGGTTATTTCCATGTAATATATGTCTGCACATGCACACAGTATGCAAAACACGACTGCGTTACAGTCCTGTGGGTTCGCATGATCAATCAGGATTTAAACACTGTAGCTAATGAACCATTTGTAAAAGGCATTGTCCACAACTCTCTTGCATGATCTAACATGTCGGAGGACAAGAATACACAGAGTTTGTGTGTTCGTGCACAAACACACACGCGCACACACACAGGTGCCAGCACACTGACGTGTCCTCCTTCACAGCTCTTGTGGTCACATGCCTTGCACATGACGATTCCACGTATCAGGGTTGTGCATCCGGTTTGTACCGGCACCTGATTGGCTGCCTGCAGAGAGTTAGGCCTGAGGGGTAGAAGCTAGATTTACCACTGAACGGCTGACAGATAATGTTTCACAGGCACCCTGGCTCTCCGCAAAGCAAGTTTAAGTACAACAGATTAAAATTTTGAATGAAAGATCCATAGCAGTGTTTGCCATGTCCTTGAGCTTGTGCACCAGTCTAGATTGCCCCAAAATGGTGTAATGTGTGAGAGATCAGATTTCTCCTGATAAATCAGGAATTGCATTTTTCAGACCTTAAAAACAAATAGAGACCGAGGGCTTGATAGGTCACAAGCACAGGAATCGAGATCTTTTTCCACTTTTACAGCTGGTAGTGGAGGAGTATTTTTTGTTTATGAAGCTGAGCCCTAGTGGGCCTGCAGACTTTTAGCATGTAGACATCAGTATTTGTTGAAGAATCACAGTGAACCCCACCCTGGGCGTGTTGGGTGGAGAGCAGTTTAGCAGTGGCTGACAGAGTGGTGTCTGTGTTCACAGGCTGATGCGTATCTGGGGCCTGGATGGGAGAGCCCCCCGGGCCGTGGCCCCCTTGCCCAGCGGACTCTGCTGCGCCTTCTCCACCGACGGCAACGTCCTAGCTGCAGGGTGAGTCCCCCTCGTACCCCGTCACTCCTCCCCACAGTCCCCCCTTTTCCCTCACAGCCAGCCAGTGTGTGTGTGGAAAATTGTTTTGCCAGCCATACACAAGGAAAAATGTATCAGCATTTCAGTCTCTGTCCCTCACCGTACATCGCACTCCTCTGCCCCTTTCCCTGCAGTCTAACATCCCCCCACTGTCTGCACATTTTATTCTGTCTCCACCAAAGGTTTAGGGCTTCTCTTCCAACCAAGGAGACAGGACAAAAAGGCTACTTTTACCATGTCATGCCACAATACAGCACATTACAGAGTACTGTAAACCCATACAATACAGCCTGACTATACTGGCTGAGCAGTAGATTGTGCCAGATCCAGAGGGAAGATATGTCCATAAGCACACAACACACCCCTGTGCAGCCCTCAAGCTGCTGCTTTTTGAAGCTGAGTGATGGATAGAACAGGTTTGACCTCCTTTCAGTCTGCTGCGCCTGGTGCTGCCTGCACCTGTGGAAAATGTCAGATTTCCAGTGCTAGTTTACATAGAATAGCACCAAGCTTGAATCAGTGCTGAAGGTGCTCTCGGTGTTCAAGTTGGCCATTACATGAGGAAAGAAACGAAGCCCATTCTCAATCCCTGCACAGCAGTTTCAGCGCCTCACACTCTCACTCTCCTGCTCTCTCTTTTTCACTTTTTTCTTCTTCCTTTTTTTCCACTTCCCTCTTCTGTCTCATGACTTCTCTCCCTTTCTTCATCATTGGGATTGCCATGTCACAATGGGGAAAAAAAGAACCTCTGTATGCTGGTAAAATTCATCTCTGTCTCTCTCCTCCATAACCACTTCTCTCTTTCACATGTCCCTCTCACACTCTCTGGCTCCTTCTCTTCCTCAGGTCGCGTGATGGCAGCGTTCGTCTCTGGGCGTCTCCACGGAGCGTCTCCAGCCTGCAGCACCTGTGCCGCATGGCTTTGCGCAGGGTCACGCCCACCCAGCAGGTGCAGAAGCTGCCCCTCCCACCTACCCTGCTGGGCTACCTGACCTACAGGATCATATGAGCACACCCGGGCAGCCACGTTCCACCGCTCGCCCCCTACAGACAACATACAGTCACACAGGGGCTCTGCAGAGACGAGCCATGCTGTATTAAAGTGAGGTCACGACAATGTATTTATTCTTTTTTTTAATATCCTTACTATTTTTGTACAAACATTGTGACCATTTTGTTGTATATACATATATATTATATATGGAGATTCAAGTTATTTTGCAATTGTATGATATTGCTGCTGGAGGTTGGAGTTGGGTTTCAGAGGTCAACCAGCAGCTTGTAGGGTCTATAAGAGCCATCCATTATGTTAACAGATTTAAGTTTTCAAAAACCCAGTAGTATAAAACAGTGTTTTACTGGTGGCAGGCGGCAGCTGGGATGCGTGTACAGTGAAAGGGTGCGCATTGCTTATCAGCTCGACCCCCCATCACTGGAGGGGAAGGAGACAGACAGAGGTGCTCGTGGCATCCGGTGTGTCCGTACATAAACCATGCAGGAGGAGAAGGGGCTGCTGGGGGGTGAAGGGGTGTATGTATGGGGATTTGGTCCCTGATAGACCAGTATCTCAGTCCGTTAAATCATTGAACAAGCCACAATCCATCGTAGTGCCTTGGAAACGTTGCACTTACAGAAGCATTCGGCACTCCTAATTGGCTGCTCCAGCTCTGCTGCTCTCCAAACAGTCTCTGAATCACAGCGAGTCCCATTTTGAGCCCTTTGTGAGATTGGGCTGATCTGATAATTTTGTGTGTGTGTTACATGTATATTTTTTTACCTGTATAGAAATATGTAGAGATTCTGAAAATGTGAGTTTAGTTTTATGCTAAATATATGGCTTCAGTTTTTTTGTTTTTTTTTGACCAAACCATTGCTTACACTTTCAGCATTTATACCAATTTGTAAATGGTCCTTTTTGTGCATATATTGTTCTTTCTCTCTCAAAAAAAAAAAAAAAATGTGTATATCAGTGATTTTGCTTTTGTGAGGTGACCTGTTGGTGGTGTGTGGAAGGTCACTTTGAAACACAAGATTCACAGTGAATGTGAGAGTAACCCTGTGGCTCTGGCCTCCACTTGTGGGGGATCTACACACTGACTGTTCCCTCGCAAACTAACAAAATGCATGGCTACACCTGTCGCATGGACATCAGTGGAATTGTCACATTCATTGACTCAAAATTATGAAGTTGTTTTGTCTTTCATGTTCACTGAAGCAAGACTTGCACTTGTAACATTTTTTTTTTGTAAGCTGTTGAATTCTTAGTCTGTCATGTTTGTTTCAAATAATGTTTAAAGTGTGGTACTCTGAAGTGTTCTTGTTCAGACCTGATGTCTTATGTCTCTGTGCAAATGGCTGAATGCTCAAACCCAGGCTTGCGCTGGTCCTGAGGGAGATGAGCTGTTTTGTTGTTCATGAGGAAAAATGGGGCTGAAGCTGAGCAGAGTGCAGGTTGTCAGATTATAAAGACCACAGTCTGCATTACAGTTCAGTGGAAACGGTTGTTAGTAACCCAACCGCAGATTAAATCGGTGAAATGTTATCGGCTGTATTCTGTCTGGGATGAGTGATTTAAACTTTATATATAACTGTAGTTTGGAGGAAGAAAACAACCGTCAGCAAGCCACATTGTTTTCAGGCATAAACGGGTGCCCATAGTTCTTGCAGTTCGTATCACACGAGCTGTAATCTAAGTTGTATCTGGTTTTCTTCCTAATGAACTCAGTGCAGATTGGGCTGTCATCTTTTTTTTTTTTTTTTTGGTGAGAATTCTGGAAAAGGAATAGGATGAGAACCACAAGATAGGGGCAGGGAACAAGCAACAACATTTCAATCACTGCAGACAGCCACTTAAGTTATGATTACTGAAGCAGAGTTTTGCTTTGAGAGTAAATTCATTATTTGTGTATCTGAGGTGTGTTCGTTCTTGTTCTGTATCCAGCATATTTAAATTTGTATGTATTGCCATGGCATTTCTCCTGAGGGTTTTGTTTGATTTTCAGACTTATGTTTCCATGTGTGGTTTGTACAGTATGTGTGTAATCTATCAAGATCAGCACACTTTTGCACCGCTGTACCCCTGTATCTTTGCTCAGGGTAATGTAAGCAATAAAATGCCAATGTTCAACAGAGAATTTGACCATCAACTGTTTTTTTTTTTTTCAATCTGGAAGGCTACAGGTAACACCTTGAAGAAAGTTCTAGAGTCAGTCACCAGGGGAGGAGCCCTTGGTTTAAGATTAATGGCATTCACGTTCAGGCTAGCAACAGCTTGTTTGCAAAGATCAGACAAGGATTCATTTCACAACCTGCTTCTCATCTGCTTTTATGGTAGTGGTCCATATGTTCAGCCAGTGTTGTCTGAAAATGGCACTGTTAAGACTGAATGCTTCACACCTTTACACTTGTAGAGTACTAACAATAAGAATGGGTAATCCAAGCAAGGAAATATAGGTATGGGGAATTACAGTCAGCTTCTCTCTGTGCTCAATTGTTTTTGCCATCATACAGTAAGTTTGATAGGGTTTGGAGACCATGTACTTGCACTAAGGATTAATATGTAGGAGTTTTGGGGGCACACATTGTTGGTCTGAATGAGGGGGAAAACTCATGCCTCGACCAGGCCCCTCCCACTACCACGCCCCCTTTTAGCCAATTGGCATGAACAGAAACGCACACCTTCACACACACACATACACACTTGATCTCCATGCCAAATTTCAGCCTCCTAGGGCGAAAACTGGCCGCCGAAGGGTGGGGAAATTTTTGTGGACCGACTGACCAACTGACAGCGACCTATAGAGCTGGTCGCGGCTAAAAAAGTGTTAATGCTTGAGGTTCATGACGTTGGGGAAAATTGTGTTGTGCTCATGTTAAGATGTTTCACTCCTGACTGCTGAAAAGCTTTTATTAATGGATGGAGCTGTGAAGAAGGACATCCGATGTACTGCAGCTGAGTCTGGTCACAGCATGCTTGGCAGGTTTTTCCTGTTAAAGTGCTGAAAGTACATTCATTTCAGTCTGCATTTCGACTGCCAGCTTGAAGTGACTCAAGTCTGATCTCTTCCTACATCTGATTTGTATCTAATTGTTTCCTTAGGGTTTTAACAGTAAGTAGTCAAAATAAGAGGACCCCATTATTATATGGTTCTAATCCAACTATTTCTACTATTTCACCTTCAGGGTTTTTGGCCATTTTCATCATTCCTCATGCAACACAACACTGATGTACTTCATCACTTCATGCCAAACATAACACCATGTCTGGGCACATGATTCCACTTTGGTCACTTGGAATGTGTCAGTTGACTTACAACATGCGCAAATTCACAATAGCTGTGACCAGGCCACTCCCGCTGCCACGCCCCCTTTTTGCCAGTTGGCATGAACAGAAATATAAACCCTCAGACACACACACTTGAGCTCCATGCCAAATTTCAGCCTCCTAGGGCGAAAGCTGTGGCTGCCAAAGGGTGGGAAAAATTTTGTGGACCGACTAACTGACCATCTGAACGACTGACAGAGCTGCTAAAAAGAATGGATTTGAAAAAAAGAAAAAACTGATTACATTTGAAAATTAACATATTTCTAAAAATACACACATCCTTTAAATCAGAATGGAGGCTTAAGTTCTTGACTGTTGAACTACATTAGGTTTCACTATTTGTCGAGCACAACAACCCAAAATGCCACAAAGAGCTGAACCTGATTTTTGGAGGTGTGTTCTCTCAGTACTCTTCCCAGCTGATTTCCCTAAGATACTTTATCAGAGCAACTCTGATGTATAACTTTTCTATGAGTGCAAATGTTGTGTAGCATTTGGATTTGAGCCTGAAATATTATCTTCATTTTGACAGCGGGTGGTTATCTTGTTTAACGTGGCTTTGTCAGTGTACGCTTTTGCATAAATAAATTGACTTAAGATATAACTCTTGAATGCTTGGCTTTCCGTTTGCCTGTTACTCATACGTTGATAGTGGTAAGTTAATTCGAAAGTCATTGTGCTGTCAATTTTTCTTGATATAACTGTCACAAAAGTCCCCCATATGTAACATGAAACAAATAAATAGAAAATGAGCAACAGTCCTAACAGCATAATAACAGGCAGTACTGCTCATGTCTGACTCAAAGGCAGTATGTCAAAATCCCGCAGTTGAAGCTTCACATTCCTTCTCTTCCTGCTATTGTTTTCACTTCCTGTTTCTCCAGAAGGACAAAGGATTAGACGGATTACCCACGTCCCCTCCTGACCTCAGGAGTCCGGCTGAAAGGAAGTGTCTTTTTGTGCAATGATATGAGCTGCAGGCTGAATCTGAGTGATGTCAGAGCACAGGCGCTTTTGTTTTTTTTAGTCCATGTAGTCACTTCCTGTTTTGCATAATCACATGGTTGCCATCTTTTGAGGGTCAAATAACAGTGCTAGCCCCCATTTGCACACTGCTTACATAACATTTGGCAACCAATTAGGGATTATTTCTTACATTTCTCATCATCATTATTATGCAATAAAGCATACACCAAAAAACAGGATTAATCCTTTAGTGATCTGCTTCACAGAGCAGATGGCCACATTTTGTCTTGTGATATGTTGTTTTAAAGACTTATAGGGCACCACAACCACTCATTGGAGGTAAGTTGAAAAACATAAATTTGTATTATTAATGAAAGTCATACATTACATATTACATTACATTACAGGCATTTAGCAGATGCTCTTATCCAGAGCGACTTACAACACAAAGTGCATTTTTTTGTTGGGACAAGGGTGTTAAAGGGGGGGTTAAAGTCTCAGGTGCCAGTTCGCTCGCATGGACTAAACCCTGTGGATGATCAGTTGAAAACCAAAAAAACAAAACAAAAATCCATTGGTAAAAGCAACAGCAACCCCAAGCCAACAAAATTAGGTTGCTACAAGTGAAACTATGGCTAAGTAGGGGCGCTAGAGAGGAAAGGAGAGAGGTGAGAAAATACTTTTATGATTGGAATTTTCTTGAACACCTGGCTGTAAAAATAAAGTGCAAGAAGGACCGGCTGCTTCAGCATTGACTAAGTTCTACGCACAAAGCCAAACTGAGGAAACCTATGCGAATAAACGTGACTGATTTAATCAGTCACCCAGTCTGTACTAATCAGTCAGTACAGTGATAGGACTGTGCATGTTGTTCTGGCTGAATAATCCTGAGCAGTTATCTTCAGTTTTGAAGATTCCATGCACTTGAAAATGTGTCCTGTCTCAGCATTATACAAATTCCTTTCTGGTTTATGTAGAAGATCTTATGACAATGCAGATCTTGTCTTTGTTTGGATTTGATGGGATGTAAAAATTCCTTAAGCAACATCAACAGCAGGTGGCGCCACATTACAATAAACAAACAAAACTCACTGTCAATCTGAGTGTTGAATGGAAAAACTGGCAGATACACTTCACAAAAATAAAAATATCCAAATACATACAGAAATTTTCTTTTCCTCCCTCTTCTCATTGAGATTTTATTTACCCTTTTGGTGACCTTGGACCAGATTTGACTCCATAAACCTTTAAAGGTAGAGCAGACAGAATTGTATAGAGGCAACGGTGCATATGCAGACTGCATTGCGTAAAACAGCACACTCATACATGGGTTGACAGGTGAAAGCTGGGATTGTTCCCCTTCAGCCCTAACCCCGACTGGGGCCACCATGGACAAAAGGAGGAGACAGCCAAAATGAAACGACAAATCGTATACAGCATTTCCAATTTCTGCAGTACAGCAGACACATATGGTCACTGTCAGGAGCAGTTAACCTGGCTACACACTGACCAAAGTTGACCTGCCTTCACCTTGATCTGCCAGTGTAGTTCCTCACAATGTCTCCATGGTGGTTCTCTCTAACCACCTCCTTCTCGCTCTCTCTCTCTCTCTCTCTCTCTCTCTCTGACCAGCTGTCACTCTCACACTTTCTCAATTTCTCAAATTCATATTCATATTCAAGTGAGCTTTACTGGCATGACCACACATCAGCACAGAATTGCCAAAGGAATCATTTGCATAAACGTTAAATAAATAAACAATGATACCAGTGTAAACAATGTAAGAGATATTTACTTGTGCTAGGTAGCCTTTCTCTTCCTCTATCTCTCTTTCTCTCACCATCTCTCACTACCTCTCTCTGGCTCTTTCTCTTTCTCTCACCATCTCTTACTACCTCTCTCTGGCTCTTTCTCTTTCTCTCTTTCTCTTACCATCTCTTACTACCTCTCTCTGGCTCTTTCTCTTTCTCTCTCTCTCTAACCACCTCTCACTTTCTCTCAATATTTCTGTCTCTCTCTCTTTCTCTTTCTCCCTCTGACCATCTCTTTCTCTCACTCTGTATGTTTCCCGCTTCATCTATCTATTTGCTTCACCACCCCCTGCACCCACTGCCTCAACCCCCCCCATCCTAAGAGCAAACCACTCTCACTCTCACCATGGCACAATGCCAGTGTCAGGTTGATGGCTTATATGGGTGCCAGTCAAAGCCCTGCTGAACACAGGCCCCCACCTTCCTTCCACCCTGGCCTTAACCCTCAGCAGGGGCACTTGTGCTGTATTGAACCCACTCCACCTCATTCAGTGTGCTTCCCCTAAACACCACCCTCCCCCCACAACACCCCCCCCCCTTCCATTGGGCTCCGGGCTCTAGTTCCCCTTCATCGTTTCAGTACCAGTCGGCTGGATGAGGACACCCAGGGATCACAGCGTGGAACACCATGTTTTTTGACAGGCAGTTTTTCAGGCACCCCCACATCACACACCAGTAAATCTGGTGAGGTACATGGGCAGAATTTTGGGGCTGTTGCCTCATTCCATTTGGTTTTTTTAATCCACCTCTAGGCCAGACATTTGGAACGGCTTGTCTGTGTAGCCTCTCTTTTCAAGCACGTACCCAGGCCAGACCATACAATAAGTGAAATATCCAAATGAGCGATATATCTGTCAAGTGACTCTCTCAGGTCCTTAGTTTCAAGAGATCTATCTCAATTTTTTAACAATTTCCAGGATATTTTTTAAAACAAACAACATGAGAAGATGTAAGCGAGTGGGTGTGATTGTGTGACCACATCTCTGCACTGAGCTCAGTGCCGTACTGAGCGCATTAAATGCCTCCCTTGGTGCATTTAATACATTTTTAACAAAATAAAAACAAAAAAAATTGCATGGACATGCTTGTTTTACAGTCACTCCACATACTAGCTGTGTTTTTTAAAGAGATGTTTGCTGTGAGGTACATTAGGATGTATGCACAGGAAAGTAAAGAACACACGCCCAAGTCTAATGAGGTGATGACTGACATGCCCTGATGAGGACATGGAACGTGGTCTAGATTATATAATGTCCGAAATGTATGTGAAATATAATATGCAACATTATTTTAGAATTGTTACATCAAGATGTATTCTTTTACTGGTTTCAATCAGCCATATCTCAAATATCAACTTTGTGAAGCTTTTGACTGTCTTGCATCGACACGTGGTGATTGGAGGTGTAGAGTCATTTCTGAGTCTTTTAGTCTCTATAGCAGCTATTGTCCATCTGTCCTTGTCAGTAAGCTTTGACCTGCTTACAGGATGTGTTTCAATTAGTCGTTATTCCTGATTGCAGCAACAGGCAGCATTAGGAATACATTATTATTAAATATTAATTCGCAAATTTATGTTTATATGTGTGGAGATGTGATATACAAACATGATTGGATTTTCCATGCACAACCTACATGCCTCTGCCATTTTGGTTGTGCATATGTATATTTGTAACAACATACATCCCCAACTACAATTTAAATTTTGGTAGCATAGATGATTTTGCAGGTGACACAAAGATATAAACAGTCCAAAAAAAGGCAAGAGACCCATATTACATATAAAATATGTACATAAAAAGTGCAAACGTATGCACTTGAGATTCTACCCATCCCAGTGTTTCAACCCAGCCCTGTCTCTCTGCACAGTGGTGTAGGTTGACTGAGGTTACCCTCACCAGGAGAGGCCATGAGATCAGATTGTGTACAATCCAATTTAGTCTGATGCAATGGGGCAGGGTTTGCCCGGTGACTTAATGGATGTGCTGGACAGTGCACAGCCTGGCAAGGGATCCAGCTGACGGCCCGGTCTGTGCTGTGTCCTTGGGGTCCACATGCCCCAGCGTGCTCCCTGTTTTTTTCTGACCAATGTCACATACACAGAACAAGCTGTATTACTGAACAAATGGGCATAGATGGAAACTGTTTGTGGGTAAAATCTGAAAATTATGAGAGAAAGTATTTTTGGTTTTGGAGAGTTGGAAATGCTCGGAACAGCTTGCCAGGTCAAGAAGTGGTCAGACACCCTTGGAGTGTTAAAGCCCAGGCTTGACGTAGTGCTGGATGCTTTCTAAACTGTAAGTAAATGGGAAGCCTGGCTGAGCTTGATGGACTGTTCTCAGCATTATGTGTGCTCTCCTCATCTCATCTTTTACATTCAATACCTTCTTTGTTAAAATCATAATTGCAATTTCTGAAGTATAACAAGCTGTTAATTATTTTTAATCAGACAAATTTAATGTCGAATGAAGAATGATTTACCCTCTTAATGCCAAATTATGTCAAAACAGATATTTATAGTACAAAGAATTCATATTTAATATCCTCTAGTCAGTTAGATTAGTTCTCAGACAACTCCTTTTCACTACATTTAATGTAGTAATTCAATGAATGTATAAACAGACGTAGAAATGAAATCAGTGAAAATAAATTGTTCAAAGACAAACCGAATGGTAATGAGCCAAACCGTCTTTGTATTTATATCTGTTTGAGCACAGAAATTTGGAACTTAAACAGGTTTTCAAGAAGCTTAATTAACCAAGACAATGTTTGGAACAAGAATCAACATACACAGGGTTTCCCCCAGGACAGAGGTTGGGTACTCCTCTTCTATGAAATATTGGTATATGACATACTCTGTTAATCTTCCACATCCTGTAGGGCAGGGACAGATATCTCTGTTTGTGAAGTGTCCACATGTTTCTGCAGGTTTTATTTCCACCAATTACCATGGCTCAATTTGTTCATTATCTTCTTGTACCAATGTTGGTTCACACAGAGATGAGGCCACAGTAAAACACTTCATACTGGGACACAAGAACAGCTGTCAATTGTCACCTATTTGTCAGATCATATCTGACCAGTCTAACTAAATAATTAAGAGCAGAGTTTTGACTGAAATTCAAATGTACATAATAATAATAATACAAATACTAATTGTTATAATTTCACTATTACGACTAATAGTAACGCATCATTTTTTTATTATGCTTTTTGTCAAACTGGGAGCTCTTTAAAAAAAGTCACCCACTTTATCCCAGGCAAACAAAGCTGAACTTGTTTAGCCTCATTTAACAGCCGTCACCTACCAGCAGAGGAAGATGAAGCAATGAAACGTGACTCCTCCGTTCACATGACAACAAGCTTTCACTTCTTTCCACAATGCAGACACAACACCAATTACATACAGCTTCATATGTTGTCAGAGGATGACGAAGTCAGCATATGTTCATTGGTTTGTGCATTAACAGTTGACCAGGAGTGGTTGTTGGAGAGTGATGAGACTAACAATCTTTAGTGTAGTTGAGCTTTATCGTTCCCCAGCAAGGCTGGGCCAAAGTCAGTAATGGTGCAGCTTACACTTTGGGCTGGTGCCTCTTTCCCAAGCAAACACCTTACTGTCTGAGCCACTCAGAGGCTCAGACTGGTAACTTCACCAGACCACCGGGGAACCCCAAATTTTTGGTGCTATGGTGCTAGTCGCAATGGGATATTTAACGACCACACTGAGTCTGGATCTCTGTTTAACATCTCATCCAAAAGACACAATTTCCCACAGCACTGCGTGTCCTGCACTGGTATAAAGGGGTTTATTTGGACAAGGGGCGAACACTGCCCCCTGCTGGCCCACCAACACAACTGTCAGCAGCTATTTTTGTTTTCTGATCGGTTTTCCATCCAAGTATTATTGTCGAGCCCCCACCTGCCGAGCCTCAGCCATCTGGTGAGAGAAGGTGAAAGGACATCTGAATTTAATGGTAAATGGGGAACTCGGTAAGAAGCCTGAGTATGTGTATGAGATGTTGAGGGAACAAGGCTGCCCTTCAACAGAGGAAGCATTCAGTAGTGATATGAGAGAGGGTAGCTGAATGAGCAAAACTGTGGTCAAACCCCTCAGAGCAGTCCTAAGGTGACAGTGGCCGGCAATTTGCTCTCCACAGCAAATTAGGGCTCATTCAGATTGGTTGGACATTATTAACATGTAGCTTCATCCAATTTTGGGTTCACAAAGCTGCACTAATTTTCAAGACCTGGGAGCCATCTGTGGTCAGCTTTGTTGTGGATCAAGAAGGGATCACAGGCGGGAAAACCCTCGGCATTCCCGGTAGAGGAAAGCCGGAACTTTTAAAGGAGTGAAACATTGAGAAATTACAGGTTTGAGCTGGGGAAGATGAGCATGCAGATGGAGTAAGACGAGAGTACAGTGCCGGGAATCACAGCTGCGCCTCGGGCCATTCCAGTGAATCAGCTGGGCCTGTGGCTGGCAGCACCTTGTTCCACAAAGTCACCATACGGGAGACGATGGACGTGGTCCAACCGGATTAACTGTAATATCATTAGGCACAAGACCAAGAAAGCTGCAGAAGAGTGTATAGGCTTAATACTCCTCACGCAAAAAAAAGGTTTTCAGCGGCAGTCCATGAGTGTCTTTTTCTGAAAATAACTACCACCTAAAGAGGTGAGATACATCAAATGTCACACAATACTGTTCTGTGATTGTAATGGACTACGGGAGTTAGGTTTACTGCTGAAACCATCTGGATCCAGCACGCTACTTGTTAGCCGTGGGGGTAAGTTTCGCCAACCTTTGTCTGACTGTCTGTCTTAGCTGAAAAGTATTAAGTGATTGCTCACAGTCTTGTGCATATGTGTGTGTCTGTGTGCAGCATGCGTGCATGTGTGTATGTGTCACATGGATGTGTGTTTGTGTGTGTTAGTGTGTATGGCACATGCATATGTATGTGTGTAGGTGTTTTATTGAGTATGTTTTGCATGTCTCTGCTTGCATCAACATGCATGTGTATGAGAGTGTGTGCATTTGCGGATGTGTGTTGGGAGTATGCATCTCTGTGTGTGGCTGTATATGTGGTTGCATGGATGTGCATGTGTGTCTGCGCATGCTTGCACTCATGTAAATGTATGATTGTATGTGTATGGGTGCTGTTGTACTTGCATGTGCATGTATGCTTGGGTTCACAGATACTCTAGTGTGTATGTTGTACATACATAAGAGTGTGGATGTTCTTTCACAGGTGTGTGTGTGTGTGTGTGTGTGTGTGTGTGTGTGTGTGTGTGTGTGTGTGTGTGTGTGTGTGTGGAGGGGGTGTTCATATACCTGCATTCATGCATATAAGTGTTTATGCATATTTAGTTGCTCTTCATCCTTTGTATTAGTCTATAGTGTATGTGATATGCACTCTCAACATAAGCTCCATTATAGGAGTCTTGGGTCCTGCTTCAGTTGTCCCATAATAATGAGTCTGACCAGCTTTACACTGTGATATAAGTATGACTCTGCTTCAGGGATGTGATTTACTGATAAATCGATGGTATGTTACCGCCGCTGATGAACCATGATCCTGAGACACCTGGAGTGTGGAACGATCAGCTGCCCGAGCAGAACAGGTCCACATCTTAGGACACCAGTCAGATTGCAGGAAGCCAAGACCAGAGCCGTTAGCGAAGGAATGGAGATACTGAGAAGCTGGAGCTGCACTGAACCTGAGTTTCAGCAGGACTCGAAATGATTCCCTCAGGAATCCTCAGAAATGTGGAGAGTTACCTTCATTTCACAACGGACAGACAGAGATATAAAAATACAGAGGAAGGGAGAGACAGAATGAGCCATAGACTGATCGATAGATATAAAGAGAGAGAAATAGAGTGAGAAAGTCAGTTTAGGGATTTAGCGAAGTAAACTGTTTGTTGGCCGTTGTTTGCATTTGTCACCATTGCTTTTTGCAACACTTAAATATCAGGCCAATGAAGTGTCTAAACATTGACATGAACCGAAACAGAAATTGAGAGAGAGTGGAAACGAGAGAAATTGAAATCAAATCGAAAAAGGAGACAGCCTTGATCACACAAACACAAACACAAACAGGCCAACAGAGAGCTTCCAAGGACCTGCGAGATGACTGAGTCCTGATGTTCAACTCTGAAAGAGGTATAAAAGGATTAAGAAACATAACAATGAGAACAGGTAAATCAGCCCATTACAGTCTCTCAGTAAAGCATTTAGAATGACTTTGTCGGCAGAGAACATTGTGTCCCCCTCAGTCAAATTAGTGTGTTTGGTTGGTGCATGCCAGCTTGCCTGTTGTGCACAGTACCTCTTCATTCTTACCTCCTCCACCTCCTCCTTCTCCTCCGCCACCTCCTTACCCAGCAGTGATGACATCATGGGAAAATGCGATACGTAGGTAAACAAAGCGGGCAAGCGGAGCATGGCGAGGAACGCAGTGAGAGTAAGATGACCAATGCCTTTATCTCAGTACGGCACCTTAGAAAGAGAGAGAGACAGACAGACAGACAGACACAGAGGTGAGGTGAGGTGGGGGAAGGAGAGCATAGAAGAAGACAGGGGGCTCTGAGGGCCAAATCACGTGTTCACATCAACTGGGAGAGGAGAACAGGAGTTCTGTCTGCTCCCAGTTTAAATGGTATCTCCAGCTATCAAGGCCAGACTCTCTGCTGCAGACTTTTCCTCCGGCCAAATGTTACCCCACCACTTAGCAACGGTTCACAGTGACTTACAATCAGACATGTAGGAGCAACATGTGATTGAAAACTATATTTGGTGTTGGTTCATGTAGTTGTTCATAGGGAATGCCGTTGAATTTGAGGTTTGCGCCATGTTGAAGGTGAGAGAGAATCTTGACTGACTAAAACGGGTAAGGGAAGGGATGAAAGATGAAAAGATGAAAGAGTCAGACAAAAATTTACAGATTTTTTTCAGAAATGTACAGCTCTTGCATGCAATAACCTAATTATAAGGTCAGATATTACTGATCTGCAAAAGATTAAATCTTCTAAAAATGTTCTATCATGTTTCCATATGCTTTCCGTATGATAGCTCTACCACAGCTGTTGATAATGGATGTTTTTTCCTACCTACCTCATATTTAAGAAAATGTTCACAAGATACATTTTCATATTTATAGGCTTGACTGAAAAGAAGCATCCAGTGCAGGAAACTTGGTTATTTTAGCTTTTGGGGAAGCCAGCCAATTTGGCCTGGACTTGTGAACTGCTGTTAAACCGTCTTGAATTAGGAGCTGAAGTAAGCTATTTCAAAGCAGCGTAAATAATGACTGCTGTGTTAAAATCCAAACAAATTCAGCAATTGTGCCAGAATGGCCCATTCGATCCACAGACCACTGATACCGAATGGCGACCCTTTGTTTACAGAGTTTGTTTTTCCTACCCACTCCATTGTCTTCTGATTTCAGAATTACATCATGTACAATTCACCAAAAATCAATTTTCTATATACAGATGTCTGGTGTTTTTCTCTCAGTTTTAAACAGAAAATTTAAATCATTATTTTGTACAAGAGCAAGATCAGGCCATTCCCTGTGTGTAACTAATTGGGATTGGGTGAGATCCGTTCTGATTTTTAATGAGAAATCATCCAATACGTGTCCTTGCATGTCGTATTTTTGCTTTAGCAAAAAAGTCAAATGCGATTGTGCTTCATAAAACATAGATTCAAATCACATGCAATGTATTTAATAATGGCACATGTTATGGTAATTAATTTAGTCATAATCGGATAAAACATCATAATTTCCCTTTAATTATGACTGAACCGCGGTCGCCAAACAAACAAACACAAAGAACTTCATCTCCTAGAATGCAACGCGGCGCGTGATGTTTCCAACAGCTGACAGACGGTAAAAGCCGATGTGAAAGCTGCCAGTGAGGGAGAACGGGGAGTCTCACAGCGGAACAAGCAAGCAAGTCGACCCTGTCAAACCTCTTCAAGAGGACTTTGGGTTGCATGGGAGCTCGATATCTTAGTTAACCGTCCATATAGTTATTATTTTATTTGCTTTTTAAGTAATTTAAGTAGTGAGGGAATTATTATTTAACTTATATCTTATTGTATATTTGGTGTATCTTTCTATTTTAGCATTTATAGTTTAAACCTACCCCCCTCAAGCCGTGCCCAATGCCGAGGAATGGATAGTGTGTCTGGCAAAGGTGGAAAGATGGTCGAAAGTGATGAACAGTCGGAGAGGGTTAGTGGCGGTGGCGCAGCGATGGCCGCGCTACAGCAATGCGAACACATCCAGAACATGATCGAAATCTCCATCTCCAGTTTACAAGGGCTCCGGACAAAATGCGCCGCGTCCAACGATCTCACCCAGCAAGAGATACGCACTTTAGAGGTAATTAATAAATAAAAAAATAACCACAAATCCAAACCAAAATTACTTGTAGTACCATGTATATACGCTTCTCCTCTGGGCTGCATCGTTCCTTGCTCGGGGGTATCGGCTTCGCGTCTTCCTTTTCTTGCACTATGCACTGCAGTTGTTTATTTTACTGCACATAGCTGGCGTGCAACGAACTGTCAGTAATATAAGATGTATACCAATATAAATGCTTAAATGAGATTTTCGGACTGTCTACCTCTGTCCCAGCGATGCAGCCAGACTCCGTAACAAATTGTCCAGGATATTATTTGACCTCTCTATAGGTGAAATAATATTTGGTTAGAATGCATTGATATTATACAGCATTAGTCAGCATATTAGCATATTAAAATTGGCTAGATATGTTATGATTAACTCCCATTACAGTATGTTGTTTTATTTATTTATTTATTCTACCGTTTTGTGCTTGCCCCATATTTCAACTGAATTCTGCTCTTGCATCATATCCGTACATCAGTATTTAGCGAAACATGTCAGAAAAAAAGACAAAAATCCCTCTGGTTATTGCATCATATTCCACGCTTCCTGACCATAAATATAATGCCGTAACCTCCTGACGAGCAAGGCCCAAGCCTACAGGCTGAAATGCTGCCCGCCTATAATTTACTGTAGGTTATGCACCTGTAGCGGTAACTTCTGAAGGTAGAATATAGTCATATATTGGAGATGACGTTAAACAGTGTGGTGCAAGAAAAATGCTGAGGTTACCTTGCAGTCTGCCTAAAGGGTGGCGCCGTGCGTCGGCTCGCTTAGTGATTATTAAACGTCTTTATGGGCACGATAAATTGACTCGGTTTTACTGCATTTGGGAGATATTGTTTACATTATCAGGGCTGCATTATTATTGTTTTAAAAATCAGGTAGTCACATTAAGCCAGCTATACCGCCCACTCATAACTGTAAGAATTAATACAGTCTGAATTTTTTTTTTTTTGGTAATTGCTTCATCATATTTTACTGTTGATTTGTTAGCAGCCAAAACAAGGAGAAGGGATTTGGCTCGAAAATTTGTAAAGAATTGGAAAATTCTGAGAACTGGCACATATTTCAACATACATTTGTATCCCATTGGGGAAAATAAATTACAAAAATAGCCAATTTTAATAGAAATAGTTGCATATGGTACACTGGTGTCCAGGTATCCAAGAAATGTCTGGTAACATAAGTGCTTCAGCTTCATCAGGTTTGTCTTCAGTGAATAATGCTCTGACTACATGTTTAAAACACAAAGCAAATGGCGTGGCTAATATGACCTCTCCAATTTCATAAAGCATGCCGTCCTCTCAGGCTGTCTACATCGTTTGAGGCTGGTGTTTGTTTTATCCCTTTTGTTTTCGGATTTGCACACAGACCTTAAGGCTCCAGTTGTTTTTTTTTTTTTTCAGTTTTTTCTGTTTCTAAGTGTGAAGGCCTGCACTGGCCATGCTCCATGCGTGCAGTTTAGCATAACGGTCCTACGCAGCTGTTGTGAGAAGGGTATTGCTAACAGGTATCTTACAGAACATGGTTGTCATATAAGACAATGCACAGAGGCAATCGATGGCAACTTGCTGTCCTCCAACCTTCCTCTCAAACATAGTGCGAAATAACCACAGCAGAATCATGCACCAGGTTGACTTTGGAAGCCACTGTTTTTGGCTTTGCTGTGTGGTGCTTGCAAGGGTGTGTGAGCATGCTGGGGTGGCTCGGCCAGGACACTGGAGCTGGGCTCATGAGAACATTCCTCCAGTACAGTGGGGCTGCCTGGAGGGGATCCCACCCCATGTCTGCTGTGGGTCGCCCGAGGATACGTGCATCCAGCGTGTCAATCTCTCTGATGAACGCCTGTTAAAACTGGCTCAGGGAGATGGGCTATTGGTGTTCTGGAGGCCTAACACAGTCAGGGTTCGGCTGTCATAGGGCTACTGCCTGCCTGATTTTTTTGGCTGTGTTGTTGAAATACAATCTGTCAATACTTGTCGGTTGTCACTGTCTGTTGTGTATCTAAGTTGTTGAATTTTTAAAATGGACTGGTAGAAATGCAATCATGTACAGCCTAAAAATAAATAATGAAACATGAATGCTTCTGTTTTTTATGAGCTCATGATTATTTTGGGAACTTTGCCAATCGCTAGTAATATTTTAATTGATGATATTTCAAAGACAGTCTTTTGCTATTAGTTTTTTAAATGAAGTGTCTTTTTTCCATCCTTACTGTTTTCTACATTGATGTGGAGATGTGCTGAAGGTTATCAAAATGAATAGCATCAGAAAAATAGGAAAATAGTTGCTGAAGTTGCAGTAGAACCTGGAAAAAAGTATATGACAGTGGAAGCAAATGTAGGCGACTGTTTTTGCTGGTGTGGAGCACGTGACAGGGCCGTCTTAGCACTCATAACGTAATGTAATTATGAAAAAGGTCTTGAATCTCAGCAGTGTCTGCTTGCTTAATGTTCTACAGCTTTTTCACGAAACAACAGTGGGACATTGATCATTTTCATAGTGAGCATTGAAGGCTGTTTTCTTACGCAAATTCTCTTTCTGCAGAGTTGTATGTGAGAGAGAGGTCTCAACACTTGATGAAGGTCTTTCCTTCTGACCTCACACTTGATCTTTCAGAGAGGGGGGGAGCTCAGATGAAGTCTGAGTAGATGTGAAGGAGTAAGCTGTGTATCCCTGCACCCCCACCCCCATCCCCCTTCCCCACCTCCCAACCATAACGGTCAATTTCACTTCTCATTCTAGCTCATTCAGGAAGTCTGTCCCCTACCTGCATTCCAGAATCCACCCGTCAGTGAGCGTCCAGCCCTCAGAAACAGGAAACTGAGGGACGGCCTTCGAGGATTTGCAATGTCAGCTTCCTCTTTCTGGCAGTTAGAATTCAAAACCAACGGATGGTGTTGCCTGCCCCCCACTGCCTACCGTGAATGCTGCAATCTGATAGGACGATGACTAACCCCACCCCCCCACCCCCACCATCACCACCACCACCACCACCATCATCTCCCTGTCATCAGTCTGAGCAAGTTGTAGTCAAGCAAAAAAAAAAAGCACCTTGCCCTTAGAATAAGCTAGGTTTCCCACTCAAGCGGTGTGCCTACCAATCTGTTTTTCCATCGAGTCTTTATAATACAAGCCTGCGCTGTGCTTGGGAGCAACTGTCCTACATGCAAGGAGAGAAATCTTGCTTTACTGTAAGTGCTGTAACACTTGGATATGAAGAAGTCCTTTCATTGTGTAAGTGGTGAGTACAAACCTAGAAGTTCAGGAAATTGCATCCTTGCATATCACCTGTGAGCCTCACCAGTTGACACTGGACGCGTTCTGATTGGTCCTCCTGACCAGATGTGTTTTTTTTTTCCTGGTGCAACCAAGGGTTGGGAATGTCAAGCGGAACGATAAACAAACGGCGTGAATGAGTTTCTCAGATTTCCCGGTGATGTGATGAACTGCAGGGTCTGAATGGCGGTGGAGATGATGCAGCTGTCACATTTTATGGTGCTCACTTGCTTTTAAATTGGCCATCTCTCATAGAGTCCTGCACTTCAGCACAATCAAGAAAGGCTTGAACCTGCATTAGTTTCTCACTGAAAGGCTTTTATTATGCCACTTCATGTTTTTACAGTGTGCCGTGGCGGGTGGAAATAATGGCCGTGCCTGCTCTCCAGCTGAAGTACTATGGTGGTGTTGCTTCCCTATTCATGCGCTAATCCTGGTTCTACTTTGGGGGTGGGGGCATTGGCTTTCCTGTATCTCTTGTCTTCTTCTGAAGGGGGGGGTATTCACTCTGGGCCTGTGGCTCCTGTGTCGGCGTTGTCATGAATCTTGTCTCTATCTCTGTTAGAGCATCCGTACGACTTCATTGACTTTTCCGGCCCAGTCTCCCTCAAACCTTATTGGTACCAGCAAATTTATTATGGTAGATTTGAATGGCTTAGGGTGTTTTATCAGTTCATACACTGACTGTGCACTAACTATGAGCCTAACAAGTGAGGCTAGGGCAGCTCACACAAGGCCATGGTGCACCACAGGATTCTGGGTAGAAGCTGTCATTTTTGCCGAGCAGGTATCCCAGTGTGGTGGGGTTGACACAGAAAATTCTGCCATTGGTGAAGCTAGCAGCATAGTCTTGTCATGGTATTTGTGAAGGGCGTGGCCAAAGGCAAACCAACACCATCCAAAAGTAGCATTCCAGTGGTGACATGGACAGCATCAGGTCCTTGTATTGCCAGGCAGAGCCTACTGGACTCAGGAATACAGAGGATGGAAGGAATTCAGGATCCAGTCCTCTCATTAATTCACCTCTAGTGCATGAGAACCTTTCAGTCAGTGTGCCTGGACTGTATAGCTACATCTATCTAGGTTTGCTGTCCTATGAAAACGGGGACATTTTCATTCCTGAGATCTGAAGACTCTGTAGGAGTTAAGGCTGAATTTTTTTAACGGCCTGTTATGTGACCCTGTGTCTGAAATCTGATATATCACTTCACAGAGATTGATATCGGCAAGAGCCATGTATTTGAACAGTGGAAGGCCCGCTGCCTTGGTGTCTGTTGATGTCAACTTTCACCTAACACATAGTTTTAAGGCTTTTGCCCATTAATCAGCCTAATTCAATTTCAGTGGGGAAAAACTAAGCATCAGTTCTGCACATTCCGTTCTGTAGAACTCCACTCGAAAGTGGCCCTAAACAGCCAGGCTAATTAGTTAATTTGGGGATGGAAATTCAGTAAACAAAACAATGGATGGTAGGTATGGGTTTAGTCCTTCCTCCTTTTCTCTGAAGGTAGCTGTCCATTTATGAGAATAGTATCTATCCCGATTTCTCAAATCTTCTTCTTTTGCCTTAACAGAGTATTTATTTATTTTGTTGAAACATGATATTTCTCTCAAGACTAAACTATATCAGGCACAATATGACCCAGTTTGCTTTGTTGTCTTCCTGTTTTTTTCTTTCCTGTGTCACCATAGACTATGTCAGATAATACATAAAGCAGGCAGTTCCTTCTGCTTCTGCAGCCTCCCCCCTCTGTTATTAGGTTGTTACATGTAAGGATATTTGTTGGGGATTGTGTTCTGCAGAAGAAAATGCATCATTATCAGTTTGCCTTCTCTGGGTGCTGGAAAGAGATCGCTGTGCGCGTTTGCGGTGTGCTATTGTGGCTGTGTCTATATTTAGACGTCTTTCCTCCTACGCATTCTCAGGGTTGGTTGTTAAATAAGAAAATCAAATGACGCGCAGCGAGAGAGAGAGAGTGAGAGAGAGAGAGAGAGAAACAGACAGAGAATGAGAGGGGAAGGCGAAGAGGAGAAAGAGAAGGGGAAAAATGAAAGACAGCCCAACAGGGCAGTTTCTCGGTATATGTAAACAGCTGTAGTTGTCAGGGTTGAGAAACATCTTGGGGAATCATTGGTGGGCTGAAATGAAAGAACGAGAGCATCACGCTGAAACTGCTGTGCCTTAAACCCTTTCTGTCCCTTCTCTCTCTCTCCCTCTCTCTGTCTCTCTACCTCTCTCTGCCTCTCTCCCTTGTCCCTTATCTCTCTCTCTCTACCTCTCTTTCTCCCCTGTCCCTTATCTCTCTCTCTCTCCCCTGTCCCTTATCTCTATCTCTCTCCCCTTCTCTTTCTCTATCTCTCTGCCCTTCTCTCTCTCTCTCTCTCTCTCACTCCCTCTCTCTCTCTCTCTGTCTCTCTCCCCTTCTCTTTCTCTATCTCTCTTTCTCCCTGCCCTCCCCACCACCCATCTATTGTACGAGCAGGCCTGGTTAAGCCTGGGAGGTTCGGGTTACAAAGCTTTACCTGAGTAGCTCTCTGGTCTCTTGTCTTTATGGATATTGGAGATGTGTTGCGTTGCGCATTATAATTACGAGATCCTATTAGTGTTGTGGGAAAGGGACAAAGGAGAGCCGCAACAAGGCCCTTGGTGCCTGGTGTTGTGTTCTTCAGGCGTCTGATTGAACTCGCTGTAAGTGCAGATCAGACGTTGACCTGGAAGGTAATCGCGTAAAGAGAGCGTATGCGGTTGTGCTACGAGCCTCAGTGCGAAACAGCTTGTGATGTGCTGAATAGCGGTATACAGTTTCGTATAAACATATATTCACCGTGTCAGATAAATCAAGGAGAACTCGTAGTAACTTGCATCACTACAGCTGAGTTGTCTTGAATGGTATCCAAAGGGGACTACAGTTTGCGTGGTCACTTTTCAAACACTTGATGATTGACTGACTGAATTCTCAGGGGTTCTGTTTGATCTCAAAGCATATTTGCACCCCCTAAATGTCGGAGTAAACAAGGATAGGATTCATTGTGATTGAAGATTCATCAAGTGCATCTTCAGAAACCTCGGCACTACCTGCCTCCATTCTGTTCCAGACTGTAAGCCTCGTCTGCAGCTAACCTACAGTGCCCCAGAAATAGTACCGTCATGGCAACGTTGAGGCCTCAGTTGGTCTGGCGAATCTCAGTTGTGGTCTGCAGAACATTTAAGGTTGTCATGTGACTTGGGTAGGAGAATGTGTCCTGCCCCACTGTAATGAACTCAAAGGATTGCAAGTGATGGATTCTCAATCCATCAGTGATCACTGACTCCTGATTTTTTTTCCCGCTTTTTGCCAAACCCCAACTGCGTTAGTTGAGACACTGTAGGTTTTGGGAGGAGAACTGTGGACACAGGACTCCTATATTTGAAGTGACAACAATTTTGCTCTTTTCCACACTGCAGCCGTACCACTCATCACCCATTGCCTATATTGTCAAAGTCAGTATACATTCAGTTCTTGCCGTCAGAGGAAGTGGCCGTTAGAGAGCAAGTAGACCAACAGATGTAACCAGCTTAACCCCCACCATCTCTGGTGTGACTGGGCCAGTTGTTGCTTCACTAAATGCAAATCCAGCCACAGCTGGTAATAGCACAGGTGGGACTCGAACACCAAGTCTCAGGGCTTCCAGATGAACATTTTACCATCTAAACCACTGTGAGCCATCTGAAAGGGTCTTTGATGGATCAAAGGATTCTTGGGCCAATTGGGAGAATAGATATTGGTCCATTTGGTGTGTAGCTGGCTAAACACGCACCATTGTTTTTTTTTTTTTATTTTTACTTGGGATGCTTGATACTTGCAGACGCCCACTTGTCTTCAGGGTTGTGCAGAAATAGGCAGAGATGAACAGGAAATAAAGCTGTTCCACATGTACAACGAAAGTACAAAGGAGCATAAATTTGATATTTAATGTCGTTATGGAACTGATGCTTCTCTACTTTAAGTGGAGACGGCTGGGGCGACATGCTACGAAAAGAAGGTGGCGCACAACACATTTCCTGTCCGTTGCATGTAACTGGGCCGATCGATAGACTTTTGTACAGGGTAGAAAAACAATTATGTCTTATAAGCACAATACCATAATTTTACCCAACAAAAAGATACAAGCACAGTAACAAGAGTTGTAGCTTACAACCAAGGCAAGTTAACACAGACTACAGAAAATTACTTGTGGGTTGATATATGATAGGGGCAGGTTCAGGTACAGAAGCTGGCTAATAGTACCCACTGGCTCGCTAATCTACTCTTTAGCTGGTTGTATTGCTTGTCTTATTACCTTTTTGGGTGTTAGATATTCAAGCGACTTTAACAGGCTACTCTGCCATATGGACCGTTAACGATTGCTCTACAATTTCCAAGAATTCTGCTCATATCATGAGGGTTTGCTATTGTGCTAGCATCCTGTAAATTGGTAGATTGTGCAACCCTAATGCAAACATTTGGTTTAGCAGAAGCGGACAGGGATTATTAGGAATTATTGACAGTGAGAAATCGTGCTGACGAGGAGGAGGAGGAGCAGCAGCACCTTGGCAGAGCTTGCTCTTCCAGTCTGGGTGGTTCTGTTTACTGTGGCTCCTCGCCGCCCTGTTCCCATCGAGCAAACACTCAGCTGGCTTTCCCTGAATCTCCCGCCCTGGCTCTCATCGTACCCTCTCTTTTCGGTTCTCAGTTCTTCAGACAGATGCACACGTGCACGCCCGCGTGATCGTTTTGTCACAGTTCAGGTGCTGCCGTGCGTATCCGTACGTGCGTGTATCTTCAGATCGGCGGCAGTCCTGCACGTTTGTATGTGCGTGAGAGCACGCATATGAACGGTCAGTGACCTTTAAAGGTGTTTGTGCGCGTGGTGGTCCATGTGCACGTAAGCGCTCCTTGACCTTTTCTTGTGTACGTGCTAGTGTGTTGCGTGTGTGTGTGTGTGTGTGTGTGTGCAAGAACCTAGGCAGAACAGCCTGTTTGTATTGGGATGGGCCAGGGGGACTAACCCTGTGCAACATACGGACGGGGGGATTATCTTCCACAAACAACACCCCCCACCATCCCCAACCCCCCCGGCCAGCTAGCTCTGCAGATGATGACGGAGGAGAGGTCAGTGCACTGTCTATTGTCCTAGCCAGCATCTCTCATCATGGCCGCCCCCCTGAACACAGCCACAAAGCCCCACGCTGTTCCAAATAAGAACTGCCACCTTTAATTTGCACCACCCTTCAATCCATCACCAACCACCCAACCCCCCAGCCTGCTCAACATGCGGACTCACGCCTGTTTTGTTAGCATCTGGGTAAGTTTCAAGGGCCTATGGGGGGGGGTCCCGTTTGGCCAATCTGCTCAGCTTGACCGATCAGGGGTCTTTCACTTCGACGCACAGAGTGACAGCTGTTGGGAGTCTCCCCTTCCATTGGCCTATGTTTACTGTGCCAGTGCCTCCTGGATTTTATGGCCCTCAGGAAAACAGTAACGGGGATTACTCCTTAAGGCCTGCAAAACAATTGAGACAAAAATAAACTTGGGCCCTGAGGGTGTGCTCCACGTTTACCTTATCCAGCGTAGGAAGCTTGTAGTCCCTATGTTGCACTGATTGGTAAGTTATGTGAATGAGTTTTGTCCTCTTTTTGGTCATCCTCCATATTTGCTAAGATTAGTCTTTGGAATAAACAAAACCTCGGGTTAAGACATTTTCTCCCTGCCAACAATGTTTGAGATGTATCAAAATATTAACAACAAAGTACATATCAACAACAAGTCCTCGTGATACTTCTATGTGCCCAACGGCACACAAAGTTGATCAACCTAATCCGATTTTGCGGGAAGTGCCGCATATTTGCTGATTAATTGGAGTAAAACTAACAGTCTTAGAGCTCTGGTTACTTATAATGTACTTCAGGATCCATGCCATCGTACAGATTTGGATTTTTGTGACACGTCGTCAGGTGACCGGAGGCGACCACCGGCGAGGCGAATGCAGTATACTCTCTGCCAGGGGGGCATACAGAAATGCGTGTGGCTGGAGGGTGACGGTAGCAGACACTCGGGGTGAGTCTGTGTAGCTCTGAAGGGATTGTAGCTAAGCGCATTATGCCAGAGGCAACAACTGCGACTGCCAAGACATGCTAATCAGCAGAGCAAATGCACTTCAGTGTAGCAGCTGCTTCAGTTGTATTTTTTTTTAATAAGAAAATTGACCCCACCCCCAACCCCCCAACACTGCCCCCACCACCATCCACATCCTTTAATGTCACCTCACTTCCTGTATTGGGAGGTTTGCTGTGTGGACTGCAGACAGTGTCTTCTAGGAAATCATCATCAACAGTCAGTACGAAAAATTTGCTCTGTGGGGAAAAAAATAGGGAAATTGTTGAGTAATGGCAAGCCCACACCTTGTTGGTCAGTGTAGATGAGTCCGAGCTTGGCTTGTGTGACAGCCAGGCTGTTTCCATGGCTATGGTCATTGGTCAGTTGCCTCCCTCTCTCTCTGCAGGCGAATGAGCGGTAATCCCTGCCTGCCTGCTTGCCTGCCGGCCTGGCTGCCCCTCCCCCACCCACAGCCTGTATTGTAAAATCAGAATGCACCGCAGTGGTAAGCAAACAAATGACAAGGCATTCTCCACCCTCCCCCCCACTGCAATTAAGGGGGTTGCCTTGGTGGCTTCTGTTCGAGAGTCCTTCCCTAGCAGATGATCATTTGGCTGGGAACTTGTCGGTGAATGCAGAGGGGCTTGTTTTTGCAAGCGCGGTAAAGAGTGTTGACTAGCAGTTAAGCAGTGGGGAGGTTAGTTTGCAAGAAGTAGAAGAGGTTTGGCACTGGCATGGTGCTGAGGCCTCACCCTGGTGCCTTTGGCTGTCCTTATACAATAGATTGAATGTGCTTTTTTTTTTTTTGTATCAGCTTTTTTGCTGAATCAAGCTTTGGCAGAAGGCGTATGCCAATGCTGCACGTCTCTTTAAACCGCCACCATCAAATGTAACATTGACCGAATGTAACATTGACATGTTTCCGATGACAATGCTTAACATACCAGTGACTGCACTAATGCACACTCAGGGAGGGCACTATAAATGTGTGTGAGTATGTGTGTGTGTGTGTGTGTATGGGGGGGGGGGCTTGTATGGTTATAAATAACCATAGCCATTTACATTTATTTTATCTGTTCCCAATTAGTCCCAAAGTTTTTTTTAAAAACTTTTATGCTGTAGCATTTTTTTCCACTCTTCAAGTAAGGGAATGTAGCTAGCTGAAAGAAGAAAAAAAACTGGTGTTCAATTCTGTAAAATCAATGTAATTGTGCTGAAGTGTCGGCAGCACCATAGAGGTCATAGATGTCTGCTGTTTGTGTGTCATGATGGGGACAGGTAGAGCAAGTTTATATATGTGTCCTCATGACGCAAGACCAGACGAATGGATCTTTACGTTAGCAGCATCCCTTGAATTGAGGCACAGAAAAGCAAAGGGATGTTATGCGCTACCTCTGAATAAAGCATGGAAATCTGGAGTCAATGGCAAATTTGGCAGAACATATTTGTCCTTAGACTGTAAAAAAAAAAAAAAACACAGAATTCCTGGAATGTGGCTTTCACCGAATCTAGATTTCGCAGCAGATTGTTTTTTTCCTAAAGACACCCTTAGTTGCCTGTGGTTGGCCTGATTATGTGCTCTCCAGGTTCTCAGCGGGCAGTTCCTCCCCTGGCTTCCTGCTCTGCTGGTGGCCTCACTCAGAGCCCGCGACCCTGAGCAGTTTCACCGTTGGGCTCTGAAGCCCTTCCCGACTCATTCTAGCCTCCATATCTTACAGCTTTTGTAGGTACCCCATTAGATTTGTCGTTGAGGTTCATTTATTGGTGGGTATGATCAAGTACTTGTTTTGTGGAGATTATCATAGCTATAGATAGATTATCATAGTATCATCCAGTTTTTTTTTTTTTTTTTCATTTTTTTTTGGGATTAGCTTGATTATTGATGGAATATCGGGGTTAAAGTCTGTTCCACAGAGTGTTTATTCAGCAGGGAGATTCTAGATTCCCCCCAGCAAATGAGCATACATCTGTGGGTAGTGTGTGCATGTGCATAAACATGTGTATACCTGTATGTGCGTATGCATATTTGTGTGTGTGTGTGTGTATGCACGTACATGCAAGTGTGTGAGAACATGCATGCATGTGCCCGCAAGCACATGCTCCCATCCTAGCCATCCCATCCAGAAAGCCCTCTGCAGTCTGTTTACCTGTGTGCGCTCACCAAGCAGGTGTGAAGAGTTTCTGTTTGTTTTTCAATACAGCTCCGCTACGGGCAGGAAATGGGGCCTATCATGTTCCTCCATCTGTTTCAAATTTGTTCAGTGGTGGCGGCGGCGATGACGTTTCATATTCTCTTTCCATTCAGCCTCAACAACCAAAAATGTTATATACCATTGTATAACATGTGCAGCTATTGGGGATGCATGTTTGTGAGGATGACAATGGCTTTGACACATGGTTGGACAGGCTTTGCAAGAGACATTTTTTTCTTGCATGTGCACCCCTCCCTGTCCCCCGCCCCCGTCCCCCCGCTCCCTCCATGGTTGAGGATGATGGGTGAGAATTATGTGAGGAGGTCTCAGCCTGAGGCCTGGTACCTCTGTGCAGGGGATGTAGCCTGTGGGTGCCCTTAGCCTTCTGTGTGTGCATCTCTGCAGTAATGCTGAGCCTGCTGGCTGTTGTTTACCACTACCCCCACCCCCACCCCCACCCCTCCACATCCACCCCCTCACCCCCAGTCTACTTTCTGCTTGGGTGCTGGCACAGATTATGCTGCAACCCTCTACTTCTCAGCCCATAACTGGCCACGCACCAAAATAAATTGAGAGAGAAAGACAGAGAGGGAGGGAGGGAGAAAGGAGAAGGAGGGGGGGGAGCGTGGTGGAAAGAGCACGAAAACAGGATGTCGTAACTCTGGTTTCCTTGGAGTCGTGAGAGGGGGAGACCATGAAGCCAGTGGCGGGGTGGGGGGAGGCAGCAGGTCTGTTGCTACGTGCACGTTGGGATCGGTCCAGAGGTGCGAATCCCCCATACGCATTCTGCCTCTCAGGTCCAGGCAATGATGTCTCAGAAGGCAAGTGTCATGCCTCATGATTATAGTGCATTCCGAAGCTGCGCAAATGTCCTGCATGAATTTTGTCATGATCGAAAATGCTGATGTTTCGCCATACTGAAGAAAGCCTGGTATTGGAAAAAGAAAATGAGGGAAAAAAAACACCCATCTCATCAGAATTGATTTGCCTCCTCTTTATAAATGGCATTTAATATAGCCTCAGTCTTAGGAGTTGCTGGTACTTGTCAAATGTCTGTCCCTGCAGTGAGATTGGAAGGCATGTCGGTCTCCTCCTACTCTGCTCTGAAGGGAGATTGGCAGCTGGTGAGCAGGCCCTTAAACACCCACAGTCTACAGGCTGACACCTGTCCCACTGGCCTCAGTCGTCTGACTCGCAACCGATGTGGCAGCGCAGACATTGGTCAGGTTTTCTGAAGGCGGTTCGCGGAAGTCTCACATTTTAGATGCGAACTTCCACCGGGTATAGCTCGTGTTTGAATCGCTGGTTTTGTATCCCTTTGTACACCTGAGACCATAAAACAATAAGTCGATGTGGTCGGTCATGCAGTAACATTGGTTTACAATATTTCTTACGTCTCGTCTTTATTGCTTTGGACTGCACTGACTTTGCCAGGCTTAGGCCTTTTACCAGAGAGGGATAAGTCTGCCATGTAAGGCTAAGGTAATAAAGGGTTGACTGAAGTTAAGTGTCTTTGAGTGGGGGAGCTACCTCCATATCACCCCCCACACACACACACACGCACACACACGCACATGCATGCACACACGCCTCCCCTCTAGCTCACCCCCCCATCCCATGGCTGACAGCAGCTGTGCCCCCCCCTTCCCCTCCATCCATGGTGCACGGCTGGTGGAGGGGGGAGACAGAGAGCAGGTGAAACATGCTGATGCCAAAGAAAGGAGTGAGTAAAAGCTCCTTGGGGATTTGTGCTTTTGTCAGCTGTTTCAGAAACCAGTTTTTTCTCCTCTCTGTCTCTGTCTCTCTCTCTCTCTCTTCACCGTGCGCTGATGCCGTCGTGAATCAGGCCGATGCGGCGGCCCGGGCCTGCGCGCTGCGGTGAGCGAGGGCATAGCCGAGCTCCACATTCGGCTGCAGCAGCGCAGGGCATCTGAGCTGCCAGGACGGCTGTCTGTATAAACCACCGACACATTTCGCATTTGGCAAATGCCAGACTTTTATTTGCAGGGGAGTAACTGGTTGTGATAATGGTGTTTAGTCAGTGTTCTGACTCAGGCCTCGTTCGAGAGATGAGCTGGTTAATGATTTTTTTTTTTTTAATTTTCGCTGTTTTTTTTTTTTTTTCTGCCCACAATGACTCAGGAAGATGCCATGATGCGTGACTCCCCCGATTCATGTGACCAGCCCTCACTTCCTGTAGACACAGGATGACGAAGTCAGCCATGGCCTCGTTTCATCCATCAACCGGCACCCGACCAGCCATGAGTGGCCACTAGAGAGTGATGAGACTAACAACCTTGACCCGCTTACCCTTACCATATCCTGGCAAGGCTGGGCCCAGTGCTGCCTTGCCAATGCTGATGCCATAGCCAGTGATGGCATAACTGGGCCTCAAACCACCCAGTTGCAGGGCTCAATGTCTGCTTCCTGAACAAGCATCTTCACTGTGTGAGCCATTCGTGGGGCCCCTGGGTAATGAAGTTTTAATGTTGTGTCCCTGTGACGACAATGGCGTTTTGCATATGTCCTAGCACAGACCTGCACAGGCATGCAGGGGATGCTGGTTAATTGCATTTAGCCAGTGTTCGGGGTAAGGCCCTTTAAATAGACCCTATTATGTTTTTTTTGCCCCAGTAATGTTTTGCTGCTCCAGTAAATGACCATGATTTTTTTAATAATTTAGTTTTTTGCTGTTTATCGTATGCGGGGAAGGCCTGTGCTCCAGTAGCGCTTCAAGTCTAGCGACACCCCTGCATCATGCTGTAGCCTTCCATACCCAAACGGTAATCCTAGCAATGAATCGATATCAGGAGCCTAATGCTGCTTTGTGCTGTAGACACAACTGTGACAGTGCAGTGGAATATCTGCGCCCAACAAAATTATTGTTCATGTCAGGAAGTCCCCGTGTGGTTTCGTGATGGCTTGTGAAAAATGTTTTTCTTTTTCTTTTTCCCTCTCATCTCTCTCTCATTTTCACTCTTTCGCATACTCTGACCTTTAAGGTTATTGTATTCCCTCCCTCTCTTACCTATTTCTTCAGCTACTTGATGTGCAATGATTAAGGTTAATTCTTATGAAGAGGAGAGACTCACTTCCTTTTCGTCTAAGAAAATTTTCCATTTTTTTTTTTTTTTTTTTGTGATGAAGTTAAAGACGAGCCCCAGAGTTATAGTGACAGGGGTTGAGAAATTGTTCCAGAGGATTGCATGCATCTTCCAATGAAAATGATCTATGTTTCTCACATTTTTTAAAAGGGTGAGGCATGAGACATGGCCAAAATCAGTATTGCATTGCACGCAAAAGGGATTAGTTTTTTTTTTACTGGTATTATAATCGTATACCAATCATCTAAATCTCCTGCATGTAGATCAGTGCAGTATATAAACAGTTTCCTTTGCAGTCTCTTCAGCAAGATCTGTGACCCTACAGATTTAGAATTGTTAAGGGTGTGAATTTCTGTGGTAGTTGTGTGAAAGAAAGTCAGTGAGAGATATTTGCCACATTTAATGCATGAAAAAAACATAAATTTTTAGGTGAATTTTGGAATAAGCTCTCATATTTTACTTAGATTACAAGTACTGGGGTGATTTGTGTATATGATGGGAATTCTAGTATATGATGCTTTGTGATGAAATGTATTATAGAAGTCAGTTTTGGTTTGAACAGAGAGCATTACAAAAGAGATTGGTCTTTGAGGGCTTCTTAGCAGCGGTTAGTCTCTGTGGTGCTGGTGCAGATTACTCAGCATCCCATCGGGAAGATGGGGGCAGGACCAGATGAGATTCAGTATGGCTGTATTTGGACAACCCTTGGGGGGGGGCGAGGTTGCGGTAGGGGTATGGAGGGGCACAAATGTTCTCTCAGTTAGTCAAGAAGTAAAGAGAGAAGTCCAAGCCAAGATGTTGCACAATTCAACTGCTATCTCACTAGCTGGCTGTGACTGACAGTCTGCAGTGATGGCCAGGACTTGACCTTTGTTCAGCCAGGACAGTGTGATTTTGCGCCACCCAGGGGTAGAGGGCTACCACTCTATTAATTCCTCCCAACAACGTCCAAGTTACCCACTGCCTAAAAGTGAATGATAAACCCCTTTGATAGTTGCTTGTTCCCTTTTAGCACTATGTGGCCTGTTTAGTGTAACATTGGACTGGCTTGGCAGTAGTCCTCGCACGAAGTCAAAATGGCTGATTCCGCATATCAGGGAGGAAAAATGAGGAGAAAAAGTGTTTTTTTTTAAAGATTTCGGTGGTTTCTGGTTTAGCAATTCATTGGAAGCAAGAGGGTCTGGAAAAAGTCTGCCTGCCAAATAATTTTTTTTAAGTACCTAGCACTCAACACAACATAAATTGAACACAATCGTTCATCCATCTATTATAATTAAATTACATTTTTTTTGCATTTTTACCCCTTTTTCCCATCGCTTGATCACCGCAAGCAACCCTTTCCTAACAACAGCAGGAGGAAGGAGTTGTAGCGTTTGACTCCTCCGGTTCTTGTGATAACCAGCCTCTCCTCTTTGCACACTGTAGATCCACCACCTTTACACCTTGGCCATGTCATCAGAGGATGAGAAGGTCAGCGTGCTTTCGGCTTGTGCGTGCCCAGCCAGCCAGTAGTGGCTGCTAGAGAGCAAGGAGAGTAGCCAGTTTAACCACTGTCAGTCCATGGGGAGGCTGGCCCAACTGTTGCCTCAACAATGTGGACCTCCAGCCAAAAGCCAGCAATGGGATGGGACAGGAGATACCCAAGACTAAAACCCAGTCTGATGCTGATTTTTCTTGTCAACAGTTTGGGTATCTGTTCTCAAGAATAGATGAGAATATAATGTCAACTGGGAAGTGTAGAACACTGTCAGTGGGTCTACCTCTCATCATATGTAAGTACATATACTCCATACAGGCTACTTATTCGGTCAGTTTCAAATTTTGGTCCTTTAAATGCCGCACTCTTAACAATGCAATAACACTTGTCTAAGACTGTCCACCGATTCCACAACAGATTCCACAGTGTCTGTACTTCGCTGCTAATTTATCATCTGTAAAAAAAGATCATTCACATTTGTGTTTAATTGAATTATGCTGTAAGTCCATTGCCCCCCCCCACTCCAGCTGCCCTCTTTTGGACAGATAAGAATGAGAATAGTGCTTATTCAGAGGTGCGATCAATGTCCTTTAATACAATTAGGGCTCAGGTTTACAGGGGTGGGGGGTTTGGGGGCGTGGTTCCAGAGAGCGGCAGGGTGGTCTGGACATACCATGACAGGAAATTCCATCGCTCTCCTTCATTCTCCGCACGCGACCGCCACCCCCTCCTCCCACCTGCTGCAGTCTGCAGGTCTCAGTCTCCACTCTCATCTCGCCTCTCTCTTCTCTCTTAACCCTTGGCAGCGGAGGAGAAGAGGGCCCTTTGTGTTCCGGCGCGCTGCCTCTCCATGCTCAAGGCCGCCACACGCGCTTTCTCCCTTTCTCGGCATGTGTGTGTGGTGTGTGTGCGCGCTTGTGTGTATGAGCTGAGAAAGGCCGGCGCGGTCCATTGTTCTGCAGCTACTCTAGCCGAGCTGGTGGGAGACAGTGATACCTGGTGAAGAGCAGCGGCTCAGGGGGGAGGACTGTGTATGTGTGTGTGTGTGTGGCAGGGGGGTTCGGTCCACCCCCTACCTGTAGCCTTGATGTAACGGAGACCACAGATGAAGAGAAGAGATAGAGACGGAGGGACATGGAACACCGCTAGAGCGTTTTAGGGGGCTCTGGGCTTTTGTCTTGTCAGGTGCAAACCTATACCTCCTCGTCCTGAGGTTTATTCACAGCAGTCCCCCCCACCTCCATCACACATCTCCCATTGCATGCTGGGATATGGCCCGAGGGGGAGGAGTCAGAAGTTTACCTGTGTCTCCCTTTTAGACTTCATTCTAGGGCCATTTTAAACTTTAATAAGCCTCTCCCAGGCCTGACACTCTATCACAGCGCCTGTGAGAGCTCAGCTGTCCATCGCCAATCATAGTAAGGAGGAGCATCAAGTGTAGGCTCGCTCTGGCCTCCTTCCATTCCTGCCTCCCTCCCACCATTTCCCGATAATCTGCCGCCTGAGAAACAACGGCAGCCACTGTGACTGCACTCACCCAGTCACGATCCTGCGTCCTCGTGCGTTTCCTGTTCAGGGCTTCTGTTTCAGCCGCCTCAGTGAATGGTAGTTGGCTGCCCCCCCGTTTTGTTGGTGGGCTCTCACCAACGTCTCCCTGACCCCCAGTCTTTCTGTGCTGCCTGGCCCTATGGTGCCATGGAGGGGAAGTTTGGTCATGGTGGTATAAGCCTGGTGAATGCAGTGTCGCTCACAAAAACCCTCAGCCCTTTTTTTTTTAAGAACATAATTAACATCTAGATATGTTGACCAACATATCAACACATTGACAGCAGGTCTAAGGTGAAGGCAGCGATTCAAACCAATTATTCAAGCATACACTATGCAGAGAAAAGATGCGTTTTGGCTATTTGACACTTCTGTGAGTGAACAGCCCACTAGGAATCTGACCTCTGACCTCAGCTGCCATGCCATGCCTGTGAGGTATGGGTATGGCTGGTGAAGCAGTCGGTGAGGTCAGAATACAGTGGGTCATGGTGCGATTGAGATGCACAACAGCGATGACCACGGGTCTGTTGGGGTGTTGGTGGTGGGGAGGCAGGGTGGTGTTGATGGTGCAACACTGTAGCAGAGCACAGAACTGAGACCGGGGGGTTTTGGAAAGGCGGGTTGGCGGGCAGAAAGACTGGTTTCCCAGCAGTCACAGGGGTGAGGAGGAGGAGGAGGAGGAGGGAGTCGTGCTTGGCTTCCCCTGGTCTTGCTGCCAGGGAACAGACTCGCTCTCATTACGGAGCTGATTAGCCAGGGTGAGAGACGATGTGCGTGTGGGGGGGCAGTTTGGTAGCAGAGTAGCTCAGGCTCAGCCGCTGGCTTTATCGTGCCTCCGGTAAATGCAGCCAGCGTGCGTCAGCAAAGCCACCGCCACAACAACGTTTTTTTTTTTTTTTTTTTTTTTTTTTTTAACAGGGCCCCCGTCTCAGCAGGCGAGCGTCCCGGTGTCAGTGCGACCCCGGCTCCCTGCGTCATCATCGGCCTCCTCGCCGCTGAGGTGTCGGCACAGCCTGTCCTCATAAAGACAAAAAAAAAAAAAAAAAAAAAAAACCTCAGCCAAGATTGGAAGGTGGAGGGTGTGGGGTTGGAATCGGCAAGGGAGAGGGATGGAGGAGGTGACATTCAATCGCAACGCTGAGCATTTGCCTCGTTAGCTCAGGTCGGACAGTAGTAGGAAACCCAGAACCTTGTCTTGTCAGCCACGGTGGCGTTTTGTTCACTGTGGTTCATGGTCTACTCATGATAAAATCATCCCCTTCCCCCCAACCAACACCCCCCCCACCACCACCTTAGCTTGTTTATTATTCAGCTGAAAACTGCATGACGTACAGAGCCTCCCACATTCAAAACAAAAAAAAAGCATTGGGGGTGAGTCTTTCCGCACCCCGATCGGTAGGCCCTCGCAACGGCCGGATCGGGTGACGGCGAGCTGTTTTGATTGCTTGGCGGAGCAAGGGATGCTGACGCTTTGAAGCGGGAGAGAGGAGAAGCTTGCGGGGAGGGGGGGTTGTGTGATGGCAGGGGGGGGTTGGACAAGCAAACAGGCCGAGCCCTTGCAGGCGTGGGATGGAGCCGGGAGGCCGGAGCGGCTGTCTGTTAGCCTCGCCGTGAACTTTGTCTTTCGGGCCCGTGATGTCACCGTGCCCCTGCCGTCAGCGGCTGCAGTGTTCCGATGACACTCGGTTGCCATGCCAGCAGAACAGACGCCCCCATGAGAAGGAAAGCTCGGCTGTTCCCTTCTCACATAATAACGGCTATTTATATCTATTTGGCGGCCCAGTTCGCTGGAGGGGGAAAGCAGAAAAAGATGGCTGGGTGGGTGGGCGGGGGGCAGGTTGGAGGTGGTGTGTGTGGGGGTGCTGCCTGACGTCTGGCTGCCTGCTTGGGCAAGGACACTGTCTAGAATAAAAAATAAAATTGTAAACAGAATTGTATACTGCTGTGAAAAAAGCATTTGCCCCAAAAGATGTGAATTTTAGCACATTTTTCCACACAATGAATGTGGTCAGGTCTTTTTTGTACCTAAGTTACAGTGGAATATAAAGACAATAAAAGAGGGGGAAAAAATGACACCAGAGTCTGGTGCTCCTTTCATTCATTTGGTTTGCACAGCAATAAAAACACACAATCTTTGTGTGTGAAGATTGTTATCCCCCATGTTAACTTATTGAATGGAAGGGATAATTATGGTCAGCTGTTTTAAATACATAAGGAAACAGTCATGGTCAGGTTTGGCCATGCCCAGTATAAATACCACTAACTTTGGCCCTTACCATAAGAGTGTAGGTGTCAGCAGACAGCTTGTAGACGAATATCATGCCATGATCACAAGAGAATCCTGAAATCCTCTGAAGGAATAAAAAACTCAGTGTGGAAAGGGTTATGAAAGGGTCTCTAATGCTCTGTGAGTCCACCAAGTCAGAACCAACCATATTGTCCAAATGGAGAAAGTTTCAGGCAATATTCCAATGAGCCTTGTTAAAATCTCTAAGAAAAGTGTATAAAATCATCAAGGAATTTACAGTAATATCTGTAGAACAACATCCAGGGATCTACAAGTGACATTTCACTAAGGTCAGTGTCCAGCGTCAGAGAAACACTGGACAAAAATGAGATAAATGTTGGAGAACTGAGGTGGAAACCGCCGCTCACAAAGAAGAAAATGATTTCCCTGTCTCAAGTTTGCCCAAAGAAAAAAAAAAACACCTGGATGATCATCAAGAGTTCTGGAGAACTGTTCTTATGGACAAATGAGTCAAAAGACATGGGCTCCATTATGTCTGGCGAAAACCAGACTCTGAATTCCACAGGAAGAACCTCATACCCACAGCCAAGTATGGTTGCGGTAGTCTCATGGCCAGAGGATTCTGAGCTGCATTGGGAAGAGGACAACTCACTATCAAAGAAGAATTCCACGCTATGTCAAGAAATTCTGCAGGAGAATTTAAGGCCGTCTTTCAGTCGAATGAATGTTAAGCACCGCTGCATCACGCAGCTCGACGGCTATCAGAAACGCGCAAGCAAGCTTACGGTTGAGCAACAGTAAATGTAGAGTTTTTTGGAAATGTCCAGAACAACGGTACACATTCCAGATGCTGGAGAGGCATGGGGAATGCTGGATTTTGTTGTTACGAAGCACTTGATGGCCAATCAATACGCCATATTGCACAGTTGCCTCACCTCGCCTGTTTTCTTGGGCCTGAGCTTAACCTGGAATTTCTGGTTTAAAACAAAACCCAGGACCTGGAATGAGTCTAATCACTGGTTTAGACTCATACCGCACTGAAATGTTTGGGCAAGACCTGAAACTAGCAGTTCATGGCTGAAAACCCACAAATGTCAGAGTTAAAGCAGTCCGTCATGGAGGGTTGGCTCCAAAGTTACTCCTTGTAATGACAGACTAAACAATAACTGCAAGAAGTGTCAGGTTGCAGTCATTAATGCAGAAGGCGGCATAGCTCGTTATTGAGTCCAAGGGAAGGATTGCTTTTTCACACCCAGGTACTTATTGTAGCAAGACGTCCTTCTATAAAAACATGGAATAATGATCAAAACTGTGTGTGAATTGTTCAAACACAGTCCCCTTTCTGTAATATTGGGCCTTTAAACCTGATACAATTCAATTTTCGAAGAAACACAAAAATTCTGAAAATCAGACGAGTGACAGATACTTTAAGATAATTCTTTGTTATTCTATGTTTATGTGTTGTAAGGGAGAGGCAGAAAAGAGGATGTTGGTGGTGGTGTGTTTGTCTGGGCACTGAATGAGGTTTTTGAATGGCCCCTCTGTTCCACCAGGGTACTAAAAGTGGAACGAACTGTCTGTCTTTAGTAGCATCATGTTTGTTAGACTGGTTCTCATTATTTATTTATTTATTTTTTTTGACATTGCAAGTGGAGGGGGGAGCAGAAAGGAATGTATGTTTGTAAACAGGTGTAGGCTTGTGAGGGGTGTTAAAATGTTGAGCCCTTTCTCTGCACCCTTTCAGGCTGCCATTTGAAGTAGTCCACAACTTACGCTCACGGTTAAGTAGCATTTACCAATCGTGTGACAGCATTTGCTTATGCAAGACACCTTCGTGTGGAAAAAGTGCAGACAGTGTCCTCGAGGCTGTTGTAGATGGTTATCTTGGCCGTGAGAGATAAGAACCGCTGATGTTGAATGCGGCCGTTGTTGGATGTAGGGAAAGTGTTTCCAGGAATGATGGTATCATGGGTACTGATGGGCAGCATGGCTTTCGCCTTCTGTAAGGTTGAGGTTCAGTCCAGGCTTTGGTTCCTGGGCCCTGAATTCAGTTAAAAGCTACCAAATTGAATTAAAGCTCCGCCTGATGGAGGTTTGAACCACGAGCCTTGTGATCCAAAGACTGTACTGCCATACCATCAGACTGACTGATTAAACGAAGAAGGCTTCCAGCTCCATTCCTTAGCAGAGTGTTGGCCCGATTTATTTCCATTTTATTTAACTAGGTAGATCAACTGAGAAGTTGATTCTCTTCTGCAGTAATGATCTTGGGGGGATCAATATGCGTTGGGGATTAAAGAGACAATGCATTGTCCCTAACAGTGCTTCGCTGTAACTGAAGACCAGCCAGGCCTTGTACAGTCCATGTAGGTTTTGATTTTCAAAGAATTTGTCCCACTTGCTCACACTTTTTACCGATCCAAAAGTTTGTCAAAATGGATAGGACTCTCAAAGGCCAAATCTTTGCAGCTTGATCTGAAGTCTCTCTTGTTCCTTCCCACTTGAACTTGCCCCTCCCTCATTTGTTCTGTGCTCTGTCGCCATCTGCAGGTGAAGCTCATCAAGTACATCTGTAAGCAGCTGCAGTGCAAACAGAAAGTGCCGGAAAGCGAGAGGCCACAGGATCTGGAGAAATACCCACAGCTAGAGGACTGGCTGCGCACCATCAACCTGCGACCTGAGCTTGTAAAGGTACCGTGAACGCTTCTTATTTTACCTCAAAGTGTGCGAAGAGGATGGTAGGGCATTTCATTGACAGGCCTAGAGGATCTCTTGTAGATGGTCTGGGTGTGTGTGTGTGTGTGTGTGAGTGTGTACTTGGGGATTCGACTACTTCTGGATGCTTCTGAACAATGAAATAAAATCAAATGTATACATTACAGATTTTTTTTTTAAAAATTACAAAAAAATTACATTGGCAAGGCACATATTTTAATGTGTTGTGTCCATGCTAGCATCTGAGCTGTGGACAGCCAGTTAACTCCTACTGCCTTTGGTGGTCATGGGGATTCCAAGACCTTTACGCCTGTGAATACTGTAGGTTTTCTGTGTGTGTATTTATGTATGTGTGTATGTATGTATTTATCCATGCATACACATAATGTGTGTGTATATGCAGTTAAACTGGTATGCACATATTGGTATATTGACCAACATGTGCATATCTTAGAAATATGTGTTTGTGCATGTTTATGTATGCATACCTCACACTTCTGTGAATCAAGTAGGTGTAATGTGTGTTTATGTTAACTTTCTTTGGCACAGCCATCCTTGTGAATTTATTACTTTTTGTATTGAGAGTGTGTGGACTTTGGTGCCTGGGCTTTGTTTGATCTTATCTTTGGCACATGTGAGGTAGGGGAGTCTCCCTAGGGGAGGGAGGGGGCGGGGGCCAGCTGGATCAGGGGCTAGCAATGGTCATTTAGAGCTCAGAGTGGAGAGGTGAGGGAAGTGGAGTGCCATACCCACCCCCTCCCAACCACAGAAATATTTCTCCTGGGTCAAAGAACAAAGATTACATGAGTCACAGGAGGTAGAGCCGAAATGGCCCGTCCCGGGGACCAGGGACCGGTGACGTTAGCCTAACACAAGGGCAGGGACGTACTAAATGAGCCACTGAGTCACTGCTGTGTCTTGGTGACAATAAAAACGTCTCTGTTGGTACAATAAAAAACGTCTCTGCCTTTTTCACGCACGTACAATTATGCAATTACGTGTTCCCGAAGATTATACTTCAGGCCAGTCCCTGGGTGACTGACAAATCTTGAGAAAAGAAGGAACGGTGTTTATGAGATTGCATGTTTCAGGGCAATTAAGTTTTTCTATCTTGGAACCGCAAGTCGAGCATGGGTTTGGCCCGTATGCTGTTTATATACAGGGAAAAAAAAACGACCACATGAGATTGAGAAAACATCCCTTTAAAAAAAGATCTGCTCTGAGCTGAGGCCAGTGGCCTGGTTTGCTCTTGTGCTCTGTCCTCTACCAGAATGACTGCTGCAGGCTTCCCTTCGGCCACTTAACCCTTCTGTGTCTCATGCTAACACCACGAGGCTGGGAGAGGGTGAAACAAATAGAAGAATTCACAGGGGTGTGTGTTTGTGTGTGTCTGTGTCCGTGTGTGTGTGTGCGCGTTGTGCCCGCATATGTGTGTGTGTTGTGCGTGGGAAACTGAGAGTTTGAGATAGGGAAGGAAAGTGTAGTGTTTGTGAGAGTGAAGGAGGAGGAGAGAGAATGAGAGAGTGAGAGAAAGTTATAGCAGAGTTGTGAGATGAACGAGAGTGAGAAAGAAAGAAAGAAAGAAAGAAAGAAAGAAAGAAAGAAATGTATGGTGGGAGGCTGGTGTCTCTGTGACTGCATGTGTTTGTCTATCTGTCTGTCTGTGTGTGTATGGGGGGCACAGGGTTTGCTGAGTTAGTTGCCATCCTGTTGTAGAATATATTGCTGATGGGCTTTTGTTGAGTGAGTGCCCTGTTTTGTGGCTCCAGGGGGGCCACAGGACCAGCTCTACCCCACAGAGGGCCCTGGCCACAGCCAGCAGCTCACCAGCTCTCTCAGCACTGTGTATCTATGCTCCCATAGGACCGACCCTTTAAAGAGCCTGGAGGCTGTAAACCCTGAGGGTGTAAATGAGGTGAGGTTCACCTCACCTCCCTTTGCCCGGGCCGTGGGTTTGGAAGGTGGGGGGGAGGATTGAGGGGAAAGCCGTGTATAGGGTGCGTGTTTAGGGAAGTGGTGGGTGGATGGGTGAGTTGGTGGGGTGGGGCGCGAGAGGGAGAGATTAGCTCTGGGCTGTTTTGGAAGGGTGGCTGTGGGCACATTCTTCCTGCTCTGGATGGACCCCAGATACGGCACCATCGCTAATCCACAGAATGTGCCTCGTCAGCCTCTCTCTCTCTCTCTCTCGCTCTCTCCCTCCCTCCCTCTGTTTTTGCACCCTGCCAAGTGGTCTGTCTGTCCTTCCCCGTGATCAGACCACAAGCAGGACCAGCCAGAGCAGGAACCCCTCGCTGCTCCCAGGAGAGAGAGACCAAGAGACAGAGAAAGGGGAGAGAGATACAGATACAGAGAACAAGAAGCAGAGAGAAGGGAAAGGAGCAGGAGGGTGAGAAACAGACAAAAAGAGGAAGAAGGAAGGGGAGAGAGACAGAGAGAGAGAGACTGAATGAAAGCAGTTCCTCTCAATAGAGCCGAAACCCAGCAAGGGATTCCCGCGTGCCACTCAGCTCTGAGGTAGGGCATTTCTTGAATACCGTCGGTCCAGCCTTGCTTTTGCCTTCCAGGGTCGGACTCAGGAATATGGGACTGTGAGCGTAACCACAGGCCTGGATGAGCCTCAATGAGCGTACTGTGTCCCCATCAAACGCTCTTAATCGGTGTGGGAGCCAGCAGTCTCGACTCTGATTGTGCAGTTGGATTTCTTCCTTAACTATTCTGGCCTGGACTTCCTGCAGTCATGCTTTGACCGTCAGTGTAGTATATCAGCCTGGGAACTGGGTTTGTCGCTCAAAGGTTTCAGATACGATTTCCAGGTGGGGCAGCGCCTTTGTACCTTCGGCCGGTGTATAAGTTCTGTTTAAGTGTTTCCGATAATATTTAGCACTATAAATGGGTAAGGCTGTAAAAAATCTGAGCTGTGAAAGTCAGTCTTGATAACAGTGTGTGCTAAATTCCTAAATGTAGAGGAATGTGGTGCCTGCATATTTCTGAGGGTGTTTTGGTTGGCTGGGTTGGGTTATCATCTCACGCACCCCACCCCCACTGCTTGCTAACTGGCCATTGTTGGTTGTGTATTTTGGCACAGCATGTCTGCAAAAGCTGGACAGAGCCACACTGCACTTGGGTGAAAAACTGGTCTAGCTCATACTTAAGAGCCTGTAAGTGGGGCAAACCTGACACGTTCAAATCTCTAAGGCAAGGTAGCCCGTAGGCTGCGGGTTTGAATCCATGGTGCGAAGCTACCGTCGCGCAGGGTACTCATTACCACCTTTACGTTTAAGCTGCCTTGTATCATGCAGGATAATTCCCCTTACGCACAAGAATGTAATGTATTAAGATGCGAAGCTGCAGGACTGTAGTTTGTGGCATGTGTTTTAAAAATTGGGTTTCCTCTGTCCTCTGATGTCAGACTCTGGAGTTTGTTTGTACTGTGTCTCCAATGTTTCGCACCGTCTGGGTTGTGTAAGCCAGGCCAATGATGGCAAGAGGGTGGAGCCAAAGACCAATGCAAAGGGTAAACTTGTGATCCTATCACTGGACCGTCCTATCAGCAGCCTGTATGACATTAAGGGCCAGATTTATTCAAAGCCCTTAGCAACTGATGAAGTTTTTGCCCATGCAGTTTGGAGACATGCTTTGTTATTGGAGCAAACAAACTGCTTCAACCAATCACACGCTCTCTTTCCCTTGTTGCGCCAGCAGAAACAGTTGTGCGCATACTAAACGATTTGGTAAATTGGGTCCTAAAGTGTTAATGATTAGAATGATTGTGTGGCACAGGGAGTGACGGCACATGCCCTCAGAGCAGCTGTGCACCCTTTGGCTGGGAGTCGGAGTCACAGCCATGCTGTCATATGCTGTGACCAGAGGTCTACTTTGGAGAGCCAAAAACAAAAAATGGCTCAAACTTGCCTCATCACTCTCTAGCAACCTCCCTTGGCGAGCTGTGCTCTTGCAGTTTCAGAAACTGAGTGTGTGTTGACTTGGAGTCCTGCAAAAGCAAGGGCGGTATGGAAGTGGCATCACATTTGCAGTGGGGAAAAAAATGGTGAAAGCTAGTTTCCACATGAATCTGAGGAATCGCGTATGAGTCGCAGTTGATCGGGCTGATTACATAGCACAGTTCAGGTGGGGAAACCCAGGATGAGCATAAGTAATTGTTCTGGATTATCGTGGACATTCTCGGTGACATCGCCGAAGCAATGTTGTGTAGAAACCAGGAATGGGCCAAACAGAGGCAGGATCGGCGATATCAGAAAGTGAGTGAAACTATGGCACCATTTACAGAAGACAGTGCATTCGAGTGCTTTTCGCACAGTCTAGTAGGACTCTGTTTTTACTCAGGTCCCAATAGAACACTACTTTCTTACAGGCAAAAAAAATCACATGGGCCAATAGAAGAAGCAGAATGTGTGCCATGACCCAGTTATCTAGTATGAGTAAAAGCAGCATCAGGTTCACACGTGTTACGGCTGTGCGCCCACGCATCACGGCCTCGTCTTACTGTGGAGTCGCCCTTCATGTATTAGTGAAGCCAGAGGGCTTATGTCACATTGCATAACCAGCCACTTATCCACGGCCATTAAAGATTGCGAAAGCTGCTCATAGCGCGGACTCTATTATCCCGATGGAGGCATTGGAGAGATGATGCATATTTTTAAGTGTGCGCTGGTATTGGCTGCACAATTAATCATGTAACAATCATAAATCATAGCTATTGCGTATGCAGTTGACTAATCGTGACAGGCTGTGGTTGTTTCGCTATGGTGAATGCACTCTTTTTAGTGACAGTTGATTAGCTGTAACTTTAGATTCTAGTTGTCAATAAGCTAGTTTCTGGGTTATGCAGCTGCTTTCATTTAACATTGTACTGGCAAATGTTATATAGCACTATAGTCAACTTGGAAACATTCTCATGTTGGTTTAAAGGTGTTTAAATGTTTCATTAAATTATTTGAAAATAATTATCAGTTTACCTTTCTTGTTATTGTCGTAAAATACTCTGTAAAGTACTTGAATGCTATGATCTTCATTTCACATTTCCAAACAGGAATTAATAATCACTAGCATAATTTTAGGGAAAATTGATCACAATTGTTATTTTCATCATGATGGTTTAGTGACTATGCTGATTGGGCAGGCAGGGGTGAGCTCTGTGTTCCTCCTGTGTGTGTCTGCTCCCTCCGGTCTGTTCATCTGGTTCACATCATGTACTGCGTTTTCTCACACGGGCTGCATGGCTGCAGGCTTGTTTTATTACTGTGGGGCTGCAGTGGCCTGTTAAGTGGGCACTGTTTTCTTTTGTTTGCATGAGGCCTGGTAATAAGCTGCGAAAATGGAAATATCACATCACCGGTTGGTTCCTTCTTTGTGCGAGTGTGTGCGAGTGCTTTTAAACTCGTGTGTGTTGAGGGAGTTTTGCAGTCTTGCACAGCATGAAACCTCCACGACTTCTGTGGACCCTCCGTTTTCAGATCTTGATGGAAATGGACCGGGGTCCATATGGGCTGATTCACCCAACAGCACCCTGGGGCTGGTGAGTGAAACATGACTGACGGTTCGTCAGTCTGCCCTGCCACATGCTCAGACGTGTTCCTCCCCATCGTGACTCTAACTGAGTCTCCAGAATAGTTAAGGAAGTGGTTTCCTTGACGAATCATAGCCAGGGCACCTGGGTTTTTGTTTTTTTTTAAATTATTATTGCCACATCTCAGGATGGCAGAGGAGCTTCTATATCCAGATGGTAGTCCTCGCCTCGGAGCACACAACCGAGGCGCTAGCCGATCGTTACCCAGTGACCCCACTGTTATCACACGGTTTCAGCACCTCCTTTGGCCCCTCGTTTTCTGTCTGCATTACAAAGAGCGACTGGCCCTGCTGCGGGAAGAAGAGGCAAATAATGTTACCATGCAGAAGCAGGTGGACTCATCGTCTGAGCCCGGTTCTATTTAAGGTTGCCACTGTCGCCAGATTTTTATTTTTTATAATATTTTTATTTGGTGGGGTTGTCAGGTTTTTGCTCTATTTAAATCTGGTTTGTAATTATGCCAATCTGTATACCAAAACACTGTATACAAAATACAAGTAAACTGAATTTAAATTGAAAAATTGATTTGAAAATTGATGAGTCCCTTGCTCTCAGCTGAGAAAAGGGTGGGGACGTCACGGGTTTCTATCAAATGGATGCCTAAGAGAAGAGGGTTGGCCCCTCCAAAAATGAGTTGCAAAAACACAGTTTTGATAAAGGTAAAATGAACAGCTGTCTGATGACACCATCAAGTGACTATAGGCTACAGAACGTAGATGTGTTACCATATGTTACTTTCCTTCATGCACTGAAACCAGCTGATTTGACGACCAGCCTCAAGAGTTGTCGAGGTTAGAATGAGCTGGTTTAGAGTGAAGGAATGCATTTCCAGCACAAAGTGCTGCTACTTTCTGAGGCTGAAGAGTCCATGTCTGACGTACAAACTCAGCTCACATTCCCCCTTAGCAGGTGAACAGTTAAAAAGCTTGGTGGACTCTGCTTCACAATAATAGGAAGAACTGACATGGAAGGATCAAGGGGCCAGGGGGGTGGGGCAGGTTGGGGGAAGGGGGGTGGTGTGTGTGTGTGTGTGGGGGGGGTGGATACCCCATGCTTATGTTCCTCTAGCCCTTTGGCAGGAAAAGGTTGGGGATATGTGCCTGGGCCTGCCATATAAGCCTACAGTGTTGGAGGGAGGGACGGAGAGAGAGAGAGAGAGAAAGGGGGAGGGAGCTAGCTAGTGGGAGGCTAGGTAGAGGAGGGAGTGAGATTTGTTTCTCACACTTCGGCTTCAGCTGGGAAATAACAAGTACCCGGAGCTCTGTATCTGGGACATGAAAGAGTTGGGCAACGACACTTCTGAATCAACCATATCCAGATGGTATGTAAACCAAAAAAAATATGAACAACCTTTTTTTTTTAAAAAAAAAAAAAAATTAAAGTAAGGAAAGGAGAACATGCTTCTGCTGTTGGTTTGGCTGGATTCCAGAAATTTCTTTTCCTTTTCCATGTTCTTGTTCTTATTTCCTCTTGGAGTAGTTGCGGGAAAGGGTACCTCTGCTACTGCTTATTTGGGGGGTGGGGGTGGGGGGCAAAAGTCAAACTCTGCACTTGTTTAAGCTTGTTAAGCCAGTTAAGCCTTGTTTTTATACGCTAAGTGAGGATTTGGTGTTTGAGAGAGAGGGAATTGAGTTGTGGCAAAGAGCTGTGGCAGAGTTCGCTAACCCCACACACCCCACCCCTTGGGGGGATGGAGGGGGGTGGGCGGGTGGCAAGCCCATTTTTCAGTCCCACTGGCACAGCTGTTTACAGTTAGTGCGTGTTTGATACTGGCCCGATGTGGCAGCTGTTTGTCTGACGTCAGTTTCGGGTCCGCCCCCAGTCGGGCCACACTGTTGGATGAAACCAAATTCTACCACCCCCCCCAACAGCCCAACTCCCTTCCACCCAATCCCCCCCTCAATGGATGGAAATGTTATCTATACCCAAAATGCAGTGCGGCTGCTGCCCTCAGGATATCTCTCTGTTTATTTGTTTGCTCACATGCGCAGGGCTTTTCTTAGTTTTCAGTAATGATGAGAGTGGTCAGGAATGAAGGCATACTGCGATAGGTGCAGCTGTTTGTGTATGAAATTCCTCTCTTTTCTCTCTCTTTCTCTCTCTCTCTTTCTCTGTCCCTCCCACCTAGCTCTTGTAGTCATCTGCTCACCTCACCCTTTAGGCTACTTAACGTCAACACAAACTGCCGGTCAGGGCATGACTAGACGCTACCCATGAGAGTATTGGTATGTGTTAACCATTAACGTGGACAGTTTATTGGTGGCCTGGTTCTGTCACCCTTCTGAATACAAGAGTCAGCAGTTGCTCTCTCACTCTCCCTGTGTCTGTCTGATACCTGTCTGAGCTCACTCACTTTGTGTCGCAACCATGTCAACATATTCCAGCGGAAGTCCCTGTAGTCCAGAGTAGAAATCATTTCCCTCTGTTACTCACAATTCTGGCACGACCGTAGTGGAAATATACTGCAATATACTGAAAATATTACATAGAGGAAAAGGGTATACTTCCCTCCGAAAAGATATGTCACTTAAACCCTGATCTATGCACTTTTCTTTGCACCGTAAGTCACAGTGCTAAATGCCTGTATTGTAATGTAAAAGGAAAAAAAATAACAAGGTTGGGTTTTTAATATATTTCAGTACCACTTCCTGTGATTATCCTCTGGTGAGTATTTTATTGATCGATTCATGTTAATGTACATTTATGGTACATTAAAAATGTATAGCATTCAGTTTAAACACCCAGAGTATGGCTACAGATGGGCAAGGAGCAGTAGCAGCGTGGAATTCTGGGATGGAGCCCCACGGCAATCTGAGGTTTGCGTTGCATCCAGTCAGACAAGCCCTTGAGTACTTAATTGGATCAGCTGTCAGACTTAAGTGATCTAAATGGCCACATGTTCCGAGTGTTTGGGTCTCGGTTTACAGATGTGGACATTGTTCGGCAGCCTGTCTCTGAATATGAGTTGCTCTTCACTTTGGCTACTGGAGGGCCATGGAGCGCTGTATCCCCCCAGGGCTGTACCTGTTGTTGGTGTGCATTTCATGCTCATATGTTTGTAACGCGTGCCCATACGTGCACACATGCACGCACACACCTTTGGCTCATTTGTAACCGCGTTTGTTTTTTTTGTGAGCGTTTTTCGGGCCCCTGTGGCTGACGATGGTTGACTTTGCTTATAAAGATGTAGCGAATGCGTCGTCAGTGGAAACAGAGCTGCTTTTCTAATGTGCACCTGGCTGTTTGTTCAAGCCTCAGCAGGCTCATCACACCGCTCATTTCAACACCGGTCATGAGGCAACGGTGGGAACGCCACCAAAAAAAACTTCAGCCTGTCAGGGCTCCCAACTATTCACCAGACTAGCTTCTCACTTTGATCAGAATATTATGTGGAGTCACAGGTCTCGGGGGTTGGTAAAATGATGGACCACAGCAGCCAGCTGATGTGCCAGTTTTGCAATGAGCATTCTGTTGGCCGTGCACATCATAGATGAGTAAAACAACAGCAATGGCTTCCCCTGGTTATTGAGAGTGCACCTGAAGTGTGAGTGTTTTCCGGAATCTTAAAATTGCTGGAAAGTGCTATGCATAGTAGAACTGAATTTGTTTACAAAAAGAGCAAAACTTGTAAGAACCACACTTTTCAGACCTTGTTTTTAATTCCTATTAAATCACTTTAGGTAGGTTACTGGCCGGCAAATGAAGGCTCAAAAAGTATGCTTCCCGAATGCAGGAAGTGTAGGCCAGAAAGGGTAACACAGGGATCCCCTCCGTCTCATACAGATCGAGCAGCCAACTAACAAAGCTCTCTGTGCTCTCTCTTAGCCTCCAGTGAAATGTGTAACTCCATTTCTCACCGTTCTCTGGCCTTGTGAACTGTTTTGAACTGATATTCTTTTTCATGAAAGCTGGTACAGAGAAATTCAAGTGCTGCTTTCAAGGCCGTGAGTGTTTTGTGTTCAGTGAAGTCAGTGAAGTGGCCTGTGACGTCGCTGTGGCTGCTCATTTCTACTCCTCAGTGCTATCTGTGTAGATGGGTGGTTAGGCTAGTTTCAGGTCAGTGCTTTATGCTGTTTGTATGACTGTACCCTCTTGAATACTGACTACATCTGCACTGAATATATAAGTATTCAATATGCATGTATTGAAAATGCATCATTTGTGTTATCTTCGTATGAAAACATAGAATCACCCAACCCCTAAACCTCTCTGCCCTCCTTTATCACACATATATACATTCTCAAGTGGTGTATTTATAGTGTCCTAACTCAAAAAAAGATCAAAGGTTACAGAAACAGGAAGTTGGGGAGGTGGAGGAGGGGGGCCTCAGGGGAGGGTGGGGTTGTGTTTGCGGTTGTTTCTTTAAGTTTGTGTCTCTGTCCTGTGTACACTCCACAGGACTTGAGGGGCTACCCTGCCCCGTCTCCAGGGGTACGGAGGGGGTGTTTGTTCCGGGGTTCCATTATTGGGCTGACACAGAGATAAAAAAAAAAGACTGTTCGCTTTGTTTTAGAGGGATGTGGTGGCATAAAAGTAAATCTATAATGTATATGTTCTTCTACTTAATGGAGAATTCTCACATGAAAATATGTAACATGCACATACCAAAAAAAATAAAAAGAAAGTGCAGGTCTGAACAGAGGCAAAGTATGTGCTTGAGATGCTGCCTGCAGTGAGCCTCTGAGTTACGAATGCTTCGGGAGTCTTGGGGGTAGTTCATATCTCTGGAATCTTCTTAAACGAATGTAAAGCGTGGCTTGTTTTTGTGTAGCTTGATATTGATGATGCACAATTACGTCATTGCTGTTGCTGAGGTTCTGTTCCATAGTTGAGTTCAGCTTTGGTACCAGTTTTGCAGCCATTGCTGTTGCTGAGGTTCTGTTCCATAGTTGCGTGCAGCTTTGGTCCCGGTGGTGCAGCCGTTGCTGTTGCTGAGGTTCTGTTCCATAGTTGAGTTCAGCTTTGGTCCCGGTGGTGCAGCCATTGCTGTTGCTGAGGTTCTGTTCCATAGTTGCGTGCAGCTTTGGTCCCGGTGGTGCAGCCATTGCTGTTGCTGAGGTTCTGTTCCATAGTTGAGTTCAGCTTTGGTCCCGGTGGTGCAGCCATTGCTGTTGCTGAGGTCCTGTTCCATAGTTGAGTTCAGCTTTGGTCCCGGTGGTGCAGCCATTGCTGTTGCTGAGGTTCTGTTCCATAGTTGCGTGCAGCTTTGGTCCCGGTGGTGCAGCCGTTGCGGTTGCTGAGGTCCTGTTCCATAGTTGCGTGCAGCTTTGGTCCTGGTGGTGCGGCCATTGCTGTTGCTGAGGTTCTGTTCCATAGTTGCGTGCAGCTTTGGTCCCGGTGGTGCAGCCGTTGCTGTTGCTGAGGTTCTGTTCCATAGTTACGTGCAGCTTTGGTCCTGGTGGTGCAGCCGTTGCTGTTGCTGAGGTTCTGTTCCATAGTTGCGTGCAGCTTTGGTCCTGGTGGTGCAGCCGTTGCTGTTGCTGAGGTTCTGTTCCATAGTTGCGTGCAGCTTTGGTCCTGGTGGTGCAGCCGTTGCTGTTGCTGAGGTTCTGTTCCATAGTTGCGTGCAGCTTTGGTCCCGGTGGTGCAGCCGTTGCTGTTGCTGAGGTTCTGTTCCATAGTTGCGTGCAGCTTTTGTCCCGGTGGTGCAGCCGTTGCTGTTGCTGAGGTTCTGTTCCATAGTTGCGTGCAGCTTTGGTCACGGTGGTGCGGTAACAAAGGGGCATGTCTTGAAGTTCATGGCACCAACCATAGTGTGTTTTGGACAACCAGCCAGACTCGATCCCTCTGATCTGAATATAAATATTGGGCGGGTGGGTTCTGCAGATTCAACCTGCCTGTCTTTGTCGAGTGGGGAAAAAAAGAAATTTCATGCTTGAAGAAGTGTAGCACAGACAATCAACCACACATTGAGGAAACTTTAACAGTTGTACATTTTTGTTACCTCCAAAGAAATATTTGTGGGCAAAACTGTGTCAATACTCAATTTCAATTCAGTTCAATTTCATACACACACAATACTTAGGAATATTTTTCTTCTTTTGCTAAATGATGTTGTAAAAAGGCCAGTATAAAATGTGTTAGTAGTACCTACCTTTGTTTGTCTGAACAGTCTGTGAGTTTGGAATGTAGGCTCGCTAATTTGATCTACATGCTGGTAAACCAATTTTTAAAATAAAAACAGCATTCTTTTGTCTCTCCATCTATTATGTATGGAAAGTAGCATGATGACCTAGAAATGAAGTTAAGTTTTTCCCAATGTGTCACGTCATTGATGCAACTTATAATCACCTGTTTGCAAAGAGAAGAATGAATAAATTCAGTTGTGCTTGTCATAGGCATCTGTTCAAAATAATGTCTAAATAATAAAGCATTTAGCAAAACATTTAACTTGCTACTCATTGAATGCATCATTACCGGCCACAAAATGGACAGCACCTTCTCAAGGTGTACCACTAATAATTTGAAGATGCTCTGTGTTTGGGGGTTCGTTTACTGTTGCTGTGACAAAACTTTCCAAGTTTCATCTCACTTTTCTTGTCTAGACACCACAGTGACAGTATAACATTATTAACTGGTTTTTACATTTTGCTGTGACTGTTAGTCCATCTTTGTGGTCAGAAAACAGGAAGAGAAATAAGAAATGTTACTGTGCCTTTTTTGCCAGGAACGAAACAAAATAAAAATATTCTGTTCATAATCCCTTTTTAATATTAATTAATTGCACAAACCGGAATTGCGTTAAATATTAATATTTGGTTAATAGTGCAGCCTGAGTAGAGTTGGCGGTCTTGTTTTGGGTCTTCATAGAGTGAATAGTGCAGTGCCCAGCAGAGAGTGGACATGAGCTCTGCTGTGGTTTCAGGGCGTTGTGACGGGGTGGGGTTGTTACGGTAACGGGGCCTGTATTCTTTCTGATGTTTCCCAAAACAGAACACCGCACTCACAAAAAAGAGCTGCGAAGGTTTCATGGAATGTGTTTTGAAGGAAATTTTAGTGCGTTCATGGATAAACAATTGGATTGGTTTTTTTTTCTTGAGTAAATTAAAATGTCACTTAAAAATACACAATTGTTCTCTTTTGTGAGTTTGGTGTATCATGTTTTGGAAACATCAAAACATATGTAAAACATAAAATTTTTATGCCAGCTCCTCCAATGAAACAACCTTTGGTAATTCTCCATTGACTGTATTATCTGCTTTATTGCCTGCAAGCTATGGCATGAGGTGCGTGTCTGGGAGAGGACATGGAGAGGACTATGTTTTTTACTGTCTGTCTAGCAGGGTAAGGTTGTTATGGTAACAGGGTCTGGGCGCTCTGACCCAGTCGTAACTGGTCTCCTGACCTGACCTAGGCTGGGCTCCAGACCTCTCAACTGCTGGTTGATGGGTAGCTCTGAATAACCGCGACATTGGCTTTTGTCTATTGCATTCACCACTGAAGCAATGTCCTGGAAGATGGTGGGGGGGCGGGGAGTGGTATGTGAATGGACCCAGGAATGCCCTCACCGTAGCCTCAGTTTTGCCAGTGATCAATCTCTAGTCAACCATCTGGGGGCGAACAAGTCACCATGACACCCAAAATAGATGGATTGTGAACAAACTGTTTTGAGCCAGTCACTGTCTTTTTTTGTTGAGGAAAAAAAAAACAACTTTTTCATTGGTTGAAACAAGTCCGTGATTGGCAGCTAGTTGTTAAAACGTTGCCTTGTTCATGAGAGTAAGTAAATCTTTTGGGAGGATAGCAGCAGTCAGTAGTGTGTGAGTACTCGTTTTCTGTTATTCATTTTTATTAGGCGCATAGAAAAAATATTTCGATTTGTGTATGCTTTTATAATATTACTTTATCTTATTCGACCATCAGCGCCAGCAGCTTTAGTCCTCAGCGGAGCACAACAGAAAGCACTCTTAGCCTTGAAGGCAGCACTTCACCAGCTCTCCTTTCAACAATCACAACAGTTCACAAGGCCAGAGAAGGGTGAGATGAGAGTTAGACTGTCTACTGGAGGCTAAGAGCACACAGCTTTGTTAAATCTCAAAGTCAATCCGTCTATGAGCCCATGTACATATTTTCAACTAGGTTTATAATCTAAGTTATAGCCTCAGATCACCTTTTGCAAACATAATAAAAATAAAAGGTATTCTGAGGAGGATTGCAGTATATTTAAATTATGCTGTAGCATATTACATTTCCCATAGAGCACTTCGTGATGATATGCTAAAGCTTTTAGTATGCTATTTTAGTTGCTCATATAAATACAGCATGTGATTGGTCGGGGTACTTAGTTTGCTCCAATCACTATTAATGTCACTGAAATTGCATGTGCAAACATGTGTTAACATGTGTTAAAGACTGAGAAATGTGGCACTTGGTGTGGATTTGTTTTGTCAGAACACCTTTACCGTCAGATTTTTCACTGCAGAAATTAGCACTCAACTCTTTGTTTATTAACCAAATACATTCTTTTTTCAAGATATGGAAAAACATTAGTTTATTTGGAGTTAGCCGATTTGGAGTGAGAAACAAACCAGTCTGATAGTTACAAGCCTGAGACGAGAGGCTGAAGTTCTGGTGGCATACCTGCTGCTTCCTCTTGAACTTTTGTGGCCTATGCTCCGTGAGTTTGGTTGGTTTGAGTGTGGAGTGTGTTGGACTGGATCAGGGATAACAGACCCAGTTCTTAGAGAGCTACATTAAGTACATTAAGATTTTAAGTTTTTGCCCTGGACTTAATTCAGTAATTTACTGGTTGATCATACAGTGAACTGTGTAATCAAATCATCTGACCTCTGGGTGTTTAATTTGTTGCTGATTTTTAGGTGAAAACCCTATGTCTCCCCTTTCACCCAGAAGTCATCTAAGTTCTGGGTTATTTGGTCTCTGGCTCTGGGTTTGTCTGTAGTAGCCGTAGCCCTGCCCTCACAGAACCTATAGTGACTTCCTGCAGTTCCAGGAAGCGTAACCCAGTGACACAGACACTCGGCTGCACCTAACCTCACTTAATGATAAACTTAAGCAGCCTATTTTAGGCATTTGAAAAGGCGCATTGTTCAGAGAACTGTGGTGTGGTTGCTCCTCACTTCTCTCTGACAGCCAGGTTCCTGACTGGGGGAGGGGAGGGGCGACAGGGAGGGGCTAGCGGACACCCTGTTTTTTTTTTTTAAACCTCACTTTAGAGCTAAGTAGTCGTAATTAGAGTCAGTCTGCAGAGAACTTGGTAAACCTGTACCTACTGCTCCTCTGAGAAGGGTGGAAGGAAAGCGAAACAGACGCAGACAGAACATAACAGAGAGAGAGAAGGAGACAGATAGAGGAACCAAACAGGAAAGAAAAGGAGAGAAAGTGAGTGCTCTGTCTTCAGATTCTGAGGTTAGTGGCTTTTTTTTGCCATATTCTCTGTTTGACTGTGTCATTTCAGCTCTCTGTAGTGCACTGACATAAGCAAGTGTTTTCTTGGATGAGTGGCAGCGTCTCGTTGCTGACTTGCAATTCAGAGGTTGCAGGATTGATTCCCAAATAGGGCACTGCTTTGGTAACCTTAAACGTGTTGCTTAACTTTAACTGCTTCAGTTAATATACAGCTGTATTAATGTATTGTGTTAAAAAAAAATTCAACTCGTGAAATAGGAGTGGGGGATATTCTATTGTACGTATATATTCGTTTTGCATTTTTGTGAAATTGATTAGCTTTGTGAAACTCCAAATTTCCCCGCAATTAAAAAAATTGATTTCAATGTACATTTAACTGAGACACATTTTTGATGGATTTTGAAAGAATTTTGGTCTTAAGGAAATTGATCGTACCATCTGTAATGGTCAGATGAAGCTTAACTGCTCAGTGGATTAGCGTGTCTGCTAAGTGTAATTAAAGGAAATGTACTGTATGATTGTTCTCTCAGAGCGCTTGTCGCATGGACGTCTTGAACCCTCATCATGGAGCCCCCCCCTATTTCCAACCCGGGTGGTAGTGGACGGGAGGAAGGAGGAAGTAGGGAAGGGGGGGGCGGTGGGCGGGTGGTCTTGTGGGCTGCGCTATGCTGGTGGTGACATCACTCCTGTGGGGATTCTGTGGTGGTTTGCACTGAGAAATATAGCATCTGCTTATCTCTTCTCCGATCCTCAGCCAGCTAATGATCTCGAATTGTATTGGTGTAGCGCCATTCACCAGAATCGGAAAACAGTTTGCAGTGAAGTTGGGAAACTCTCCTCAACCACCACCACCACCTATGTGGTGCGCCCACTGGGTGACGCAAGCACCAGAATGCTCACCAGTACAGTCTTTAGTACATTTTCCTCAAAATGGTTGGTTTGTTCTGGTGAGTATATGACATTTCACACAGCAGACAGTGTGACTGAAACCTGCTTTGCATTGCTTGACACCTTCAATTTCAGTCAGCCTAGGCTTGACAAAGACACGCACAGTTAAACAGAGAGTGTGTGAGCAAAACTGAAATGGCAACTCTTACCTCAAAGCTGAAGGAATCCCGACTGAAGTTAAGTGAAAGTTTTTGCGAGGCACAAACACAGATAAGGCTGTGGGCTGGCTTGTTTTCTCTCACTGAACCGCATGTGGCTTTTTCAGGCAGAAACCAACTGAAATCGAAGGCATCAAGCAACACGTAGCAGGTCTCAGTCACGTGGATTCCTGAATGAAACGTTGTGTATTCGTCTCAACTAACCAGCCATTTCAGGGGAAGTGTAAAATTTCCATTCGGATGTTGTGTGGTTTGGGTTCTGGAGAAAAATGCCTGTGGTGCGAAACTCAAATGGGTGCTACGTTGGAAGTGGTTGTGGTAAAACTGGCCCTGCTCAGTCCTGGTTTAGATTTCCTGGTTTAGATTGTGTGCACATGTCTTTAGGTAGTAATGAAATCTCTTCTGACCCCATTGTGAGTGGATAATAATCAATCTATCAATCTTTGCTTTGTCTGGAACCAGTCAAAAAGCTTTTATTGTTGGCCCCATAGCATTGTTGCAGTGATTGGTTGAAAACATTGAGTGACTGATAGCATCTGTCGCTCTGCCCGTTCATGGCACCATGAGACCTGATCCCCGCGTCACTACCTTTTTGGGGGAAACTGCTCCCTTTCGGAGGGCTCTCAGCATGGCAGAATGACCTTTCTCCAGGATCTGTACCCTTCTCTGAGGGGGACATGGGCTTGCCTGCCGCAGCGCAGGCTGCCCTCCTCAGGTTCAGCTTGAGAAAAAGATACACTAGTCTCACGTTATGACCTGCCTATGAAGAGTATTGCACCTTAAAAGAGGTGTGAAGTGTCTTTCGTTTGTTTCACTTTATTTCACTTAGCAGAACGGTAAACCACAAAGCTGGGCCCATGTGGGGGGGGAACGTGTTGCAGAATGTGGTACCAGGCCTTGCCTCTTTCCCCTTCCTCTGATCTGCGTTAAAATTATTCTGTTGATTGCTACTGTGCTGTCTGAGTGCTGGGGGTTGGGCGGGCGTTGGGGATGGGTTTGGTCTGGGGAATATGTCAGGGTGTTGGGGCATGTGTTGAATCTGTGCAACGTGGCGTGTATCTGTTCATGTCTGTGCTTGTCTGTGAGTGTGTGTGTGTGTGTGTGTGTGTGTGTGTGTGCGTGAGGGTGTGATTGTATGTATGTGCATGTCAGTGTGTGCGCGCGTGCGCATGTGTGTGAGTAATTGCATATTGATATGTTTGCTCATGAGTGTGTGTGTGTGAGTGAGTGAGAATGTGCGCAGTTGCGGTGTGTGTGTGTGTTTGAGTGAGTGAGTGAGTGAGAATGTGTGCAGTTGCGGTGTGTTTGAGTGAGTGAGTGAGAATGTGCGCAGTTGCGGTGTGTTTGAGTGAGTGAGTGAGTGAGAATGTGCGCAGTTGCGGTGTGTTTGAGTGAGTGAGTGAGTGAGAATGTGCGCAGTTGCGGTGTGTTTGAGTGAGTGAGTGGTGAGTGAGTTGAGTGAGTGAGTGAGTGAGTGAGTGAGAATGTGCGCAGTTGTGGTGTGTGTGTGTGTGTGTGTGTGTGTGTGTGTGTGTGTGTGTGAGTGAGTGAGAATGTGTGCAGTTGCGGTGTGTGTGTGTGTGTGAGTGAGAATGTGCATAGTTGCGGTGTGTGTGAGTGAGAATGTGCATAGTTGCGGTGTGTGTGTGTGTGTGTGTGAGTGAGAATGTGTGCAGTTGCGGTGTGTGTGTATGTGTGTGTGTGTTTGAGTGAGTGAGAATGTGTGCAGTTGTGGTGTGCGTGTGTGTGTGTGTGTGTGTTTGAGTGTGTGTGTGTGTGAGTGAGAATGTGCATAGTTGCGGTGTGTGTGTGTTTGAGTGAGTGAGAATGTGCGCAGTTGCGGTGTGTGTGTGTGTGTGTGTGTGTGTGTGTGTGAGAATGTGTGCAGTTGCGGTGTGTGTGTATGTGTGTGTGTGTTTGAGTGAGTGAGAATGTGTGCAGTTGTGGTGTGCATGTGTGTGTGTGTGTGTTTGAGTGTGTGTGTGTGAGTGAGAATGTGCGCAGCTGCAGTATGTGTGAGTACATGTTGTTGCCTACCTCACCCAGGCCTGGTCTCTCCCCTCTGCAGACTCTCCCAGGGAAACTGTCCCTGGACGCTCTACTGCAGATGCCTGGCTCTCAGGTGCGGGAGACCATGAGGAGACTGGGCTCCAGCTCTGAGGAGTGCTCCCGGCTCACTGCTGCCCTCTCCTGCCTGAAGAGCGCCACTGAATCAGGTGGGTCAAGCTACCAGCCACAGGGGAAGGGTCCCGAACACCCAGTCGGATCAAAACACCTTCAGCTGACCAGATGGTGTGATTACATTTTTAGAAGACATTTTGTTAATTGTAAACCACATACATGACATTTACAAGCTCGGCATTTTCCCAGATAAGGTGACACTGAAATATTCAAATTTTTCAGCACATCTCCTTCAGTGTAAAGAGTTTTAGAATGCCTGCTGAAGGCTGCTGTAATGTTCAGAGATGTAACAGGGCAAACCTTGGGTCCAGAGAATGAGACCAATCCACTCAAACAAACTCATGACCAAACTCAGAGAGTCGCGGTTGTGTTTGTCCCTCAGGTGGAGAACTGAGAGAGGATGGAGTACCCTGGATCACGGAGCCTGTCCGAAGAGACAGCGGCACCCTGGCCGCCGTGGACCAGCTGTCCTGCCCTGGAGTGCCCCTGCGGTCCCACAGCCCCTCCCCGCTGGCCCGCCCCATGGGCACTCCCTCCAACCCCTCCACCCCCTGCAACCCGCACCCACGCTCCGTGTCCACGTCCGCTGCCCCCTCCTCCTCCTCCGAAAGCCAGGGAGGGCCCTATATCTACTCCGATGGGCTCTCGGACCCGTTCACCCCCTCCTCCCCCCGTCCCGGGCGCATCCATGGACACGCGGCCACACCACCCATAACCCCGCCCTCCAAGCGACGGCACCGGATTAAGCCCCCCTGCACGCCGCCGCCACCCTCCCGGAAGGTTCTGCACCTTCTGCCGAACATCACCCTCACCCGCAGCAAGAGCCACGAGTCCCAGCTGGGCAACAGGATCGAGGAGACCCCTCTCAACAAGTAAGCACCCTCTTTAAACTCCTTAAAATCCCCCAACTGCCCCCACATAAAAAAAAAATTCCTAGTATGCATGAAGTTATAACTATAATGGACATTTTGCTTAGATGTTCAATCTAAACCCCCTTTTCCCTCTTGTCTTGTGTTCAGTCATGTAAACCCGAATGGTTTTATATTCATTTTACCCTTAAAAACAGTACATATCTTCTCATAAAGAAATTTGTTTTGTAATGGTTAGGAATATTAATGTAACATTTCACAAACGTCCTCACAAAAAAAATGCAGCCAAAAAGCTATCACTATCACAAAATTAAAGTACCACAATGTTGTGTGAAAAATAATATCACAATTCTGAATTGTGTTTATTTTTCCCCACCCTTTCGGGCGAGAGCCCATACCACAGGGGAGAATATAAATGTATGAGGTCACTGCTGATAGAGGAATGTTGCTGGCGGTTAATAGGTCACACTTCCCACCGGACTGTCACCTCATTTGTATGAGCGGTGAATCCTTCCGGAGTCCTCCAAGCTCACGGATGCTTTCATTGCGAAACGGGAACAAGCGGATGCAGACGCAGAGATGCGGCCCGCCCTGTTCAAGTGAGGACAGGTTCCCCCCGCTCTTTCTTTACCCAGCCCCGGTAGAGCTCCGCGTTCCGAGGTGGAGTTCTCACCTGGGAAAATCCTGGCAGGTTTCCACCTCGCCCACGGAAGCCGTCTCGGTCTCGGGAAACGGAAGCCCGACAGGACGTGGGCAGACGTGTCGCCGCCGCCTCTTGTCAGTTTTAAATGTCCATGGTTACAGTCGCCGTGGTTACAGTAGCTGACGATCGTGGTAAGGTGTGGCGAGGAAAGACTGGGGCCTGAGCCGAGGCTGGCTGGCCGTAGCAGGCGAGTCAGATTGGAGTTGGGGGAGGGGATGGGTGGCGTGGCTGGGGGGCGCCAGGTCGGCGGCCCGCATAGTTGAACCCATGCCAGGAGGAGATGCCTCAGCCCTCAGGCCCCAGGAGTGAGATGGGGGGGTGGCATGAGCTATCCTGCCCTGTGCCCAAACTCACTGCCCCCCTGGCTCTTCCTTTTTCTCCCCCTGGGGTTCCATGCTATGCTGCACAATTGCACTTCCTTCTTTTCCCCCAACTTAATGTTTTTAACGATTAACAGAGTGACTAACCGCATAAGAAAGACTGAAACCCCCAGGCTAAAATTGAGATGTAAAAACCAAACAAACTTGTTACAATATATTATAAAACATAGAAAACCTCTCAAAAATAACTAACTAAAATGGGGATTTAAAACATAGAAAACTATCAAATATCAACTGAAATGGGGATTCCCTTTCTTAACTGCTACGTTGAGAAGAAACAAGCCTCAGGCTACCCAGTTCCTGTTCAGTAACAATGTCCATCGAGAGCTCAGCTGCATGTTATATATAGCGTAATTCAACTACATTACAGCTCAGCCAAAATGTCCGCTGTCTCATATGCAGTGTGCACAGAGAATATAGATGGTCAGAGAGATGCAGAGAGTGGGAAAGAATGGGGAGAGTTCTCTATCAGTACATTTAATAGCACATTACTGTCCCGTATATGAAACTGGTACTCATGTTTTTCAACCAGCATTTCACATTGTAAACGGACAACCCCCCGGTTATCTTTGTCCTTATCTCTTGTGTCTCTTCAGCCATTGACTGTAGGAAGGGTACAGGAGTTCATGCAGGTTCAGTGTTCCACATTTTCATTTCCTCTGTGGAATTTCTATGGAACAGAGGGGGGGCAGAATCTCGCATGCCATCACCAGCTTCAGGTTTTCTTAAGCATTTCCTGGTAACGTTTCTTCAGTTCAGTCTGACATCTCAGCTAGCTTTTTTTTTTTTTTTTTTAAAAAAAGGGGGTATTAAACCCCAGTCCCCGGGGGGCAGCAGGGTCTGCTAGTTTCAGTATGCTTCAGCACTTAAGTGCTTAACCTGAATCATTGATTACCTAGGAAGGAATTCCCCACACCGCGTTCCCAACGGCTACATTGTCTGTAGATCCAAAGGAAAGCACAGAAGCCTGCACATGCCGGGGCGCTCCAGGACAGGAGTGTGACTCCCCGGTTGTGAAGCTTGGTTATGGGAAACGCGCGGCGCAGTGGCTGGGTGCTGATGAGTTGGACGGTAGCCAGTGATGTAGAATGCAGCGTTAGTGTCTGAGGCTCTGAGAGCGAATGCGGCGCAGAGCTGACGGCTCCCCCCCCCCCACTCCGTTTTTTCTGCAGGTGCCCAAAGAAGAACAAGCTGTTCCTGAACGTGCACATCAACGGCAGCGGCAATGGGTGCGAGGACTCCCCCTCTCGCTCCCCCCTGCTCTCGGCCCGCACCCCTGGGGCAGTCCAAACCCCCACCACCGCCCCCTACACCCTGCCCGGAACCCCCACTCTGCTGGAAGAACACAGCGGCCTAAAGAGTGAGTCCCCTTACCCAGAATTCCCGGCTGCTGAAATACAACAGATTTTCTTAGTCTCTTCTCACACTCTTCTCTCACTCTTCACACACATACACACACACACTCACACACACACATTTCCCCCTTGCATGGCTGCATCCCTGCTGTTTACATGGTTAAAGGTCTAACTGGAGAGACCCATTATTTCACAATAATTACACACAGGTCTGCCTTTTACGCGAGTAAATGGATAATGATTTAGTCGTTTAGTAACTATGGGTTTGCTCTCCATTCATGGCCATGCCATCTTTAGGTCATGGGGAAGATGGTCTTTAGTTAAATGGGAATTCACATTCCATGGTAGGCCTTTTACAGTAAAGTTGTGGGTAGAATGTACAGTAATGGTGCAGGTATAAGATACTATGGTTATAGATTCTGCAGTATAAATCACAGTGGTGTCTTTAAGTTAAGTTACAGGTATAAGCAACAACAGCGCTCTATAGGTTAAGTTACAGGTTGCAACTACAGTATGATCTCCAGGTAAAGTTACAGGTATGAACGACAGTGGGGCTCCTTAGGTAAAAAGGAGACACTGTGTACAGTCATTGTACTGTACTGCAAGGGTACACACTCTGATGATCTGGATCTAAAGGAATGCCGGTGTCAGAGCAGTGGAATGACAGCCGGCCCTGACTGCACACAGTGTGGGAAAGTTTTATGACTTCATCCCAGCAAAAACAAGCTAAAACCCCCTGCCTCCCATCGCCCCATCGCTATAGTGTGGCATTTCTGTGGGGGGGGTGTTAGAATACCAGAGCTCACACTGACCTCATTGCATACTTTAAAACATTAACACTTTCATGCCGTCTTCATCAAGCCGTGATGACTGTAAGTAGCACAGTTTCAGGGATGGATGTTTGGGTGGATGTGGGGGGGGGGGTTTGAATTCTGCAAAGATGGCCCTGTTCTTCCCTACTGCTGTAACACCCAATGTATGTCACTTTTGAAGACCTTGGTAGCACACCGACAGGAATTTAGTCTTATTGCACCATTCACTGCTAGTGAGTTTATGTTCGTGTGTCCTTTACCTCACCTATTTTCGTAGTAACTGCAAATGTTTTCCTTGTTTGTAAATTCTGTTCATACTGTTTTTTTGTGATTTCTGAGTGATTTTCTGAATTTGAAATCTTAATGCTGTCTGTAAAATCATTGAAAGAGTAACTTGTTTTTTACAGCAAAAAATTGAATCTTAGCAAGTGAAAAAATCTTGAAAATAGACAATGGGTCTTATTTTTCTCGTGCTGGGATAAATTGACTGGCTTAGCATTGTGTTCATAAGAATATCCAGCTAGCTTTTTAAAAAATATGTCATGTTTTAAGAAGTGAAATTGTCTCAGTCCATTAGCAGATAATTGGTCATGTGTCAACGTTCTGAGCATTCTCTTTCTCTCGTTCTGCCTCCCTCTTTCTCTGCATGTCTCCTCACTGTGCAGATAATCTGGCTGTGCATCGGAGCTCTCCCCAAACTATGAGGAGGGACATCGGCCTCGCTGTCACACACAGGTGATGCAGACAGCTGTTCTGAGAATCAGCTTCACTCACAGATGCTATTACCACTTTAGAGCATACATACACACACACACGCACGCACATACACACGCGTAGACGCGTGCACACACTCTCTCTCTCTGTCTCTCTCTCTCCTTGTAATATACACATGCACACATTTGTACTATATGTCTGTTATTTATACACTTTTACGGTAAAGAGAAGTTGCTGAAAACCCTATTGCAACCTTTATGTGTTTCAGTAAAATGTGGTGATGCAATACCACATTAATTCATGTTACATATGTTCTCCCCATGATCCCTTGGTTCAGACCTCATAAAAACATAGCAACATTGGAACATGCCTACCTCTCTAAGCTCTTACCTTTGTCTGTCTGTTATTTACACCATTCTCTCCACTCATATTCAGGGTTAATCACGTAGGACTATCATCTGTTTTTTTTTTTTTTTTTTTTTTTTTTCAAAAGTAAATATTTAACCGGACGCCTCTTTCTATTTCCTTTTCTAGGTTTTCCACAAAGTCCTGGCTGTCTCAGACCTGCCAGGTCTGCCAGAGGAACATGATGTTCGGGGTGAAGTGCAAACACTGCAGGTGAGGGTCCGGCCTTTTTGCCAGGATGACCCCATTTCATGTTTCTTCCTGGGACGTTCCTGTATTTTAGGCCCTTTTTTATTTTGGAAGGGAGAGTCCAATGTTTTTTTTTTTTTTTTTTAGGTTTTTGATTACTATGTCAGTGTAGCATATTTTGTGTCGAAACTCTACAGTATTTCATTGCACAGGAAAATTCGAAAAGGTTGTTTGTGTTCAACTTTATACTCCCCACTCACCCACTCAACAGTTTTGTCAGCCGGGATCCCCCCCCAACTCAATAATTCTTATACATAGCTTTCGTGGCATACAGTATCATTAATTTAGTTTGCTGTACCAGATTAAGCTTTGAGAAGTATAGTCACCCTACTTTTCTCAGACAAAATTCAGGTTCTGTTTCCTCCCGTGCTTTGTTAATGGCTGGGTTTTGTCTCTCCAGGCTAAAGTGCCATAACAAATGTACGAAAGAAGCTCCTTCCTGCAGAATATCCTTCATCCCATGTAAGTCATGTCACACCTGCGGTGTGCATTCTCTGGGTTCGCTGTGGTATGAGAGATGCATAAATGTATTCTGTACATACGTGGATGTAGATGTGTGAACGTAGTTGTGTTTCCTGTATGTATGTGAATGTAGTTGTGCGTTTTGTGTGTATGCGAATGCCGATTTGTAATGCCGACATCACATACTTCAGAGGACAGCTCTCTCGAATCAACAGTGGAAGCTGTAGAAACGAGGGTGTGTTATGCATATGATTAGGCAGTTCAGATTTGGAGGAAAATGGCTAAAAGCGACCTAATAAATAAATAGACGCCTGCTTTGCACTGCCTCTTCCAAACCTTGTCTCTTAGTTCCGAAAATTCGGAGGACGGAGTCTGTGCCATCAGACATCAACAACCCTGTGGACCGGCCGACTGAAGCTCCGCAGTTTGGCACGTTACCAAAGGCAATAACCAAAAAGGTAACACCAGCAAAACACCTGGACCAGTGACCCAATCAAACTGAGCACCTGTACCTGTGAGCCAGGAGAATTAAACATTTGCACTTGTTATCAAATAGAATTAATCATTTGCACCTGTGAGCCAATAGAATTAGATATTTGTACCTGTGAGCCAATAGGAGTAAAGACTGTATAATTACGGTGCCCTGTGTGTTTCTCTTTCCCAGGAGCACCCTCCTGTGTTGAACCAGCTGGACTCCAGCAGCAACCCCTCCTCCACCACCTCCTCCACGCCCTCCTCACCCGCCCCCTTCCAGCAGAGCTGCCCCCCGAGTGCCACCCCGCCCCCCAACCCATCGCCCAAGGGTCACCGTGACAACCGATTCCACTTCCCAGGTGAGTCCTGTCGGATGGAGAAAAAGGTGCCCTGCGCTCACATGTACTAAAATCGTAACGGGCCCGTGCGGCCGGTGTGTTGAATTACCCTTCCGTTGAATGATCTGGAGGGAGGTTGAGTGGGGGTTTGGAGTTGAGTGGGTTTTGGAGTGTTGAGTGGAATTTGGAGTTGAGTGGGATTTAATCAAGTGGAGCACAAGGGCAGGCATCAGTAGGAAATGGCTTCTCTAACCCCATGTTTCTCTCTCCTCTCTGTGCTCATTGGGTTTCTCCCAACCCCCACACCCCCCTTTTTTTCTGTTCATAAGCTGCCTGCTACTTTCAGCATAGACAGCAGTTTATCTTCCCTGGTGAGTTAACAACACTCTCTAACTGTTGTGTTTCTTATATCTGCCCCCCCCCCCCCCTGTGTCATATGTACCTGCTTGCGTTTGCGCCCGGGCTGTGTCTCACTAGTAAGCGTTGTGTTGATTTTCTGTCAAGTGATTTGTCAAGTCTGTGAGAGAGCGCTTTTGTCGGTAGACCATTGGAGAGCTCTTGTGTGTGTGCCGTTGTGAGGCCTGACTGGTCCTCACAGAAGCTTTACATATTGTTCGGTTGCACATTGTGAGTCGAGTCTGCATGGCACGTGTCTGCCCTCTGGTGGGTAACATTGGGAACTGCATCATTATGGTTACTTGTGGCCTGCGGTTATATGGCTCTGTCAGATCTATTCACCTACCACAACACCAAGAAGTAAAAAAATGAAACAAAAACAAAAATGCTGGCAGGGGGAATACACCTACCAAAAATATGCAGTTCCAGCCCAGCAGAGGAAGGCCATACCTCAGTCCGGATGTCCCTCTCTCATTCTGTTTTTTTCTTATTCTCAAACAGACGTGCCCGGTTCAGCCTCTCTCCACTCAGACGGTCTCCAGGACACACCGTAAGTCTTCACCCCCTTTCGCAACCACTTTTCATAAAGAGGTCTCTCATCTGTGGTGTATTCCTGCCGATCATAGGTGTATATTTTCACTGTAAGCTATTCTTGACGCAACCTTGCAAAAATATTCTCTTCCCTCAGTGAGACGGACCATCCAGCAGACGAACCTAAGTCACACCTGGCAGGAGGCGAGGATGTAGAGGTATGTATCCCAGCAGCCTTTGGGAGATGCATAGAGGTAGTGCCAGTTTTGCATTTATGTCACCATGAGAAACAAGACCACAGCACCATCATCTGTTAGCCTCCAGTACATTAATCCTTATGCACTAATGCAATTTATGCCAGTCAAGACTAAAACCATTTACTGACTGAGGAAGTCAGATTGGTAGTTTGGCCAGGACATTGATATGCATGTAACCAATTTTCATCTCTATCATCATTTCTGTTTCCATATTTGTTACCAAGCAGATCCTATGTTGAAAGGAGAAAAACAGGCATTATTATTCCAAGTACTGCTGTCAGCATGTTGTACATCGGAAGGTATACCAGTACAAACTTTGAGCATTTCTGTGCATGTCATCGCGTTTCCCACAGGAGCTGGATGAAGAGGAGGAGCCAGAGGAGGACGAAGATGCAGCAGAAGGAGAGGAGGAGGAAGAGGAGGAGGAGGAGGAAGAAGATGGGGGGGCCGAGGGGAAGGGGGTTCGGATGGGGAATGCGACGGAGATGAGCTGGATGACCTCCCGAGCTCCCGCGGCAGCAACTGGAAGAACCCCATCTCGCGCAAGGCCAGCCAGACCAGCGTGTACCTGCAGGAGTGGGATATCCCTTTCGAGCAGCTGGACCTGGGTGAGCTGATCGGCAAGGGCCGCTGGGGGAAGGTGCACAAGGGCCGCTGGCACGGGGAGGTGGCCATCCGGCTTCTGGAGATCGACGGGAACAACCAGGACCACCTGAAGCTCTTCAAGAAGGAGGTGATGAACTACAGGCAGACGCGGCACGAGAACGTGGTGCTCTTCATGGGGGCGTGCATGGCACCTCCACACCTGGCCATCATAACCAGGTGAGAGGGGAGGAGCTTTGAGCCCAATACACAGTATGTAGGTAACAACCAGTAGCACAAGAGCTACTGTGATTGGTGGATACTTTCTGGCCGTACTTCCAGTAGTTATCAGCCAGGACGCAGTATCTACCAAACACCATATGAGGAACTGGGCTTGGTTATAATTCTGTGAAGTGTCACCCTTACAGTCTTATTCCTAGTTTACTATCCCTGGCTACCAATCTGTCTGTTTGATTTATGGATTTGTTTTATGTCTCATGATTTTTTTTTTTGATTCCTCATGCCATCATTTATGAGACCACTTTCTCTTTTTTCAGTTATTGACATAACAGTATAATTCATGGCCTCATCAAGAATGTTCATGTATGACTATGGCATTGCGAATGGTTTTCCAATGAATTCAGAACCCCCTTTGGTCTTTTTTACAGACACTGCATTGATGAGTATATTGTGTCCGTATTATTATTAACTGCTTCGTTGCACTTATTCTATGCTACGTTTTCACTTCATACCCCGCAGTCATTGATCTATACCCCCAATTTGTTCCAGTTTCTGTAAAGGCCGGACGTTGTACTCGGTTGTGAGAGACACCAAGAACACACTGGACATCAACAAGACGAGGCAAATCGCTCAGGAAATAGTAAAGGTAGCTGCTTTGTCACTGTACCCACTGCTGACCCAGAGGGCTGCTGGAAGTTGAAGTTTTTTTGTATGAATTGCTGTTATGTCATCGTAACAGACTCCGTTCTTCTCCTGCAGGGAATGGGCTATCTCCACGCCAAGGGCATTGTACACAAGGACCTGAAGTCCAAGAACGTGTTTCATGACACAAACAAGGTGGTCATCACGGACTTTGGGCTTTTCGGGATCTCAGGTGTGGTGCAGGAAGGCAGGTGAGTCACTCAACAACCTGCCTACCCTGCCAAAGCCTGAGTGGAAGTGAAATTTGTGAATTACTATAATTATTCACTTCATGCTGCAAATATAATTATATCATTATTAATAGGTAATGAAGAATAATAACACATGTTATACCATTAATTGGTTTAGTATCAGAATAATCCATGAATGGAGGTTAACCCCCTACTTCAGCCAATGAATCGGGGCGTGTCAGTGTTGAAAATGAGCGTGTCCGTGTGCCCCCAGACGGGAGAACGAGCTGAAGCTGCCTCATGGCTGGATCTGTTACCTGGCCCCAGAGATCGTACGCAGGATGCGTCCCGGAAACGACGAGGACCGCCTCCCCTTCTCCAACGCTGCTGACGTCTATGCTTTCGGGTAGGCAGTGTCATTGGTTTTTAAAATTACCAACCAATAGCAATTTTAATATGATGTTTGCGACCCAGATTGGTTTATGGATGCAGCTGCCAGCAAATAAGCATTGGGGTGCAGGGGATTTAGCAAGCAAGTCAATGGAGTCACCAGTAGTCATTATAAATCCTGCTTCGTTTTTAAAATGTTGGTCGCTGCTTAAAAATGGTGTGTCCTTGGCCCAGCACTTGTCAATTATGCCGATCTCCGGAAACAGGATTGAGGATCGTTGGTTTATGAGGTTTCCGCTCCTTCTCTGCAGCACTATCTGGTATGAGCTTCAGGCCCGGGATTGGCCCATCACGAACCAGCCCGTGGAAGCCACTATTTGGCAAGTGGGCAGCGGAGAGGGCATCAAGAAGGTTCTGGCTGAGATCAGCCTCGGCAAGGAGGTCACGGTGGGTGGAGAATTAATGACATGAACAGTGCTCAGTAAATGTTATTTTCCAAAGTGCTCTTTACAAGAACATTGTCCTCCCCCAGAGCAAGCGGAGGGTAACAGTGGCAAGGGAGAAACATCCTGGCTGAAGGAAGAAAGTTTGAGCTCAGCTCATACGCTCTAACAAGCATATACAAGTGTTGGTGCATTAGGTGTCATGCCAGCAAAAATGGGTGGGGCAACAGTGAGCTGTCAATCAGTTGTTTGTGTCAACCAATCAAATGGTTTTGCTCTTTACAATAGAGCACAATGACTTAAGTCTTTTAGTCACTGATAGCATATTGTAGCTCTGCCAATTTTTATTTTCAGAAGATCTCTTTCTCCCATTACAAGTTAGCTCATGCTTGATATTGAAGTTTATGGAAACTTACCAGACAGGTACAATTATCTTTTTAATTGAATAAAAGACAGGATAGATATATCAAATACCTATAACTGACAATGTGAAGTATGCTGGCTCATATGTTTTTTTTTCCTCTCTTCCTTAATGTATGAAAAAATATAGAAAACAAAATTCTGGAGTTTAACTTTTATTTGATTCCCCCAGGAAATCCTGTCAGCCTGCTGGGCATATGACTTACGGGAGCGACCCACCTTCACCCAGCTGGCCGACATGCTGGAGAAACTGCCCAAGCTGAACCGCAGACTGTCCCACCCCGGACACTTCTGGAAGTCTGCAGAGTATGTATCATAGGGCGGAGCTGGGGAGGCGTGTCGAACACTTCCAGCTTGACCTTTGACCCTTCCCCCTACACCATCCAAAAAACCCCCACATCCCCATACCCACCCCCTCCCATGCCCTCCATGATGCCCAGTGACACTCAGGCCAGCTCTCGGGGAGGGAGGGGGGAGCTGACACCGGGGGAAGGTGGGTTTAGGAGGACTGGGTATTTGGTGTGGGCGCTGTGGGGCGGCCTCTCTCTCACTATGGGATCAGTTCACTCCCCACACATTGTCCTCCCCATAAGCCCCTGCAGCAAGACAGGACAGCCCTGCTGAACTAAGTTCACTTTGTCTGGAGGGTCGGTTTAGCTCTCTCAGCGGTGACGCGCTCATACTCACTCTGTGTCAGACACAGATGTTATAGGATCTAGTTATGGACCTGAACAGCACTTTGTACTGCAAACGTATATTTGCAATTGTTTGACTTGTTGTTTTTATGAATTTTATTTTATTCTTTGTGGTTAACACTGTAGCGTTTAAAATTTGATTGCTGTGAACCAAATTTTGTCTTACGAACACCGGCCTATTTTGATAGGTTCCTACAGTCCCACAGCCCATTCCTTTGAATGTGTCAACATTTGACTTTAAGTTGCTGTGAATGTTACTTTGTTTTGAAAACAGCTGGTGTCACTTGATGCTTGGGGGTATTTCACAAAGCGTGATTAAGGAGATAGCTATTTCACTGTGGTAAATATTTTGAGCCTAATTGGTTTGGATGAGTTTTTCAGAATGTTTTCATGAACGTTAGCTAACTAACTCCTTAATCCTGTTTTGTGTAATTACCCCCCTTGTTGATATATCCTCTGAGCCACTGAGTTGTTCCTGTGATTTTTACGCTAGCTGTGATTTCACAAGCTTCTTGTTTCTGACGACCTGCCGGTCTTGTCTCTCCCCTTCTCTGGGCGCTGTTCCATGCGGGGCCTGGGGACCCCCCTTCCTCTCTGATATGAACCGTCCTGCTCCTTCACCTGTGAACCTTCTCATCACTCCATTCCTGACACTCGCTCTGTTCGTTTCTCTATTTCCAGTCCCCTTAATCGTTGCTCCCCCTTGTCACTTGCACAACCTCCCTGCCTCCCCTTATACCCAAACCCTGAGCCCTAACACCCCCCCCCAATTCCTCTCCCTTCTCCTCTTCCAACCCCTCTCATCTCTGTATGACCCCCCATCCATCCCTCCTCCTTGTCACCAAGGCAATCTGCTGAATGCATCTCCTCACACCACTCCCTCCATTTCCTCTTTCCCTACCGGTGTCATGTGATCAGGTTGTGACATCACCACTGTCTATGGGAAATGCTGTACATAGCGATACCAGGCCAACTGTCCATTCAGTAATCAATAAGCATCCAAGGGGAGTGGCCTCCTCGGGGGTGGCATGACCAACAAGTGCTCCGGATGTTTCTGATGTCATGCCAACCCCCCCCCCCCACCCACCTCCCACACTAATTGCACTAAGGGGAGACTTCCCTGGCCTAAAAGGGTGCCAGCAGTTTGCCTTCACTTCGCCAGCTGAACATTAAGTGTTCCCTTCCGACAGATAATGAGTATGCAGCTCTGCTGGCAGAATGCAGATTTTATCAGCCCTTGTTTGTGAGCCTTCGTTCCCTGAGCACGTTGCAAAGATGGGACGGGCCCTCAGATATGATTGGACATTCCTAATGAGGAAATGCTGCAGAAAAATATAGTGGGTGGAGATTGGCTGAAAATTGATAACTACCCTGAGAGACTGTGTGCTCACCAGATTTCAAGGTCACAGGAGGATGTGAGTGTGTGTGTGTGTGTGAGAGAGAGAGAGAGATTGAGAGTCTGTGTATGTGATATAGAGACCTAACTTCTAACTGTGGTACTGTTGCTAAACTGGTCTCTGGCTGCGTTGTCTCTTTACCTCAGTTTCTGTCACTGCCAGCCTGCTCTTTTGCCTTCACTAACATGTTTAACCTCTTCCTCTCCTTCTGTTTTTCTTATTTTTTTCTCTCTTTGTCTATGTCTTCTTCTCTGTCTCTCTTTCCTCTTGTAGGTTGTAGCCATGGAAACGAGTCATATGCAGCGCAAAGCGAGTAAATCCTTAAAAACCAACAAAAAAAAAAAGTTTGCAACAACTCCGCCCGATGTAGGTCCCGCTTCCACTAACACACTGCCTGATCTTCCACTTTCGACTACCCTTATTCTGTTCTGTGGGGGGGAGTGCGGCGTGTGCGTGCGTGTGTGTGATGAGAGAAAAAGGACATAAACGAACCTCCTTCTGACTCCCCCATCAGCCCTTTTGCATCCATGTGAAAACGGACACATTTTAAGCACGGTCCCCCTCCTGGGCTGCACCCCGTCACAGGAAGCTGTTCCAGCTCTGCACCTCCACCATCCCCCACAGACTCACTAAGCTGGCAGCTGGAATGGGTAATGACCGGGCAGGCCAACCCACAGCTATCATCACAACCCCCCCCTCACTGTCCCTCACTTTCCCGTTGCAATCTTTATGCAAAGCTTCTGCTTCTTAAACGATGTATTCAGGCTCCTCCAGACTCATCTCTTTTTTGCCTTCAGCTGATTGACTTCAGCTTTTTTGCAATGTCTTAGTTTTGTGTGTATTTGTGTGTGCGTGCGCGCGTGTGTGTGTGTATTTGTGTGTGCGTGTGTGTTTTTGAGTGTGTGTGCATGTGTGTGTGTGCGTGTGTGTTTGAGTGTGTGTGTGTGTGTGTTTGTGTTTGAGTGTGTGTGCATGTGTGTGTGTGCGTGTGTGTTTGAGTGTGTGTGTGTGTGTGTGTTTGAGTGTGTGTTTGAGTGTGCGTGTGTGTTTGAGTGTGTGTGTGGTTTCGGTCTGCAGACCAAACTAGGTAACAGTTCGTTCACAGTGCACACGCCTCCTTTGATATTACGTCAACATGAAAGCAGGATTAAAAAGGAAAAAAAATGTCTGGACATCCTGTTCCACAGCTATCCAAACACATGGAGTCCCTCGCTCTGAGCGCTGCCCCCTTCCCCCTCCGATGTTCAACAAGAGTAGGAAAGAAGTGGATATCGGGGGGGTCGCTAAGGCACAGCAGTGTCTTCCCTGGGGAGTGGCTGAAACAGAGTGGGTCAGTCTCCATAGCGATGGTTAAAACACACCCCAGGCCATGCCTTTACTCTTCGAGATTGCAGGATGACAGAGGACAACTTGTACCTCTGTCATTTTTAGGACGGTCCATTCTGGTTTGTTCATTGTACTTCATTGGGAGTGGGACACTGTTCTGTTGTTTTTTATTTTTATTTATTCATTTTTTTTTTTTTACATATGAGATGAGATGTTGGGTTGAGTTCCCGAGATGTCAGAAAGTGAAACGGAAAGAGCCAACATAGCAGGAACAAAGATGCCCTCTTTTCTCGAAGAGGTTTATAAATTAGACTTTTCAATTACCATGGGCACACGTGCATTAGTGTGTGTGTGTATGTGTGTGTGTTTGCGTGCACATATGTGTGTACGCTTGTGTGTTTGTATGTATGTGTGGTAGATACATGTTTAGCTCTTGGCTCTTTTGCATCAAGCAACAAAAAAAAAAAATGACAGCAACTTTGCGCGATGGTGTTGAAAACTATTCTTTTAAAACATTACCTCTTTTTTTGCGCTTGTGTGCATATGTGTTCATGTGCCCATGTTTAGTGGGTGTGTGTCTGTGTGTGCTTATGTTCATGTGTATGAGTGTGTGTGACTTTAGAGGTTCATTCTGTGAAAGACTGCAGTAACTGAGGTGTTTTATCAAAAGCTATCAATGCTATATAATATATAAATATATATAAATATGGTTTTATTTATTGTACAGCTGACTAACATGATCCTTTTAATATTTGTATAAACATTTTATATTATCCTACATGTCATAACATTTTTAAATAGGTACTGCTGCCCTATTACAGATGTACAGATCTTTATATTTTTTTCATGTACAAAGTACTATTAAACATAAATTGTACATTTTTAGAATGGGTCAATACGTGTTTTTTATGTCATGTAAAAATTCATATTTTTGTATTGCATGTGGCTACCATTCTGTAAACACAGTTTTTGTTTTCATCCTTGAAAGACAATAAAACAAAGCTTCAGTCATGTGATCAAGTGTCTTTCTTTGGGAATGCAGATGTAAGGGGCTGTGTGCCAATCCAAAATAAAATCCTCCCTTCACTTCTTCCCTCCAATCAAGATGGCTCTCCAGTGACATAGCAGGCGAGGGAGCCAACGGAGGGGAGAGGCTGTGGCTTTTCGAATTGGAATGACCCTCGCGGTTCTTCCTCACTTTGCGTTCCTTCGCAAGGACTGGATTGTCGCGATGTGTTCCTTGCAGGCTGCATAACCTGTCCCAGTTCAACCAAGTTCACAGAAATTTGAAAAGACTTCCACGGTAGGATACATCGATGGCTGCGTTCCAATACTCAAATTTGTCTCCTCCTTTCCTCCTTTCCTCCCCTCCTTTCCTCCGTGCCCCAGAAGCTGATTATGTGTCCTCCTTCCCTCCACTGTTCCAAAGCGAAATCTCGCCTCCTCCGTTCCTCCTTTCCTCCTTTCTCATTTCCTCCAAACGAAGGATACATCAATGTATCCTACCACGGAAGTCTTTTCACATTTCTGGGTGACATCATTGTGCTCATGACCAGTCAGGTTAAAAGACCATCCCACAGAATATTTTGCTTGGCTTTGGTATCCTCACAGTCAGTCGAAATTATAACTTCATCAATAGCCGACGTAGACTTTGATGAAGGGCAAATGGGATTAGCTGTTCCGATTTTCGATTCATCTCCTCCTTTCCTCCTTTCCTCCACTCGTTTCCTCCCCTCCTTTCCTCCACATATTTCTGGCATATTTCTGGGGTAGGAAAGGAGGGGAGGAAAGGAGGAGACAAGAAAAAGTATTGGAACGCAGCCGATATATCCTTCGTTTGGAGGAAACGAAAAAGGGAGAAAGGAGGAGGCGAGATTTGGAGTGGAGGGAAAGAGGACACATAATCAGCTTCCGAGGCATGGAGGAAAGGAAGGGAGGAAAGGAGGAGACGAATTTGAGTATTGGAACGCAGCCTCAGTGTCGGGATTACCACGTTTAAATGTGAAATAAATTAGTGCCTCATGGTGGTTGCTGTTTGTGGTGCGGCTTATAACAATAGCACAGTGGGCCTTGTATAAAACGGCCACGTGTTTGGCAAGGGCTGCTTTAACTGTGGCTTGCACCTGACCCGCTGCCACTGGGTAGCCATGCCAACCTCTATGTGCCACTATACTCCAGAGCACCTGTAGGCAGGTGTTACAATAAACCATTTTCCCAGTTCAGTACATCAGTACACAAAGTCTCGACTGAGCCCAATTCCAAATTGTTATCTGCTTGCGCAATAAGTGACACTACAGGTACGTGTGTAGCGCCACTGCCTGAATACACCGTAATAATTATCCATTGTGATTTGATTAAAATATTGCAATTTCAACCCTTAACTTTAAAAAATAGGAGCTACAGCATTGGAAGGACTGTATTCCAATGTTCATCAGTGGGAATCAGGAATTGTATGACTGCCTTTGCAGTTTATGTTGCTTGTAAAAATTATCATGAGTACATAGCAGCGACCGCGAACATATTCAGTCGACGGACCACCATTCTGAACCTGTCTATCAGGTGATTGGACGATGAAATCTAATCATTTTGGTGATTCTGAGGCATACTAACAGACACAGAGGTTGAACGCTGTCTTCTCATTCTCCTTTGAGGTGATCTCCCGATCAAAATTTTTTCTGTCTTCGGTTGCAAAATCTAGGTCCATTATACACTGAACCCAGGTTCCAACTGCGTCAAGCAGACTTGCATAGGCTGAAAATGTGAAATATTTCTTAAATTATCCATAGCTTGTATGTGATCTAGCAATAAAATCGACAATAATAACATACTATAAAACTGCGATTTCCAAACTCTGATGGATGTTTTGAATTATGGATCAGGTTCTTATAAGACTATTTCCACTTTCTTCCAAAATAAAAAAATAACTGAAATTCGGTAGTTCAACAATTCTTCCACAAGTTTTTAAGTCCACTGTGCTTTTTTTAATAAACAAGGATAATGTAACAATGTCAACGGTAACAAGGAACGGTTTTCTTGCTTCCTTTTACATTGTGCACTGGGGGAATCAGGGGAATTTCACACTCTGAGTCAAGGGGGAATTCTATGCCATTGACTTTGATAAGGACTCTGATATAAGGCACGCTGTACAACCCGTATTCCGTTACGGAGACTCCAAACAGGACAGCAGCATGAAGCAAGAAGGACAGACATCGCTTGAAAATCCGGTAGGCTTAAAAATACTTTTTTATATTATACATACAGTTTTATGTAAGCTAGCCTGTATATAGAGAGTATGCAATTTTGTGTCGATGCAACAGTGATATTTATTTTGTCGGAACGGTTTGGCCATATTTAACCACACAGCGGGCATTTGTTGTTATCATCAAAGTTCAGTTTTATTGTTTGTTTTATTTCAGTCGCCACCAAGATATATTGATTGCCATAATTTCTAAATCTAAACTTTGTGTAGGTCTAAACTTATGTTACGTTATACGTGATCAAACAGTGATGCTAAATTAATTACTGGACCTTCGCAAACTGAGCCGCCTCTGAAACGCTTAGAACGTTGTATATGAATGTATGTATGTATGTACTGATTGATTGATTGATTGATTGATTGATTGATTGATTGATTGAGGGTTTAGGTTTATTAATACATGCTGTTCAATACCAGGTAACAAGGACTTAATTTATGTGTTTTATCATCAACTTTACACATAGTCTGTATGGACTATATGATGTTCAGGGCAAACACTTCTCAACTTCCTTAGCAGAGATAGCTTAACTTGCTTGTCCAAGTACGAAACCAAAACCACACTGATGTCAGGGTGGTATACAACCTTTGAGATCTCAGCATGAGTAGGGTGTTTTATAAAGCACTTGCCCTTCCTCAGGCCTGGTAATGCTCTCTCTGCCCACCATCCCATCCCACCCCACCCCACCCCACAAGCTTCCCTTCATCAAAAGCATTAAAGGTGGTCTGCAGGAGGGCTCAACGATCACAGTGACTGGCAGAGTCAAGCCTGAAGCAAAGAGGTGGGTCTTGGGCTCGGGCTGCCAAGAACCTTTGGCTCTTGGTTCATTCATTTCATTTCAGTCACAATTTATTTGCAGATAAATATATTTGTTACAGCGCAACTTGACATAAGGCGTAGAACCTGGGCCTGTGCCCACAAGCCCAAGAGCAAACCTAAGGAAAGAAAAAAACTCCCTAACTACAAAGAAGAAAGCCAGTTTCCTTCTGGTCAGCTCCGAGCAGTTGGGTCAGAAACTGGACCTGAACTGCATGCCACTGCTGTGTATTTTCCTCATTATTTGACTGATAGCTGACAAATTTGGCTTGAGTGAGAAAGAAAAGGTATAAGAAATTAAACAGCTGACATGACAATAATGATTACATCTTCTACTCTGGCAGGTTCCATGTGGATTTGCAGTGTAGCTCGTACACTGCGTTTCACTTCAACCCTCGATACAACAAGCGCCCAGGAAACATAGTTTTTAATACATACCAGAGGGGATGGGGTTCAGAAGAAATACATAAGCAAGAACTCATCCCCCCCGGCACAGAATTCACCCTCGTGTTCCAGGTCAAACGTGATGCATACTTGGTAAGTAACTCAATTTCTCATCATAGTTTTAGAGAGACATGTTATGCTCCTAGAAATAAGGTTGCTGACTAGAGCCAAATCTCAACCTTTATCTATCATGAGCTAAAAGGCAGAACTGATCCCAGATCAGCCCTCCTACACAGAGAAGTATAGGAGGGGTGATCTCCTCACTGTTGAATCTGTGGTATTTGCTGTGATTTCCCCATCATTCTTATTTTCCCCTCTCCAACCAGGTAACTGTCAATGGACATTCCCTGGAGTATGTGCATCGTCTTTCCTTCCAGAATGTGGACAGCATTTCAGTGGATGGGGAAATCGAGCTGCACTCTGTCCACATTCAGAATCCTTCACACACCGAAGAAGGCTGCTTGCTGAAACTTTTGCGGGTTTTGCTCCCCTGCTGCTATCAGATGAATAAATAAGTAAATAAGCATGTTTTGCAGAGTGCATTGATACGTGAGAACCATTTTTCCCCTGCACATTCAGAATCCTCCATAATGTGCATATAAAATCCAAAACCAAAAACTTTGCTATGTGCCTGTTACCTCTTAACCCAGAGCAGTATCTACCCACTGACAGTTTGGCATCTCTACCGTTTCAGGCAAGTGTTTGTGGAAACGTATATTTGCATTTGCCCTCGATTTTCCTTTTTGTATGTCTTGTTTGTGCCTCAGGATGTTTAGATTTACAGGGTACATGGTATGGTGGAACAAATTCCTTATCCTATTTTGGGCTGTTCAATCTCTGCACTCCTGATGTGGTCTTAAAACCTACCTCTTCAGCCTATACCTGGTCTAACCATCCTACCCCCATTTAGCACTTGCTGTACTCGTATGTGACATTTGATCTATGTATTATGTATTATTATTTGTATAATACAAATTATAAATTATAATTTATAATTGTATACATTGTTTGTACTTGGCTGTTTATTATTCTTCTTGGCTATGCCATGTTTGTTATTATTTCTATTATATAGATTTTATTTTTACTTTTGAATTGCTGTCGCAATGTTTAAATGATACACTTTCATTCTTGTATTTATGATTTGTTACAATGACTGCATGCACTTTATTCACTCCCCTGTGTGTTGCTTTGGAAGAAAGCGTCTGCTAAATGAATAAATGTAAATGTACGGGGAGAGGTGGTATGGAAATTCATGTCAGGTCAGTGTGGGCCAGGCCCAAAGTGATAGCAGTATGCAGGAGTGGTCCATTACATGTTTTGTCTCGATGTCAGGCCTGTGCATTTGACATTTGACCTCAGCACCTTTCATCATCTGTATATGCATGTTCAATTAACGCCCAGTTATGTACGTGTCTTTGTGTAACCACTGACTCCCCATATCTCTCCAGGTATAAATTACTCTCCAGGGGGCACCCCTGGCACAGCTGTGATTTACAACTTTGTGTGCTGTAGCTCTCCATGCCACATGATCATGAAACCTGCCTTACAGCCCTAAACAGAGTGTGGACTTATTTTTGCCATGACATGTTAATCTGTGTGAATGTGCATGCAATTTGAATTGGATGCCACATTTAATGTGAATATATGAATATTCATACATATATGTGTATTGGAGTTACATATATTGTACTGTCTTTCTTCCTCTTCATCATTCCTCTTGGTTCTTAAGTCCCTTTTTCCCCTCTTCGGATTCCTCTCTTGGGAACATAAAGCATAGAGTATAGAGACTCTCTCCTTTTCACCTTCTTCCTCTCTCTAGACTCTGTATGGGTCTGGATCGCTCCAGATCAGCTGGTCTGTTAAAATGGCGCTACCCATGTGTCATACTCTGTACGAACACAAACATGCTCTATATTGGAGAATAAAGCCAGCGTCGACTTGAAAGAAATTTGTATATAAACCATTACATAAATTGCCATGGAATAAATATACAGGTAGTGTCATAGAATCTACACCTGTCACATGATACCTGTAACCCGTTCAGCATAGTTTGTTCACAGCTGGCAAAAACACAAGCCTTTACACGCCAAACTTTATTCTCTACACAACAGAACTTTATTTGCCTAGTCATCTGGCTATCAGAGAACTGTCAAAAAAAAAAAAACCATAAGGAACTGGAGAGTATTTACTGTTCCGCTACTGGCAAACCACATGTTGTCTTTCAAAATGTCCTGAACTGGTGATACTGGTGATAAGGTGTTATAAAAATGAACCTTTGGCTATGGAAATTGGAACTGGCTGATACACACATGTGATAGTATCATATATCTTTCTGTATAAGAATGTTTGCTAAATGCCTAAAATGTAAAAGTTTACATGTTACAGTACCTATCAGATTCTTGTAAGCCTCAGCCAGAAGAGTTAAGTTGTTTTATCTATTATAAATACAGCAAGCTCCATTTGACAGCTTTGTAAACACAGGTACGGTTAGCCTGCCTCTAATCATGTGGTTTCCAGGGAAAACCATGGCATCCGGCTTCATAGGAAAACGAAACTCATGGAGTAGGGATTGGTTTTGGTTTCTAGAAACTCTGTACAACAGTGCATCCATTCTCCAACAGTTCAGGACTACAAACGAGACTGCAGCATGCACCGAAGACAGAAAAAACATATGGCATTCAACCAGCAAAACCCATATTTAAATCCGGTAGGTCAATAAATAGTATTTATTTAACCTATTCTATAAATACAGAAAGTTGCGTGTTGGTGCTATGGTGATATTCGTTTGGAACGGTTTGGCCATATGTAACTACACAACGACCACCAGACAGTTTTTAAGCGCTTTTTTCATGTCATTTACCATTGAGAGAATAGGAGACTCAGGCCTACGCGGAAAATGCACTTAAGCACTGGTCTGAATTCGGCCCTTATATATTTAAGTGTTATATCTTCGTTTTATTTCAGCCGCAACCAAGATATACCGGATGCCACAACTTCTAAATGTAGACATTGTGCAGGTCTAAACATAGTTTAAGCACATGATTGCATAGTGATGTCAAATTAATTACCTGGCTATCGCCCAATTGAAGTTGTGTCTGAAATGCATAATGTCCTCTTTTTAATACATGGTTATTTATTTTATTTTGTATCCATTTCTATGTAGTCTCTTTTCATCAATGCCATTATTGATTTGAGATCACAAGATCATTCTGAATATTTTTCGGTAGCTAAAATGTATATATTAGAATATTTATAATGAAAATTTAAAATGGCCTACTTATTCTATATACATGGTAAAAGCCAGATCATCACCTGTTGCGTGCAACCTTCGAATTAGTGAAAGCCGCAGGATATAGTTCTTGCATATCTGGGCTTCGCTGTGCATTAGCAATTCGTAAAGTCTGCATTTACGAATTTTCTCATCAACTTTTGTAATTGCTTTCTGCATCGCCTGCACACTGTTCAATGCAGACACTTCATGACTTCCCTGGCAAACGTATCTTAAATAATCTGTGGAAAAAGCCCAGATTTTGGTGGCACTTGCTCTTGTGTAGATGTGGTCACACAGCCTCTGTCTTCTCCAGAGGGTCCCCTTCACGGGGTGCATTCAGGGAGGCCTGCAGGAGGGCAAGACCATAACCGTGACTGGCAGAGTCATGCCTGCTGCAGAGAGGTGGGACACCAAGCATCACAAGCCTTCGACTCTCTGTTCAGTCATATCATTCCGTTTGTTACATTTGTACAGTTTAAAATAATAGAATTGTTACAAAACAACTTGTCATAAGATATGACAAAATCCGTGTAATGTGAAGTGACTTGACAAAGGACTCATAGACAGATGTTGTGCTGTTCCCCTGTAGAAATGTGTTTCCCCTTGAGGTTCTTGGTTGATAATCACAGGGGATCCTTTAATGAATTGTTAACAAACCAATTAATAAAACAATTTGTTAATGTGCTAATAGTTTGTTTATATCCCAGTAATGGTTCTAAATGGCACCAGAGTTATATGGTCTCAAGACTCTCCTATGATTATGAGCAGATGAAGCCCTGATGAAGCCTTTTCTTAGCATGTTAACATCTCATTTTGGATCTGTCAAAGGGGAAACTTACAGTGCATATTTTATTTATTTGAAAAACTGTGACTAATAGACTCATTTTCGACTCTGTTAGGTTCCATGTGAACTTGCAGTGTGGCTCTCAGGGACGAGTGGACATCGCCCTGCACTTCAACCCTCGATATGATCGTCGAACGGGACATGTGGTCTGTAACACATTCACCAACACCAAATGGTGCACAGAAGAGCGGAAAAACCAGGCGCCGATCCCACGTGGCTCCAGCTTCACCCTCATGTTTCTGGTCAAGCGTGAATCATTCTCGGTCAGTTAATTTGTTAACCTGCGCATTTTCACATAGACACATTATTGGAGTGACTGTACATCCTGTTTTTTTCTGGAATAATCCCCTGTTTAAGTTGACCCTTAAATTCAAACTGACCCCTTTTCTAGGCATCTTCACTTTTTTTGAAAAAAATTATCATGTGGTGACAATCTTGCTTCTTTCCACACTGCAGTCGCACCACTAATAGTGTGCTGCCTATGCAGTCGGAGGATGACAAAGTCAGCGTACACTCAATTCATGCTGCTACATGTGCCTAGCCTGCACAGAGTGGCTGCTAGAGAGCAATGAAACCAAAGTTAACCCCGGTTAGGTGAGACCAAAAGAAGCCTTGGTAAATTTGTACCTTAGTCAGTAATAGCACAACTTGGATTCACAGGACTCCCAGGCAAACATCTTATCCTGTGGGCCACCCAGAGGCCTACTGTGGATATTATCTGATAATGAAAGCATGTTAGAAGTTACGAGTCGTCATTCAAACCGAAAGGGAAAAGGAGGAAACCGTCATTGGAGCCAATACACATAATGCACCTTGGATAAAAGCATCAGCTAAATGTATACGATGTAATGTTATGTTGTTGTAACGTTAATGTAATCTATCATGATCTAAATGGCAAAACTGATCCCAGGTCAGCCCTTTTGCATAGAGATGTGTCATGAATATGGGTCCCAGGTGCCTCACTTTGCTTCTCATCATCCCCCTGCCCAACAACCTTCTTTTCCCTCTCACTGTTGCATCTTAAGGCTTTGCTATCTCCTCATCATTGGTGCTGTTCCCTCTCCAACCAGGTGATTGTCAATGGAAATCACTTCATGGAGTACCTGCACCGTCTCCCCATACAGAGTGTGAACACCATTTCAGTGGATGGGGGAGTTGAAGTGAACTCCATCACCTTTCAGAATCCAGTACAACATGTATGTGCAGTGAATTCATATATGTACATATGACATTTGCATCCAAATATCTCAGCGTTCAGGGCATAATCCTATTATAAAATGGGGAGATGTCTATTCAAAAGGGATTTACAAATAATAAAATTACAGATACAGAATGTTCCAAAGTGGAGTTTTTTAACTAATTAATTTATTTGAAATGTACTCTTTCAGGTCCATGCTCAAACTGCCAGCCAAAGGCAATTCATGGTAAGGAGCTTAACCTCCATACAGGATGTATCGTCTTCTCTCAGTGTCACATACATTCATCAGAATTTGTTCTTGTAGAATATCCAGAGGTTAGCCAGTAAACCTGGATTGATTCTCTATTGCATCAGAGCTTTAAATTAAAATTGCAACTGTATGTTTCATTAGAAATTGAAAGGTGGTGCCATACATCCCCATATACTGTGTATTAGCCAAAATACCTCATGTAAGTACCATACATTTTTAAGGTAGGGGATGAATGCACTTTACTGGTTGTCTTAAGATGGGGTGCTGGACCCAAAAACGGACAGAGAGATATGTGTTGATTTAAAACGGGAATGAGGCAACATGTATAAAAATAATCAGAAAAGGCACCTGATCCCTTCATCTCACCTTATTGATTGGGTAATGGATAATTGATTCAAGAGAAGTGCCAATTAGTTAAAACACAAAATCCTCAGTCAGTGCATAGTATAATGTTGAGTATGCAGGACAGGCTGATGCAAAGGAATGTGACAAAATAAATGTACTCAATAATGTCTTCAAATCTTCTTTTCACAGCCTCCTCCTCCATATACTCCTCAGCTCTCCTATGTAAGATCATCTTTCAAATTTAATCCTGCCCCATGTTATTCAATATACTGTTGGCATGGTTACTGTAATCTGTGCTGCTTTGCTGCTCCGCATTCTTTAGACTGAGGGTAAATTCATGGATGAAACTGGAGATGACAGTCCTGTGTGTTCCTCTAGGTTGTCCCATACAAAAACGTCATCACTGGTGGACTGTCCCCAGGCAGGCAGATCACCATTCAGGGTGTGGTCAACCACAATGCCAACAGGTCTGCTACCAATAAGAATTAAATGAATTATGTCGTCACAAGAATCTGGCAAAATGCATGTCATCACTGTTAAATTCGCATTGAGACAGGACAGCCAAAATGGTCTCTGGTACATTTTTGTAGCGTATTTGTCCTTGCCCACAGCTTTTACAGTGCTTTCCTATGGCCCAGCATTCCTGTGTCTTGGGTCTTTGGCTTTGAATATCACATGACCATATGTGTTCCCTGGTGTTTTGTACTTTGCATGTAATACTGTGAATGTTTTTGTTCTCTGCAATGCAAATCTCTACCATAAAATTTCCCTTGGTCCTGCACTTTGAGTTCTTAGATAAGACCCTGCAAAGTGACATCACACCTGATGGTCTCTTCCACTCCAGATTCAGCCTCAACCTCCGCTTCAACAACGGGATCGCATTGCACTTCAACCCCAGGTTTGACGAGAACCTGGTGGTGCGCAACAGCTTCCTGAAGGAGAAGTGGGGCCAAGAGGAGCGGTCTGGAGGCATTCCATTCTGTCGGGGCCAGCCATTCACGGTAGCCCCCACTATCTTCCTGTTTGGGCTTGCCATTGTTTTTCATTTTTTATTGATGTCTATTTTAAATTAAGTCTATCGAATGTCCATTTCCTATAAAGATTATTAATGTCTAAATATATTTGAAAGAAGAAATTAGGAGATCTTTCCCCAGTTGACCACCTTTGGGAACATTGTTTGGGCCCTTTCTTATGGTCCAAACCCATTGAGCAATTGTGAAAATAGACTGCACCTACCACTACCTTGAGTGAATTTCTGTTGTTTTAAATTTAAAACTATGTGGTGTGAGTTTCATACAGGTACAATAAAATTATCTTTGTCCAAACACATGCATCATAAAAATCTACATCTGTAAGTAAACAATGCCCCAGTTATGGACTATAATTTAGACTGTGAGAATTTGTCTCTTATCTGTTCATTTTTACCAGGCAGATAGCCACTGATTAGATACTAGTCATGGTTGATATTAAGTTTCATGAACCCTGTTACGGTAGAGCCACATTCAACTGTCAGTCATCAACTGTTTGAACCAAACCATACCAATCCAAGGTTTTCTCCGCATAGCAGTTGCAGTAACTGGTCCTAATAACTGAGTCACTGATATTGTATGGAAGTAGTTTTGATTCAGTGGAACCTCACTCCCCGTCACTGTTACAGACTGTATTTTTAGATAATTCACTCCTGTATTTCAGCTGACAATCGTGTGTGATACCCAGTTCTTCAAGATGATCGTCAATGGTGGTCAGATGTTCACATACAACCACCGCCACTTCAGTTTCCAGGAGATCGACATCCTTGAGATCAACGGAGATGTCAGTTTGTCCTCTGTGGCAGTGTGAACACAGAAGGTCAACAGTGAGGTTCTGACAGATTATATGGAGCAGTTTAAAAATGAAGCTTGTCCTTTAATGATTACTGTGAAAAATAACTACTGTAAGGTCTGTTTTGAAAGCTGTGATACAACTGCTATCAAAGTATTTCTTTAAAGAATTTTGAATGAATCTAAATTTTAACAGTATTTGTGCTTAAATAGTTAAGTTTGATGAAGAATAGTCTGCTTTCATCTTTCTCTGTCACACATGTAACTATTTCCACCCATGTTACAATTCATTATCAGTAGTTTTTGACAATAGGCTATTTAGTGTTTTTATAAATTTTCCCAGTCATCGCTAATTATTGATTTCTTTCAAAATTATTAATATCTCGTTTTCCTGTGTCTGTGTTCTGTTTCCACAACACAACATAAATTAATTTGGATCATATGCCTTGTTTTTTTCATTGTTGTCATCTGTATCTATTTGTTGATTTAGGGTATTAACTGATATTGTAACCTCAGCCAGTTACTGCTGACACTAAAGGTTTGCTGCCACTTCCATTCCGTGATCCATGAGCCACACATTGTGCTGGAAAATTACAGCAGTAACAAGAGTAGTAACAATTGTGTTATAAAATCGTGTTCTGCTAGTCTCAGCTGCATATAGTAACAGTTGCGTTATAAAATGGTGTTCCACAAATCTCAATTGAAGACGCCCAATCTCTTATAGAGCATCCGGACAACCTTGTCTACCTTCCTGGCCTCGACTTCCTGCAATCTGATTGGCGCTACCAGGTTTACAATATTGGAGTTGTCAGATTTAGACGCTTTATGATCTTAAGCACTCTTAATGTCACCTCGGTTATAATCCCGATTTAGGACTTGTAACGACATGTTAATGGTTCACTAGAAAATGCGAACATTCAGAATGGAAGGGAGGGGGCTCCATGGGGCTCTGAGTTGTTAATTCCTGCTTTCTTCGCATTTTGACGGATAGATTTGGGCACTGTGAGCTGGCGAGACAAGCCGCAACTGAGGAGTAACGTCGAAGGCACCTTGTCTTGTAACGTTGGTTGGTTTTCTGTTGAATAGTAGCGCAGGGAAAAGATTTACAGCAACAGGGAATATATCACACACTGACATTTATATACAACGATTGTTCTCTGTTTATTTTACGGTTCCACGCTTTTCTATTTTCGAAACTAGTCATGCGCAAACCATTGCCGAATAGTTGAGAACATGAAAATTGCTGGGAGGCAAACAGCCGTTCTAATGTTTGTAACAGGAATTTTTTTACCTGACATCGAAAAATCATTGTATCTTAAAAATGAATGGTACAGACATATTGAAACGTCGGGGAAGAGTCTCCAAACCTATTTACACGCACCTGCTCGACTGACCTGCGCTCATTTGGCTCCATCTATTGAGCATCGAATTAAATGTCAATACAGCATTTATCTGTAAATTGATGTAGATATTCACCTCTAGAAGGCAACAGGAGTCCGTTTTCACATTACTATGACGAGTATCATATTTTTCGCGGAACCAAAACAAGCCTGCGATTACGTCTAGAGCATGGGGATTTATAGATGTGAATGCTCTCCACAATAAGTAGTTTGATTTATATGCAGTCAGGCGAATACATCGTGTACACACACAGGGAGTAGATAAAGTAATGGAAACAACAATGTAAATTAGGACATTTGAATCAGCTAAATCGCAGTTACAGAGGAGGCCTCATATGTGTTTCATTTCAAAACGAATTGCCAATATGACATTTCAAACACTTTAACATGTCAGTTCGTACAAAAAAGGGACATGTACACGAAGTCGGTTTGGTGACCAGGTGCACCCTATGCACAGCATGAAGTCAAACACCTTCTAATCACCAGAACTAAATATCATTGGACGTTCATGTCGTAGTCTTGAATGTAGAATGTGAAGAAGAATTCCACCTCCTTCGTCTCTGACCTGGCGGCTTTCCTTCTTGAAGAATGTTCCACAATCCGATCAGAATCCGTTCAAAACGTGCATAATTCCATTTCAAGCAGGACTGGAGCTGTTCTATGCATCGGTTGATCAATATTCCTACACCGTTTGGTGTTTCCATAATTTTGTCCACACACCGTATTCCCTGAAGGAAAAAACATGTAGACTAAGTAAATAAACTGTTTGTATGAGTGACACAACAGCTTGCTGTAGTGTCTCAAGATAGTTAAATTGTACGTTGTTTTACACGCGCAGACGTAGTCATATAGCCTATATGGATTCTCACATTTTTCATACATGAAATATCGTTTAACAGTGTCTCTTTTCACATGCTATGAACCGGCGGGCGGTTTAGGTAAAACGCTCACAGGCTGCTCACAAACACCCATTTTCGCTTTAAAAGAGTTCATTTTAAAACCGCGAAATGCATTTGATGGAACTCAAAGTGTGGCGTTTCCATTCATTCTTATTCATAAACTCGTTATCGCTTGTCTGAGTCGGATACTCCCGTTTAGTTGTCAAGCTTTTTTCCCCATTGATAATGAGATTTCCCCCACCATTCACATTTTCGTTAAACCTCACTGATGGGAGGGCAGTCTGCCTTTAGCGCACCCGCGCTGGCTTCTTTTTCAGTATTATCAATGAAAGTGCGATATACAGCTACTACCACCGGGAGCGGCATTGCTTCAAAAACGTACATGGCTGGACAAGCCAGAGTAAACGGAGGCGTAGCACGCAGTAATCTTGAATGACTCGCGACTGCTGAGACTCGCGAGAGAAAATAAGATTCGCGAGAAAGAGAATGCACATTTTTTTAGAAAGAGTCTTATGAATGGGAACGGGCAGTAGCCTACAAGACCGACTGCTTTTGCTGGGGGAGTTGTTTCTGTGGCTATTAAGATTATTTTGGAAATCATAACCGTGGCCATGCGAAAATCTCTGTCAGATCACAAAGAACCTGAGGATGAGGAGCAAACAGCATGATGAAGAGAGCCGTCATCTTTGTAAATGGACTGTTTTTCTGCTATCAAAGATGCATTGTACTGTTAAGCAGACACGTCATGTTCGAACTTCGGCGAAGATCAGAGGGGGTGGAAGGCAATGGAAAACGAGATGCTTCGTCTTTATCTTTTGATAGATTGATACATTGACGTTTTTTATTTGTTAATATCCAACCTGATATATGGTACATATTTGAAAGGTTCGATCTGACATTAGGAAATATGGTGAAAAAAAAATATTTCAAAACATTGCCAGAGAATGTGAACAATGTTTATTAAAGCTTGCTTGAATTATTTCTCGCTTTCTCTGTATTCTTGTTATGAACAATTTTTTGGATCCTTCCACTAAGGGACACTGGCTTCACAAACTTCAGAATGGGCAGAGCTGTCATGTGTTAGCAGTGGCTTGCTTGTTTAGAACCAGTCACTGTGTTGGGTACTGTTGAGTATGATTTCTTCATTGGTTTATATGGGTGATGAGCAGTGCACAGCAGCCCCGCCTACTACGGAATTTGTGAAATCTCATTTTCCCATTACTAGCTTTCAATCTTCTATCTCCATCAGCTCACCAAAGTTTGCTGTTCACATACAGTCTACTGAGCATCCAGCACTGTGTCAAGCCTGGATTTGAGCACTCCAGGGACCTGTCTGTATTGTGAAACCACTCAATCTATTACATGCATTTACAGATCTGTGCAAAAACACTTATTGATGTTTGTGTAAAATTTATCTTGAACGATTCTTCAGTGGTTTCTAAAAATTGAACAGATTATGTGTCTTTAGTCTTTCATGTTATGTTTTATGTTTCATAAAAATAGCTAGTTTATTTTATACATTTTCTGGAGCCAGAGTATATTTCTTTTGTTGTGTGGTGCCCATTAATCTACTCAGTACAATAAATGCGGTCTGCTAATATAGTTATATTCCTGTGAAAAAATGTATCATAAAACAGGCCTTATGTGTCCTGGATCATATCATTTGTCTTCTTTTTTATTGGTATTATACTACATAATGTTCTGTCATCTGGTATTTATTTTTTGAAATTACATAAAAATAGTGATTTTTTTGTTCTCCCTCTTGTTCATGTAGCACTTATGATATATGCCATTGGCCTGCTGCCTTATTTTTCTTATGCTGTGTAATTCTTCTAGTGCTTTTCCATCCTTATCCTCATGGTCTCTAAAGGACTGTAATATGTATGTGCTTGGAGCTATATTTGTAAGCTGTTCAATAAGAAAGCTTTCAACAAAGTAATTGATTATTGTATTAAGGAATAGATAAGCAACAGATAACCAATATCCTTATTTTTGATGAAGAAAAGCTCTTCCCATGTTTTTAATTTAGCTCATTAACTTCAATTTACATTTTTTCCCTTTTGTACAGTAATACTGTAGAGAACACTTAGGACTGTGTTTTGCATCTTTGAGCAATTTACATTTCAAAGAGCCTTTTAGCTACCCTTATTTCCTTTTTAACCTGAACACACATATAACAATATTCTACCTTATTATTCTCAAAACTGATTCTTATTTTAATACCTTTACAGATTTTCTCTCATACACAGAAGCTGTCCCCATTGCCTTGCCTCTGCTATCAATCTTAGATGGTGCAGACAACCACAAGCTCCCCTCCAAACTATGCAATTTTAGTCACTGCATCTTTTCACATCACAGTCCACTTCATGGGAAAATTATGGGCACCACCACCAATTGACCAGTGGGGGTCACTAGTGAGTCAGGAGTCATGAACATTCCAACCCCTCCCTGCTATGGCAATTCTGTAGCCAATTGTGCCAGCAACAGTTGTCCCCAGCATGGTCTGGCTTTGACACCAGACTGTGGGAATGATCCACACCTGGATCAGCCCCATAAGGTGAGCCACCCAACAGCCCTCAAAACTGTATGTTCTGTATACTTTAACAAAGTTATTTTGTGACATGATTGTCCGTAAAGATGCATTCATCCACCAGTCTCCCGTGGAGACTGCTATTTCAAATTGTATTTTCTAAATTGGAGATGAAGTTACACTGTACACCAATATCCCTTTTGAATTTGCTCCACTTTTCATTTGCAACTTTTCAGTCTAGATTGTGCACAGTCTACCTTTAAATTCTCAATCATTTTATTTAAGTCAGCTCATTCAAACTGAAAAATTCAGCAGTTGGAGGAGGGATATAATCTATTGTCTGGAGTGGTTCTATTACGTCCAAGCTGCAAATGCTGACAGAATTGTTATAGACAACCAGATCCCAAACTGATTTGACTTACAATCTGGGTAAAAAAAAAAACTGCTCAAAAAAAACCATACATGAATTCATAACACTCCTCTTCAATTTCCCTAACCTTGCATAATGTCCAGCATTAATGGGGAGGTAAGTGAAGCAACACGTTATTAATGTCTTTCCTTTTCCTGAAAGCCTTGTGTTTAGTTTCCATAGACTGCAGTGGGTACATGGCTCTCTGAAGCTGTTGGCCTGTAACCTACTGATACATTAATGTTCCTCCCATACATCGGCACTCTTTGCCCTTTACACCAATCAACCCCTTACTAATTAATCCTCTGCTATGCTTTTTATATGCTGACCCAAGCAACAGGACCCCTCTGGTTTGGGTGTCCCCCTGCAGGCTTGGACAGGTCACCTCACTTCCATAAATGATTCCCAGTGCCCAGTACCTCTCTTTCCGACATCTTGCAGGGTTGCAGTCTTCATTAAAAATTCCTCGGGAGCCCAGAGGAACTTGCAGTTCAAAACCATGATGTTTTAAAAAATATTGCTGATGAAAATATACATATCCTTCCTCTCCACGTTTGTCTGTACAGTATTGCATACATTGGATGGATTCCTTTTTCTGTATGAAAAAATACTAAAAAAGCAATGAGAGTAGTATAGGAGCACTACACACTCTGAGTTCCCTTTCAAGCCTTTTCACTACTGGCTCTTCTCCCCCAGCTCTATGGCTAACATGTGAATTTATATCACAGCACATTAACGTAGTCAGAAAAAACAACACAAGAATGTCTGGAGGCTGGGCTTGGAGAGTATGTAAGTCATTCACACAACATTAAAAGCTGATTGCTGGGATGAGTATGACTACAAATGAAAAATGTCTCATGTAAATTCTGTTTAAATATGGTGATATAGTCAGAGATCTGTGTGGATTTTTTTTTGTGAACAAACATCAAACCACTCAGATTTTTAAGGGTCAGAACATCACGGTTAAGACCTTTGATTTTGGGGTGGACAGGGGTATACCCATTTTGCTGGGGTGCTGAAACTACACTGCCTATTACATAACACTTGGACAGCATGGTTCCTTCGCATTGGCTGTGAAGGAAGCCCCCTCCCTTTTTCACACACATACACATTCAACCACACATTCTCACACACCACATACCCCCCCTCCCCCACCCACCCACCACCTTCCCTACAGCCAAACACATTCACAAACGCAAGCTCTCGCATTCACAATATTGCTCAGGCTCATTGATGATCTCCCCTATCCCTTCTTCTCGATAGAAAAATAAAAAAGATTTTCTAAATTCAGTATCCTTGCCAAAATGTCCTCACTGATGTTTTCTCCCTCTGTACCTGTCACATTTATTACCAGAGGGACGTGGGGGACATTCCAGGCAAAATCTGTTACATAATAGTGTGAAATACCAGCACAGAGAACCGCATAACGCTAAATCAAGACAGTCGTATCATCGCAACGCCACACAGGTGCTGCAACTGTTACCATCCGCTCCTCGGCTACAAGTGTGAAAAAATCGAGAATGTAGGCTATTGCATCCTGAAATACAATTTGCAAAGAGGAAACTGCAGGTTCCTCCTTATGGGTTTTTTTTCTCTCCTAGCTGTAAATTCCTAGCATCTCAGTGCAAAATGACATCACTGATCTACTGTGTCTTTTCCTTTCATTAATGAAACGACAAGGCGATAGCCGAGCCACTCACAGTCTCCCCCTCCCTCCGCTCTGCTCTTCTCTCTTTTCCACACACCGCACAGATCCCAAGCAACGCAAGCGCAGTAAGCCACCCCTAAAGAGCAGCTTCGGTACTTCATTACGGCTTCACTGGAAAGGAGGATTCAAACTTCCGGTAGTGTCATGGCGGCATGGTAGTGTCTGCTAAAAAGAAAAAAAAATAGCCAACCCCCACCGCCCAGTCCCGACAGCGGTTTCACTGAATTAACGGGTTGAAAAATACGAAAAAAGCATTAACCTTGTTGGGATTGCAAGTAGCCCATCGCGGCTTCCATCCGGCCGGCCATGGCGGCGCACAAACCCGTGGAATGGGTTCAGGCCGTAATTAATAGATTCGACGAGCAGGTAAGAATAACAGCTTCGATCAGAGGTTCGCCACAGATGTCTTTTTGAGTGTCTGGGTGGCAGCGAGGCGGTGTGGCTAGGGCATAACCAGATATCAACCTAGATTGTGTCAGTAGTGGTCGGAAATGCCAAGATAGGCTATGAAGAATTGATAGCAAGCTAACTAACCTCCCCAGTCATAGTAGCAGAACCGCTGCAGAGACAGCGATAGAGAGGGCGAAACACAACCTATGGCTAGCTAGCTAACGTTAGCACATTTCTAAGATAGCGAGGAGGCTAATGTGTTGCAATACAGTACATCAACTGTATTGTTAAAAAGCTGGAGATATTGGCTGCAGAATATAAACAAAGGGGCCGATTCAGAGCATGCTCTTCGCTGTTGTTGATAAGGAAATAGATGTAACGTTAGCGAGGTAGCGAGCTAACAAACGTTAGCTAGCTAGCTCGCGATCTACCGTAACCGAGCTGACTGTAAATCTTTATTAGCTCGCAATCTAAACACATCAAGGGCACAAGGTTTCAGTCTTTACATGCAAAACTAGCTAGTTAGCTCCAAGTAACCAGAGAATGATATTGGATTTGCTCATTGTAGTTAGTGCTTGCTAGTTCAGATTTGTTCTCGATATAGGCACCTAGACATCGACGTTTGTGTGTGATGAACTTCATCGTAGTTTGGGGGGCCAATAAGACAGTTTGCTAGGTAATGTTACTTGTTTGAAATCTTTTGCGTTGTCATAACATCCAACTTGGTTTGTAAGGATACTTCTGTGCTATCTCTTGCTAAATCCGAGAAACGGTAGGATGTCAGATATAAAATAAGTTGTTCAAGACATATTCCATCATTATGATAGCAAATCTATAATCCATGCAGCACCCGGAGACTCTCTTTACTCTTTGCTTTCATCTTCAATTTTGCATCTTCATGCAAGATGGAAGTTTTGAAGGATAAGTTATAGGCGCTACTGGTTCAGTACATGCAAAGAACAAAAACATGAATATATGACGGATTAACGCCTGGAATATTTTTTTCGGGTTACTTTACTGTACTGTTCTCGTAGCGTCCTTGCTTCTTATTTAATTTGATGGATCAGTTAGTTTATTCACGAGAAACGTCCAATATGTCAGAAATTATTTGCAAGAAGAGGGGCGTAATGCTTGTGAAGTTAGCTAGCTAGCTGACTAGTTCTTTAGTTCTGATGGTAATGGGGACGCATTGATTGCATTCACGTTAAATCAGTTTTGATTAGTGATGACTGATTCCCAGGTTTGTAGTAATGGTTGTAACTATGCAAAAATGCGGCCTGCCAGCATGCTGTATGTTGACTTTCATGCATCTACAACGTGAGACATTTTAGCTAGCTGGTCTGCATATTGCATGGCCGAATCATGAGCAGCATGTATTTATTAATTTATAACTTTATTTGTTCTGTTTTTTTTTTTACTTGCATTTTACATTTATTCGCACTTGAACTGGAATTGTCCTATGGATAGCTATAGTTAGCATTCTGTATTTAATGATTCTTTTTCCGTATTCGGGAGTATTCTGCTTAACTTAGCCTCTGTCTTGCATTATAACCCATGCATAACGTTAGTGTACGATTCTGCGACGATTTTCTTTCAGATGGCTTATTGGTTTTTTCGTCTAGAAAGAGCATGTCGTTCGGGTCTTCATAAATTGCTTCTTTCGATCATGCCAGTCAGTCTTGCAAGGAGCGAAGTTGTATACTGTATAGTTACTGGTGTTATTGAATCAAGTTGTATACAAACCTGGAAGTATTGAAACGTGAAATTTTGATTTCGAACCCACAATGGGTTTTGGTAGATACAAATCTACCAATGAGTTTCGAAATGACAAGTGGCAAAAAATTTACCACTGTATAAAGGTAATATCTGCAGTGCTTTCTGCTTGTTAACATTCTGAAAATGTTGACAAAGTTGTGGAAAATATCTGGCTCGATTTAAATGACTTTTAGCGCAGTGTATTGTTTCACAATACCATATGTTTCAACTTCTGTTTTGGCCAGAATATTGCGCACGTGAAAATAGCATAACATTGTCTCAGTACAGTTAAGTTTGTTTTTAAATTAATCATTTGGTTGAAGAATACAGTTTTTAAATAAACTTTCTAAACGTTTCCACACTGTGTTATAATGTTATAAATATTATTTCATCCATACATTAGCCCTGCAGGTGGGTGATGATTGCCTTGGCTTCAGGTTTTTTTTTTTTAGTTTAATATAAGCAGGGCATTGCTTTTACATTGCTAGAGTATACATCCGCAGTGGGTGAAAGAGGTTTCATGAACCCCTTAATGGGTGGAGCAACAGTGAATTGTCAATAATTGATTTGCTGTGAACCAATGAAACGACTTTGCTCTTTGATAAACCAGTGCAATGATTGGTTTAAAAATCAGTACTTGACTGTTTGCTTAAGGTAGCCCTGCCTTGTTATTGTTATGTTTCATAACTCCCTAATCTCCCATGCTACTGTGTATAATAGAGCTGAATGCTCTGTTACAGACATTGGTGCAGGTTTGGTGGAGAAACATTGCCACAATGTTTTTTGGAGTTTGTTGAGGGGTGATGGGGGTTGCATACACTCTTAAAATCAATAAAGGACCTTTCATTTGAATTCATACTCTAGATTTCACAGGTTTGGCTTCATGCTCCCTCCTCTTTCATTGTTAAATGAAGATTCCTCATAAGTTTGACCATCCAAGATCAGTTTTTATTTGAACATTTAAGAATTTTATTTAAGTTGTTTCTAATTCTGTTCTTTGTGCTCTCACTGCGGTTCACCACAGCTCCTTTGATTTCACCTATGGTTGCCATCAGCAGCACTGGTTCTGGAAGGTCACAGCGTTTCAAAAAGGAAAAAAAAAGCACAAAAGTTTAGCGCCTATTGAATATGTTTACTAGGGACAGTCAGCTTTCACTGTCATGCTTGTGTCCGGGTGCCTCAGTGCATTTCTGATGCTGGTGGCTGTTGAGTTGAGTCACCCCTCCAACTACTGACCTCGCTGAAGTCATTAAGATCCGAGGTGGGATGAAACCACAACATCCCCTTGGCCCTTCAATGCTCTTGCATGAGTGCCTGCCTCCCTCCCTCCCTTCCAGTTCCTGGAGATGGTTTGTAATTGTGTGCCCTGTGGCTGGAATTAAAGCACAAACAGTCCCCTTGGTCTTCAGTCCTTGTTGTTGGTTTGAAGGGGTTTTTGTTGTCGTTGTTGTTGTTGTTGTCATCCCCTCTTGCGCTTGCTTTGGCTCAAAGCAGGTGTGTGCTTCCAGTTCATGTCAACTACCATCAGCTTTTAGTGCCCATCTGGCTAGGCTTGAGTATGTAGGCAAGGTAGAGTAAAGAGAGAGGGATGAAGACAGAGAGTCATGTGTGGACTGTCACAGATTCACCTGGACAATTTTTGACCCGCTGATGTCTTTACTTCAAGTTGAAGCTCCGCCTCCAGGCCTAATGGAACAGCTCCACCCATCTGCAGATGGCAGGGTCGCAGTGGTGCTGGTGTCCACCGCTCTCTGCTGCCCCTCCTGGATACATGTGGAGGCACGCCTAGGGATGTCCCATGACCACACACACGCTGGCTCTCCCCCCTCACCCCCCTCCTGTCCCTGCTGCCCGCCCCAGCCTTGTTTCTCCGCTGCTCGGCCCTCTACACAGGAAACACAACTCGGTTTACCCCCGGAGGCGCCTGCAGCAGCCTGCATGCGACCGAGCCTAATGAACAGGCGGTCCCCCGGATATCTTTAAACTGTAGTGGGCCAGCTTATTCCCAGCAATGGACAGGCTGCTCACTGGTCTCAATTACATGGGTAAAGCTCCCGTATTAATGTAAAACATTTCATATTTTAACAAAAGGATATTGACATTGGGTCAGCAGTAGAAAGCAGAGTTAACCCTGTAGGTCAGAGGTAGCTAACCCTGCTCCTTAGAGAACCGGAATCAGGTAATCAACAGCTCATCAGTACCACTGCTGGAATCAGTCAGTCAATGCTGAGGTGGAAAAATCTGCACACCTTTGGCTCCCCTGCAGGAGGGTTTTCTACCTCTGCTGTGGATATTGTGCTGACGCACTTATTTGTTTGGATCTCCAAAAGATCTTTGTCTTTCTGAGGATCTCAGTCATAAGGGTTTGTTGAGACTCTGACTCAGGTATACATTCCTCCACCATGTCTTGCATGTCACAAGTCTTACCACAGCAGCTGTCCTGGTCCTTTCTCTAGCCTGGGAGACATGCTGTGTTGTGGGGTGAGTCCATCGAGGTAGCCTGTCCCAGCTCAAATGGTATAATTTCTCAGGCTTAGCAGGTCAATTCATGCAGGACATTTTTGCATCACAACATAATTGCAGATGGCAATATCCAATGCACCTTGCATATCTCATATTTTACAGAGCTGTCTTCACTGCTGATATTATATTTATCATACTGGCTTATTTGATTAGAGTGCTGATGTGCAGGTTATGTTTCTTTCTCAGTGGTGCAACTGCTGTGCTCCATCAAGTAATCAAACTGGCAACCTCTAGGTTACAGCAAGCAGATATGTTCCTGGAGAGTCGCTTTGTATGAAGCCTTCCCCTACATAACATTACATTACATTACATCACATAAAAGGCATTTGTTAGACACTCTTATCCAGAGCGACTTACAAGGTAAAGTGAATATGAATGATACAAAAAAGTGCAAAGATAACCCTAGAGTTATCCCCTAAGTCCCCTGACTCAGTTTGCCAGTCAGGGGTTTTTGCATTAATTAAACTACTGTAAAGTGTCCCATACAGGGAGAAAAGGGCAGTTTTCAGATGGCATTCCTTAACTTTTTTTTTTTTTGCAGAAACATCACATTACAATAAATGATTGGGTTTAAGTAAGACAGGAAGTTGGTCTGGGAATCCATAACTGGATACAGACATCAACCCTCCTTGCATGTACTGGAACCCCACCCCCCCTTTTGTCCCCTCTGTTTTCCGTCCATTCTCACCATGTCCAGTTTTCTCACTGGCTTGGTGCCCCTTTCTTTGTCACCCCTAAGTGAATTTCAGCACTTTGCCTGCGCACTGGCCTCCTGTTTCCCCAGGCCATAGTGCAGCGATTGTGCCATGGCTTACATGCCGGGCGTGACTCATTAGACTTTGATGAAAGTGTAATAGAGATTAAGTCCACTTCTCATTGTTAAGCCTATTTAGAACTCCACACAAGTCACGAAAGAGGATTGTGTGTTAGCATTAGCTGGAACCAGGGAAAACTTACTGGTAGAATCAGGGATTGTAGTGATCCCTTCTCTGTTTGCCTGTTCTCGTACTCCAGCACTTTCTACCTTGTTTCTAGTTGGTGCATGGCGTTAATTGTTTGACATTGAAAACAATATAGCCCAAGATCTCTGCTCACTAATTATGATTTGCAATGTTGCTTCATAGTATTCACCTAGACCTCTCCAGAAACAGTCCCTTCTAAACAATAGGCTAATGTCATGAAAGAAAATAAATGCAACAATTTGGTACTTCGGACATCATTTCATTTGTGCCAGCATAAAAACGAGGGTATTTGTCGGTATAAAAATGGTAAATTATCTTTATTATGGTTTACAGGTATGGAATAATCCATTCTGATTAGTCCCCTTAAATAGCATCTCATGGTACTTTCTAGACCGTTGAAGATGGGGAAATCGTCTGCTTTCATTGAACCAAAAAATTCCATGTGGTTGTAGTGACACAGTGACCACTGAGACATTGCCAGTTGAGAGAGAATACATTTTTGATTGATTCAATCAAGTCAATGATTGACAGCTGGCTGCAGCTCCACCCTAGTAAGGCTCACAAAACCTCATTATTTCTTACACTGGTCATCTTCTTACAGTCATTTTTGGCATTTGGTCACTTTTGACGGCATTTTCCCCTGTCTCCATGAGGTTCTCGGCTGGAGAAGTCTTTAGGTGGCAGAAAGCAGTCTACATTTAGCACTTGTGTTTGTGCATTTAGCTGATTTTCTTATCCATAGAGGCTTTCACTGCTGATGTTCCTGTTTATTTATTTTTTTGTTATGTATAATCCATATAATCCACTTCTGCAGCTGGATATGCGCTGATAACACATTTCATCTTTGATACCTGCATAGCACCCCACCTGGGATTTGAACCTGCAGCTTTGGGGTTACAAGCCCAGGTCCTTTACCTGCAGCACTAGCTCCTCTGGAGAAGAGGGGGCCTCTTTTTTGTTGCTGGTGCCAGCTGCAGCCAGGCGGGTCTGTTTTCTCTGCTAGCGGCGATGTGAGGGTGGGTCAGGACAGGGGATGGGAGTGCTTGCTCAGCAATGTCAGGAGCGAAGCACCTTCAGGATGGGAGATCTGCAGAGCTGGTGCATTGTAATGGTAACTCAATCCACCATCCTACCCTCCTACACCCCCCCCCATGTCCTCGGCGCTGGGAATAAGTGATGTCATGCAACAGCAGAACCATCATGGGCTGTGTCTTGGTCAGGGTGTGTGGGGTTGCTGTTGGCTGTTGGATTGCTGGAGGTTCAAAGGTCATGGGCTAAGTTTGTGCTACACCACCTCCCCATCCCCATGCACAGCTACAATACACCTTTGTACATAAACCCCACTTGCCTCAATGTGTGTGCGATGTTATGAAGAAACGCATTCTGCAAGTTTGCTCTCTCATATGTTATATGGTTATTTTGTCCACACATGGGCTTGTCTTAGAGCTCCTCTGAATGATGAAACATGAGCTGCTTATTAAAGTTTGTGCAACTGTCTTAGTTAAAGTTACATATATGCTGATCTATATTATACAAGCTGTTGTAGACAGGTCAGGGACACAAATATGGAGTGGCTGAAAATAAGACTCATATCTTATACAAAAAGAGAATTTAGAGAATGAAAAGTTGGCCATACTTTTATTAACTTTTTTTTGCAAATTGATGTTGTAATTTCTGTGAAAAACCAGCCAATTGGGGTGCCTCAGTGACTCATGCAGTAATGACACGTGTTCGGGAAACAGGCAATAGCCTTGTGGCTGGGAGTTAAAGTCCTGGCCGCACCTTTACTGGGTACGGCTTGAGGTCTGCCTTGGTGAGGCAATAAACAGCCTAGCCTGTCCAAGGAGTGATATGCTCACTGGGGAATGATATGGGTCAAGTCAGTTCAATTCATTGGCCTCATTTCTCTATAGCGGCCTCTCCTGGTCAGGCTAGGCACCTGCAGGTGGACGATCTGATGTTGACCTCATCATCCTCCAATAACATAGGCAATATGCTATTGGTTGTGCGGCTGCAGTGTGGAAAGAAGGGAGAATTATTGGTCATGTGACTTGGCCTACAGCTCCTCCCTCCTGAAGCTGGCAGGATAGGGTTTCTTGCGGGAGTTAATTTGTTTGGTTGAATTCTGGTTGGGGGAAAAAGAGGGAAAAATTGTGAAAAATAATATAATAAAGTAACCAGCAGAAAATGCAATTTGAAATTCTTAAGGAAATCAAATTAGCCTCTTTTTTTCCAATGTTTATTTGGCATATTTTCTGTATGCCTTGATGCACACCCATGAAACATTTTTATTTTAGTCTGTTTATAGAAAGAAAAATTATAACACACTTTACATGGGTGGCAGTGTGTAAGGATCATTATGATGACAGTTATATTTGCTAATTTTAATTTTAATCAAAAAAGTTTTAAAAATCAAAAGTGGTTTTTTATCAGTCATCTTTATTTTGTTGTAACCCATATAACACTGTGACCTCTGTATTGTAAGGTGTGTATTGTAACATGTTTTAAGTTTAATGGATTGTCTCACTTCCAGGGCAGTGGTGTTCAAACCAGAATGCACACCTACCAGAGGGGGTGTGGAAACTCGAGTAGGAGGCACAATTCTACATATTGGATATAATGTTTTACTGAGATATTTGTGGGGACTTGTGATTTTTGTGACTGTAAGATATTCACATGTACTGTCATCATATGAAATGGTCTTCAGTTGAGCTGAGAATTGTGAAAACAGGAACCAGTGTGAAACAAACCAGATAAGTGACATGTGAAGTATATTGGCGTTCGTAAGAGGTTGAATTGTTCATTATTTTGGAAAGTGCATTCAGGGAGGTACAATAGTTTGCCATTTGTGGTCAACAAAGAGTTACACTTTCAATCTTCCAAATAATCTGTAGGGAAAAATAGACATAGCCATGGGAAATACCTCCATGGTTTCACTTCACCAGTTCCCATTGTACTGATGTAAAAATGTGAAGCTCATTGTAATTTGTCAGAACTTTTGCTAAAAAAAAAAAAAAAAAAAAGTACAGATTTTTTTTTTTTTACCTTATCAAACAGGTAAAAATGGTACATGTCCATTTACTACAAGCAAATGATTCTCTTCACAGTTCCCAGCATTGTAATGACCCAGACATCAATGAGTGTATGCATGAAGCATCTTTTGCCTGCAGTTCCACTGTGTGTGTGTTTTGGTAGTTCCATTTTTCAATTGCATTCTGGGAACTGTAGTTCCAGCACAAAAACTATATCTTGCATTTTAATGGCACTAAATGGTTTTCACTGAACAAATCAAAAATGTTTTTTCAATCAAGCCATCAAAAGTTGATAGGCTTAAATTCAAATGCTGTTGGAGTACTACAGACATTCTGTTAAGGAGCACCCTTTGTCCCTTTTAGGGGATTTGGATTTGACCTATATTGTTTGTGCTGGCAAGCTCTGAATGAATAAAAAATGCAGAAAATGAATGTTTCTCCTAAAGGAAAAGGAAGCCTTGCCTCGTCTTAAAAAAAAAAAAAAAAAAAAAAAGGAAAAAAAAACTGGCTCTGTGGTCAATGAGTATTTTACCAGGAAGTCCATACCCTCCCAGTGTCTCGTCTTTTGCTTGTGTAATGTATATGGGATGCGTGTTCTTCATCCCCCCCCACCACCCCCATCCCCCTTTTTGCGTGTACAATGCCTGTTGGTTCTGCCAGAGTGCACATAAGGGAAGAGATTGGTCTGTGACCTTTGAGGAATTTAAAACCAGGCCTGGGAAACAAAGTGCCCAGTGTCTGTTGGGCCCGGCATTAATATGGATGTCAACAAGCCGCGCAGTGTGTGCGACTGGGGGTGCTCTGAGTTCACACGCCTGACTCTGCCCAGTCTTGGGACTCTCATTTCCATTCTCTCGCTCTTTGACGTTCCTCCGAGCCAGGCACACACCCTCTCTCTCCCCCCTCTCCTTCTCCTTCTGGGCGGCCTGGGGGCCTGCTGCTGTGTAGTGCGAGGGCCCGTCTCACCCCTGTCTCTGTGGGCAAGTGGGTTGGCTGCCAGGATGCCATCCCCAGGGAGACGGTTGGTGTGGAGGGAGACAGGTGAAACTCAGTCTCCCAAACCATGCCATTGCCCCTTGTGTTTGACTTGGCCCTGTTGCTCATTCTAAGTTTTGGTGGTCCTGCAGGACACCCATTGAATGGAACAGAAGGGTGTTATCTCAGGGAGGAGTGGTGTGACAGATGAGGGAAGTCCATGTCAGTGTGGTATGGTACATGGACAGGTGGTGCTCTCTTGCTGACTGTATCTAATGATGGTCTGTGATTTCCACACTGCTGTACCTGGGTCAGCTCTGTGCTGTGTAGCAGTTTTCTCAGCCTACCTGCTTCCTGTGGCTTTCACCTGGACAGCTCCACTCCTGATTGGTGTCTGGAGGTCTTCATTCCTGATTGGAGGCTGGAGCTACAACCCAGGCCTCAACCATTCATCTCCCATGTCTCCTCATTTGGGGCGTGACTCACTGCTCCTCTGAGGCCGAGGGCCCCCCCCCGCCTGCTGACCCCGCTGCTACAGTAGCTCTGATGTCATATGCATTCTAATATCGCTTCAGTAGGGTGACTGCTTTATTCAGGAACCAGTGTGCGGTGTAATTCCTCTTTTGCCTAAGCCGTCTAAAAAAGGGACTTGAGGAGCTGCCCCTCTGGCCCTCAGTGGTATGAAAGGTTGTTTTGAGTGCCACCATGATTGTGTGATTGTGTTTTGTTTACTTGCCTCGGATTATTGCATGGAGCACAGCTCAGGTTGAGTCAGCCTCTGGTCAGACTCTGGATGAGTCCCCCTCCCCTGTACAGGTGCTTCAGGATCACGGCTACGAGTTTTCCTAAAGTCTCTGCCTTTGGCGCTGCTCATTAAATGAAATTTGATTGACAGTTCTCAGCCACAAATATGCACCAATGAAAGGTCCCTTTGCAGAGATCTTTGAGTTTATAAGTTGGCTCTCAAATGGCAATATTTGGCCATTGAATTATTTAGTAATTTATGATTTATGAGGGATACAGTCTGTGAAAAGACATGCAGTTTGGTATGTGTTGTCTTCATGACCGTATCATTACATGCCTTCCATTGTTGATTAACTTAATACTCTTCCTCCAATTATGGTCAAAAACATCCAATGTGTTTAAGACTTTGACAAAAGCATAGCCTTACTTGTCACACTCCTAACTGCTGTAACTCACCTGCATTTAGTGAGGGTGTTACAAATTCTTGAACATGTCCCCTCTATTGAATTTAGTACCTGAGAATCATTAAGATCTGCATCTCAGTGGAACATTTCTGTTTAAAATGGGGGGTGGAGTTTTCAGTGGCCTCTGGGTGGCTCATGCAGTAATTTTGTTTGGGACGCAGATGTGAACCCTGTTTGAGTCCCAGCTGTGCCGTTTCTGACATGGCCAGAGGCCCGCAGTCATAAGGCAACAATTGGCCCAACCTTGTCAGGAAAAAGTAGTGGTAACATAAGTAAAATTTGTCTCATTGCTCTCTTCTGACCACTCCTGGTCTGACCAGTGCCTGTGGATACACTAAAGCAATGTATGTTGGCTTCATCATCCTCCGACAGCAGATGCCTGTTGTAATTGGTGGTCTGTCTGCAGTGTGGAAACTAGCAAGGGCTTGTTAAGTAAATCCGATAGGTCATTTGATGGCATCTCTCTCCTGAGTTGGCAGGAGGGGTTGGGGATGTAAAAATGGGGGGAAAAAAAACAAACTGGTTGCCAAATACAGAGGCTCCATATAGTGTAGCTAGGCTATATCGTAAAATCAGGTGCCAAGTTAAGTTGTGAATTCCCTGTCCCTCTGGGCAGCACTATGGCACTTTTGAATTGCAGATGACAGAGAAAAATATGGTTTGATTGATAGGCGAGAGACTTTCAAACTAAGCTAAAGTGACTAGCCTTTCATGGCAAAAGTATAATTTCAAAATTAACCCTTCAAAAAACTTTCCTCTGGTTTTGTTGGCATTCTTGCCATGTATCTGCTCTGTATGATCTGTAACCATGTTTTTTGGTCTTCTTTTTTTTTTTTTTTTTTCTCGTTTCCAGCTTCCAGTCAAAGCATCCAGCCAGAGCACCCACACCAAAGTCAGCACGGAGCACAACAAGGAATGCCTGATCAACATCTCCAAGTACAAGTTCTCCCTGGTCATCAGCGGCCTCACCAACATCCTGAAGAATGTGAACAATATGGTGAGGGTTTGCTACAGCAGGGTTGCCTGGGTCCTCTGTTACAAGCCCTTTACGAGCCCGCTAGGCTTCTTTTGTCAACCTGCAGGCCACTGATATCTCTGCCAACCTGCTAGGCTTCTTGGTTTAACCTGCAGGCCTCAGATGGCTCAATCCTTAGGGGACAGATAGCTCTCTTAGCTGGGTAGTTTCCTTATGCTAACCTGCTAGGTTCCTTGTGTTAACCTGCAGTTAACCACCAATAGTGCCGTTAGCCAGCAGGGCTCCTTGTCTTAACTTGTAGGCCATAGACATCTCTGCTATACTGCTAGGCCCTGTGTGTGTCAGGAGAGTGAGTGCTAGTTTCTGCAGTTAGGCTGTGCTGAATGTTATAGGCAGAGATGCCGGCAGCAGCGGCGGCAGCAGCAGCAGGGGCCCTGGAGTCAAGCAGCACTGCCGTATGCTAATGGGGCGCTTTACTCCCCTGAATTAGCTACCACTGCTTTCCTCGCGCTGTCGCCAGGCGCTGCTGCCCGAGTCTGGGCTCTTACACTACAGATGAAGGGAAAGTTAGGCTGTGCTGGGTGTGTGTGTGTGTGTGTGTGTGTGTGTGTGTCTGTGTGTGTGTGGATTTGAAGGTCTTTGGGGGCGCGACTTATCAATGTGAAACAAGAACACAAAACCTGCTTATTTGTGGGTCTACTTCCATTTTTACATTCTACATCAAAAGCTGAAAGGCAAACAAGGAGATTTTGTCTCATAATAGTTTGTGTGAATCTGTCACTAGTGAGCTTGACTGAGTGAAGTGTGTGTTTGTGTGTGTGTGTGTGTGTGTGTGTGTGTGTGTGGGTGCATGTGCATTTGTGCGTGCATCACTAGTGTATGTCTGTGGGATTTTGTGTATGTGTGTGCGCGTGTGCTGCATAAGGGACCCACGTCAGCTCAGTGGTCCCCGCTGTGAGCCGATGGCCGCCCGGCCCCCCTGCAGGGCTGAGTGAGGAGCGACTGAAGTGGCGACTCAGTGGGCGTAATCCTTTACGGGCGGCCCACGCTTGCAGTGTGTGCCATGCGGCTCACCTGCAAAAGAGCGCAGGCAGGATGGGGCATCACAGCTGGGACCTCACCCCCAGTCTCTCTCACCTCACTCAGTGTACCACGATGTCTCTTTCTCTCCTTCCAGCGAATATTTGGGGAAGCTGCAGAGAAGAACCTCTATCTCTCCCAGCTCATCATCTTGGACACACTGGAGAAGTGCTTGGCAGGGGTGAGCAACCTGTCTGTCTCTTTATCTGTTTATGTCTGTCTGTTTGTCTGTTTATGAGTATGTCTGGCTAGGTGGCTGTTTGTGTGTGTTTGTCTGTTTGTGTCTGTCTGGTGGGTTGTCTGTTTATGTGTCTGTCTGTTTGTGTCTGGCTGGCTGGCTGTCTCCCATCAACTACATTTATTTGTGCTTCTTTCACTGCCTGTCTTATCGTCTGTCCAACTTCCATCAACCTAATCTGCCTGCCTGTCTGTTTGTTTGTATTGGTCTCTGTCTGTCTCCCATGGAGCTCGTTTTCTATCTCTGCATTGGTCTGTCATTCTTCCTTTGCCTGTGTCATTCTTTCATTCTGTGTAAATATATCTGTACTGAATTATGAAGCTGTATATGTAACTCTTGTCTCCCTGCCTGTCTGTCTGCATCACATCGGTGTGTCTCTGTTTCCCTGCATCTGCACCCTTTGCTGCGAGCCATGTGCTTTCTGAGAATGTCGTGGGTTGGAGATATCCCTTGGAAAAAAAAAAATGGCACCCCACAACCCCCGCCCAATGTTCGCCCCCCCCGGAGCAGTTTCTGGTGTCGTGTTGGTCCACTTTCCACCACAGTGAACAGTAACCTTTGTACACAGGCCCCCCTCCCCAAAAAATAACCCCCAAACTCAGTGCTGCTCTGAGCCTCTGCTAATGCACTCAGAGCCGCCTCAGCCCCACCCCCCTCCAAAGAGAGGTGCAGCTCCTGCGCTCCACACAAGATTACTTTTGCAGGTGCTTCCGTGTCTTGAGTTTGCATTCTCACAGCCTCCAATGGGATTGGCGGGAGTTTCCTGTATAGATTTTTCATTAATGTGTGCTTTCAGAAGAAGGCCAGCTGCTCCTGGCTCTCCCGAGCCCTCCGTTTGTAGGCCAAACTCCTGTGAAAGAAAAAAAAAAAAAATCATGGTTTTCTTGACATGTTTCACTTACTCTTTGTGGGCTTATTTTCTATAAGTTCATAAAAGTGAAGATGTTCACGGCGGTGGTTTTCATAGTGGTAAATGCGTTGCTGTTTTAGCCTACAGTGAAAACTTTTGACACCTTAGTTAAACTTGGTCACAGGCAAAGCAGTGCAGATCTATAACCATAATGGTGTTCATGTGTGTTATTCTTCTACCATTGACCTGCTGCTATTCTAACTTAAAAGCTCCAATGTAACACGCTGAAAGTGCATTTTGTCCATGCAACAACAAATGACTAGCCATGGTTATAGTTGTACTTGTATCAATTTTAGTTTGTGTTACATTGTCACAATAATATACTTTATTAAATTAATTTTTGAAAAGTTTCCTCTAAATATTTCATTTTTGCAACATAAGGCTTATTATTTAACTTGTTGAAAATAGTTTTTTTTTTTTTTTTTTTTTAAGTTTTTCAGATCACAGTTTTGTACAACGTTATAAGACAACACAGATAATAAAAGCAACATGGCACATGAAGAAAGGTAGAATACAAATAAGACATTCAGTATTTACATTGAAATTTTACATTGAATACATACAACAAGACAAATAATAAAAGAAAATCAGCAAATAAACTGAAATTTTAAATCAGATCATAAAATACCTTTTGAAAAGATGTTTCAAAGTGGCGTGAATTTGCACCTTACAAAATCATTAATCAAGCGGGAGTGAATTTACAGCGGAAGTGAATTGCGGATGACCTGGATAAACCATATTTAATGAGGGAATGTGAGAGAGTAGAATCCCTGTCTGCGGGGGGTGACTGCATTGGCTGGCAGCTTCAGCCGTATTGACATGTGTGAACATCAGGCCCATCTGCTCGGGTGGATCTGCTAATGCATTTGTGTGCCCTGATTGACGTGTGAATGCATTTTCTGTGCGCCTGTGAGTGTATCTGACCAAATACATTCAGGCATTAAGTTGATGTTGTACAGTGTTTAAGCACATATGTTTATGCGCAGTAATTATTCATGCATTTTATGTGTATGGATTGGTTTTATCTTGGATTTATATTTTCATGTTGGTTTGTGGAGAGCAAAGTTAATTTATGAATGTGTTATTTTGTGAGTTAATTTATGAATGTGTCTGTGGATCTGCACGTAATTCTTAATATTTTTACGTGTCTGGATGCATTTGTACATGCATTTGTGTATAAACGGAGACAATGCTTTTATGTATGTAGATTCATTTGTTGTTTTAACGTCTTGATTCGTAGGAAAGTTTGTGTCTGGGTTGATTTCTTGGATTATCTGACATATCTTTGGAGTATTTAGAGTGATTCAGTTGTGTATCGGGATTGATTCACTATTGTGTTTGGATCAATTTGTTAGTGTGGCTGGATCATTTGATGTGTCTTCATATATTGTGTTGATTGACTATGTTGTTCATTTGTCTACAGATTGATTTGCCAGTGCAGCCATTTTTGTTCATATTTGAGCCTGTGTTGGTTAAGTAGTGTGATTGAATTGATTTCTTTGTATGTTAGGGTTGATTCCTCAGTGAATCTTGGTTGATTATCTGTTCATTTTTCGGTGTGCTTGGATCAGTTCATTTGTGCAATTTCTCAGGATTCATTCATTATTTTGTCGGTAGTGACTCACTTGCGCCTGGATTGATTCATTTGTCTGTTTTATTCTTTGGATGAATTAAATGGTGCATTGGCTTCTCTGGACTGATTTGTTCCTGTGTTTTGATTGATTCATTATTGCGTCTGCATTGATTCATTTGCCTGTCTGTATTGATTCATTAATGTTTCTGTTTGATTCACTTGTGTGACAGGGTTGATACATTAGTCTTGTCTTTTTATTTGTTAGTGTGTTTTGGTTGATTCATTAGTGTGTTTGCTTCTCCGATTTGATTCATTTGTGTGTTTGCTTCTCCGATTTGATACATTAGTGTGTCTGTATCGATTCATTAGCGTGTTTGATGCTCGCGGTAGTTGGGATGCCTCTCCACGCCCCCACAGCACTTCCTGCATGTCCTGAGGCCATTCTGCCCGGCCTCGTTCCAGCTCCAGCCCTGTCCTGCCCTGAAAACTCCATTACGGTCACATTCAGCGGCTAAAAATACAGCCAAACAGCACCAGATTTTCAGTTCATTTGCCTTATTTTCCGTTCCCGCCTTGCTGTTTTTTGCCCACCTTATGTTCTCGGCTGTCTGTCCTTCGCTGGCACCTCGCAGCTCTTGTCTGATCTTGTCCATTGCTGTACAAGGCCTTGAGCCTATCTAGGTTCACCTGTTCTATAGGGCATGGATAAATGAAAACAATATGGCAGCGACTAAAACTAATTATAGCTGAAAGCCTAGGAAACGGTCACATGCAATAAAGAACAAAAAGAGACATCGCCTCTTTTACACCTTTTCATTTTTTCAGGGGTTTGGCATACCGCTTCGGTTAGGGAATCGAAATTGATGCTTCAGGACATCAGCTTTTGTTCGCTAGTGACAGGCACCTCCGAGCTAAACTTGCAGCCAAAGGTTGATGAATGATGTAAACATGATGCTCATTCGCAGTACACAGTTCAGCAGGAAGAGCACATGTGGACTTCATGTTCCTCTGACAGCAGAGGCAGTATGTAACTGGCAATGGGTCTGCAGTGTGAAAGGGGGTAGGGGTAACACAATATGGAATATGTATGGCCAAACTCAGCCCTTGGTGGGTTCTGATCCAGCTCTCTCTGCTCCTCTCCGCTCTCAGCAACAAAAGGACTGCATGCGGCTGGACGAGACCATGCTGGTGAAGCAGCTGCTGCCGGAGATCTGTCACTTCATCCACACGTACCGGGAGGGCAACCAGCATGCGGCCGAGCTTCGAGCCTCCGCCTCGGGCGTGCTGTTCTCCCTCAGCTGCAACAACTTCAACGCCGTGTTCAGCCGCATCTCCACGAGGTACAGTGCGCGCGCTGAATGCATCTGCATACATGCGCACCATACACGCATACACACATGGTCACACATACACACTCACACACACACCACTTACACACTCACACACACACCAAACAGCATCTGTACCAGGTACCGCGTGCGTACCGTATTTGCCACAAACAGATATATGCATGTACATGCGTAGGATTCTGTAGCCTCATTTCTCAAGCTTATGACTCTGAGCTTGACAAATCGTCTCTGTTGTGCTCTAACAGTGCCCAGCTTCAGGGATGTATTCTGCTCTAATGTTTTCTTGAAAATCCTTGAACATATCTGCATGCTGGAAAGTTCCCTGGGAAGTGGTCAGATATCCTGTTGTCCTTGTAAAGGCAGAGGAAAATCAGGCAAACAATCAAAAAAAGCCAATACAGCACGGCAAATGAATTCAATTTTCTTGCCAACAGGCTGGCTTGATGTCGCTTAAAATCAAGTGCTGCCATATCAGTGGGCTGGTAGCATTAAAGAGTCGGACAGCTCAATGGTCCCCACTGTAATTCCACTGCCTAAAGTGACTGCAGAGTGAAGTGTGAACCTTTTTGGATGCAAAATATTTACACAGAAATGTGCCTCCATATTTAAGTTAACTTCACAGAAGTAGCCATGAGTTTTTTTTTTTTTTTTGTCTGTAAACATTGCACTTCTATCTTTTACATTCATCATACATTTCAAAATATAAAAAAAACTTTTCACATTTAAGAATAAAAATGTGCAATAATTTTAGCATAATTTAAATGAATGTATTTAATAAAGGTTAGAAATTGTATTGAACAGACATGGAGAACATGAACCTGAGTAGGGTGCCTACCATTGTAATGGCTTAGAGGTCGGGATGAAGTTTGGCTCGCTGCTGTTCCGCCTAGCATCACTGACCTCATTGCCTGAAGCTTTTCCCACTTATCCCCCCCCATACACACACACACACACACACACACACACACACACACACACACACGTTGTCTCAGTTTGACCCCATTCCTGAAGCCGAAGCTGAAGCCGGTGCTGTCTGCGGCTTCGCGCCTCTGCCCCGCTCTAAATTATAGATGCTCTGCTAGGCTGAGGTGGCGCTCCTGGCCCCTTGCTCTGCCCCATTAGAAGGGCCTCTTTAGGGCCCCTGGGGACCCGGAGCCTGGGTCTGCGCTGGAGCATCTCTGGCTGTGCACATCCTCAGCGCGGGGGGTCAGTGGGAGGGGCTAGTGGGCAGAAGGACAGAACAGCCCTCCCTACCTCACCATTTCATTGATCTGAAAAGAGTACTGACTGGTTTGGTCAGACTTCCGCAATATTGCTTTCACTTGTCCACACTCTATTGATCAGGTAAATGAAGGTGTCAGCTGTTTTTGGGACAAGGCTCTTGTTTTAGTCTGTGGGCCCTCTGACTAGGTATGTGTTATGTGTTTTTGAAGCCTGAAAGCTGTAGTGGAAACAATGCAGTATGGGTATTTGTTGGAAATTATACAGTGTCATGCACAAAGCAGAACTTCAGAAAACACTAGGCCGACCTGAAGGTTTGATGAGGGACCCGGTTTTGCCCATCGTGACTGTATACCTGTCCACCTGTATCTTTTGGACCCAAGTGATGAGAGTGTAGATAGAGTTAACTTCAGGAGTCAACGCCCAACCCCCCACTATCTCCCAAGGGGGGGTTCAAACTGGCTGGCTCCACATTGTTGACCTCCTGACCCCTTCCCTTTCCTTTCCCTAACTGCCTGCTTTTGCTGTCTTGGGGAGGGGCTGGGCTGGGCCGGGCCAGGCCGGGACAGACTGGGCCAGGGCAGGTTGGGCTTGGCTGGGCTGGGCAGAGTTGGGCTGGGCTGGGCCGGGCCGGGCCGGGCCATCCTGGGCCATCCTGTCCAGGGCGGGGCTCCATGCTCTGCTGTCCGCTCCCCGCTCCCTGCGCTGCCAGGAGCTCTCATAAAGGAGGGCTTTGTGTGCGTCAGAGGGAGGGAGTTGGGTTTCACTGGGAGCTCCTTCTGCGCAAGCCCTGCTGCTGGACAAGGGCTGATCTCTGTGTGTGTGTGTGTGGGTGCGTGTGCGCGCTTGCGTGTTCATGTGCATGAGTGAGTATGTGTGGATGTATGCACACTAGTGTGTGTATTGTCATTTCTCGTGTGTGTGTTTCCGTTTCAGTGTCTGTGTGTGTGTATGTGTATGTCTTACAGAGTGTGTTTGACCTGGGTGATGACAGCGGAGATGGCAGAGAGAACACATCTGATATATCCATTAACCATGGGGGTTTATGAATTATTTGCAAGCAGGAGAGAATGGGTCTCTCCTCTCTGCACTGCTATACAGTTTAGGTTTCAGGAGAGTGGATCTGTGTGTGTGTGTGTGTGTGTGTGTGTGTGTGTGTTGTGCTTTGTGCTTCTGTGCATATGTGTGTGTATGGGCATGCATTCGTGCGTGCATATAAGTGTGTGTGTGATCGTGTGCAACCATGTAGTGTGTGTGCACGCGCAAGAGTACATGCATGTTCATCCCTGTGGGTGTGTGCTTCTATGCTTGCGTGTATTTGTGCATGCTTGTGTGTGCGCGTGCGTGCGTGTGTGTGTGTGCATGAATACATGTGAGATTGTGTGTGTGTGTGCGTGCGCTTGTGTGTGCGTGCGTGCGTGCATGTGAGAGTGTGTGTGCGTGTGTGTGTGAGAGAGAGTGTGTGTGCATTTGTGATTGTGTGTGTGCGTGCGTGTGTGATTGTGTGCGTGCGTGCATGTGAGTGTGTGTGATTGTGTGTGTGCGTGCGTGCATGGGAGAGTGCATGCATATGTGTGTGTGCATGTGAGAGTGTGTGCGTGTGTGATTGAGTGTGTGCGTGTGTGTGTGAGAGTGTACGGGTTTGCATGTGCATGCGTGCATGTGAGAATGCGTGCGTTCGTGTGTGTGCATGCATGTGAGAGTGTGTGTGTGATTGTGTGATTGTGTGTGTGTGTGTGCATGTGAGTGTGTATGTGTGTGTGTGTGTGTGTGTGTGTGTGTGTGTGCGTGCGTGAGTGCATGTGAGTGCATGTGTGTGTGCGTGTGTATGTGAGAGTGTACGGGTGTGCATGTGCGTGCCTGGATGCGTTTGCACATGAGCTCACCAGTGGCCCGAATTGATTATTGAATGATTGAAGCAGACAAACAGCGAAGTTAAGAGGTGGCTACTTATTAAAACATGAGTGGAGGCCTGTGGGATAGCAAAAATCCACTTCGCTCATTCCGGGAGCCTCTCCCACCCCCCACCCCCCGCCTGCGTTTTAGCTTTAAAAAGATTGCTTATTCACCCGACCCGTCTCATGCCAGCATCGCCCTGGAGCAAAGGCTGCTTGAGCCTCAGAGGCCCAGCTAGTTCTGTGTCACTGTGCTGTGCGATCACGTCAGACACTGGGGTGGCACTGAAAGCGTGAGGTTAAACTTGGGATTCTGTTATTGCGCAGCTTTTTCAACACGCTCAGCTGTAGGACGATTCTCAAGATGTAGAAACACAATATGCACTGAACAGTCCTGCCTCTCTCTCTTTTCTCTCTCTCTCTCTCTCTCTCTCTCACTGTATTACAACACAGGTGGTGGGGGGCAGTTTGTCTGACTTAAATTCTCAGGAATATATAATTCATCTGCTTATCTGTTCCGTGTGACACCGATGAGATATTGTTTGATACTTAAAATGTGAAATAGTTTCAGGAACTACATTTTGCTTTCATTAAGCGTGAAACATGATTAAGATTTTAAACAGCAAAATTAATGCAAGGATGTACCAACATCTACACTGTGTATGTTTTGATGCATCGCGAGTGTACCAAGAATGTATCCATGCGAGATATGATCAGGATATCAGAATGGTAGCTTAAGCTTTATTGGTGTGATAGAAAAGTTCTTACTGTTCTTACTTGTTTGTCCTTTTGTTTTTCATCAAGATTAATTTGTCATTGTATTTATTTTTGCTGTCATTGGTTTAGTAATTGCTCCTAAATACAAATACAGTACAGGACAAAAAACTGTTGCATATGCTTGTGTAACAGTTACTAGCTAACGGTACTGAACATGATCTGTGTTACTGAACATAAGTGTTTGTGAATTTAGAATGATTTGAGCTACAATTAACTGTCAAACTCTGACCTCTTGGAACCACAGCAAAGCACAGTGATTGGTTCAGCTGGCTGAGGTTCTGGCAGCTCCACCCATAAGCGGAGTCATGAAACCTCACCACCCCATCGCTAGTGTGTGTGCGTAAAATGAGTACCCAACAGGAGTCGTTCCTTCTTTCAGCTTCTGACCACCTCACTTTCTGTCCTCTGCAGATTGCAGGAGCTCACAGTGTGCTCGGAGGACACGGTGGACGTCCACGACATCGAGCTCATACAGTACATTAATGTGGACTGCGCCAAGCTGAAGAGGCTGCTCCAAGGTAAGCGCTAACTGTGACCGTTTCCCAGCTATGTCTCACTACAGTCTTCCAGTTTATAATACATGTGGATTGAAGAACACCAGTGAATACAGTTAGTCAGTGTGCATTCTTTGTCTATATATGATTGCAACCAAGTTTTTGTGTTTATCACAATGTGAGTTTAGTGCCTTCTCTCTTCTCTTTTATGAATAACTCAGATTTAAGCAAACCTGTAGAAACAGTTCAGTTTATTACTTTTTATTTTATTTTATTTTTTTTTTTTTACAAGTTTGCCACTGCTTTTTATTGATTGTGAAATGATTATTTTTTCTCTCTCTCTCTCTATGCAGAAACAGTGTTTAAATTCAAAGCCCTGAAAAAGCCAGCACAGCTCAGTGTCATTAACAGTTTGGAAAAGGTGTGTTTCTCTCAATCTCTCATGTCAGTGCAACTCAGGTAGTCACTGTCCCCTTCTGGACTCACTGCTGTCACCTGGTGGTTGTACTTAGCTTTGTATTCAAGCTGCAGTGTTTATATTGAGCTTTGAAATCTCTGTAAAATATCAAGTCACTAGTTTACTTTAAATTCCACAGGCTTTCCTACAAGGTTGTTTGGAAGATCAAATAACTTTGTTAGGTAGGAAATCAGTTTAAGTATAATTATGTTATATATTACAGATGTATGTTACATTTGTTTTGCTCAGATTATGGAGCTGAAAAGTAGCTGTGCAAGATGTGAAGCTTTATTTCTTATGTTTGTGAAGCTGTACCTTCACTTTCTGTTTGGTTGATATTTGCTACAGTAGGTGCTGTAGGAGTAGTGTATAGAGGTGTCCTTCTCTGTGGGTGTTAAAACTGGTCTTTGTTCTTTTCTCGTCTCTTCTGCCACCTCTCTGCAGGCCTTCTGGAACTGGGTTGAAAACTACCCCGATGAGTTCACCATGCTGTACCAGCGTCCCCAGACCGACATGGCGGGTGAGTGCATGACATCAGTGGCCTGACTCTCGGCTTTTGTGATGTTGATTATTTTTTAAAGGCCCATTCCAGCTGAATTTTCTCCCTGATTTCACTCAAAGAAATACTCATAAAATGGAAACAGAGAGTGATGATGTAGGAGTTTATGGAACTAGTCTGAAAAGTAAAAGCTCTTGATTTGCTCAGTGCCTTCATGGACAGGGATATCTTCACCACATCTGTAATATATGCTTGAGGTTATGTTACTACATGTGGGAAATTAGTTGAGGATGAAGCCAGAAAATGTACTTTTATGGCCAAATCAAACTACAGCCCTGTAAAACAAGCACAGTGAATTACTCTTGAGACATGCTCTCCTGGAGATATCCTCCTTTAAGTAGACAAGCTGGCCGTGCATGTTTGATTGTGGAATACGCCTTGTATTGTTGCTGCCAGTAGCTACAGCTGTGTGAAGTTTGTTACATGACGTTGCTGTTTGTCTAGCAGCTGAGGTAAAGTTTAAGTGCATCACCATGTGGTTAAAAGCCTCGAGCTTCACATTCTGAGTCCAGTGGTCTGAACCCAGTCACTCACTACTGCCCCTAGAGGAAAGTACGTAGTGCAGCCTGTAGCAGCCCTAGATAGGATTCTACAGTCACCACATCTCGTGGTTCTCCAAACTTCCCAGAAACACCAGTGTGGGTGCAGGCTTCTGTCCTAGTCCAGCACTGCAGCACTGGATTTTGTTTTTACTTGGTCTTCAGTCAGTTTGTTTCAGTGCTGGAATTTGACAAAAGCTGACACCCCCACTGGTCCTTCTGGGATAAGATTGGACACCTCCACAGTATCCAAGGCAATGGGGGATCCATCCGTGTCAGAGGGGCCCTGGATGAGTTGCTGGACTGAAGCAGTGAGCATGTGGAGTGACCGTTTTTCTGTCTCCATCTTTGTCTTTGTCCCCTCCCAGACTGTGCAGAGAAGCTGTTCGACCTGGTGGACAGCTTCGCGGAGAGCGCCAAGCGGAAGGCGGCGGTTTGGCCCCTGCAGATCATCCTCCTCATCCTCTGCCCTGACATCACACAAGACATCACCCAGGATATCTCCAGAGAGGCGGTGGAGGAGAGCAAAGTCAACAAGGTGAGACATAACACACACGCATACAAACACCCACACAGCACAAGACACACACAGTAATGCTCACATATTCAAGCCTGTGGTTTCAAACTCATACACAGATGTATACATTATACTGGCATACTCACATTCATATGCTCATACATGCGCACATACTCACGCGCATTCACACACACACACTCACATGTTGATACTGACATTCATATGCAGACTCTAACACACACACACACACACACACACCTGCACATTCATATATCTGGTTTTGGGGTGCAGTAGGGTGATGGGGGGGGGGGGTAGAACTGGTTTGGGTGGGTCAGCAAAGTACAGGCAGGCAGAGGAGTGAGGGGCAAGTCTGGGGGGCAGGTGAGGTACATGGACATGCTGAGCTGAGTAGGGTGTCCTACGGGGGGCGCTCTCTCCCTCCCCGCAGAAGCTGTTCCTGGAGAACCTGCGCAAGGCGTTGGCAGGCCACGGGGGCAGCAAGCAGCTGACGGAGAGCGCAGCCATCGCCTCTGTCAAGCTCTGCAAGGCCTCCACCTACATCAACTGGGAGGATCACTCCGTCATCTTCCTCCTGGTGCAGTCCATCGTCATGGACCTCAAGGTGAGGCCCACACCAACCCCACACCCTTCCCTCAACCCTCAGCTTCAGCCTTTTTCTCACTCTTGGCCCTTAGCTTTAGCCTCAGCATTAGCATTTCCTTTTGGCTTTGCCGTAGTCTGAGCCTCACTGGCAATAGCCAAATGTACTATTATGTGGGGCAAAAAAACGGAATTATGGTGAAAACTGCTACATCTTTTGAAAGTGGATTTTACTAAAGGGTTAGATGTATTTTGAAATAAAAGTATGGCCGCACCAGTTTTCTCCTAAAGAATCAGACTGAGGTTACAGTCAGTAGAGTTTGCATTGCTGTTTGGTCGTTGTTGAACCCTTCCTGGTCTCCCTTCCCATCAGGCACTGCTCTTCAACCCAGCCAAGCCCTTCTCACGAGGGGCGGGAAGCCAGAGCGCAGATGTGGACCTCATGATCGACTGCTTTGTTTCCTGTTTCCGCATCAACCCTCACAACAACCAGCACTTTAAGGTCAGTATATAACTAAAACAACCGGGGGTCAGCATATAACGCAGTCAACAATCAGTGTCTGAAGGCCAGTACAGGGCAGCGATTGAAGGTTAGTCTATAACCCACACTATACTACAACCAGCACTGTTACCTTAGTCTATAACTCATACAGCAGCCAGCACGTTAAGGTTACTCTGTAAACCATAAAACAACAAGTTTCCTCCCAGGTGTAAACATGATGAGGGAATCTTGGATGAGGTTAGAGATACTGCCCTCTCTGTTCAGCAGAGGTCGATTTATTGCGACCATCTATGTTATTTTTACCTTTTTTCTTTTGGAGTGACAGCAATAATGATTATAGTGGTGTAACATGTAGCATGCTCATTACAGGATCTCATAGTTTACACAGCTGATGTGTAGCAACCTTTGGGGATGACGCACGGCAGCCATTTTGTGTCTTGGCTTAGTGGGAAGACAGCTGGATAGCCACATCCCTGTGCTTGCTGTGTTGCTCTGTGCTAAGCTCTGTCACATCGTGACTCCTCCCATAGGTGTGTCTGGCCTCCTCGTCTCCACCCACCTTCCACTTTGTCCTGGTGAACTCCCTACACCGGATCATCACTAATGTAAGAGAGCCCGATCACACACCCAACAGTCTGCTACAGTTTACTCTTAGACACACAGACACATCCATGCTCGTACACACGCAGACACACAAACACATTTATACACACAAGAATGCATGCATGCACACTCACACACACACACTTGCACACAATATACCATGGTGTGCAAACACAGTCTGCACATTCCACCACAGTGGGCACATATGCACAGATGTGTCTCCAGCACGGGTCTCACACACACATGCATGCACACACACACACACACACACACACACACACACACACACACACACACACACACACACAATATATACACAAAAGCAGACACACACTCATACAAGCTCACATACTCTTACACACATATACACACGTGGCCACACACTCTCACAAACGCACACACACGCCTGTGCAGTCCCACAGTGGCAGCACACAGGGCACAGACAACTCCTTGCATACAGAGTGGGCACAGAACAGTGCGGGCATTTGAGATCTCGGGCGTGGCACAGAGCGTCCTCAGAGAGGCATCTGTCTTCGGGCGGGCCGTGGTCCCTCCCAGATCACATGACTTCCAGCGCGAGTCCACGCCGCTCTCGCGCAGGGTCCTAATCAAGCACTTATCACAGACTCCAGCTGGTGACATCACCGTCTGTAATGGGCTTTAAATAGATCCGTCTGCTGCTGCTCTCCAGTTGTAGTCAATAAAGAGGAAGTCCTGCAGACACTGGAGTGTGTGCATGCGTGTGCCTGCGCGTGCATGCGTGTGTGTGTGAGTGTGTCTGTCTGTATGAATGAGAGAGACTGTATGCGCGAGTGTGTGTGTGTGTGTGTGTGTGTGTGTCTTTACATAGAGGGATTTTTGTTTGTGTACATGTGTACTTTTACTGTGCGATTGTGAGAGAATGTGTGTATGCATCTAGTGGTGTGAGTGTGTGATAGAGAGAGGGAGAGAGACACACTGTGCATGCATGAGCGTTTTTACATACATGGTGCTCACTGGGGCTGCAGTTCATGCTCTCTCATCCTGAATAGCCCCATCCTGCTGAGCTGCTTCCTGATCGGACCGTCCCACAGCCAGACGGCTCTGAAGCTTTTTGTTCCTCCCTGTCTGAGTCTCAGGGCTGGAGAGAGAGAGAGAGGAGCGTCCCACTCCTCTCCCCCCAAATTCCAGATAGACAGACCGGGGGGATTCACACCAGTGTCTCCCCACACCCCACACTCTCCACCCCTCTGTTGTACACCAGGAAATGGCTGTTCAGTGTCTGTCACTGATTTCCCCACCGCCTGTAAAAGGAAGAAATTGAGAAGAGACAGCGATTCATAAAAAAAAAAAAATATATATATATATATATATTTCCATATATGAAAGTCTCTGTCAAAATGTCTCATGTCAGACTCTGTCAAAATACACATGAAAAAGCTAATAAGCCCACATTTTGGCTAGTTACTCTTTTTCAGAGTAAGCCCAAGTATATTACAACATTGTGTTAGCTTTAATAATATTTTTATGTATGCTTGAAAATGTGTTTTTAAATATTTGTAAAATGTATATTCCTTGTGCAATAAATAAGTAGTGTGTTTAATTTATTTTTAGCTAGGTTCATAGCGATTTTTGGACAGTGTACTTGATCTGTTTTTTCAGGCCTTTCAGTTAAGTTTGTCCTTTCTCTCTCTCTGTACAGTCTCCCCTGGACTGGTGGCCGAAGATTGACGCGGTGTACTCGTATTCGGGCGAGCTGCGCACCATGTTTGCGGAGACGCTGAGTCGCGTGATGCAGGGCTGCAGCGCGCATGCCCCTCTCCGCATGACGCCGGTGAGTTCCCGCCCTTATGCCCCTCTCTCTCGCCCCCGCCCCCCCCTTTCCAAAAGGTCCCCATCTTCTCTCTTACATGTACATGTACACGCACACGTGTATGTATGCCTGTGCTTGTGTGTTTGTAAGCATGCACACAAGTGAGGTGTGTTTGTCTGAATGTGCAGATGCTCACAAACACACACACACACAAACAAACAGACTTAGGCAAACACATCTCACCCATGCACACATGCATTCTCACACACAAGCACGCTCGCACACACACACACACACACACACACACACACAACACACACACACAGACATGTTTCTGACACGTGATTGGACCATGGATTTTAACACAGTGTCCTTGAGCTGGAGAAAAAGCTCCTTTCCCTCAGAATGCTCGAGCAGACTGACAGCCCGTCCACCTCCCTAAAACATAGGCCCGTCCCCCTGCCCACCCCTTTCTCTGAATGGAGAGCTCATTTCTCCAGCCTGAGAGCACTAAAGGCTTTACTCCTTGCCACCTTGCCTTCAGATGTCCTCACAGAGAATGTGCAGAGCCTTCATGTGACTGCAAGCTTGGCCTGCACTAGCTCTTGCCCCCGAGGCTCATGGGATTTGTAGTTTTGGTAGACTTATGGCTGTGTGTGGATGGCCTGATGGGCCATGTCAGTGAGAAGCATTTTCCTAGGGTTACGCTCCAGACAGCCTGAACTTTCTCTGGGCTGATGGAAGTGTGTTTTTATTTTTTTTTTTTTTTAGGAGACATTTTTATTTTAGATGACAGGAGTGACGTGTTTCCTTATTTTCATCCTACTCCCTCTCCACCCCTCCGCTGCCTGTTCTCTGCGCCTGTCCACTTTCACCTCTTCTGTTAGATGCCAGAGGGTTTACTACGGCCAGGGTTTTGTTATGCCGAGGTACCTGCTTCTCTGACGGCATTGACTTTGTGGTGCTTTGTCTTCTTGTCTGCTTCTTTTTTCCTTTTTTTGTTTCTTTTTCTTTTCCTCTTATTTTCACCCTCCCTTTCCCTCTTTATTTTCTGTTTTTTTTTTTCTTTTACTGGCTGCTGTCGCTCTCTCTCTCGATCAGATGCCAAGCAGTCACTGTTTTGCATGGCAGTGGGCCTCTGTCGCTGTACGTAAGTACTGTATGACCAACCCCCACCCCCAGCCCCCTCCGCTTCCACAGGAAAGAGCCCGTCACTGGCCTTTTCTGTGTCCAGTTTACACCCACACACATGCGCGCACTCAGACACACACACACACACAACACACCACACACACATGCACCCACACACACACGCGCGTGTGCACGCACGCACTTAGACACACACATGTGTGCACACACACGCATGCGCATATACACACGCACACACTGATACACACACACACACACGCACACACGTTTGCACACACATGTGCACACACATGCACACACACAAGTGCGCACACACACGCACACACGTGTGCACACACACACACACACGCACACACATACCCAGGCGTGACTCCTCCCCTCGTCTCTCCATTTCTTCCGCCCCTGTGCTGGCTCACTGTAGCATGCCGTTGCGGCCCTTTGTTTTTTTTTTTTTTTTTCCAGTATTTTCATTCCTTGTTTTATTTTTTTGTAACTGTGGTTTTTGCTCTCAGAGAGAGAGAGTCTCAGTTTGCCGAATGAGTATGGGCTTGGATTGGATGCCCCCAAGCCCACCTCTGCTTCAACCCGTACCCCATGTCCCCGCTCCCCCCTCCCCCTCCCCCAGAGGTCATTTGCCCTGAGGTGAAGTTACACTGCATCTCTCCCTATGTGGCGCTGTTCTCTGTTCTCTATCTCTCTGAGATGAGGGTTTTGTTGCTTTTTGCTTTCCGTTCCGTCCTCTACAGAGCACACCTGCTCCAAACACTCTGGCAGCAGGGGGAACGCTGGTGGCAGGATCACCTGGGCAGTGTGTCCTCTGCACCCATAAGCCAAACTGGATGGTCATGATGAGGATGCAGAGAGACACAAGGGAGACAGTGGAGGGTTTTGGTGTGGTACGGTTAGAGAGCTCGGCTCATAACTCGGAGGTTGCAGGTTTCATTTCCAGCTCTCTCGCTGTACTCCCAAAGTACTTCCACCCATGCAGTAAACCAGCTGATGCTAATGCTATTTTCTGGAATTAGAATTAATATTCAAGAATCAGAACATTAGAATATTAGTGCTAGAATTAGAATTAACTGAAAATGAATTCTAATTCTAGCAGAACTCTTCAGCCAGGTCAGGGAACTGATTAGTTAGATCAGCTGGTTCAGTCCTTTGATGGAGCAAATGGATGGTGGTGCTTCTGTCCTCTGGAGCTGGGGTATCTACCTCTGAATTGAAAGTCTTCAGGAAAATATCTCGCTGTATAAATGGGTAGTGTACAAACATGTAAGCTGTGTCAGTCACACTGAGTGCGTCTTCTGAATGCCGTCAGTATAGGTGAAATGGAAATGTCTGTGTTCTCCTGCCTGCAATGAGTCCAATGTGGATTGACAGGAGGAGTTTTAGGGAGTTGCTCACACCAGAGCTCTTTGGTTAACCTTGCAGTCTGAGCAGAAACCCTAAAATTAAAGTTCGCAATCCTTAAATCTGTAAATACTGAGTTCTGTACCCTAAATGTCTGCGAAATGGGCCCAGTAGTATTCTCCTTAATTGCTGAAGGTTCTCACTAGCTGTCCATTGTGACAGAGTGCAGACGCTCTGTGTATGTGTGTCTGTGACATACCAGAGTCTTCTGCCACCAGCTGAGCCATTTTTCAGGATCTGAAACTCGGTATTTCCTGATTAATTTAGGAAAGTTAAATCCCTGCGTGGGGCTTGAAGCACATGGCCGTCAAGGGTAATCCACATAACGCGGTGCTCCGTGAGGCCCATGCTCGCCGAGCTTCCTGTCCAATCGCCGTGCAGCTGTGATGTTTGGACGTGTTCCATTGGGCAGAGCTGGAACGCCCGTGAATGAGCACGGAGAACTAAACATGGACTCGGCATGAGCCCAGACAGTCTGAGTCTGGAGACATCTCAGAGACACTCTCGCCTTACAGTGAGTGGCTGTTCTCAGATGGTAATCAGATCGCCACACCATGGATGTTACAACTCTCAAGTGTTCCATGCAAGTGTTTTTCAGTCTGCAATATCTGCCTTCACCCATGGAGCTCTGGCCTTCACCTTAGACCTGGCATAACTAGGGCAATGTAATTGGGCGGAAAATGATGGTAACATGCCAAAAATTCAGTGGATTTACTGCTCTGAACTGCATTGCTGTGGCTAGGCTTATAGCAAAATGGTGCAAGCGTTGAATATAAGGCTACCTGTAGTACTGCAGGCAGACCACAGTCTAGATACTGTAACCGATACATGGCAGTAGATAGGAATGTAGAATGAGGAAGGAAAATAATAATTGATGGTTTAACTTTTTTTAGGACTCTTTGTAAATGGAGGCGCTTCGTTTTGATGAAGGGGGGTGGGGTGAGAGGGAGATCGAGTGAGACGGTACGCCCTAGCTGAAGCAGTCATGGGCTTAGGCTACACAGGAAATAAGAAATGTTTTATGTTTGGTTTATGCAGCCATTTTTTAAGGCCTGAGAACATCACCCTCATGGTTGGGGTTTTGGAGCTGTTGGCATTCGTCTGCATATGGTTGTATGGTTTATGGTGTATTATCTCTGGTGGCTTCGCTTATATGGCTATGGTGGAACCACAGAGCAGTGTGGGACTGGGCATGTCCCATTGGTGGGGGAGGAGGGGTACTATCTTCCTGTCTCATGTCCCACCTTCCCGTTTCATGGCCGTGGCCCCCAATGCACCCATGAAATCGTGACGTTTTGTTTGGGGAGCATCATGTGACTCCATGACCCATTTGGACCGTGACCCTTTCTGACCTCCCCATGCCATTGCTGTTGCTTTGGGTCTCTTCTCTTTGTTCTGAGCGCTCCGGACCAGAAACGCGCTTCTGGAACCAGAGTGGGGGCCTCAGGGCCTGTCTGTGTCCTTATCGCCCTCCTCTCCCAGTCTCTGTACCTGTTTCCTTGCACACTGCCCCGTCCTGCTATTCTCGATGGAAAAAGATGTGAAAAATGATCTCTCTCTTTCTCTCTCTCTCCCTCTCCACCCCCCTTCCACCTTCCCTTCTCTTTTGTTTTTCTTTCTTCCCCCTCTCTCCTTGTCTCACTACCTCTTGTTCTTTTACTCTCATTCTCCTTCCTTCTCTTACTTTCTTTTCCTCTCTTTCTCTGTGCTTTCTCCCTCCCCTCCTTCTTCCTGTTCTCTCTCCTTATTCTCCTTCTCCCTCTCTCTCACACCTCTCTTCCTCTTCCTCCTCTCCATCTCTGTTTCTCCCTCCCCCCGCCCCCTTCTCTTTCACACTCACAGAGCCTCACCTTCAAAGAGAAAATGACCAGCCTTAAATTCAAAGAGAAGACCACAGACCTGGACACCAGGAGCTATAAGTACCTGCTGCTGGCCATCGTCAAGCTGATCCACGCTGACCCCAAACTCATGCTGCATGTGAGTCCTGCCTCAGCCTGGTTGCTGCTCTCACCATGTCCCCTTTTTCTATCATACATTAAACTGTTCTTATATTATATATGTATCATATTATATTACAAAGTGTGTCAAGCAAATAATGAGACTAATGCTGCAATTCAATTTTAATCAAGAAAACTAAAGATTCGGCAGCCAATTTGTCCAATTTCACCAAAGACTTGGATAAGCCCAGTATAGTTATGTAATAGCCACACATCGTATAACACTGTATAGACGGGTCAATTCATAGCATCCAGAAAGCATGACAGACAACACGGTTACACACAGATCACATGTAACACCCATTTCATCCAATCACATCTTAAAAACAGTAAGCAAACGACTATCACCCACACAAAGGAACACTGTTCCTAAGCATTGTCCACTTTCTCTCACTCATTAAATAACATGGAGTGTCCATTCCTGGCAATATTTTCCAGGTTCAGCCAGTATTCCTGAACATTTTAATCTCTTTCGTGGAAGAAAGTAACTTTAAAATTTACAAATGATTCAGATAGAATGAAATGGTACTAATTCTACTGAAGATTCCGGGAAATTTCCGCTACATTTTTTGATTTTTTGAATGGGACCTGTTCTGGTGTGCCAGTATGAAATGTTTTGCAGAGAAAGTATGAGTGAACTGGCATTGGTGCACACAGCAGAGGAGCCATTGTAATCAGAGGAAACATAACCCTGGACACAGACCAGCCCCTCAGGACTGGAGCTGGCCACCCCCACTTTAACCTTTCTCCATTGAGAACAGAGCAGTGCCAAATTTATCAGAAACTCTAGTCAAGGACTGAAGTGTGTGTTTTGTTTTTTTTGGCTCCTGTGATTTTTCTTGGCTAATGTGAATTTACAGTGTACTTCAACTTGTTTTTCACACGTGGAAGAGATTTTGTTGAGTTTCAGGGGATTACCTTTAATCTGCTGGACTGGGTGAGATTTTTGCAGATTATCCCAGCATTAGGATCATTGCTGAGAGTCTGATTATGAGGGACTTGTTGACTTTCCCCATGTGATTTCTGGCCTGGGCTGTCAGTGGGATCAGGGCTGCACCATGCTCTGCGACATGTCCCCATGCATTTTAATGCTTGTGAAATGCAGACCGGCTCCATACTCTTTCTGAACTCCTTGGGAACATTTCATTGCCATTGTTGCCTTGGCTTGCTCTCAGACGGTTTCAGGCCTGGGATCAATTGTAAAGCTGCACTGTGACAACTTGTTGTAAAAAGTGCTGTACAAATAGAATTGAATTGAATTGAACTGAAATATGGACCTTAAGTGAGTGTGCGTGCATGTGTGTGCGTGTGTGCGTGTGTGTTTACACATCCGTACATGTACATATGTGGTCATATATGTCTCTTTTTGTGTATGTATGTGTTAACGTGTGTGTGTATGCGTTGATGTGTGTGTGTGTGTGTGTGTGTGTGTGTGTGTGTATATGTCCGCACATCACATGCGCATATATGGTCACATATATATGTGTGTGTGTGTGTGTGTGTGTGTGTGTGTGTTAATGCATGTGTTTGTGGTTCTGCAGAACCCGGGGAAGCAGGGTCAGGAGATCCAGAGCAGCACGGCAGAGCTAATCACAGGTCTTGTCCAGCTGGTCCCTCAGGCCAGCATGGGGGAGATCGCTCAGGAGGCCATGGAGGTGAGACACACCTGCTCTGCACTGTGTGCCTGTGTGTGGAGCAGAGGAGGAGTACCTTCCCTCCTGCCTCCGCACTCACTGTGACCTCTTTCTCACTTTTTTTACTATCCCACTAAGTTTTCTCTTGTTCCATCTCCCCATCTCTCCCTCTTTTGCACTCACTCTCTGTCCACATGATTGTATACACATTGTCAATGCCGTGGCCCAGTTACTGATTTAGACTCTTAATGATGTCTTTTCCTGGGCAGGCTTTGTTAGTCTTGCATCAGCCAGAAACCATTGAGCTGTGGAACCCGGATGCACCTATTGAGACTTTCTGGGACATCAGGTATGAGAGTGTGGATGGTTACTTTGTAGCTCAGAATGGGGAGGGATGTATCCGTTCCCAAGGTGACATCATAACTGGGGGTGTGACAGCATTTGATGATGGTGATGTCATAGCTCATACGGAGCATGGTGTGACTCTACTCATGATGATGTCACAGCTCACATGGGGCATGGTATAACAGTGCAAATGATGATGTCATAGTTCATATGGAGCACAGTGTGACAGTGCTAATGATGATGTCATATCTCAAATGGAGCACGGTGTGACTCTGCTAATGATGATGTCATAGCTCATATGGAGCACTGTGTGACTCTGCTAATGATGGCTCATATCTCTGCAGCTCCCAGGTCCTGTTCTTCATCTGTAAGAAGCTGATTGGACACCAGATGATCAACAGCACAGAGATTCTCAAGTGGCTGCGGGAGATACTCATCTGCAGGAACAAATTCCTCCTCAGGAACAAGGTGAGGCCCAAAGCATTGTGGGCAATGGAGTGTTGGACAGTGTGTATACATGATTTTAGTTCAACTCTAGAAAGAAGTTGCTCCTAGGAGGTTGCAAACAAAAACAATTATTTTGACTGATTTGATATTTGTGTGCTGATGAAGTAGATGGTAAAACATATTTTTGAGTGGCATTTTTAGACCTGGCACCATCATTTCTTAGTCAGATAATAAATTTGTTGGAATCTTAAAATCTAAAGTCTGATATCACAACTGTAACAGGTAAAAGAAAGACTCCAAAGGGAAGTTGTTACAGGCAATGAGGGCTGTATCTGTTTGGATTTTAATCACTAAATTAGCCCAATCATTTTAACATTTCATGATGAGCCCGTGAATGACAGCTAAAGACTGTTGTCATTTCTGCATGATATTAAAATTTTTACCATGTCCAGATCTATGATTAGATCAACAATGGTGTATGCAACTAATCAGCTCATTACACTGCCAATTACAATTTGCTAATTAGTGAATGAAACTAATTAGCTAATTGTAATTGGTAGTGTAAAGATCTACATGCAAATCAGTCTTTCAGGAGGGAGTTTGCTCACCCCTGCTGCACAGTATAGGGGTGCAGCCTGTGTTTCTGGGGTCTCATGTGCTTCTCTCCGCCTCTCCACCCCCCCAGGAGAGCGCCACCCTGGGCAGTGGGATCCCCATCTGTCGGCAGGCCCAGACCAAGCTGGAGGTGTGCCTGTACATGTTCCTGTGGAGCCCGGACATGGAGGCCGTGCTGGTGGCCATGTCCTGCTTCCGCCACTTGTGCGAGGAGGCCGACATCCGCTGCGGCGTGGATGAGGTCCCCGTGCAGACCATCCTGCCCAACTACAACACCTTCATCGAGTTCGCCTCCGTCAGCAACATGATGTCCACAGGTGTGTGCTGCTCACAGCCTGGCTTGCTCTTACCTGACTGTGAAAGTGTTCGTCAGTATCACCATTGGCAATATCATTGTCATTATTCGCATTAGCATTGGCATCATTAGTGTTCCCGTCATTGCCATTGGCTTTGCCATCGTTAGCAACATCATTGTTAGCATTGTCGTCATTAGCATTGCCCTCATTAGAATTTCCATGTTTATTCACTTATTCACTGAGCTTGTTGATATTCCCCTATCTCCACAAAGTTGTCTAGGAATGGTTTCTGTTCCTTTCACAGAACTCATGTTGGTTTAAATCACCTCTTTCCAGGACAAGATTAAATGTTCATTTTTTGTACTTATGTCCTTCATGTACAGTTTTACGGTCCATGAAATATTCAACCCTCTCATCTGCTTGCCTGCCACTAGAGGGCAGTGTAACCTCATGTAAAGCTTGTGCTGACAGTTGCATAGGCTCTTATGTGCACTGAGGTTTTATGTGTCTTCCAGGCCGCACTGCCCTGCAGAAACGAGTGATGGCACTGTTGAGGAGGATAGAACACCCCACCGCTGGGAACACAGAGGTGAGAACTGGAGCGCCGTCTGGCTGTGTAGAGGTTTGTCCTGGAGGGCACTCCATCATGTTAGTCCGCAAACCATGATCACTTTGTCAGCATAAAACACTCGCTGTGGGTACTTGATCCTCACTTAGTTTGCTGTTAGAACGAAAAAAAAGCACTGAAAACAGTTCTATATCCTTACAGTTTCATCTTTGCTGCCAACAGCTATTTTGGAGGCACTCCTTGACCAAACTGCTATGCCCTGATATTTACAGTTTTGTTTTCAGATTTTGATATTTTCAGAAAAAATTGTGTTTTCAGGTGGGCCAGTCTCACTGTATATAAACAGTTGAGCTGTTCTTGTGTCCTTTATGTGCCAAAATTCCTCATTTGAATGCTGAACTGTTAAGAGAACACAGACTGGTGAGATCCAAGTAGAGATTACTTTCATAACCCTAAGAGGTTTCAGTGGACTGAATAACAACATTGTCAATAAAAAAGGAGGAAGTTAATATTTGATTTGTCACACATCACTGCTATGTGTTTACACAGGTATCTCCCCTAAATCATGATTTCATTTTGACCCTAATTTTACCGCAGTTCAGTTTCTGAAGTCACAAGATTAATGTGTCTCTGTATAATAAAATTTCAAACTGTTGGTGCTTTGTTGGAGACTTTCCATGAACCTTTGCATGGTTTTGCTGACTGACAGAGCTGTTTGATATTTAATATTTAACTTGCTCATGTACCTTTTGCCCACACCTACATACAAAACAAAACTTCCCTGCTAGTATATCTTTGAATACTGCTCTTACACTGTGTTCGAGGCGTTAGGCTACTGGGCAGGCACAAAAAATATGTGAACGGTCAGAAATTGGGATTTCACATAATGTTCTAGTTTCTTCCAACAGAACTCTCTCAAGCAATTTGAATTGGCAGTAATAACGTGGCTGAAACACGCTCATTCATCATCTCTTGTTTGGGTCATTTTAAGTTGTTTTTCCATTTGTTTAATTTAATGTTGTACAGTCAATTGTCGTCAAGCTCCATGCATTTTATTTCTGTGAAAGTACTGCCTCATTGATGGCTGCTGAACCCGTTTTTCAAGTCTAAATCTATTAAAGGGGTCCTGGAAAGACTGTACTGTAGTTCTCTTTGAGATGATGGTGTGGATAAGATGACTGAGCAACATATAGTAGTTTGTTCTTATTTTGATGTGGGCGTTTAGCCTCAGGGCCTATGTTCATAAAGAATTTCAGATTAGGAGTGCTGGTCTGGGATCAGTTAGGCCATTTTAGCTCAGATAGGGCTGTTTGAATATGGACAGGGGAGACCTGATCCACGATCAGTGCTCCAGCTCCTAATATGGGCCCTCTTTGGTACATCAGACTTGCTGTTTGATGTCCGAGGTGTATGATTGTGACCTCTCTCACGCTAATGCTAATCGTGTCCTCCTACTTGCAGGCCTGGGAGGACACGCACGCAAAGTGGGAGCATGCCACAAAATTAATTCTTAATCATCCAAAGACAAAAATTGAAGACGGACAGGTAAGGATGTATCAAATAGTTGTGTGTTTGTCTGCAATTGAGTGTGTGGGCGTGGGCGTCCTTGTGCATGCGTGTGTGAGTGTGCATAAATGCTCCTAAACTACAGATGGAGGGAAGTTTAGGCTGTGCTGGGTGTGTGTGCGTGTGTGTGCGTGCATGTATGTGTCTGTGTGTATGTACCTATGTGTGTCTGTGTGTGTGTTTAAGTGTGTATAATTAATTGTGGGAGTTTACTGTTTGTGTTACGCAGGAGTGGATCAACATGACGGGGTTCCTGTGCGCCCTCGGCGGGGTTTGCCTGCAGCAGCGCAGCGTGCCGGGCCTGGCCACCTACAGCCCCCCCATGGGCCCCCTGAGTGAGCGCAAGGGCTCCATGATCTCCATGGGCTCCAGTGAGGGCAACGTGGAGACGCCCCTCAGCAAGTTCCTGGACCGGCTGCTTTCGCTCATGGTGTGCAGCCATGAGAAGGGCCTGCAGATCCGCACCAACGTCAAGGACCTGGTGGGCCTGGAGCTCAGCCCCGCGCTCTACCCCATGCTCTTCAACAAGCTCAAGAACAGCATCAGCCGCTTCTTCGACGCCCAAGGCCCGGTGAGTGGGCCAGGGCCTTTTATCTTGCTCCTCCCCCTCTGGGTCAGTCAGTCAGTCAGTGAGTCATTCAGTGAGTGAGTCAGCCAGCCAGTCAGTCAATGAGTCAGTCAAACACCCAGATCATAAGAATTTAGAAGACTGACTGATTGGACAATCTGACTCACTCAATATCATGAATGCTGTATGGTGTTTCTGCATGAGCCAAAGTTATTTTTCTCTTGGGCTGACACCCGTTGTGATCACAGAAATTTTAGTTGTGTAAAATATAAATGTCTCCTTTGAATAGTCATGCATGTTTGTGCTTTTGCTGCTGCTTTCTGCACCGTATACAACATGCAGACATGTAAATTCACAGACTTTGCTGTGATAACCGTCAAAAATAACAGATATTCATCAACACCTACCCAAACGAAGAACATCTCATTCGAAAGCATGGTGGTATTTTTGCTTGTTTGCTGTTAAACCGGATACATCAAAGTAATATACTTTTTTTTTATCAACTTTTGTATTTCACACACAAGAAAGGGGATAACAGAAGAGGGGGAGGGGTTAAAAAGACAAATACTAATAACATCTGGAAAACAACTATAATACAAAGAAGTACCAACAGGTGTTTAAATACCATCAGACAGATTCTTGACTGTATAGGGGAGAAGGAAAAAAATTATAATAACTAAATCAATAAATGCAATATGTCGAGAAATGTACATAGTTAATAGCAATTTTTACACAGTAGATGATCAGAACAAATTAGTTACTTTCACATATTATTTAGTGTTAGCAGCAGCAATGCTGATTATATGTCTATGTAACAATTACAGCAATGCAGCTAAAATGCCGATGGATGTGACATCTGATATACCATGTGTATGTAATTATTCTGATAACATCTGACAAACTGCATCTCAGGTTTGTATGGCTGAGGAGCGGGCAACTGAACGTTCTGACAAAATAATGTTTTTAAATTGATTAATCCAAAATCCCAATTAAGTGCATCAGGGTTCACCCATGAGGACAAAATAGTTTTTTTTGGGCAGCTGTTATTGCTGCCTGAATTATTTTCCTATCTCGTACTATTAGGGAGAGAGTGAATAGGGCAGTCAATAAATAACAACTTGGACTAAAGGGAAGTTCATTATTAACCAGATCTGACAGGGTAGACAGTATCATGGACCAAAAAGGTGCAACACTGGGACGTTCCCAGAACATATGCATATATGTGCACACACATCTGTTACAGTTGGGTGAGGGAATCGGTTTCATTTGGCAGCATCTTAAAGGAGTGGTATAGGCCTTATGCATAAGTTTGTAATGCATGAGCTGATGGGCTGGATTTTTTGAGGAAGAGAATCTGTTTGTCCACACTGAGTCCCAGAGACTGTAGTTCCTGAAAAGGGTCCATGTCATTATACATGTCCTTTAACATTTTGATGCCTTTATTTGCCCATGAGTGACAGTTGAAATGTTTAAAGTCACACAAAATATAATAGTTGTTCCAAATAGGGGATGGATAACAAATTTACTTTTATGACCAAGGAATTTTTGACAGTATTCCAAACATGCAAAGAGTTTGCTATAATTGGACCAACTCTTTGTCTGGCAGACCTTGGCCGAATGTAATTTACTTTTTGAACATCAAATAAACATCCCCTTCCTCCATCGCAAATGCCTTAGTAATACAATATTATGGAAAATAAGCCACATATTTAACCCTTTATTTTGGCTTCTTTTTATTCACTCATCTCAAATACCACCTTTCAGCACCTTGCTACATGGAGTTTTGTTTTACAGATCTGATTGCAGTAGATATGATTATCCAACAGTCATGTAAATACTAACAAAAAAAAACCTCCTTTCCCTGCTCAGGTCCCCATTAATGACACCAACACACAGTTTGTGGAGCAGACCATTGCCATCATGAAGAATCTTCTAGATAACCACACAGAGGGCAGCTCTGAGCACCTGGGACAGGCTAGCATCGAGACCATGATGCTCAACCTGGTCAGGTAGGCCACACCGCGGCTGCTCTCTGTTGTTTAGAGCTACATCGACAGCTTTGTTTGGAGCTGGTGATTTTCTGCAGTCAGGCTATCCAAGTGTAGTCAAAAGTTTCCCTCATCCTTCTGCAGCCCTCTCTCTGTCCCTCTTTCCACCATCCTGTCTCCTCTCTCCATCCTTCTTTTCACCATTTTCATCCATCTCTCCACCTGCTCATGTACCACGAGGCCATTGTGCTCCACAGTTTAGAGCTACAAGTGGCCGCCTTTCTGCTGTCAGGTCGTCAAAGTTGTGCAAAATGTTTCCCCTCATCCCTCTCTCTGCAGGTATGTGCGTATCCTGGGCAACATGGTGCATGCCATCCAGATCAAGACCAAGCTGTGCCAGCTGGTGGAGGTGATGATGGAGCGCAGGGACGACCTCTCCTTCTGCCAGGAGATGAAGTTCAGGTGGGGGCATCGCCCATCCTAACCCCCTAATGAGCCTGAAAGCCCCTCCCCCTCCTCTGGCCCTGTGTGGGCACCCTTAGACCCCTTTAGTCATCTATTCTCTAACCCTGTAAAGGTTAGAAAAAAAGAATACTATGGGGGAGATTTGTCTAGTTCATGAAAACATTTAAGTAGATGAACTATTTTCTTTTCAGGTTCAGGTCTGTTGTGAAAACAAGGGGGCATAGATTTAAGCCAGTTAGGGTTTAAATCCAAAATGAACAGAAGGTATTAGTTTAGTGAGAGAGTTATCAAGGCTTTGAACGGCTCGCCAGGTCATGTAATAAAGGCATAGGACTTTGAGGTGTTCAGCTCCAGGCTTGACACAGCGTTGGGTACCCTGTGGGCTATGGGTGAATGATGAGCCTAATTGTGCTGATTGGCTTACTCTTGCCTATGTGTTTTCCTTATTTTAACCAGACTTTGCATTTCTCACTCTTCTCAGGAACAAGATGGTGGAGTACCTGACAGACTGGGTGATGGGAACATCAAACCAGGCTGCGGACGATGACGTGAAGTGCCTGACGAGGGACCTGGACCAGGCCAGCATGGAGGCGGTGGTGTCCCTGCTGGCTGGCCTGCCCCTGCAGCCGGAGGAGGGCGACGGCGTGGAGCTCATGGAGGCCAAGTCCCAGCTCTTCCTAAAGTAAGGTCCCCTGCTGCACAGGTCCTCCTCATTTACTGTGTGAAATGCTTTTGAGGACATACTTTGCATCTAAAGGATGCTGGATAACTTATCTTTCCGTTTTGAAAAACCATCAACGATATTTTCACTCTTCAACCTCATAGTGATGCGTTTTATCTATCATACAGAAGCTGCATGGCCCTGTTTCTGATTGGGTGCTGTATCAGCATCCAAGTGGTGTTTTTTTTTTTTTTTTTTGGAAGCATTTTGATTGACCTCTGAGGTTCGGAGATACGCTGATGCATCAAGTGTGACAAGCAAAAGAAACTCAATGCTACATGCCAAAGAGAGCTATTGATGCACTTCAGAACAATTTGACATTGCCCAGTCCTCATCAGATACGATGCAATAGAATAAGTAGTAATGATATGCAAAGTAATGTATCTTATTGTAAACGTAATGTGCGTATGCAGACTCCTAATGTTGTTCCCTTGCCTTGCCTTGCCTTCCCTTCCCGCTCAGGTACTTCACCCTGTTCATGAACCTGCTGAACGACTGCAGCGAGGTGGAGGATGACGGGCAGCAGGTCGGGGGGCGGAAGCGGGGGATGTCCCGTCGCTTGGCATCCCTGCGCCACTGCACCGTCCTGGCTATGTCAAACCTGCTCAACGCCAACGTGGACAGCGGCCTCATGCACTCCATCGGTAAGATCCGGAGTCCGACACCATGTCCTATCAGAAGCCTTGAGTTCCCTCCTTCATTCTCATTGGTTGGACCTGAACAGTGTGTGCTCTGTGACTTGCAGTCAGTCACATTTAGGACTTTCCATCAAGTTGAATGCTGTCAGGAGCTATCAAAGTCAGTCAAGTTTAGTGTAGTCAGTGACTGTCGCAGTCACGTTTTGTGCTGTCAGTGACTCCGTTCGCTATGTGCAGTGCTGTCTGTGACTCTGTTAGATTTAGTATTGTCTGTGACTTCATCGCTCATGTTTAGTGTGGTCTCTGACACTCAGTCAGTCTTTATTTAGGACTGGGGCAGTGTGTTATGGCTCTGTTGTTTATGTTCTGTCCATGTGGTTGTCGCTATCAGTCCTGCTCAGTGCTTGGTGTGACTGGCTCTTTGTTTATTTCCACTAATTCACTCACTCCACAAATTCACAGCTCTTTTTGTACACAAGAGGCCTATCTCAGCTTTGTGAAATAATTTAAAGTGATAATTGCCTGTTGTGTTCTAAGAACCAAGCCTTTCAGAGCTCAGCAGGGTCTCACCTCTCTGTTTGTGAATACTGCAGACTGCAGCAGCCAATTGGCACATTGAGAGTGTACCAGCCTATGCACTGATCAGGGTCAAAGCGTGATGTGTTTGACACACACTCTTGGTTTAGTGTCTGTTTGTATTGCCAGCTTAAATTGCTCTCATCCTCAAGAGGGTGTTTGAAATTAAATGTAATACATTTGGAAAATAGGCATGAATTTAGGTCCCTCAGTACAAGTCTTAGACAAGAATGTCTTTTCTTGGGAAAAAAAAAATGTTTGTTTCTTCTTTCCAGGCCTGGGCTACCACAAGGATCTGCAGACCCGTGCCACCTTCATGGAGGTTCTGACCAAGATTCTGCAGCAGGGCACAGAGTTCGACACGCTGGCTGAGACTGTGCTGGCCGACCGCTTTGAGAGGCTGGTGGAGCTGGTAACCATGATGGGGGACCAGGGGGAGCTGCCCATCGCCATGGCGCTGGCCAATGTGGTGCCCTGCTCTCAGTGGGTGAGCAGAACGGTCGGCCTTTAGGGGGCACCTTTTGTGTTTATGACCCCCTCTTCTCTTTAAACCTCTCAACTTTCCCACTTTCTGTAGTAAAGTGAAAAAAATCTGAAGGGAGGGCAGACTGCTTGCTTTGTTTTTTTTTTTAAACTGGCTTACTTAAGTAATAATATGAACAGTAATGCAAAAACGTCCTGTTATCATTGAAATGTCACATGACTGGACTGTGAGGGACGGGTCTATGGGTTGTGATATAGATTCCGTAACTTTGTGGATATGCCTCCCTCCTCTCAGGACGAGCTAGCCCGGGTGCTGGTGACCCTCTTCGACTCCCGCCACCTGCTCTACCAGCTTCTGTGGAACATGTTCTCCAAGGAGGTGGAGCTGGCCGACTCCATGCAAACCCTCTTCCGGGGAAACAGCCTGGCCAGCAAAATCATGACCTTCTGCTTCAAGGTAAAGTAAAAGAGGGAGTCCCCATTTATCGGTACATTAACGCTGCCTAAGGACCGCGAGGACTGCATGCATTAAACCAGCTGTCATCCCGGGTTTCTGATTAATTTCCTCTTGCGATTTGAAACGGCCTGTCGTTTTGTAGACTCGTGTCATGACTGCACAGTCCCCTGTAGGTTCAGGAAGAAGCGGTGATCTCGTGCTGCTAGCCGCTCCACAGACATTGCAGAAGAGCTGGTTTGGGCAGACCCTGTTGTGCTGGGCCCCTGTGTAAGCAGGCTTAGGATTCTACCAATTAACCCAGTCCCAATCAGCTTATCAGCTGCACATACTAGTTCCAGTTCACACATGGATCAGGCCAGAGCTACTCAACTCCTGCTCCTGAGGGCCAAGGTAAATGCTGCATTGGCTTCCGCTGCATACACAACACCAGCTAAATTCACTAACCAGCTCACTTGTCTTGGACAAAGGAAGAAAATTAATTATCAAAATCAGGTGGCTTAGAATGTTGCTAGAGCCAATACCTGCATATACTGCAGCCCCATCCAGAACCTGGATTTGAGTAGAACGCTGGATTTCGCCATGGTGATTTGCCTCGTAAGCAGGCGTGAGACCAGCCAGTGGCGGTGCTACATTTGCTTATGAGAATCAAGTTGGCGTAAACCCATGATCAGGTCATGCAAAAGATCCGGATGTTGGAATGAAATCCAGACCTGGGCTCAGCCTTCCCTTTCCTCCCCTGCCACAGAAGGATACACAACAATGCACGGTTTCAACAAGAAATGGTTTGAGTGATTTGAATATTGCTTGTTTATGGCTCATGAATTTTCGTACCATATGTCAATATCTAATTAGATCTTTGGCATGTGTACATATTGAAATGAGGTGGCTGTGCTTTTGTGAGAATGTTACCTTGGTTTCCAATTACAGAGATATTTGCAGAAGTCATGTTGGTGCTGAATCAGATCGTCATGTTTTTGGTGACTTTATTGGCGGGGACCATAAACGCATTTGCCTTATCACAGAAGTGCAAATGTCTGTGGAGCTGTCATATTTACTCAGGATCACTTCATTAGTTATGAATTTCTTATATTTCTGCCTCTGTCATGGCTGGGAGAAGTAATTTTTATCTGCTAAAAGAGTAATGAAAAGAATTGCATGCAATTGCATTTCGTATGTAGTTATATATCCATATGTACTGCAGAGAAGAATTTCAGTTTTTTTTTATTTTGTAATACAGAATATAATTTTCAAAAGACAGGTTTTATATAGAGCCATTTACAGATGATCTTGAAAAATATCAAATCCATATCAATATGTAATCATATTTTATATTTTTGAATATTTAAACTATAGACACAGTGTCTGTCCAAATGTGCAGAATGTAGCATTTTGGCACACGGGTATTTATAATAAATGTACATGTGACATTTCTTGCACTACCTGCAGCCTGTAGAACAGGGGTGTCAAACTCCAGTCTTGGAGGGCCACAGTGGTAGCTGGTTTTTGGGCTGTTTTTGCATTTAATTGATTAATTAAAAGTACTGGTTGGCTAAAGAGTCCACACACAGTTTCCAAGGCCTAAAATGGCTGCCAGTTGAAAGAAAAGAACAAAAACCTGCAAACACTGTGGCCCTCCAGGACCAGAGTTTGACAGCGCTGCTGTAGGATATGTTCTCATTGGCTGCCCTGCCTCCCTCTGCGTTTCAGGTGTATGGCGCCACCTATCTGCAGAAGCTGTTGGAGCCGCTCCTCAGGGGGGTCATCACCGCTCCTGAGTGGCAGCTCATCAGCTTTGAGGTAGACCCCACCAGGTAAGTCACACCTACCTGCTTCCCACTCTGATCCCTTCCTTTCTTTTATCAAGGTGATTTTTTTTTTACAGTGGCCTCTAGGGGGCAGCGTGCTTGTACCTGCAGCACTCTCTACTCGACTTTTCGAAGTCTGTTTTCATGAAACCATAGTCTGTTGTGGAACTTGGTAGAAGTGAAAACTGACAGTTGGTTTTAAAAAAGAAGCCTATCCTATGACATTCAGGCCTCAGGAAGCTGAAGTGTACTACAATGGATTTATACTAAACCCATCTGATCTCACTGATAAGTTCCTTTACCTGTGTGGAGAGTTGTGCTGGTCTGAACCAGATGGTTTAGTGTATTGGTGGAACAGATACATAGCTGAGCTTCTACATTCTGACCCTGGGGGTATCCCTCCCAGGAGCTATGCTACGTCAGAGTGAAAACATTGTCTCAACAATTTAAAAAATAACTGGATTTCCATTCAAGTGTTTAAATGGAAAAATTATATATTACCTTAAAAAAGTAAGACAATACTTGTGATGGAAATGGTGGTAATTTTTCAAGAAATGTAGACAAAATATTTGTGTGCTTGAATCCCTTATGTTGAGATGTTGAGGTGAATGGCATCAAGAACCAGTTTACTGGAAGCAAACTCTGAAAATAATTCCACAAGTGGACATAAACATGGGGAGTGACGTTTGTCTCTCTGAATCCCCACCCTTCCCTCCTTCCTCCTGCAGGCTCGAGGCAACAGAGAGTCTGGAGGACAACCAGCGCAACCTGCTTCAGATCACCAACCGCTTCTTCCTGGCCATCATCAACTCCTCCTGCGAGTTCCCACCTCAGCTGCGCAGTGTCTGCCACTGTCTGTTCCAGGTAGGCCCCCGGGAATCCTCCTTTGCCCCCAAAAGAACCCCACCGCCCCCCCCTCGCCCTGCTCTGCTCCTCTACTGCCTTCCACCTGCACCAGCCAGCGAGCACTCCCCATCCCCCACGCCACTCTGCCACATTCTTTGGACATGCTGTCTTCACTGTGCTGGGGCTGTACTGTCTTTGTAAATACCTGTGCCCCCCACCCCCCCCCCCCCATGCTTTCAGACTGCATAATAACACTTATTACACGGCGAATGGGTAGAGCAGGTGTACACAGCTCCCAGTCCTGGAGGGCCTCTGTGTGTAAGTGTGGGACTCTAAAACAAGTTGTGAGGAATCCTCAGCTGCTCTTTGACTTAAAGGCTGAAGTGCTTAAATGTGTCGAAAAACCAGCACACACACTGGCCTGCCAGGGCCTTGAGCCGTGCAGCCTGAAAATACAGGGTTGGGCACGCACAAGCTCTCGCAATATTGAGCCAAAGTTGAGTCCGAAGTCTGTGCCTCCCTACTCACACTTGGAACAGCGGGTGTCAGTTCCAGGTCGGCAGGAAGTAACCACCACAGAAAGTTTGCAGCTTTTTGAGGATCTGACCACAGAAACGCCAGCTGCTGAGTCCTTGCAAACGTTAGCTTCCGTACCTCCTGACCTCATTTACATTTCATGTTAAGAACTGCTCCTATCCAGAGTGACTTTAAAAATTCCGTGTAGAGACAGTGGCATTCCTGTTCTGGGAAGCAGAGGCCCAGATGGAAAACCACAAACCAAGTTGCTGTTGTTGGTCTGAGCCCCATTCATATTCCCCCAAACCTCCCCAAAAGGTACCCAAATCTCAATTGCTTCAGTAAGATTGTCTAAGTGGCCTGTATCACAAAAATGCATGTGTGTAAGTTTCTCTGGGTATAGGTAGCTGTTATAGGTCGAAATGTAATATACATACCAGGAACCCAAAGCATGTTCAACCCATTTTCACAGCAGCCCCATTAAAACATGATTATTTTAACCACATCCCAGCATCTGGAAGTCTGGTTTTTACAGGATGTTTGGTGGTGCTGGCTCAAAGACATAAGGCAGCCACACAGGGTGTGATTTTTAAATTAGAAGGGCAAAAAATTATCTTATTTTGTCCCCAAATTGTTTTTGCCGACTTTGCTTTTATGCCATTAATGAATGCAGAGTTGAAATGGAACCTCCCTTGAAATAATTATATGGACCTAAATCTCTAATGTCAGAGCATGCTGTACACTGAACTCACCCGTCTCTGGTGACAGCAAACCACTCTCGACCCACTCTCCATGTAGCAAAGCGTTCTGGCTCAATGCAGCCTGCAGCCATGGCCTCAGAAGGCAAGAAGTTGGCTTGGAATCCATGGCTGCTTTTCCCAAAAGCATAGTTGTCTAAATGTGGTTGTAACTTCCATTGTGACAACCGTCATTCGCGGTTTTGGGTGTTTCTGAGAACCATAGTTCCAGCGAATATTTGCCAACGCCGTTTAAAAGTTCTGTAGTGGCTCTGGAGCTATATTTAGCGGCGTAGTTCGTTGTTATCTCCTCCTGACCCACATGTATTCCAGTATGGTTTGTCTTGTCAGTAACCAACTAATTTGTCTGAACAAATATAAATCAGTAGTGATGCAAAATTCCTAACTAAAGCTGAGAGAAGATGCAGTTCAAGATAGTCATGGGAGGGGAGGGGAAGGGAACACTCCTGATAAACTTGAAATTTGCATAATAATTCTTATATGCGAAAAATAATAATGATAATGCATTTTAATTACGGACAGATTGTTTTCCGAAAAAGGTCATACTGCCTCTTGTGCTCTGGTAAAAAAATTAAAAAAAAAAAAAAATATATATATATATATTTTATATATTTCCCTCCCTGGTGCATGCTGGACCTATACCTGCCCTACCTAAAAAACTTTAGATGTGGACAGATGGATAGATAGATAGACAGACCGACCTCTAAGTACACATTAATATTTTAGCATAATAATCCCAGACAAAATGTTTCACAAATGGTTAAAGTCTGATTTATTTTGTAGTAGGTGGATATAGGAGGTCTATAGGCCTACAGAGGATAACAGGACAAGATTTGGTCGGAGGGGTTGACATAAAAAAATTGCCATGCACATAGATTAATTCTAAATATATAAATAGCTATAGCATTTATAAAACACTTTTCTGGTCTACCGACCACTCAAAACGCTTTTACAATATATAAAGTGATCAATGACATAATCAATTTATTCAACCAAAACTAGGAAAAAGCTAGATTTGAACCAGTTTCCTTCTGATTCACACATAAGTTTCCCTACCTACTGAGCCATCGCCACACATCAGTTGTTGTTTTGCATACACATCTTGAGAATGTTGACAGTGAGCCATACATCTAAAGACCAAAAGTTTTACCCTAGATCAATATACATACATTGTAGGGCTGTCAAGCAGTTTAAAAAATTAATCTAATTAATTACATGCTTTGTGATTAATGAATCTAAATTAATTGCATGTATCAAAATTTGCAGTGAGAAGCATGTAAAAATATTTCAATTCAAATGGATTTTGGCAGATTATTGAATCAATGAATAGACATTATAAACTTTAAAGGTCAACATCTCTTTTTCCCATACATTATTTTCACTGTTCATACGCAATAGTTGTCAAAACAATCAAAAATATGGCCTAATTCTTCGAGAAAATAAAAAAATCAGAATTGTTTCAGCAATAAAAATGATGGAAATAAGTCCATACGTTTCTCATTTTATCCTTGACATTGTTATGATTGTCAATGTGTCATATTTTAGATGGCAATAAAACAAAGCTAAAATTGCACAAGGTAGACTTACTCAGTCTGCGTCTTAACGCTGTTCGAGTGTGGCTTGAAGAGACTGGTTGCTTACGGTAGCATCAGGGGCTAAGCTAGGTCTGACCTCCAAGCTCGCTGCCAAGTGCTTTGCGTTGCGTTGCGCTTATTTCAGGTTTGAACTAGTCATGCACCGCACAACGTCCACTTGGGCAACATCTGACCCCATATACGTCTGTGGTCCCATACGGTTATAATAGAGTTCAGAAATCACGATCAGAGAACGGGACATAGCGGACATAACTATTTAACCCATATATTACCTTGCCAGATACATTAGCTGAAATGCAGTACTGCATGTGTACAGTATTTTGGCTAATCTAGTCGATACAGGTACACTACATTATCCCATATAGCTTTGCTCAGTATATAATATGGTAACAACAACCAAATTGCATAACGTCCTATTTCACATAACGTATCGTGGACGTTAAGCAACGCATGGCTGCACTCTGATCATGGTACCAAAACTCCTTACTGCAGAAATTGCACAGAACGGTGCTCCTATCAACAGTTCCATCTGGGCGTTTTTTAAATGTAAATTTTCCATTTATTGGGCAAGCAACGTTTTGTCATCTGCTTCCATCATGTTTACAAAGCAACTGTGGACGGTTATATTTATGTTCAGATTGTGCTATGCACAGTGACATATTGGGTCAAGGAGCATCATAAAGTGCGATTAATCTGCGTAGATGTTTTTGACAAGTTATTTTTACTATAATTAATCGAAATTAATGTGTTATTTTGACAGCCCTAATAAATTGGTTGCAATAGGACATGCTTCAAACATTCACTGATCGTCATTGTGTTTGTTCATGACAATAACTGAGTTTAGGAACTGGTCGCAGTGTTTTGAGAAAGTGGAACACTCCAAACGCTGAATCGTGTCATTAACAACGAAGTTCAAACTATCATGGTTCATACAACCGTGGTTCCCGTTTGCAACGTACTCACTGTGGTTTTGGGGGGCAGTCGTAACTAGGAAATTACCCCGTGTCCCAAAAGCACCCTACATACTCCACAGGATGACCAGAGAATGACAGCACCCTCCTCAGTCAAATGCCTCTAACCACGGGTCACTGTGGTTGGGGTCGCCCATGGGCATGTGTTAGGGCTTAGCACAGCGACCCTCTGCGCTTTTCACAACCCAAGCTTTCTGGGTGGGGCGGGGGGGTTGGGGGATGGGGTTGGGGGGTGGTGGATGGGGATTGGGGAGGGGGGGGCAGCGGCAGCGTTTAGGATGAAGTCTGCCCCTCCAGACCTTACGCATCTGTTTGGCATATTGTGCTGCAGAGATTGTGCAAGTTGTTCATGTTGTGTTACCTCCCTCTGTGTGAAGCTGGTGCTGTGACATGTGTGCTCATTTCTGTCCTGTAGGCAACTTGCCACTCTCTACTGAATAAAGCCACAGTTAAAGAAAAAAAGGAAAGCAAAAAATCAGTAAGTTCGGAGAATTTTTTTTTTCTTAGCCACTTTTTTCTTTTTGGAAGCAAAAGAAAGCTTTTTTTGGTTTTGGTTTTTGTTTTTTTATTTTGTTTTTTTTTCTTTTGGCTGTTTTAAGTTATTTTTTTTAATGCTTTTTTTTAAATTAATTACCTAATTTGTTTATCCAAAAACCTCTTCACATTCCGGTCTGTACCGATCTTCACTTTGAAATCATTCTACTAATTCTGGCTCCCAATGTAGCTTTTCATTTTCAATTAACCCTCAACACAGAGAAACCAGTGGCATTTTTGTAACTGTCCTTCTCCAGACATCTTTTTCACTTGGCTGGTGCAGGGTGGTGGGTGTTTTGGCGGGTGTTGGCAGGGTTTTTTGGGTGCTGGGACAGCCCTTTTTGTGGGGGGGAGGTGGTGATTAGAAGCTGTTTGACTGAGGTGGTGGTTGGGGGCAGCGGTTGTGGTGGTGGGGGAGGGGGTGGTGTTATACTCTCGTCACAGGGTTTGCAAAGCTCCTCCACTCTTGGGTCTGAATTGGCGGAGAAAAATCATGTTCCCTGTCACCCTAAGATCATACATTAGAGCCTCTGTCTACATGGGAAGCTGCCGCCCTGTCCCGCGTGGCCAGTTAACTCAGACATTTTACTGCAAGACGGTGCCATGCCAAAGAAGAGAAACTAAAACCTGCGTGGGCTAGCTTTGGGAACAAGAGGTTTCATGAAGAAAAAAAGAATCGAAGCAGCAATACTGTCAGCAAATTTTGTGATTTCAGCAAATCATTTAGACCTGTGCTGGACAGCAAATTGTTTTTATTTGTTCAGCCAAAGCTGATGATCAATATCTCACTGTTTTTGGGTTCATGAAACCTCAGTCTGTCTTCACGGAGGTGTCTTTTAGGGCCTTTAAATTACATTAAAAAACAAGGGTAGCTTTCTGGCACCTTTATGGTCTACGCATCTCTACAGCAGAGCTGTAGATTCAGATGAAGATCCACATTGAGGAATACATTTTTGGCATTGTATTTACACAAAGCGATGATACTGCTGCTGCCTCAAATAGCATCAAATCTTACCACAAGCTGTAATCTCGAGTGCAAAACCCAACGCATCACAGCACCAGATCCTACATTATTAGTTTTTTTATTTATTGGGAGTGAGGCAAAGTTTTATGAAGATGTGCTTCAAGGACCGTGTTCGGCTATAAACATGAACATATTTCGAATGCTGTGCAGGCGAGGGACAGTAGATGAAATGGATTTTTCTGTGAACGTGCTGCTAGCCTTAGCAACCAGGTTATATCATCCCTCGTCTATCCAACTGTAAAACGAAACAGAAGTGCTTGTTTTCACCGATGGGCCATCTGCCTGTGTTTCTCAGGTGCTGATGTTTAGTGAGCTGATTAGTTATTTTTACAGAAGCATTGAAAACCTCAGTCTTATGCCAGTGTTAAATATGTGATGTTTGGACTGTAGGCGTCATAAACAATTTTGCAAAAAATTAGGAAAAAAAAAGCTATAATCAAATATATATATATAAATCTACCAACACTCGCTGATGCCCAAGGTGTACCCTGCACTTGCAGTGAGATTTCATTGGGAGGGAGGTGGCTATAATAGGATGGGAGGGAACCAGGCAAGCTACACCCCCTTTTTCCCAAAGCACGGTGCTGGTGTGGCCAAGTCTCTCTCACTCCCGCAACACTGTAGCGAAACGACCTTAACATCACTCTTTCTCTTTCTCTCACTCTCTCCTTTCGCCTCTTGCGCACCTCTGCAGACTTTAGAGAGCTTTGCCCCTGCATCTTGTGTCATTTGCTTGTAGGGTGATGGTGGGGGCAGGCAGTGGGGGGCGCCTTGTCATCATTTGTGGTGAAGATCGAAAGGTGTTTTATCCATCTGTTAGTTGTGTCTTACTCTTCACATTTCCCCTGTGGTCTCCACATGTGTGTTGGTCTGGCTTGGATAACAGTGGACATGGCAGAGATTTCCATTGGCACGTTTGTTGTGCACACACATCTGCACACACACACACACACACACACACACACACACACACACACACACACACACACACACACACACGCACATGCAGACATATGCCCATGAAGACATGCATGTCGACACAGATAGATATGCATGTATGTACAAACACACACACAGCATAAATTCATTGCTGTACTCAGGCATTCAGGTGTTGTCTCTCTCTCACACACGTATACACACAAAGCCAGACGCAAGCATTTTTGTCTAATCTCTCTTTTTGTTCATTGCCCCCCCATCCCTGCTGGCAGGTGGTCAGTCAGCGGTTTCCCCAGAACAGCATCGGAGCAGTGGGCAGCGCCATGTTCCTTCGCTTCATCAACCCTGCCATTGTGTCTCCCTACGAGGCCGGGATCCTGGACAAGAAGCCTCCGCCTCGGATTGAGAGAGGCCTGAAGCTCATGTCAAAGGTAGGGGACTTCAGCCATGTTACTGAACTGTACCTGACTGGGCCCAGAGGTCAGGCCACCTTAGATTACGTCAATAAACCTAGCCAGAGATGGCTGTACAACACAGTGTAGTGTCCTTACATGCTATTTTTCAGACTGCCTCATATATTTAACAGTTGAATATAAGAAGCAGTGTTTTACACATAGCTTTAGATGGTAGTTTTTTTTTTTTTTTGGTGTCCTCAACTGATCGTTCTTTTCTTCTTTCCTTTCTTCAGATCCTACAGAGTATTGCAAACCATGTTCTGTTCACTAAAGAGGAACACATGAGGCCCTTCAACGATTTTGTGAAAAACAATTTCGATGCAGCAAGACGGTATGTCAGTGCCAGCGGCCATTAAGTGGTCTTCACTATACAAGCTACTTCAGTGTATGTTATTAGAGTTTACAGTGTTCTATTATTGTTTCTATTATTTATTATATTGTGTCTGTTGAGACTATGAGAAGATAGTGTGTCTTCATTATTGCACAGGTTTTATCAAGAACAGCCGAAACATTTTTGGCCTGTTGATTATTGGAGACCAGTGTTTGTTTGAAAAATGTAATATGCTGTCCAAAATTTAACTAGAGAGTTGGATGTTATTTGAGATGAGCGTTAATTGAAAGTTTTATCATATGTTGACATCCTCCAGGAGCAAAATAGAAAAAAAGGGCTGGCGCGCCCGGTAGCTCATCCGGTAGAGCGCATGCCATATAAGGCCAGGCCTTACCGCAGCGGCCCAGGTTCGAATCCGGCCTGGGCCCTTTGTTGCATGTCCTCCCCCCTCTCTCTCCTGCATTTCCTGTCTGCCTCTCTACTGTAACTGTCAATAAAAGTGGAAAAATCCCAAAAAAATAATCTTTTAAAAAAAAAAAAAAAAAAAAAAAATAGGGCTGTTTGGTGCCTTGTAATTGGATGAGTCCTGTGGCCAATTTTCCAGTCTCTGTCTGTGGGAGACGGTCTCAGGGTGTTGGCTGATAACACTGTAAGGCAGGGGTGTCAAACTCCAGTCCTGGAGGGCCCTAGTGTCTGCTGGTTTTTGTTCTTTCCTTTCGATTGGCAGCCATTTTAGGTCTTGGAAACCAGGTGTGTGGACTCTTTAGCCAACCAGTGATTTTAATTAATCAATTAAGTGCTAAAACACACCAAAAATCAGCTACCACTGCGGCCCTCCAGGACTGCAGTTTGACACCCCTGCTGTAAGGGGAGGGTCTCAGGTCAGTGTGGTTTGGCAGGGCCTATACCTCAGCCTTGATGACCCCCGGGTTGTCTCACGCCCGCAGGTTTTTCCTGGACATCGCCTCTGACTGCCCGGCCAGCGACTCGGTCAATCACAGCCTCTCTTTCATCAGTGACGGGAATGTTTTGGCCCTTCATCGGCTGCTTTGGAACAACCAGGAGAAGATTGGACAGTACCTGTCAAGCAACAGGTCAGCAGAGATACCCCCCCCCTCGTAATATGACATTAGATTAAATTATAGGCATACAGCAGACACTCATATTAGGGAGAGCAATCCCTAGTGACCAGGAAATGTAAAATGTGTTTGGAAATCAGAATACTTCATTACAAACTGAACAACACAGCATCCACAGCCCGAAAAGAAACCCACTGTAAGTTAGCAAGACAACATAAATACAGATATGAAAGCATATCCAACAGTTTTCAGGTAAGTAATATCATGTTGTGACCTGTGGGTGGATAAGTGCTACCAGGGTTGAGCTAAGAGGAGCTGAAGTGGGTCTGTGCTGGAAGATGGCCTGTGTCAGTGGGCCAGGGTAGACATCCCATACAACTGCCACTCACAGCCAATCATGTCTGCTCAGCTGATTACTGTGTCACAGTGCAGGCTCACAGAAGGGACCATTTGAAAGTTCTATTGGACCATTCCAACTCCAAGAAGTCCCAAAACAGAAGGCCATTGCAGGTCTCCAGACAAAAAAAAATCTTGCCTCGTAAACCCAAATTATTTAGGAGCCAAATCAAATTTTAGGAGCCAAAATCTCATGTGAAATGTGAAATAAATGTTACATATGATGAATGTTACATGTGAAATAAGTAAAAAAATATATACAGTGATGTGAAGAAGTATTTGCCCCCTTCTTAAATCCTCTTTCATTGCATAATTCTTTCACTGAATGGTTTCAGATAATCAAATAAAATAATATTATAGACAAGGAAAACCCAAACAAACATAAAATGTAGTGTTTATATCATTACATTCATTCAAAGTCACCAATTACCCATATTGCCCCTATGAAAATGTAATTGCCCTCTTAGTTATAAAAGAAAGAGATCTACAAATTTGTCATTGAAAATTATATTTAGGTGATTAACCACAAACAGACGTGATTTCAGCCCGCTCTGCTGTTTGTATAAAACCTTGCCATCAAAAAGCAGTCACCTTGAAGTTTCTACAGGCACACAGTGGGACTCAAAGGAACTCCTAGAACAACTGAAGATAAAAGTTGTGTAGCTGTATCAGTCTGGAAAAGGTTACAAAGCCATTTCTGAGGCTGTAGGACTCCAGCAAACCACAAACCTCTTAAGAATTGCATGCCTCTCTATCATCAGCTAAGATCAGTGACTCTACAATAAGAAAGACGTGTGGCAATATTGGCCTTCAAGAACTGGCAAGGCGCAAACCACTGTTCTCCTACAAAAACAAAGAGGGCCCTATTTTCGCTAGCAGGCGCGATGATCTACAACTGATTCAAAACGTGCCATGACCATAACGACACAACGACAAACATAAAAAAGGGGAGTTGGGAGTGTTCTCTGAAAACAAATGTTGTTACCATGCAAATTATGGGGCCCAATGCCCGAAGTGTAATTTTCTTCCAGAGTGAAACCCTTGCACATAAGAGGACTCAAAAGGAGGTCTATTCGGAGTGCGAAACTCAAGGGTAGCCATTGACAGAAGGTGTCATAACCTGACTTTGGAGATATTACCTAAAGACAATAATGGTCAAAATTCCATAATGACACAAATAACTGAATTCCCCATGATCTACGTTAACAGAACCGAGGAGAGCTAGGAAAACGTGAAACCTGTGGTCTTTAAATGTATATTCTTATAATGCTTGGAACGTGCTGGATGCAATCTTGGATGAATTGAACATCTCTGTTTTGCTGTTGATGCAAATACAGGTTGAGTATCCCTAATCTGAAAATCCGAAATGCTCCAAAATCGAAACTTTTGGAGCGCCAACATGACGCCACAAGTGGAAAATTCCAAAACATTTACAGGCGATATTTGTAATACTGGCCAGTCCATTTTTGTTCTGAGCCCCCAGGTGTCCATACCATGTACACACATTAAAAGTTAAAACACTTTCAAGTTCAAACAGAAAGGTTATAATAGAGTTCAGAAATCCCGATCAGAGAAGGGGACGCAGCAGATGTAACCTATTTAACCAATATATTACCTTCTCAGGTACATTAGCTGAAATACAGTACTGTATATGTACAGTATCTTGACTGTTTAGTCAATACAGGTACACTATAGTATCCCATATAGCTTTGCTAAGTACGTAGGCCTATATAATACAGAGTTTGCACAATGTCCAAATCGCATAACATCCTATTTCTCAAAACGTATCGTGAACGTTAACGGATACACACAAGTGTTGCAGTGGCGTAGTCTGACTTTAACCCAATAGAGATGCTGTGGCAGGACCTGAAAAGAGCATTTCATGCTTGAAGACCAACAAATGTTTAGTTGCAGTTATTGGCGCTGAAGTTGTTCAAACCAAACTTAGTTTTAGTTTTAAGCAGTTATTTTTTTCACAGGGACAATATTGGTAATTCATAACTATCATTGAATGAATGAAATAATGATGTAAAAACTATGTTATAAGTTTGCATGGGTTTCCCCCAAATTATATTTCATTTGATTATCTGAAACCATTCAGTGAGAGAAATATGCAGTGAAAAAGGAAATGAAGAAGGGGGCAAAAACTTTTTCACGGCACTGTATGTTACATCGCACACTCATTTTTCACTTTGTCATAACATGGCGAACACAAGATGAACTCTGTAACCAAGATGATTTAAACTAGGTTTCAAGCAGGGGAGCCACAGGCATGTTCGACTCATTTAGCTGCACTTCGCTATCATCATCTGGCAATGACTGTTTACTGACCAAGTCAGGCTGCAATGACTATACCTGAGAACTTTGATCAAGTCCATCCCTGTATCTCCATCTGGTGTAGAAGAGACAGGGTTTGGACAGGCAGGTAGTGAGAAAAGTCAGGTAGTGGTCAGGGTCACAGTCATGGTAGTCCCAGAGAATTGTATCCCATTTGGCTTTCATTAATTTCAAAACTCTTGCCTGAAAACTTGAGTAAAACTGGGCTGCTTTGCGTCCAACCTTTTATAATTTCCCTATGCAAGCATATCATAAAGTAATTATTTGAATATTTCTGGAAGATCCAATCTGCCATCACTCTTCAGGGCTCGTCCGTGGAAACTGGCATTGAAGTAAGTTGGAACGGTACATCGCCATTTGGCATCATGTCACCAAAATCACCTCAAGTCTTCAAGCATAATTTTGAACTTTAAAAAATACTTACTGCTAAAATGCAGGACATTTTTTACATGTATGACAGTTTTTCACAAACAAGACAAATACAACGATAAATGGTGAAAATGCGAATAAAAAAATATCATCTTTATTACTGCTGACTTTGTCATTCTCTGATGACATAGGTAGAGTGTGATTGGCTTGGTGATGTGTTTGTAGTGTAGGAAGAACAGAGGTTGGTCGTCATGTGACTTTGAGGAATTGCCATGGGTCCCTTATCCTGCTGATGTGGAAGAGGTCTCCTTGTTGGGAGATCAATACATTGAAAAGTGGGAAAAACATTGGGGAAAAATGTAAAAAAAAAAAAAAAAAAAAAAAAAAAAAAACTTGAAATGGCCTTAACGTTGTGGAAAAAAATTAAGATGTTTTAGAATTCCTCTGTCAGAAACATGTCTTTGTGGTCAACTTGAGATCGACAAGGCCAAAAGGTTAACTCATTGACAGTTTACTTCCCATAAAGAAATGTTTTTGCTAAAATGTATATGAACTTTGTAGGAAATATAATGCATACATTTCACAGCAAAGTTTTTTTTTTTTTTTTTTTATAAATGGCCAGGTCTGTTCGGGCCAGTTATTTGCATATTTTTCCATAAATTGTGATATAGTTTCATATTGTGTTATAATACCAGTTTTGATGCTATTAATATATTTCGAATTATTTCAGGATATTCATTTTTCATGATGATCTACAACTTACAGTTCGATAATGTGAGCAAAAAAAAAAAAAACTGAAGCAGAAGTAAGCTTAAGTGGCTGCAAGAATAAGAGCAATTGTGTGTCTTTCTCAGGGACCATAAGGCAGTGGGCAGGAGGCCATTTGACAAGATGGCCACTCTCCTGGCCTATCTAGGACCCCCGGAGCACAAGCCTGTGGCTGACACCCACTGGTCAAGCCTAAACCTTACCAGCTCCAAGTTCGAGGAGTTCATGACCAGGTAAGTTGTCAAGGGATGAATGAGTGAGTGTGAGCGAGCGACTTTTTTTAAAGTTAGTGACTGAATGAGTGAGTGCCCTCACATGTGTTTCAGTGCCAGTAAAGCAACCTGGACTGGGCACAAAATTTAACCTATCTAATCTACCGAAGAGTTAACATGGAGAGGCTGTTGTGTCATTGCTGTGGAACTGAGTCCTGTTCAGTCCTATGAATGCATCACTCACCTTCTCAACAGGGCCACTGATCCACTCAGTCCACTAAGGCCTAAAACACACAGTGTTTTCCCCGTATGAGTGAAGCACCTGTTACTTTGTACAAATCAGATGCCCCCTTTTTCCTTTTCGATGGTCAGAAAGGTTGTCCTCCTTTCCCAGGAAAATAGGTCATTTCAGGTTGTATTTTTTAAATTTCTTGGCACTATTTCAGTTTTGGAACTGGAATAACCCCTCATTGCAGTATTTGTACCACTTCAGAGCGCCACACATGATTTTGTCACTTCTCCTTTGGGAAATGTTTGATTTGAACCTGCCTCTCTCCCTCCCTCCCTCCCCCAGGCACCAGGTACACGAGAAAGAGGAGTTCAAAGCGCTCAAGACCCTCAACATCTTCTACCAGGCTGGGACTTCCAAGAACGGAAACCCGGTCTTCTACTACATCACACGCAGGTAAGGGCATAGGGGTGTCAGGAATCCTGGAAAGCTGCTTATAGATTAGCGGTTGCCTGTTCCCGATGTCACTAATAAGACTTACAGCCCACCATATATTATGAGTCAACACTACAAATCTACCAACCTTCGAGCTAGCAAAGAGGGTGTGTTATATCCTATTGAAGTCTGTGGATGAGTGTAGCTAATTATACCTGACTGGCAGCACACCAGAGGGGTGATGGTTGCAGAGAGCATGAGTTTTCATGAACCCCATCAGGGTGGGGTTACCTTCAGCTGTCACTAATAACTGTGTGGTAGCTCCTCCCAGTTTTGGTCCCAGTATAACCTCTCCCATCAATCACTACAACAAAGTAACTGTTCATATACCTTGACAAGTATTATGTATGCCTGTATGCGGTGTTTCTGTATAGATGAGGCTTGAGTCCTCCTTGTCAGTTGGCTTTCCTCACGGGTGGATAAATAGATCTCAGATATCAGGAAGGGAGATTGAAAAAGTCCTGGTGTCATTGAAGCTTTGTAGATGATGTATTTATGGACATTCCCTAAGTGATGATTCATTTGTATCTGATGGAGCTCTGTTTGCATATGGGAATGAAGTTCTCTCTTAGACGTTGTGTGCGGTACTTCATGTCTCACATGAATGGTTTTTTTTTCTTCCTGTTCCTGTGACCACAGTAACATGAGATTGCACAGAATGGCAGCTTTTTGAAACTTTGGCTGCTGAACCTCTATTATAATTTCATATTCATGTTTCCCCAAAAACCAGTTTTAAGTTTTCCCATCATCACATGGCATTTGTGCCTGTTGGAGAAACAGAAGCACTACACAACTTGTCTGTGTATCCTATCAGCAAGTTTCTGGTTTAAAGATCCACTTTAACTCTGACTCTCCTCTTAATATCTTCATATTATTTCATCAAGATTTCATAATCTAGTTTGGGGTCAGTTCATAACAATACAGAATTGCAAACACATGGCATCAAGAAACATTGTCACAGGCTATTGTTTTTTTAGTTTTCTGGGAAAAAAAATAAATAAATAACTTCTTTGATAGTGAAAGTTTTTTTTTCACACAGGTTACTGATAAAAGCACTACTGATTCGTGTTGTCTCTCTGCTGAGCGCATTTTCTAATAATGAAATAATTATTGACAAAAATATCAATGCCATGATATCATGACCAGTACTGATTGAGTATAAATTGATAAGTTATAACTAGTGTCGTTGAGCTGCATATTTGTGAATGCCTGATTTTTAGCAGCTTGCAAGTTATGGTAAAGTTAACGTTACGAGTGTGAACGTTGCGTTTGTATTTAGAGATGTTTGCCACATTGGTAAGTAAGCTAAAAAGATAAAGCCAAATTAAACAGTCATCATTGCCCTTAATTGCGTTGTCAAACACCGATGGTGAAAAAAGTTCCCTTGTCACAAAATAAATCACATTCGTTTGACCTATATTTAAGGGTATGGGCGTGATGGAGTTATGTTTATCACATTCGCGAACCTGTCCCTCTGCGAGTGCTTTGAACACGTCATGCCTGTTGGCGAGATGCTTTGCCAAGCTGGACGTGTTCTAAAACATGACAATGGATGGACCAACACTGCCAGAACAGTAAACATTAATCGGATAATTTGCATTGATGGGAAAATGTATGTTTTGCTTTTTCAAAATTATCCACATTGACGCGATATATAACGGGCGAATCGGATTAGCTGTTCCTATTTCGTTTCACCTCCTCCTTTCCTCCTCCACTCGCTCCCTCCCCTTCTTTCCCCCACATAATTCCGGGGTAGGAGACGAAGTGTAGTGAGGGGCTGCGTTCCAATACTTTTTCTCGTCTCCTCCTTGAATCGAACATTGGAACTGCATTGCTTATCGTCTGTTTAATTGTGTTAAATGCTAATTTATTACATACACAGTTCAGAGATATAAAAATGAATGCTTTTATTTGAGGTAGCAAAGCTGGTTCATTGTGCACATTACATTAGATTTAGCATCATATTGAGTAATTGTCTTCTACATTTGGCATCATTACCTATCAGAAAACTTATTTTCAACAGATATGAATTTTGTTTTGTGACCAAGCAATTTTATCTAAAACAAAAATGGTAGAGGTATAACATTTACAAACAATCCAACTATGTTATTGTTATAAATTTGTACTTGACTGATGTTCTCTAATCTTATGTTATACCAAGGGGTGCAGATCGATACTTCCTGCACATACATGTGAAATTTTGGAGTGCTGCTGCTGTAGGGCTTTGCTTCTGCAGAGATTGTTCCACAGTGGCCAGAAGCCATCATTTCAGGCTCCGGCTGGAATTTGCTTTTGTATTTTTTGAGCAAATTTTCATTTTGTTTCACAGTCCATAACGTAATCGTATCGAGTTTGTGTCATTATGCTTTTTTAAGATTCTGTGAATAAATGCCCAAATTCTGCCTCAACAGGCAGAAATGTAGCTTCTCACCCATGTTATTGGGTCTTGAGTTATGGGGAGGGCCGCTGACCTATGAATGTCTGTTGAGGGCGGTCTTGCGATCTTGAGAGGCGACTTGGTCGGCATGGCGATATCACAGCCATGGTTGCAGCATCCAGATTTTGTGCCAAGGCTAAAGCAGCGGAGGGGAGCTGGAGGCAGGGAGGCAGGTTTGCAGAGATGGGCTCACTGGAATGCAGCTTGTTGGAGCGCAGTGAAGGACAGCGCCAGCGTCAGGGGCACAGTGGCCCACAGGGCACCGCTGGGCACCAGGGACGAGGCGCTGCTGTTGGTGGCATTGGTGTTGGTGGTATTGGAGGGGTTGCTATTTTTATTAGCCATGGTGTAGGACAAGGTCAGTAAAACCAGCAGCAGGAGGCTGACCCTCAGATTCTGAGGCTTCATGATGCCCGACCTGCCATCGATGAAAACAGGCAAAAACACACACACACACACACACACACACACACACACACACACACACACACACACACACACACACACACATACACACACATACACACACATACACACACACACACACACAGATACACACACACACGTACACACACACACACACATACACACACACGTACACACACACACACGTACATACACACACACACACACACACACACACACACGTACACACACACACACACACACACACACACACACACACGTACACACACGTACACATACACATACATACACACACACACACAACACATACGCAAGCAATAATGAGTCGAGTTGCCAAGGTTAGACTCAAACAATTCTCTTAAATTACTTCTCCCACCTACCAAACAATATACAAAAACACAGGTTTGGGCAGTCTGTAAAGTTTTCTATAAATTCAGGATTATTAGTCTCAGAAAAAGCGCAGCGGGAGGGACATTGTGTGCAGCAGTCTACACAAAACAGGCAATTTGAACGACACGTAACTTTTCAATGACTCATACACATATATGCATACTTCACACAAGTCTGTATTTGAAGGATAGGCAACTCTGTGCTCTGCAGTAGATCTTCACAAAGAAATGGAGTCCAACACTGTCCTTGTTTAAGATATCTGCTGTATCCAAAAAAGTATAAGAATACGTAACGAGAACAGGCCGTTCTGCTCATCTAAGCTCATCATTTACCTGCAGATTAGAGAGCATTCAGCACTGCGTCAGTCCTCGAATTAAACACACTGAGGATGTCTACCTCTGTTATATAACCCAGCAAGCTGTTCCACACAGCTCTCTGTGTATAAAAAAGTGATTATCCCTAGTGGAATTTGTTGTGAAAGAACCTCCTCACCTTCAGAAAGCTCCAGAGCTGACAGAGAAGGTAGGACAAAGAGGTCACTCACCTGTGTGTGGTTTGTCTGGTAAGGTTTGAAGGTTTGTCTGCGTGCTCAGTCTCTCTGGCTAGCCCTGCTCTTTCCTGCACCTGCTTCTTTTATTGCCCTCTGATTGTGATGTCATAACCATGATGTTTGGGATTAATGCCTTCTGATTGGCTCATCAGTTCAGCATCACAGGGCTGTCACTGTAAGCCCTCCCCAACGCTGTGATGACTGCCACTGTTCCGAGTTCTATACTCACCTCATAGATGCTGCTTTTAGCGTTGTGGTTCTTTTTACTGTTAAAAACATGGTCTTTGTGCACAGTAGTGTGCTTAAAACCATCACAGTTAGCTTCCAAATAACAATAGCCAAACTAAGCCCTCAAACCATAGTATTTAGTGAAAACATTTTCACGTGAAATTTCATTGAAATTTAGTCAGACGTGTTCATACATTGAATAGGTACGTTTTTAACAACATGTCCAAATAGCTGACATATTAACTAATGTGATACATGTAACTAATGGCCATGTAGAGCAAATAGTATGTAATTGTATTTAAGTTAGGGAGGTAGGTTTTCAGCCCTACAGCATGTAACTGAATGACAGTTTTGAAATACTGTTCTAAAACACTAAACCCTTTATTTGGGTCTTTCATGTAGACAAATTTTAAGCTGAGAGGGGCTTAAAATGTTTTGGGCCATAGACATCTTTGCTTCTTTGGGAATATATATAATTGTTTGATAAACAGCAGAGGGAGAACAAGAGAGTGATTTCCTGTTCAAACAAAAAAACAGTATTTTTAATCAGTTGCGTTCCTTCAGTTGGGTCATTGTGCCACCTGCTGGTTGGTCTGAGGAATTGCACTTTCTTTCTGGTTACAGGGAGGCAGTATAACAGCCCTTGCCTGTTTCACTGTTCACTGAGGCAAAAGGACCTTAGGGACAGTAATTCATCCCTCTTTAGTGCCAGCTGAGCATACCAAAGCTCTCTCTCCTCTCTCAGTATCTGTGAGGCTTTTCTCTATCTCACCCACAAAGCAATAATAACTGCACTTACACACACTTTTTTTTTAAAAAAGTGTCAGTCATTTTATTCCAGCATGTTCCATAGGCCAACGACTTGCATGTATGTATAAGTATTTCAGTGGTGTAAAGAACAGGTACACTTTGATCAGCCCACTTCACTTTGTTTACAGTGCTGCCACGTAGTAATTATGTTGACAACAAGGATGAAGATTCAATCACCTTCCTCCGAGTGTGGATTGTACTTTGAGTTAGTCTCTGCCCTCAGAATCAAACACATGCATGAATGATGTTGCACATAATGGCCTGCTTACACTGGCAGAAATCTACTGCTGTAAAATGGAAAAAAAAATCACACTGCAAAGACAAATAGCTTCCATTGTGACGAATGGATGCAGCAGTACCGTGGGTAGAGGAGCCTAACAACGGAAGTCCACAACAGCTGTGTACTTAAGTCAATCCAAATGGCTTTCCTCGGTTTATACACCATTAATGTTCAGTCCATGCAAGTAGCCCTTTATTCTCTGTTCTCTTATGTGAAGCAGTGTTGTTTTCTCATTATGTTCAATATTAAATCACGCCCTGGTCCATTTTGCTCTTCCTCTTTAAATGATAATGTGATCCATGAGACTACATTATCCTCAATCCATTATCCTCTGATTGACAAGCATGAGACACAGTGGAGCATTCAGTCACACCAGTAGGTTAATATCGGTGGTTGTCATCTAATGTTGTTGCTAGCCATTTATATAAATCGATGTGTAACAGTGGAGCCATTTATTAGGCCTACATTCAAGAGAAGGTGATCAGCATTTTGGATATTGCGATGGATATAAAGAGAGTACACAGAGTATCCACATAGATAGTCAAACTCTGGTCATACTTCAGATAAAAAAAAAAAAACAACTGCTGAGCTCCAGCTGTCCTTAAGTTATTGAACCGGCCTGTTTATTTGAGAAGATTCAGAAAGTTTTGGGGTTAGGTTTTTCTGCTGCCAGGTTTAGTGAGGGGTGACTCATTTCAGAACACGCTGAAGACGGTGGCCATCAGCAAAATGTTCAAAACGACGGCATCCAAGGAGCGGGCCACGAGCCCTGGGTTTGTGCTGCTTCGGATCCCACCTGCTTTGGCCTTCTTAGCCTTCCTTGCCTGGGGCGTGGTGCTGGTTGCTGTGCTGACTGTGGAGAAGCTGCTGCCCCCACCCCCTGCCCCACCCCCGAAAAGGAGGTGTCCTGCAGGAAGGGAGGAGAAGTTGGAGGTGCCGTTCATGTCAGGGTGGAGGCTGTCACGGTTGTCCGGGAGGCCAAGTGGGGCTGAGTTGGACAGGTACCCCCAGCTGACTGACTCTTCCTTGTCTTCCATCGGTGGACGGCGGGAGTCGTCCCTGGCAACAGCACTCCACGGAGGTGGTGGCAGGGTGTAGGAGGCGAAGCGCCAGGCACCAGTAGAGACCATGCGGGCCTCCCCACAGATGGGGCGAGTGTGGCAGGGACAGCCCACCACACGGGCTGAAGTCCCATGCATCCAGGTCAGCAGACCCGTGATGTTCTCCTCGTCCTCACAAGCCCATGGGTTGTCATCCAGGGTGATTAGACGTAGCCCATCCAGCCTGGCAAAGGTCTGCTCGCCCACCACAGAGAAGCGGTTCCCATGGAGGTAGAACCGGGACAGACGGGGCAGCCGGTCCAATGACCCGGGCAGGATCTGGACCAGGAAGTTATTGGAGAGGTCCACAGTCTCCACATTGGAGGGCATGTTAGTGGGCACAGTCCAGAACTTGTTGTGGCTGAGGTTGAGCAGCCGCAGCTCAGGCAGGGTGTTGTTAATGAAGACCATGCGCTCCAGCTCGTTACCCGACAGGTCCAGGGCCTGCAGGTTCCAGTGGTAAGCCGTGTCATTCTTCTCCAGCATCCGGAATTGGTTCCCCGAGGCCAGGATCTCCCACAGGGCCCGGGGCAGCCCAGAGGGCAGGCGGGTGAACTGGTTGTAGGAGATGTCTAGGGTGCGCAGGTGGGAAAAGTGGCCCAGGAGGCCGTTCAAGTCCTGGAGCCCGTTTCGAGAGAGGTTCAGGGCCCAGATGTTGTGCTGGAGCCCGTCAGGCAACTGGCTCAGACCCCTGTTGGAGCAGTCCACCACCCTGTGGCTCCGTGTGCAGGAGCAGGCCGGCGGGCAGACCGCCAGCACGCCCAACCCCAAGAACAATGACAGCAGCAGCAGCAGCAGCAGTGTACAGGCCAGCTGCCCAAAGGGGGACATGGTCAGGGCTCTCCTGTCGGGCAGAGAGAGAAGAGCAGGAACAAGGACAATCACAGGCACCACAGGACACAGAGGTACATGCAGTCATGCAGCAGCCCTGGGATTGCATTCATAACGCTTCTCAGAGACGGTAATTCTGCTGATCTAGGATTAGCCTCTGTTGTAAATAATGGATCATGTAATGGATATGGACTGAGTAAACCTGATCCGAGATCAGTACTCCCACTGACATATCAGCTGTGCTGGGCTTTTATTCATATTGCTCTTCTGAATGTGGGTTCTCGTGACCTTGGATCAGTTTGTCTTGATGTAAAGTTGATTATTGAATTAATGTTAACTGTGCAGTCCTGATCTTTGGTAAGTACTCCTGTTCTGAGATATGCCAAATGACTTTGAAATGAAGCATATATATAGCATTTATTTCTTAGTTACATGTCTAATATGTATGCTGTGAGAACACATTTTATGATACTGGCATGCAGATGGGAAACTTTCAGCCTGCTTTTCATACAAGCGGCATGCTTTAGAGTGTGGAGTTATTTTATCTCTGTGGTCTGCAGAGATGTCTGCCCTCCACCGTCAAGACCTGTTGTTTATTTCTGTCACTGCAACATACTGCAACTCATAATAACAACGCTGGAAGAAGCAGACACCGGATCCCTGAAACAGAAATGAAAAACGAAGCAGCAGTGGCAGCTTGTGCTGAACGCTGTTTGCATATTGCAACCAGGATAACATTTTGATCCACTGGCAAAAATTGTTGCGGTTTGGGATGCTTTTTGGGGATTGGAAGATCTGTCATTGATGACCCATGATTAGTACACACCTGTACCTGCACATGCTATCCCTGAGCCTGAAAACACTGATTGCCATGCAGTTAAACTGAAATTTGTGGCCAGTTTATGCCCTTTGTCTTCCGTTTAGACTTCATCCGTGTAAAAGGGGGTGCTCATCCCCCGTTTCTCACATCTGGAATAGGCAATTACGCTGCCAAATCCTTGCTGTGCCACTCGTACCCTTGCTTGTACCACCATGCTCTTGTCCACACGCCAGCTACCTCTCACACCTGCCTGTGGGATTTAAGATGAAAGCAGCAGACTGTGGCGGCTCTCTCAACACCAGGATCCAGAGGGCTGGTTTAATCTGACAGAAGTTGGAGGTGGCACTTTGGTGTATTGTCTGTCTTGACTTGGCGTGTTCTCCTGAAAGGGAAACACGTGGGAAGTCCAGACACTAAGCCATTTCTTGTATTGGGGAGTTTCATTGGCCACTGGAATTTGGTTATACTTGGTTCATTTCACATGAGGCACTGCGCATGAACCGGTGTGGTTTGATACCTCCCATATACACGAGCAAAAGAGCGCTCTCTAACCTCTCACATAGCAATTGTGCTGCCAAGTCCCCACTATTTCCTCTCATGTCCTGGCTCGGCTCACCATGAGCCAGCTTCCCTTCACAGAGACACACAGCACTACGTTAGAGAGCTACCACTTGTCAAGGAATCTGTCGCTGAGGGTAGCCTGCCAGTGTGCCCCTGCACGGTCATTGGGAGGAATTACTAGTTGTGACTGTACACAGCTGGTAACCTCAGAACCCTGCTACCCATTTCAGCTTGAAGCCACCTCCAGGTGCACTCTGATAGGGAATAAGGAAAATGATGCGATGGTTTTCTGGAACAGGCTGTCTAGAAGCTTATTGGTCCCCTCGGAGATCTGAGGGTGGATTTGATTGGCCTGCAAAGGTTTGGCTGTGTGTAGATTTGTCACAGATGGAAATTCCAGAGGACTTTCTGGCTCTGGATAGGCTCTCGAAATTGGAGTCCCAAATGGATTTGGAAATGGGAAATGACTGCTGTTGTTTCAACAAAGAGCATCCCCAATGTGGGCTGCGTTATGCCACTGGAGTTTTTCAAGCTCATAGACATGAGTGTAAGAGGGCCTAATCCCAGTGGTAGAAAGTTTTCATTGCACAAAGTCAGAATCGCACACTAATGTGTGTGTGTATATATATATATATATATATATATGTATATATATATCTCAGACTTGACCAAGCTATGCCTGTGCTCCAGAGTACCTTTGACAGCTGAGAAGCCCATTTTGACATTGCTCCATCTGGCATTTGCCACCCACTGTGCTTCTCCTGTAACACATAGGTTCAGTTCATGTTTTTCATGTGTATTTCTTTTCTCATTCTCATCTCATTCATTGTCTCTGTAGCAGAGATCCATTTACAGTTGGACTGGCAGTGCCAATCCAGATATTTACGTTATTTTTTTTGCTGGAAAAGACCAAGTTCCATTGTCTCGAAGCACAACACCTGTGCCTCATCAAATCCTCGGTTTTCAGGGCACACATCAGTATCACCACGTAAGAGCATAAGAATGGACTACACTGAACTATTCTCCTGGGCATCTGTGGTACAACAGCAGTGTTCTCTACTAGCATTGTACAAGTAAACCGAGATAACTGACCAGTTTGTGTGCCAGGCACCTGTAGATATCAGTGTAGATATCCCTGTAGATAGGTTTTTGGGTGGGTTTAAAAAAAAAAAGGGGTGCCACTGGCTTCCAGCTCTCTCGTTTCAGCCCTAATTTTCTTCGATGTCCTGCCAGTATGGCTGTGCTGCCGCATCGAGCCCCGCTAAACTTGATTAGCATGATTAGCGTTCTAACCCAGACAGCAGGAGCATCCGGGGACACTGGGGGCATACATGCACCTGCATGTCTTTCGCACCTGGCTGCAAATGGCATCAGCTGCCCTGAGATCAGAGAAGCTGAGGCAGAGCATGCAATGAGATATGTGCTGAACACATCCATATGTGTATATATGTGTTTATATGCATGCTAATGTGTATGCATATTTGTATGTGTGTTTGTGTATACTTGTTCGGTCGGATGGTAAAACAGGCTGAATAACGCGTTTGGTTTTTTTGTGTGTCGATTGTCTCGCCAGTGAGGCTGTTGGCGTATTTGTTGGGAATTGAAGGCCGTGTCATTCCCCTCAGAAAGCGGAAAGGAGACGGAGAGGGGAAAATAGGTTTCCATGGAAAAGGGAACGCTGCGGTGGCTCAGCTGAGAGCCCAGAACTCAGGGCCCGCAGAGGGAAACGTCCCTGCTGCAGTCCTGAATGAGTGTGTGTGTGTGTGTGTGTGTGTGTGTGTGTGTGTGTGTGTGCGTGTGTGTGTGTGTGTGTCCGTGACAGAGAGCCCACACGTGTGTTCTTTCCCCGCTTGTTTTCCGCCCCAAGTCGTATATCACTCACCCGGTCTTCTTCATTTTTCAGTCATTTCCCCCTTTTTTTTCCTCCTTCTCCCTTTTTCTTTCCTTCTCACTCTCCTTTCTCTTTGCTCTCGCTCTCCTTCGCTTTTGAGATCCGCAGAGTAGAATGGGATAGAGGGAAGGTTCCGGTGGTTTAGGTTACCTTTTTTTTTTTTTTTTTTTTTTTTTTCTTAACTCCTTGTCCTGCCCCCCACCTCCACCTCCTTCCTCCACGCACTGTCCTGTCGTCCCACGGCAATTGCGTCAGTGTGCCCTGTCGTCTCGCTCAGTGTGGCTGTGGAGGGATAGTGGTGGTGGCGTTTCGGTCTCACCTTTCTCCCTCTAGCATGGCGGAGCGAGCGTCTGACACAGCCGGTGCTGCCACTGCAGGCTGGCGAATCGCGCTGCGAGGAAGAGAGCCGTCTCACAGTGAAAGAGGGAGGGAGGGAGGGAGGGATGGAGAGAGAGCTGCAGCATTGAGACGGCCCCTTCTGATAGGGGGCTGCTGACTCCAATCTTTTCAATCAAGGTCCACTCAATCAACAGAACCATCTCTCACACATGCATATACACTCTCCCAGCCTCATGTATCTTTTCTGTGCACACATACTCACACAAACACGCACGCAGGCACGCACACACAGTTCCTCTGATACATGTCAACCGCTGCCTGAATGATGAGGTTGTAACTAAAAGCCTTGTATCTCATCTATAGACAGCCAGTTGCTCATCACTTTAACTTATGGTAACATCGGTAACTCAACACTTATTTGCAATAAGCATTCTTGTGGTTATATTGTGGTACATGATTGAGTGATCTTGTATCAACAACAAAAAAAAACTTGACAATAACTTGACAGCAGAGTACTGATTTAATATTCTTGTATTGAGTAATATATAAATACACACTTGTCTAAATGTGTTCAGTCTCTGCACACCATTGACTTGACCACCTAGGTTTTAACTGTTTATGCCAGTTTTTACTCTCTCTTAATGGTGCTACTTGATCCTTGTCCTGAAGGAAGACAGGGCTGCGTGGCTTTGATTGCTACTGATCACTAAATTGATAAATTAGCTGTTCAATTACCACACCTGGGATTGGTGGATCTGAACCTGGCTGTGGAATTTCAGACGAAAACAAAAACCTACAGATTGTGCAGCTCTCCTTGTAAGGTCTTGGGGGACCGCTGGTGGAAGTGGGAGGTAGTACACTGGCATGTTCTTCTGGGGGAGGGGGAAGGGGGGAGGCTGCATTGACCTTTGATACTTGGTTATACTTCATTTCCCATGAGGCTTTTCACACAAAACTAAACAGACCAGCGTGGCTTCACTCTGTCCATACGCATTAGAGAGGGAACGCTCTGTGTATTTCAGCATATAGTTCACAGTACAATTATACACCTTTGGGGCAGGTGTTGAATCCATATTATTTTTGCAGTGGAATAAAAAACAGAAGAAAAGCAGTATCTAATAAGTCGGACATTAACAGCTTCAACTGACTTGATATATCTGTATTTTTTCTCAAGCGAGAATCTCTGCAGTATACAAAGTGTTTTCAGTAATGATGGATCTCTCGTTTTCTGTTTTTCGGAAGAACACATGTTGAAGATGTTGTTGCATTATGAGCTTACAGCATTGGAGTGTGACGTAAATAATTAATTTTCTTGAAAACTGTGCGGTGAAACTTCCTCAGGTGTGATGCTCTACTCCGCAGTGTGTTATTGATTTAAGTTGGGACAGATATGCAGTGTTTCAGCCTGTTGGCTCAATTACCGTTACAGGCTGTTTCTAGCTGACCTGACGCAAGTCTGACAGCTGCTTAATTGGGAAGAGAAAGTAATGGCAAAACTGCATTCATGTTAAGGAACAGCCTGTCCCTTCTGCCTGTCTCCATGGAGTTAAGAGCTTGGCTTATTCACGGTATGTTCTTCAGCACTTAAAGTTCTGCAATATGGCTCTTCATCAACATCAACAGGGATAATTTAGTTGAAAAGTCATGATTTAATAAAGCAAGTCATAAAATAATAAGGCCCATTTTTACACTTTGCAGATCATATTTGAAGATGCTTGAAAAGTACTTGAATTATGTATTGGAAAACTTGAGGGACTTTGTTGGGTAATTCAGAAACAAAAAGAAGCCATAACCATCCTGAATGGAATCTTCAGCAAATTGAATTAGTGGACCATACAGATGCCCACTGTTTTTATTATTTTTTCTCATAGTCATAACATTTGTTTCCTAAGAATTTGGATGATTCAGCTGTTTAATTTTACATATTACAAAAATGCTATTTTTGCAAAAAAAATGTCACCTTGTTTGACCCAATCTTTTGATATTACTTTTTTCTTTCTAGTAATGAAACCAAGTGTGCAAGAGAAAAGAAATCACTTGGGCCAGTCTTGATAAGATTATGGTGGGGCAGGAGTAAATGAAATTCTTGTTTTTAGTGTTTTATACCAGTGAATGTTTCTTAATGAGGAATGCTTGCACTGTTGTCTCCTGAGCTCCACGTGGTTCTCACAGTGACACTGGCAGTGATTCATGATAATTATCAAGGAACCGTTCCATAAAATCAAACTAGGAAGGAGGACATTTTATCCAGGATTACAACTTTACCTTTGATACTGTAAGATAACTTTGCCAAATTGGAAAAATAATTTCCTTTTAGTATTCAATGCATTAAAAAAAAAAAAAAAGAGTTAGTAGCTCACTTAAGAGACCTGTGCCAGGGAAAGAGAGCAAAAGCAAGAGAAGGAGTTTTGAAGTCTGTTTTTGTGGGTGGCTCAGTTTCCTTTTTTCCATCTGTCGTCTCTCTAAAAAGGTCATTCTTTCAGAGCCCCTGCCTGGCCGATGGTCGCAGTCCAGCAATGTGACTCTCTTTGCCTACTAATGGGGATTTGGTCCTATGTTCATACTGTGTCTTAGAGTATGCACGGTGACCTAGGATCAGTTTTACCTTTCAGCTCATAATGGATGAGTTCAGAATATGGCCAGGAGAAAACTAATCCTAGATCAGCACAGATTGCCCGAGTTTGTGTGAATACGGGCTCTGGTCTTACTGTAGTGTCACTCCCCAACATGGTTGTGACTGAGCATATGAGTACTTACACTTACACACAAGCTCACACATCCCTGCACTATGCACATAGTCACCAAACATTTTCGCTGTTCACACAGTCACCCGGCAGAAACAGTCTCTACTAGTCTCTCTCACGTAGCAGTGGCTGCCAGCAAGGCAATGTACTCTAGGGGTTCAGAATGTACACGCCAAGCTCTGTGTGAAGAGGAACCTGAGAACTTCCTGATGCGTGTGTGTGTGTGTGTGTGTGTGTGTGTGTGTGTGTCCAGAAAATGCAGAAAATTTCTGTTTTACATTTTTGATAATTCGTCCATTTGTTGTTTTCCTGGCTCTTTCTTTGTTTTTATATCCTCAAATGATGGTTTTGAGAAAAATAAAATCACATGGGTCTGTTTTTAAAGGTCTCTGAAAGGGAGATGCACATGAATGAAGAAACATTTTTTAAAGGGAGATCTTCTCTCTTACCTTGTCCCCACCTCTTTTTCTGTCATATTCAGAGTAAAATTGGCAGTTGTACATGATCGTTTTGGTACATGAGCAGCTGGGTGCCAGGGTATAATTGATTTTTCCTGCTGAATAGAGTATGTAAGCATTGTTTCTCGAGGTATATTCTTGCAGTTATATTTTGTATTTACTTGTGTTCCTCACTCATATCCCCCTCTCTCTCACTCTCTCTCTGTCTCTCTGTCTGTTATTCCTATTGTTCATCATCTCTATCAATCTTCTGCAGCAAATATAAGACAGAGGTTGCAGGTTCAATCCCCAGGGAGGGCACTGCAGTTGTACTCTTTTGTAAGGAACTATGCTATAAATGGATGGTGTGTAAAAGTATGAGTGGTGTAGATATCTCCAGATCAGAGCATCTGCAAAACGTCTTCCTGTATTGACTTCTCAGATGTGGAAAATAACGGCACTACAATCCTGCCTGTTTAACACAGATGAAGCCCAACTCAGAGGAATGTATCGCCGCTCCATCTGAAGTGACAAAGTGATTTATGTCGCATTGAAATGATTAAGAAGCAGTATCAGTTTTTGTGGTTTCCTATTCCATGTTTCAAATGTATTTTGTTTCTTATTTAACCTTTATTTAACTTCACAGTTCTTTGAGATAAAGTCTCTGAGGGAGATAAATGTCTTTTTCAGGAGGGACCTTTCAGGAGAAAAGTTGTCTTTGTGGTTTGGGCCCTCTGTGGTGTCTTTGGAGGGGTGCATTGAGGATCTGGGGAAGGGAAGGGCTTTAGCGTGGAGATACACCCCAGGTTTACTGCGGTAGTATTTTCTATCTGCCATACTTTATAGGAGGACATAAAATGGGTGCATGGAGCTGGTGAGTTGAGGACAGAAAGAGAGTGAGAGGGAGATGGAGAAAGGGGGGGAGAGAAAGACCAAATGACAGAGATAATGAGAAAGAAGAATATGATAGAGAGAGAGAAAAAGAAAGATGGAGGGAGAAAGGGGAGGAGAGGGAGATAGAGGTGGGAGAGAGAACAAATGACATATATTATGAGAGAGAGAGAGCATTTGCGGCTGAAATAATGACTGAATGAGAGGGGGAGAGGGTGGGTTGGTGTGAAAGAGCAAGAGACACCTCAGTTACAGCCTCTTTCCCTGAAGCCTGGCCTGATTAATGGGTGTGGTGTCATACAGAATATCACCCCGCCTCAGGCTATGCTGGGCGCAGTGAAGTGTGAAACACACAGCCTCGGACGGGCCCAGACGCCGGCATTACTGACTTTTTTATCAATTGCCTGCACAGCCAGTAAATGTAGCCATGTTAGAAAAAAGCCATGTCTCAAATGTGCAGATAAACAACTATCCTTAATAGTTATATCCTTAACTATACCTGTAATCTCATGGTAAATCAGAGTAACTCTGAGTAAATCCAAGGCTGTATAGTACTGAACATCAGTGCCGGGTAAGCCGCTGAGTTTGAACAAATTTGAACAAAAGATTGAACTATATATGAATGTGTGTAAGTATGAGTTTACACATGTCTGTGTCTGGTACCTCATTTTTGAGTTGAATGGATTGCTAAGAAAAGCACAGCTCTGTGGAAACTCAAAGATGCAGGTTTTTATATTGCTGTGGCTGCTGGTGTTTGTGTCTGTGTTTGGCTAAGATATGGGCACAAAGAGCTGCAGCCAGGCAGCTAAATCTCATTCCCTGATCACTTCAGTCACTGTAACCTCTCCGTCTCCAGGCTTGGCGGTGTCAATCGATGCTGGATGCAAACACTCCTGCACATTTACACTTTTCTGCTTTTACCTGGGGAGCTGTTGTCCTGCTTGTCCCTGGAGATCTGACTTTTTGACTGTTTCTTTTCTCCGTTTCCTTGTTCTTAATTGTCACCTGTCAGCCATGATGAAATAGTCTGTTGGCCTTGGTGAGGGTGATGGGTTTATTTAGTGGATGGTTGCCCTTTGTCACATGGTCAACACTTTTCATATGCATACACTTCCACTGATGCTCATTCTTACTATGTTACACACACACACACACACACACACACACACACACACACACACACACACACACACACAGTCTGTGTTTTTTCAGTGCTGCATCGCCTGGCTTTTGGGTACCTCCCCCCTGGCCCAGAGCTTTTAACTAAGATCCAGTTTGGACACAGTACCTACGATGCTGCCCCGTGCCTGATTGGCTGAGCATTACACAGTCATTATGTCAAAGGTCACACAACTTCATTGTGCCACAGCAACAGACATGAGGCTTTTATCTAAGTGCAAAATATCATGGAGAGGCAAAAAGAGAAAAGAGAGAAACAAATTATTTATTTCTTTTATTACAGTCTATGGAGCTTTCTATTATTGCTTCAATCCTTCAATGCCTGTGGCAGCCTAGGATGAATTTAAAAGAAAAAATGATCCAGACACAGTGACATTTTGAAAGTGGTAAAAATGAAAACAAAAAAAAAGCAGAGTGACTGTCTATTTCATTACATACTTATGATTTTGGGAACAAAGCATTTTAAAAAATAACATCATATAAACCTGATGTTTCATCTATTCAGAAAGGGCTGTACAGTAACACAAAAAGATACAATACATGCAGGCAATGCAAATGGAAGTGTCTACATATTACAATACATTTTGAGTCATAGCTCCTGGACTGATGGTTAGTTAAGTGCAATTACAGGGTGAGGCTTGTGTCAAAAATGTTTTTTTTTTGTGCTTGCAGTGAAAAATGTTAAACAGACCACGCTTCTCTTTCCCCAGTGTTGTGGCTGCCCTATACATGCCTGTCAATAATTTTTCTCTTCGTCTTTTCTTGAGAGCAGTTAGCTGTCGATAGAATCGAGAACCTCCGGATGCTCTCTTATGTAACCGTACAAGAAAGATGGATGAGGACGGTGAGGAGAAGGGATTAACCAGATATGATAGTGAGGTGAGGTGGGAATGGCCAGATGTCCATCCTGTGTTGGAGCGAGAGTGGCCATAGTGACAGCAGGTGGTGGGTTGGGTGATGTAGTTTGAGAGTGGGTGGGGTCGGGCCATGTGATGGTGTACGCTGAAGGTGGAAGAGGCTGGGTGAGGTCTGGGGTAGGTGACAGAGGTTTGGTTTTGGCATGTTTGGGGTCAAGCTGTATGGTGTTCCCCACTAGAAATAGACAAGGCTGAGTTTGTGAAGTGGTGGGTGACAGTGGTGTCCTTTGGGCACCCACGGGATCCAGCTGTATGGAGGTGGCCACGGAAGGTGTGGAAGGCTGGGTTGATTTAGGTGGGGTTGACAATGGCATTGTTTTGGCAAAGACGGGGCTAGGCCTCAGGATGGTTTCTACAAAAGATGGAGGAGGCTGGGTTTGTTTATTGGTGGTTGACAGAGGTGTGGTTTTGCCAAGTCCGGGTTCAGACCTTTGGGTGGTTTCTGCTGAAGTCATGGAAGTCTGGGTTGGTGTCAGGGTTGCAGGCAGAGGTGTGGAGTCACTGAGTCCAGTGGCAGGGTTCAGGTTGGTTTCCACTGAAGGTGGAGGAGGTTGGGTTGTTTTATGGGTGGGTGACAGAGGTATGGTTTGGCCAAGTCCGGAGTCAAGTACTAGGGTGGTGTCCAGCAAAGGTGAGGTTTTTGCAACTCCAGTTTCAGGCCTTTTGGTGGTGTCCGCTGAAGATGGAGGAGGCTCGGTTAGTTTATGGGTGGGTGACAGAGGCGTGGTTGTGGAAAGTCCAGGATCAGGCCTCATGGTGGTGTGTGCTGAAGGTGTGGAAGGCTGAGTTAGTTTAGGTGTGGTTGAGAGAGGTGAGGTTTCACAAAGTCCAGGGTCAGGCATTACTTTTGTTTCCACTGAAAGTGGAGGAGGCTGGGTTGGTGAATGGGTTGTTGACATAGGCATGGTTTTGACACCTGCAGAGTCAGGCCGTAGGGTGGATTCTACTGAAGGTGAAGGAGGCTGGGTTGGGGTAAGGGTGGGTGACAGGGATGTGGTTTTGCCATCGATGGGAGCAGGCTGTATGGTGGTATCCTCTGAAGATGGACGAGGCTGGGTTAGTTTATCGGTGGGTGACAGATGCATGGTTGTGGAAAGACCAGGACCAGGACTTTTGGTGGTGTCCATTGAAGATGTGGGAGGCTGGGTCATTGTTGACACAGGTGAGGTTTTGGTAACTCCAGAGTCAGTCTTCAGGGTGGTTTCTGGTGTAGATTGAGGAGGCTGGGTTGGTTTAAGTGTGGTTGATAGAGCTGTGATTTGAGCAGGTCCTGGGCCAGGCATGAGGTTGATTTCTGCTGAAGGTGAAGGAGACTGGCTTGGGTTAGGGGTGGGTGACAGGGATGTGGTTTTGCCATCCATGGGAGCAGGCTGTATGGTGGTGTCCGCTGAAGGTGGAGGAGACTGGGTTAGTTTATCGGTGGGTGACAGATGCATGGTAGTGGAAAGACCAGGACCAGGACTTTTGGTGGTGTCCATCGAAGCTGTGGGAGGCTGGGTCATTGTTGACACAGGTTTGGTTTTAGTAACTCCAGAGTCAGTCTTTAGGGTGGTTTCTGCCGTATATTGTGGAGGCTGGGTTGGTTTAGGCGTGGTTGACAGAGCTGTGATATGAGCAGGTCCTGGGTCAGGTATTTGGTTGATTTCTGCTGAAAGCGAAGAAGGCTGGCTTGGGTTAGGGGTGGGTGACAGGGATGTGGTTTTGGCATCCACTAAAACAGGCTGTATGGTGGTGTTCACCAAAGTTGGAGGAGGCAGGATTTGTGCAGTGGCAATAGATAGAGATGTGGTTTTATCATGTGCAGAGTCAGCCCTTGGGGTGTTGTGTGCAGAAGGTGGAGAAGGCTGGGCTGGATCATTCCCTGAAAGGTCATGAGTGGGTGATTTTATCTTCGGGTCAGCAGATAGTTTCTCTTTCGCTGATGGGTCTTTGGAGGGACCACTGGTGCCAGCCTGGGCTCCACTCTCGCTTCCACCTCCCGGCGCATCTGTGTTCTCAGGTTCAAGCTCCACAACCTGGACTCCGCTGTGTGTGGAACCGTGCTGCACATCATCTGGCTCAAAGTCCCCATCACGAACCCTCATGAATGAGCAGCAATTGTTGAATCGCCAGTTCAGGATGGAGGGCAGGGGCAGCCGCTTGCTCCGGCCTAGCAGAACCCCACCCTGTTTCTCTTCAAGGGGCAGCTGCTTGCTCTGACCCAGCAGGGCCCCACCCTCTTCTGCCTCAAGGGGCGGCTGCTTGCTCTGACCCAGCAGGGCCCCACCCTCTTCTGCCTCAAGGGGCGGCTGCTTGCTCTGACCCAGCAGGGCCCTACCCTCTTCTGCCTCAAGGGGCGGCTGCTTGCTCTGACCCAGCAGGGCCCTACCCTCTTCTGCCTCAAGGGGTGTGCTGGGTGGCAACGTAGCTTTAAGTAATGGAGAGTCCACCCTGTCATTTTTCCTTTTTCTCCGCGTTTTCTTCACCAATATATACCAGATGCATCCCAGTATTGCCACAAACAGCCCGCCCATTATGAATGCCAGCACTGGCCTCCCACGGTCACCTATCGTCCCCCCCCAGAAAAAACCAGCATCCTTGCTTCTTGTCACAGAGGTTGCACGTGTGCTTGTTAAGGTTTTTACTGAAGTTGCAATTGTGCTTATTTGAGTTGTCCCAGAAGCTTCAGTTCTGATAGCAGGAGTTACTGAAGCTGCAGCTGTGGTGAATGGACTTTTCCCTGAAGCTTCAGCCATACCTGCAGGAGTAGTTAAAGCTGCACCTGGGCCTGTTTTTGTGACTGAAGCTCTATCTGTGCTTACAGTAGTTGTTCCAGAAGGTCCATCTTTTCTTTTAGGAATACCCAAACCTGCATCCTTTCCTGTTACTGTAACCAAAACTGTAGTTGTATTTATAGGAGTTTTCACAGAAGATACAGTTTTTCTTATATCTGTTGCTGAAGCCACATCTTTTTTTCCTATGTCTGTCACCATGGTTGCACCCATGGTTTTTGGAGTCATTTCTGAAGCTGTTTGTGTACTGAGGGGAGTTTTCTCTGAAGCTGCAGTAATGCTTGCGAGAGTCATCACTGAAGATGCATCTGTCCTTATACGAGTAACCAAAGCTGACTTTGTGCTTATAGGAGTTATTTCTGAAGCTGTAACTCTGCTTATGGGTGTTGTCCCTGAAGCAACATTCATGTTTGTAGAAGCTGTTGAAGGTATGTCTGTTTTTGTTACTGAAACTGCAGTTATAGGTAATGGATTAATTTCTGAAGCTGGAAGCTGTTGAAGGTATGTCTGTTTTTGTTACTGAAACTGCAGTTATAGGTAATGGATTAATTTCTGAAGCTGCAGCTGTGCTTAGTGGAGTTGCTTCAGAAGGTACATATTTACTTGTATAAGTAGATACAGTTGTAACATTGCCTATTTTTGTAACCATAGTTGCATCTTCTCCTATACTTGTAACTGAAGCTGCCATAGTTGAAGCTGTTGCGTTGCCTGTTTTTAGTAGTGAACACAGTTTTGTAAAGCACAGTTTTGTAGCTGTGCCTATAGGACTTTTCACTGAAGATGCCGCTGTGCTAACAGGGGTTGTCACTGAGGTTGCATCCTCTCCTATAGGAGCCCCTGAAGCTGAATCTTTGTCTGTTTTTCTAAATGTAGCCACATCTGTTCTTGAAGCTGTAATGGTGCTTATTTTTGTGATAGAAATATCAGTTGTGCTCATGGACATTTTCACCGTGGTTACATCCTTCTGCATAGGTACAATTGAAGGTGTATCTTTGTCTGTTTTTGTACCTGAAGCAGTGGTTGTGCTTATTGGAATAAATTCTGAAGGTGTAAATGTGCTCAGTGGAGTAGATGAAGCGATATCTTTGCCAGTTTTTGTAAATGAAGTTGCACTGATGCTCACAGCACTTGTCCCAGAAGATGCATCTTTCCTGACAGTAGATGAAGTTTCATCCTTAGCTACGACTAAAAGTGCTTCTGTTGTCTCTGGAGGAATTGAAGCTGGAACGCTCTCAGTTTTTGTCACTGATCCTGGATCTGTAATCTTTGGAGGTTGCACTGAAGCTGCTTCTGTGCTTTCGGTTGTTGTCACTGAAGCTACACCCATGTTTGTGCGAGTAGCTGAAGCTATGTTTTTTCCTGTTTTTGTCACTAAAACTGCAGTTGTGCTTATTGGAGTCTTTTCTGAAGCTGTAACTCTCCTGAGTGGAATTTTCTTTGCAGCTGTAATTGTGCTTATGGATGTCTTTACTGAAGTTACATCTTCTCTTATTGCAGTATATGAGGTTGTGTCTTTGTCTGCAGAAGGTACATCTGCCCTTGTAGGAAGAGATGAAGTTGTAGCTTTGCCTGTTTTTGTAACTAAAGTTGAAGCTGCTAATGCTGTTAAAGGAGTTGTTTTTGGATCCTGAACTTTGCTTTTGTGGGTAGTTGAAGCTGTATCTTTGCCTGTTTTTGTAACTAAAGTTGAAGCTGCTTCTGCTGTTAAAGGAGTTGTTTCTGGATCCTGAACTTTGCTTTTGTGGGTAGTTGAAGCTGTATCTTTGCCTGTTTTTGTAACTAAAGTTGAAGCTGCTTCTGCTGTTAAAGGAGTTGTTTCTGGATCCTGAACTTTGCTTTTGTGGGTAGTTGAAGCTGTATCTTTGCCTGTTTTTGTAACTAAAGTTGAAGCTGTTTCTCCTGTTAAAGGAGTTGTTTCTGGATCCTGAACTTTGCTTTTGAGGGTAGTTGAAGCTGTATCTTTGCCTGTTTTTGTAACTAAAGTTGTAGCTGCTTCTACAGTTAAGGGAATTGTTTCTGGATCCTGAACTTTGCTTTTGAGGGTAGTTGAAGCTGTATCTTTGGCTTTTTTTGTAAGTGAAGCTGTAGTTTCATCTTTCATTATAAGAGTCACTGGAACTGCCCCTGTGTTTGTAGGAGTTGTTTCTGAAGCTGCAGTTTCACTAATGGGTGTTGTTCCTGAAGCTGTAGTTGTGTTCACATGAGTTTTCACTGAAGGTTCAACTGTATGTATGGGAGTGGCCACTGAAGTTGCCTCTTTTATAGGAGTATCTGAAGCTGCATCGCTACCTATTTTTATAACTGAAGTTGCGTCTGTAGTTGTTGGAACTGTTTTTGAAGCTGTAACGGTGCCTATTTTTGTAGACAAAGCTGCAGATGTGTACATGGACGTTTCCATTGTAGCTACATGCGTATGTGCGGGTATTACCAAAGCTGCGGCCGTCACTTTTGGAGCCGTTGATTCTACACCTGTACTTATCTCTGTCTCTGAAGTTTCAACTGTGCTTATTGGAATCTCCATCAAGGGTGTTGTGCTTTTGGGAGTCGTTGCCAAAGATGTATCTTCCTTTCTTTGAGTTGTTGAAACTGCATCCCGGCCTTTTTCTGTCACCAGTGTGACATCTGTGGTCACAGAGGTTTTCAATGGAACTCCATCTGTGGAGTCAGCATCCATGCTTGTTGGAGTTGTCCCTGGCAGTGCATCTATTGGTGTGGATGATTTCCCTGAAACTGCAACTGGGCCCGTGGTCATTGTGAGAGATTTATCTTCACAGACCACTTTCCTGAGGGAGGCCTTCACCACATTCCAGAATGTGTCTAACGCGTCCTTTTGCAGTCCGATTACTTTGCGCGCTCTAGCCTTTGCTGAAGCTGTGTCTGCCTTGACGGGAGCCATGTCTGAAGCTGTGGCTTCGCTCATAGGAGGGTTCAGAGGTTTGTTTTCAGGCTGGCCGGAGGAGAGAGGGGCTGTTTCCCTGCTCCACCCAAACTGCAGCACCCACAGAAAAAGGACAGATCGAAAGAGGAGCACTTCCATCATGTGAGAGGCTGTCTTTGTCTTTTCAAGATTCTTGAGGAGAGGAGGAAGAGAGCTAATGAGTTGCACATTCATCTAGGCCAATATCAATACAAATTTAGCTTTTAATGGGTCTGGTGAAAGAGTCATCCATATAAATGGATAATGTATAAAGCTTTGTCAGTTATTCTGGATCTTGGCCTGCTCATCTGATGAACATTGTACTTCATGTTATCCGAACACATTTGGCAACATAGCTGACTGAATGCCATGGCCTCATACCAAATAGCCTAAAAATTTCAGAAAATATCATGATTGAACAAACCAACTCAAACCTGACTCAGTGTATCATTCAGCACAGTCCTAGCTAAAAGGGAACCATTTTATGCCTGTTGCTGACCTACTGATTGTACACTTATGTGTAATGTCGACATTAACAATATAGACAGAACCGAAGAACCAGATGACAGAATGGATTTGTGAGGAGATTAAAACGCATATAGTTTCTCTTTTTGGCTTCTTAGGAGGAACCTTAATTATTTGAAAATGAATGCCTGGGACAAACACAATGACTTCCTCATCAGGCTGTTCAATATGTCCAGCCAGATTATTTCCATTGGTTTAGTTCTTGTCCTGTCTTAAAATGTTTTTCAGATGTCTAGTGACTGTAATGCTTGTATATAATAATTTCTATACACTACATTAGCATATACTAAACTGTTCTATACATGCAGCATGTTTTTTTTTTTTTTTTTGCCTCAGTCCACATTGTTATGCGCTGGAGCAGAATTGCCATCATCAGCCCATCATCACTGGCTGTGTTCATCACATGCACTAAACACATCATTAACCACTGTTTTTTGACAGAGAATTTTATATTCAAAGGGCCATAAATATATTAATTTAAGGTTTAAATTTAAGAATGGGGTAACAGGTGTCCCACCAATGACCACACGCTGACCTTGTTGAGAAACATCAAATAGGGCTCCCAGCCTGCAGACTCAAAGACTTGAAAGACTCAAAAATTTGCAAGTGCCATAAAAGCATACAGTCCATCTGACACGCCTTAATGCTGTATCAATGGAAATTTTGTATTTTCCTCATCAAATAAATACCTGATAACAACATAAAAAGAGTACAAGATTACATGATGATTGACAACAAGCCATTCAACCCATCTTGGCCAGTAATTCACCCAGACAGAGTCCAACAGTGCATCAGGCCTGGATTTGAACACCCCGAAGTTCTTAGCCTCAAATGCATGGCCAGACGTGCCATTCTGTGCTAATGAAATAATGTTCCAAGACCCAGCGGTATGAAGCAATGCATGGAGGAGAGTCCGTATGTGACTCACCTGTGCCCAGACCCAGGTGAAGCTGCAGGAGCCCCCCGGGGCAGTGGATACTGGAGGTTCCCACGCTTATCAGGTGAAGAGAGTGCTCATAACCACAGGAGCTGTGAGGCAGGCTGCGCGTGCTGGCTGTGGGTTCAGTGTTGTCATACTCACAGAGCTCCACGCATTTAACGTCTCGTGCATGCAGGAAGTGACGGCTCTGAAAAGCTTGCTCGATATTTTGCAGCCATTTGAGCCAACACCCAAACAGGGCTATAAAAAGACACATATATATTGTGAGACGACAAGAAATTTCAGGGAGGGGATGTAATGGTCGGTATACTCAAACTGTCCTCCTGAAATATGTGCTGGGTTTTCTGTCGCTAGCAGGCTTTTGCTAAATGTTGATTTGAACAATGAGGATTTTGTCGATCAGAGCAATATGAACTTTCAAATCCCAGGTTGTCGGGTCTTCTCTGGTCAGGTGTTAGTCAACTTGCATTTGACTTTGCGCTGTTCATTTTTTTGTTTAAAGGCTGATCAGTTTGGCAACACCTCCATAATTCATATGCAGTAGAAATACAATTTATATAAAAAAATGTAATCTTCTTTGGGCAAAAGCTTTTACTAAATGTGTACATATGATTTAAATATACAGTAATGCTTTTAGTGTATTGACTGAACTTAAATTAAATTGTCCCCAACTGTTGTTTTCAATACTAAGCGCTGAGTGGGACATTGTGAGAAATGAATGAAGAAAGTCACTGTCTAAATCCTGTATGTGTTTCAGTCAATGACAGATGGTATAGGGGAACAGTGGATTGAAAGATATTCAGCTGAAGATTTGGCTTTTTAATCAAAGCTCAGGAAACTGGCTATATGATCAGATCTGCGTTCAGACATACATTGAAGGCAGGTGTAACTTGCAAGGGGTGTGGCGTCACTGTAGGCTGGAGCTGTTGTTTGGTTGTCTTCTCTCTGAACATTCATTTTAGTGGAAGAAAACCTTCGCAGTCCAGTTAGAAACCACTGGATTTGGAGATGTTAAAATAATAGTAAATAACTAAAGAAAGTAGAAAAAGTAAAAGCACCTTTTCAATCCAGTACGTCTTGTGTCATGGCTATGACCAGACCAGCCATGCAAAGCTGCAATACTGAAATCTGACCACAAGGTGGCACTGAGCGATTAAGCAACACAAAAAGATTAAAGGTTGAAAGTGGATGTGTTTTGTGATGAACAGCAAAGGAGGACAATGTAGTGCTTTGTATGGCCCAGGAATGTTAAATGTATAATTCATTGCATGTGTTTTGTGCTGTACTATTTTTGGTCTATCCAAAGTAATTTGTTTCTGTTCTTGGAAGAGGTGCTTGCTTTTTGTGCTACTGTTGCAGCTCCTACACAGAATCCTGCTGATTTAACTAAAATAAAACGGGCCCAGCTCCAACTCTCAAAATATCCCTGGAACAAGTATTATCAATCAATTATTTTGCTGATCAGTCAGAATAGATTTTTATTTTCTTTTCTCAAACACTGTTGGAATACTCAGAAAAGCATAAAAAGCCCCTTAACTACGAACCCCAATTGGTTTTCTATCCATCCATCCATTATCTCTACCTGGCCCTTATTGTAGGGTCACAGGACTATTTTTTCATATTTTTAAATGTTAATTTTATGAGTACACGTTCTTGCTCATTGTTTCCAGTCACTGTTGAACAAATTATGAATATTTTTGCAATTTTTCCTTCCAGAAATGCCTTTTCATATATATTTATTTTCGTCAGGTAAAACAGTGAAAAAATGTGCAACATTGATTCTGAAAATGGTCTTCTTTAACTAAGTGCCCTCATGATTACAGCAAATTAGTTCCCACGGCTACCCAATCGAGAAGTAGGGTGAGAGTGTGAAACCCGCCCATTTAAGTATGATCACACCAGCAGGCCCTTGCCTAGAGGAGGCCACAGCAGATACGAAGCGCGTGCTGACGAAACTGAGTGAAGAGCTGCAGGGAAGACGGAGCTAGTCAGGCGCAGCCAGAGAGAAAGTGGAAATTATTTCCCGCTCATATGCCACAGAGGATTGGTGCTGTTGATGCCAGTTTGTCATATACCTCTGTGGGGGGTTTTATCTCGCCGTCTTCACTTTGTTGATCACGGTCCTTTTGCCGCCGAGTCGCTGTGGCGGGGACGGGTTGCCCTGAGGTAAAACGCAGTGGGGTGCCCCGCTGCCTGACAAGGGTTATGTGTCTGCATAATGCAGGGTGACGGTTTTGGAGGGGTGGAGAGCGTGTGCGCGTGTTCGTGTGTGCATGGATGTGTGTGTGCGGGTATGTGTGCGCGTTCGTATGTGTTTGTGTATTGGCGTGACAATAGAGGTACAGAGAGAGTTGATTTATGGGATTGCTTTGGCAATATTATGCCGAAGTGTAGTCATTCTACTAAAACTTATAAACTTATCTGAATTTGAATTTCAGAGATTGAAAGAAAAGCAGAGAGATACAGAAACAGACTGAGGGCACAGACGGGCAGAAATAGACTGAGGCACGGAGACAGAGAGAGTGACCGATCAGATTGAACAGAAACAGACTGGGAGGCATGCAGACAGAGAGAGAGCAACCATTAAATTGCAGTAAGCCTTGGCCAGAAAAGTTTACAATTCCTCCAGAGGCTCGATCTGAGAATGGGCATCTGCAATCAAGACCTGATTGGAACGGACTACATTATACTGCAGAAAGACTGGTGTCCACATGAGGGCGCCCTTTGAAAAGGTTGAATGACTGTTCCAAAGGCTCCAGTTGATCTTTGATGTTTGAGATGTCAATGAGAATGCATACACTGAATGGCTCATTCTTTTATTACGTAAAAGAAAAAAGACAGAAAAATACAAGCAAATCTGCAATACACGTTTTTATAATGTTATTTTACAGTTCAATCTTGGTTAAAGTTCTATACATAATAGCAAAATAAAGTAATTACATACCTCGACAAAGTAGCACAAGTGAGATCTCATTCATTCACAAACATTTCTCTTTTCACACTTCCCCATCAACAGCTAAATCATGGACTCTTTTTTTGTAGTAGACAGGATACAAATTATTTTGAAACACTGAATTGTCATTTACAAGGACCCATTTGAATGGAGCAACTCCATTGAAATGCAGTTTTAACTCTTGCCAAGGTTACAATAAACATCGTAAGACAACAATTTATGTGAAACAGGCTTATTCTTAGATCTACTGCATTAAATATATAAACACACAAATCGTGAACAGAAGCCTTTGTTGGAAGCTCTTTCCAACCTTTCTTGGAAAAGATATGATCTCACAGGGCCAGAAGTTGATCTAAAGTGCTACCCACGACGAAGATTAGAAAGGAGAGTAATCAATACACTCTTAAATTTCTCTTTTCAAGATACAGAACTGAAGGGTACAGAGCTTAATTATGTTAGTGCTATGAGGCATTAACGAAATTATGCATTTAAAAATCCAAATGACAGAAAATAAAACAATGGCAGGATTGTGTGTCTATTTTTGTTTTTTTCTTTTTTTGTCTGGGAAAACAATCAGGACAAACACACTGGTGACTTACATCAGATTTTTGTGTTTGATCACATTTCTGCAAAACAAAAATTGCGATATCTGCATTGAATGTTTCCCAAAGAGGAAGCCAGATTTGGGGTGGAGAGATTTCACACCTCTCACAGCATCTATGCCTTGTCTGAGGTGGGCTCAGAAGCTGAGGTGCCAGCAGTTTCCGGACTTGGGGTAGCACTGGGCTCTGGCTTGGTTGTCGTGGCTGGGTTTAAAGTTGAGGTAGCATTGATGTCTGGTTTAGGTGCAACAGCCGGTTTTGAAGCTGGGGTAGCTCTAGGTTGAGGGTCGGCAACAGTGGCTGGTTTTGAAGCTGGGGTAGCTCTAGGTTGAGGGTCGGCAACAGTGACCGGTTCTGAAGCTGGGGTAGCTCTAGGTTGAGGGTCGGCAACAGTGACCGGTTCTGAAGCTGGGGTAGCTCTAGGTTGAGGGTCGGCAACAGTGGCTGGTTCTGAAGCTGGGGTAGCTCTACGTTGAGGTTCGGCAACAGTGACCGGTTCTGAAGCAGGGGTAGCTCTAGGTTGAGGTTCGGCAACAGTGGCTGGTTCTGAAGCAGGGGTATCTCCAGTCGCCAGTTCAGCAGTAGCGGTCGGTGTTGAAGCCGGGGTGGCGCTGGGCTCTGCTTCGGAAACTGCGGCTGTCGCAGGCCCATTCTCTGGATCTTTGCCATTGGCCAACATCATAGCCTCCCCTTTCCCAGAATTCCCTGCTTCTGTGGGGGCTGCTTGGGCCCCACCAGCCTCAGCTGTCTTGTTCTTCCCCTCCTCGTTCTCGTCTTTCACTGTCTTCACCTCCTCCAGCATCAAGCAGGTTTCGTCCTCACCTCCTTTGCCTCCTCTGGGCCCTTTAGCGGTCTGAGGGTCACCATTGCTGGTAACGACGTAGCTTCCCCGGAGCTGACCCTTCAGGAAGCACACCTTACAGGCAAGGAGGATGGTGGTGATCAGCAGCAGGATGCCGAGGAACAAAGCCGAACCCAGTGTGATCACAAACACCACCCCCTTCTTCCTCCCCATTAAGCACTCTTCAGTCGTGGTTCTGATGGCGTCTCGGGTTGAGGTCATTTTTGGGGACACTGCCGTGCTCACGGTTGTGCTCAGGTTTTGGATCTCAGTGTTCACTGTGCTTGATGAAGGGGAATGAGGGGCAGATGAGGACAGTAAATCAGGGGCTCCTTCTGTTAAGCTAGAAGTGGTCTCTGATGTTTCCAGTGTCCCATTCATGTTTGTGTCAGAAATACCGTTACTTGAAGTCGATGCTTCGCTTGGCAGAGAATTGACTGCAGAGACTGTTGCAAGTCCCATCGCAATGACTAACAAGTAGACATCCATTCTTTTCTGTAAGAGAGAACCAGGGGAAGTTATTGGCATCGACTGCTGGTTGCTGTAGAACCCAACACAAAGCTGTGTGAATTCATGGAAAGTCTGTACCATTAATATTTAGGTGTTTAGCTGATGCTCTTGTCCAGACGGACTTGCTCAGCATATTTTTTATTTGTGTGTACATACATTTTTAGAGAATATTAATTCATAAAACTGGATATTTTAACAAAGCAGTTCAGGTGATGTTGATCAAGCGTGCAATGACAATTCCCTACAAGGGAATCAAACCTGCAGCCTCTTGAGTTGACAAATGTTGTTTCCCTACCCTTAGCACTAGCATTTGTTTGTTTTGTCTGTGCAGCTATTTAAAATTTTGTCTCATTCTGTCCTTCTATTTTCCAACAACTTCTTCCCCTCCCGCTCCACAGTGTGCTTGTGGGTTTCAGGCACAGGGTGTGATGTAATTCATCGGCTGATGTTGTTGCTAATAATAGAGTTATAGAGCATTGAGTCACTGCAGTCCAAACCGTGCAGCCTTGCAGAGAGAAACAGGTGCGCCTTAGCGCCCAACGCCTTCCTCACAGACTGTCACACACAACATTATCAATCATATTAATACAAAATATTCATTTGCAGAGGGATTTTCATTGCAAAGTGTTTTGCAAATTTGTCAAGCTGAAAAAAGAAATCCTGCTGAAATGCAAAAGTACAAACAATGAAGTAGTGTGTCAAGGAAATGAATCATAGATTCAAAAAAATTCAGCACACAAAGGAAATTTCAAATTGAAAAAAAGAAAGGTAGAGTTAAACAAAGACACTAAGACGAATCATAACTAAAAGCTAATGTTAGTAAGTGGGGTCTAAGAAGAGACTTTAAAGAAGCTACAGCAAGGACACGGAGTGCTCTGAATCCACGCCTGGCTCGAAAAGGAGAGGAGCACCAGGAATGTTCAGACCTGAAGTTTCCGAACGCAGCCCTTAATGTTTTCGGGACCTCTCTGGCATGATGTTGGCGCACTGGTCCTATGGCAGTGGGTCTTTGTCAGAAAATGAGAGTGTTTCCGAAAAGAGAACTGAAAGCCGCCATTTATTCCGCCGACAGGCGAAGCCACCCTCATTGTTATCAGAGCGCTAAGATTTGATTTGGTTTGATTTGAGCTTCTTCATCGAAACTTGTTCGTGTCGAACTCCACAACCTAATGTCGCCGGTGATAATATCGCTCCATGTTCTGCTTATGAGTGACAGCAGTATCAGTTCCTCCACATCAATATTTCACATAATAGCGTTCATCAGAGAGCTCAATCAAATAGCCAGATTAATTGCATTGACAATTACAAACGCAGACAGGGCATTTTAAGCCAAACTATTTCTACCACCATGTATTCAAGTATGCAGTGTTTATATGTTAAATTATATAATTAACTCATACAAACTAGCTAGATTTTAATTGTTTATAAAGAGAATAAGTGCATGTTTTTGCAAAAAGCACATTCTGTAATCACATTGTGGAAGCAGCAGATAGTCACAGTAATTAGATAGTACAGATATGGATAGTGATTGTCCATCGGTCCCTGGCTTACCTGAGACAGGAAATGGTCCAGTGCCGTGGGGGTGGTAGGATTGGGGGCAGGGATGTGAAGGACACGATTGGGTGAGGTAGTAACCGGTGGAGAAGCCTTACGCTGCTGCTGATGGCGAAGGTGGTTAGCTTTTCAAAGGGTCAGTACAGTGTGTGACAAAAGGAGCTATTGCTGCAGCTCGAACCACAGTCATCAGTGACACATTTCCTGCCCCCTCTAGCACCACTACTTCTGCTTGGCTTCGTTATTTGAGGATATGTCGACTCTGCCTTACACGAATGATCAACTCTGGGGGTGGGGGGGGCAGTGGTTGATGAAGTGTGGCTGTTTTTTTTTTTTTTTTTTTTTTTTTTTTTTTTTTTTTTTTTAGGTGAAACATGCAATGTGTGAAATCTTATAAGGGGCTTTTAAGGGACCCATTTAAGTGCCTTTTGACTGGATGTGTGTCACCTTCAATGAAACAGAAAACACTTTGGCCTGATGAGTAACGTTCAACACAAGACCAAGGTCCTGTTTCCACTAGATTGCTAGACTTCCTGTGCACTATGGTTTCCTCACTGTATTCTGTTTTGCCAGGGACCTCACAATATGATATTGCCATAATTCACAGGCTATCACATGATAACATAGTAATTCTCTAAACATTGTGAATTGATGTTGCAAGTGTGTTGCTGTCAAACAATGTGGAAAGGGTTTTATTTTCATTGCTTTTGTTAAACTGTTTTAAAAAATACAACCGAAAAAGGAACAGAAAAAGTACACCAAAACTGTATATCATTATAACAAATGATATCATGATACAATTTATTGGCATATTCCAATATTGTGTCTCCAGGTTTAAGACGGGCCAGATCAATGGTGACCTGCTGATCTACCACGTGCTGCTGACCCTCAAGCCCTACTACGCCAAGCCCTACGAGATTGTGGTGGACCTGACCCATGCTGGGCCCAGCAACCGCTTCAAGACTGACTTCCTGTCCAAGTGGTTTGTGGTCTTCCCGGGTTTCGCCTACGAGAACGTGGCAGCCATCTACATCTACAACTGCAACTCGTGGGTGCGCGAGTACACCAAGTATCACGAGCGACTGCTCACGGGCCTGAAGGGCAGCAAGAAGCTCCTGTTCATTGACTCTCCGGGAAGGTTGGCCGAGCACGTGGAGCCCGACCAGCAGAAGCTTCCAGCGGCCACGCTGGCCCTGGAGGAGGACCTGAAGGTGTTTCACAACGCCCTTAAACTGGCGCACAAGGACACCAAGGTTTCCATTAAGGTGGGTGTGAGTGGAGGTGAAGAAACAGGGTGGGGGGGGCGCGGGTTTGTGGTGTGTTTTTGATTACTGAATAACATTTTTTTGTGTTTATTCAAGTAAGAAAAAAGGTTACTTCCTGTTTATTTGAGAATTCTGCTCTGGATTTAGTCTTGTGAAAGACAAGCCTTTGCTCTGGCTTTAATCATGTGACCTGTCCTCTCCCCTCAATGCAGGTTGGCTCCACAGCAGTGCAGGTTACCTCAGCTGAGCGCACACGGGTGCTGGGCCAGTCGGTCTTCCTCAACGACATCTACTACGCCTCAGAGATCGAAGAGATCTGCCTGGTGGACGAGAACCAGTTCACCCTGACCATCGCCAACCAGGGCACGCCACTCACCTTCATGCACCAGGAGTGCGAGGCAATCGTCCACTCCATCATCCACATCCGCACGCGCTGGGAGCTGTCTCAGCCCGACTCCATCCCCCAGCACACCAAGATCCGGCCCAAAGACGTGCCCGGCACCCTGCTCAACATCGCCCTGCTCAACCTGGGCAGCTCCGACCCCAGCCTCAGGTAAGGGTTCCCTGGCACACTTCCTGCCCGTCCTGTCTGGACTTCCTGCCTGCTGCCTGGGTCCATTGTCTGAAGGTTTGGTCAGTGACATAACAGACTTGGTATGTAGCACATTAGAGTGAATAATCACACATCAGAGTGAGGCACACCATCAGGGGCCTGACAAGTGAGACGACTGTTTGAGTGGCAGTAACTCAAAGCACCAATATAGTCAGAAAGCACATCCATAGTAGACTAGATTGTAAATGCAAATGTTTGTTCAGTAATGTAACTGAAGGGTAAGTGTTTTTTCAATTGCTTGCAAATCACCAAACAGAAACAGCAAGCACATTGATGACACACAATAAGATTCAATGAAAACCCAACATATGTCCAATGAGACGGGAAGGAAAGGGAAATAGACGGGAAAGCATTGTCTCAAACGCTGCTGTGCCTTTACACAGTTTTTTGTCCACTGGGCAGGCATAGCATGAGTCTTTTTTTCCACTTCGTAAGACTGAAACAGGAAGTATGCTGAGGTTTTTTTTTTTTTTTTTTTTTTTTTTTTATCTGGTCCATCTTTGACAGCTGTTAGACTAAGGCATGCACCAAGACACGCAAAATAATTAGAATAATTTGAGTAATAGATTGCATTTGTGCAACACTGCAATGAACCAATAACACTTTACAATGGAGGGAACAAACTGACCTCACCGCCTCACCGAAATGTAGCCCCACCTGATTGATAATCTAAAAGTGGCTCTGTTATGACTAGATCTGAGAGCTTTACCCTAAATATATGGAATTTGTCATTATTATAGCCCAAGGTAAATATAAGTTTTTTTTTTTTTATTTATTTTTATTTGATTTTTAAGTATTTGGTTATGTTTGTAAAAAGCCATACTGAGTGTCTGGATTTGTATCATATTGTATCTTGGATGCACAGCAGCTATCACTCACCAGAATAATGACCTGTCAACTGTGATAGACTGAGGGGGAATCACTGAGCCAGTTGTACTGATAAGGGGTGCTTCACCATCTGTATGTGTGTGGCCTCTCCAGGTCTGCGGCCTACAACCTGCTCTGCGCCCTGACCTGCACCTTCAACCTGAAGATCGAGGGCCAGCTGCTGGAGACTTCTGGCCTGTGCATCCCAGCCAACAACACGCTCTTCATCGTGTCCATCAGCAAAACGCTGGCGGCCAACGAGCCCCACCTCACTCTGGAGTTCCTGGAGGAGTGCATCTCTGGGTTCAGCAAGTCCAGTTAGTACCCCTTCCTCCTCTCTCTCTGTGTGCGTGTGCGTGCGTGCGTGCGTGTGTGTTTGTGCGTGTGCGTGTGTGTGCACGCCTGTATTTCACCGCAGTGTCCCTCTAAATGTATGTCAGTATATGAGAAGTGTATTGTAATTGCTTATGTAGTGGAGTGCAAAATAATATCTCTTCTGATCTTGATTACCCTGTACTTCAGTGAGTACTATTTCCATTTTGGTTGAGCCTCGTGCTAGCAGCCCTGATGCAGCGCCCTCTGTCTCCACAGGTATTGAGCTGAAGCACCTTTGTCTGGAGTACATGACGCCCTGGCTGCTGAACCTGGTGCGCTTCTGCAAGCACAACGACGACGCCAAGCGCCAGCGTGTCACCGCCATCCTGGACAAGCTCATCACCATGACCATAAACGAGAAGCAGATGTACCCTTCCATCCAAGCCAAAATCTGGGGCAGCCTGGGACAGGTGCGTCGGGGCAGGGGGAAAGGGGCACATCGTTTTTGTGTGGGAACCACTTTGTACCCTATGACCAGGAGTCCCATGATCCTCAAAAATCCCTTTAAACAAGGGTCACCTACTGACGTAATGCATTTTGAATGTCAGACTCATTTTTTTTGTTTTTTTGTTTTGGTTTCTCGCTCCTCCCCATAGATAACGGATCTATTGGACGTGGTGCTGGACAGCTTCATCAAGACCAGTGCCACAGGCGGCTTGGGCTCCATCAAGGCCGAGGTGATGGCCGACACCGCTGTGGCACTGGCGTCTGGGAACGTCAAACTGGTGTCCAGCAAGGTGAGCTGTCGCTCATCTGACCAGCGTTGGCTACTCCTCCATTCTCCTATGTGTATATGTATGACCAAGGACCCTCACACAACGGCTAAAAGTATTTATTTAGGGAGTATTTATTCCACTTATGTACTAAAACAGCTGGCTCTACTTGGCATAACTCTTCGGTCTGGTAGCTAATTGGGCTAATTGTTCAGAAATAAATTTGTGAAACGGATTAAACAAATACATTGTAGTTCTTGGCCTATGCTTTCTGTCATTCATTTTCCCACACCTGCTGCACACTGGAAATGAGAGTAAATTTAAAAGTAGCACTTTTTAAGAAAAAAAAATTTTGTTTATGTATTTTTATGACCATCGCCAACCAGGGCATGCCATATTTCTATGAGGTAAACAACCCATATTAGCTGACACGAGTGTGCTCTCTGTGAGTCTTTGTGATGTGAGAACAGCATTACTTGCACCCTGTCCACACAGGCATTGACCAAAAACAGCAGTGCCTTATAACACCTTTACCAGCAGTGCGTTCCAGATAAACATGTGACCTACTTCTCCTAACACTACGTATTCGCCACTTCTGTATGCTTCACATTGCTTCTAAACATCCGACACCACAACCGGTGTGCGAGGTGTGAAGGTTTCTTTGTGCCGGTCATCAGTTGTTCACCACACCACTATAGCTTTGTCACAGACCTGCTCGGTTTCACCTTTCTGGTGTGCAGTTTCAGGTATGGTTTTCAGTTGACTTTATACCACAAGCTCTCTGAGAACTGGAGGAGTGTCTGATCAGTACAGCAGTTACTGGAATCAACGTTTCTAGTACATTTGCACCAGGATAAAGTAACAAAGCCAAGTACTGCTTATTCTGTGTTTGAGTAGATTTATTGGCTTATGGCTATCGTTGAACACATATACCCAAGTTAAACTTCAAGCCTTTTTGATATTTGACTATTAAATCATGTCATTGATGCACCTCAAGTCTTGCTGGTGTTTTTCAAATCCAGCATATCCTGGAGCAACAATGAAAAACCCAGGCAAAGGGTTCTGCTGTGGAATAATGAGGTCACAGGGGAGAGGGGGCTCAGCCAATCAGCCGACCTGTTTTATCAGGAACAGGCAGGGCATGGGGGTGCCCTGCACCTCTGATAGTGTCACTTTTGTTGGTTTTCACACCTTTTGAATAATTACAAAAACATCCTAATTTGTTATGCAACTGAGGAGAGGGGGTCCAAACCGCAAGGAATTTAAACATTGTCTGTCTCAAAGGTCATGAGTGTCACATGACAGTATGGTTTTTATACTGCCCCCCCCACCCATCCAAATACATCTTAAGGCCAACTAGGCAACAGCCCTCCCCCCCCCCACTCAACCCAATCCAGCCCACCCTCACCTTCCAGTTTCTCCCTCCTTAACTCAATGACATTTGCCAAAAAAAAAGCCGCCGTATACTGAAAACCTCCAACCCGTTGCAGGTGATCATCAGGATGTGCAAGATCATCGATAAGACCTGCCTGTCCCCCACGCCCACCCTGGAGCAGCACCTGATGTGGGACGACATCGCCATCCTGGCCCGCTACATGCTCATGCTGTCCTTCAACAACTCCCTGGACGTGGCCACCCACCTGCCCTACCTCTTCCATGTGGTGACCCTGCTGGTGGCCACGGGGCCCCTGTCCCTCCGCGCCTCCACCCACGGCCTGGTCATCAACATCATTCACTCCCTCTGCACCTGCTCCCAGCTCAACTTCAGCGGTGAGAGCAGCGCTAGTGTCATTGTAGCTCAGAGCTCAGGTTTGAATCCAGGGCAGGTTACTGCCATGTAAGTAAGGCCATGCAAGGTTCAGTTCTCCAAGTCATCTTTCAGCATTTCTCCTTGACCTAAAAATATACTGATGCAAATAGCACAACAAGATTGTTTAGTTAAGGATGGCATGCAACTAAGTGAGCAAACCACAGAACTGTTCTCTGCCTTATTTAGTGAAGACAGCTGGTCGGGGCCTGCATTTGTCTGGCTTCTGCCTTGTTCTGCCTTCATGCTCTGGCAATTAATGCTGTGGCTTATGTTCCTCTCCAGAGGAGACCAAGCAGGTGCTGCGGCTGAGCCTGACTGAGTTCTCACTGCCCAAGTTCTACCTGCTCTTCGGCATCAGCAAGGTCAAGTCGGCCGCCGTCATCGCCTTCCGCTCCAGCTACCGCGACCGCTCCTTTTCCCCGGGCTCCTACGAGAGGGAGACGTTTGCCCTCTCCTCGCTGGAGACTGTCACCGAGGCCCTGCTGGAGATCATGGAGGTGAGACCATCACTGCCTTGTGCAAACTGGAATGTCTCCATAGTGTACAAAGTTTACAAACCAGTGCGAACTGCACTGTCTCTACAGTGTGAAAAGTTTACAAACCAATGCGAACTGCAGTGTCTCTACAGTGTGAAAAGTTTACAAACCAATGCGAACTGCAGTGTCACTGTACGAAGCAATGCAAACTGAACTGTCTTTACAGTGTACAAAATATGCAAACCAATGTAAACTCTTTCTCTAGAATGTGCAATCTATACAAATCGGAGCAAACTACAAATTGCCTGTATAATTTGCAAACTGTCTCTGAGAAAATTGCACTGCCTGCAGTGTATAAACTGTTCTACCTATACACTGTACAAACTATTCAAGCCAGTATAAGCTGTTTGAATAGTTGGTATAAACCAGTACACACCACACTGTCTCTATGCATCTGGGTGCTGGAGGGGGTAAAGGTGCATGTTAGAGGAGCAGCCATACATCCCGTGGCTGGGTGTTTGAGTCCCAGCCACTCCAGTGATGGCCAGAGGTCCAAATTGGCCAGGCAACAGCTGACTCAGCCTCACAAGGGAAGGAATAAGACATACGCTGGTTAAACGTATCAGTCTCATCACCCTGCAGTTGCCCCTGCGTGTTAGTTGGATGAGTTGCATGTGTAGCTGCTTCCTCCTATGTCTTTGGGGGGAGATTTTTGACGATTAGGGCAGTCCCTACAGTACCTCATACCCAATGCTTGTCATTGAGCTCAACATGCTGCAATGCTGAGCTCATAGCAAGGTTGCTCAGTATCATCTTGTTCCTCATTTGGTTTCCTGTAGGGGTATATTGAGTACGTTAATGAGATATTATTTATGGTGTTGAACATCTGCTTTCTGACTGTTTTCCAGGAAGTAGTAGCACTTCTCTGGGGTGCAGAGGGGCTTGAAATTTGCAGGTGTCAGTAAAACTATCATCAAATTTTATCTGCTGAGCGGTTTGACTTTGTGTGTGTGTTTTACTGTTGTTTGCGCCCTGGTGCCTTTTATAAGGTGTTTTCTGGATTTTATTGTTTTAGGCCTGCATGAGGGACATCCCAGCATGCAAGTGGCTAGACCAGTGGACGGAGTTGGCGCAAAAGTACGTACATGTCTTCTTCATTTGACCCGTCTTCTCAGCTGGCCACGGAGGCTTCAAGGGGGATTATAATCCTTCCTCCTAAATTCCTATGCATGAGGAAACGATATGCATTTACATTTCAAACACATGAATCAAAGTGTTATTTGTTTAACAAACTGTTGTGGAGGGAGTTCACCAACATGGGTGTGGTCTGCTGAGTGGTTGTGTCCTAAATGCAGGTCATGTGTCCTCTTGAGTGGGTGTGGCTTTTTACGCTCCCTTCCCTACCTGGTGGGCACACCTCTTTATATTAAAGGAAACAAATTACAACACCTAGCTGAAACCGTTTTGCTGTTGTTTATGTACGTTATTGTAGCAACTTAACCACATACAGCTTGACTGGTTTTTGTTCAGCTCAGATCAAAGCCATGACTGGCAAGACCACCCTTCAGATTTCCCTTTGCAGAATGATTCCCATAAAGCCACACCACAGACACCCTGCAGACGTTATAGACAGTAACCATAGATCAGTCTTAGAAAGCCACATCTTCTGCAGGTTCTTGTGGTTTCCTTTCAATCACTTTCAAATGTAGGCCTCTGAAAACAAGGTGTGCGGACTCTGAGCCATGCAGAAACTAAACCTTATCCCGCAAGCATGGGACCATGCCAGAAAACAGCAGGCATTGCAGCCACAGGCCTGGAGGCTGACAGAGGCAGTATAGATGAGGATGTTGAATTTTTTTTTCTCATGCAAGACAGGATCAAGGTTTTCTAGCCTCCATTTTCCACTGTGATTGGCCTGAGTCTTAGAAGCACTCTCTCATTAATCAGCGATATTACACATATCTTTATCACCTTCTGCGGATTATAAAAGCAGTGTAGTATAAGTGTTAAGGAGCTGGGCTTGTAACTCAGAGCTTCCTGGTTCGATTCCCAGGTAGGACCATTGTACCCTTGAGAAAGGTACTTCACCTGAACCGCTTCCCAAAAAGTAACCTGTAGAGCTCCATTATCCCTACTACTGGTGGTGATGATGATTATTATTATGATTTAGTAAACATTCGGTTGTATAAATAGATACATTTTTGGGTGCATTTTTCCTTTAGCCTGCTTTGCTGGGTGTGTTATGTGTTCATGTAGTGGGGGTGTCATTAAGGCCTTACCCCCTGCTCTGATGCTCACGCCCCCACCTCTCGCCACTCTCAGGTTTGCGTTCCAGTACAACCCGTCCCTGCAGCCCCGGGCCCTTGTGGTTTTCGGCTGCATCAGCAAGCGCGTCTCACACGGGCAGATCAAACAGATCATTCGGATCCTCAGTAAGGCAAGTCCTCTACTCAGCATCGACAGGGTGTGTTTACCGCCGTTACCTCCCTCACTCCCCCACACTCCCGCTCCTCTGCCTCCCCCACACCTCCCCCTCACCCCCATCATCCTCAGCCCCTCACTTTTGGAATGGATTTTTAAATACTCAGAGGAAGTAGTGTCACCCTTCCCTCCACTCCTTCCTTCAGCTTAGACCAGGTGACATTTTTGCCTTATTGCTCTCACCTGTCTATGCTGTAGATCAGGTGAGGGAAGGAGCGACGCGACTTTAGCTTTTTTTTGGGCACAGCCTCATTCACACCCCATGCTTCGCCAACCAATCCCTCTTTCCCTCCTTCTCAGATGCCCACCCCCCCCCATCCAGGCCTCCTCCTCTGACATTCCTACTTCCATCCCGCCAAATCTCTCATGCCTTTCACTCCTAACCTCCTCATCCAAACCAATCCACATACACACACACACACACACACACAGAGCAGTGTAAAACCAGCATGACGTGTTCTCAGCACTTATCTCACAGATTGTCCATCTCTGTTTCCTAGCTAATCTGGAGGAAACATCGGATTCCAAACCATGCAGTTTCTTGAATTTACTGAGGAGCTGCTTAACTATTGTTGGTGTCAAAAAGAAACTTTGTACCTCCAAAAATACAACACGGAACAACTTTTATGACATTATAGGTGACAAGTTTAATGACTTGTTGATGATTTGAACAAATTTTGTTGGTGAAAGAGCCATGAAACTTTGACATTAATAGAATTTATCTAACTTAAACATGGAGGTACAGCACTTTTATGACGCCAGTGTTATATTGTTACATATATAATCATATATTGCTATATATTGTACAGCTCCTCTTTAAGCAGTGTCATGTGGAACATTGTTCTTACAGATATAATTAGTTTGTGTGTTGTGGTCGTTTAGAGCCTGAATGGGCTTGTACTGTTTCACCTTTGATGATACCTAACCAACCCAGGGATGCTTTGAATGGGTTGAGTGCTATGCATTGTGTTTTACCGAAGGAGCAGTTGGGGGTGTGAAAACCTCAAACCGTGCACCCCTGAGAGACATCACACAGCGTTTGCTTCACTGGCCCTTCCACTTGGACCGTCTCCGCCCTCAGCCGCGGCAGCCCTGCCCCCTCTCTGCTACCACCATGTTAACCAACTCTTGTGCTCCGCCGACAGGGTCTAGAGAGCTGCTTGAAAGGGCCGGATAATTACAACAGCCAGGTGCTGATAGAGGCTACTGTCATAGCCCTGACTAAGCTGCAGCCGCTTCTCAACAAGGTATGCAGCCTGAGTCACACCTCCAAACCACTGTGGGGAGAATCCAGCACCATGTTGTTATTCACTCTCCACTTGACTCTTGTGTGTGTTTCTCTCTTCTTATATTGTGCTTATTATTTCCCACAAACCACATTTTTTGCCTTTGGTAGGGTGTGTTTGTGTATGTATGTATGTGTGTGTGTGTGTGTATATATTTATGTGTTTAGGTGTTTGCAAGAAATGTTAGATATAGATCATAGAATAATTGTAATAACTGTAATTGTGTCATTCTTATCTGCCATTTGTCACTTGAATCAGACAGTGGTATTGCAGTGTAATGGACCTTGCTGAAATATAAAGAAAAAGGATGGTGGCAGGTAGTTGTTGGCTTTATCCACCAAATGATGGTTTTAGTTCTCAGTGTGAGTGTTCGTGACCCCTCAGGGACCCTCCTGGGCCACAAGGATGGGTCTGAATAACTGTTCTGGAGATGTGTGTGTGTGTGTGTAGATTGAAAGGCATTTGGATGTTGGCTTTTGGCTCAGCAATTAGATTGGCTGTTGAGTGTGAGCATGTGATTGGTTGGCAGTGAGGGCAACAGGTGGTGATTGTTAATCATTAGTTGTGAGCACTCTATTTAGTTAGTTGTAGCTTTGCTACTTGTGAATAGTGGGTTTGGAATAATGAATGTGTGAACTTGTCTGATTGAATGAGGACAATGAATCTGCTAGCCTGTCTGACCAAGTGACAGATAATGGATGCAGAGCCTGGCTGGTTGTTGGTATGTGATTGAGGGTTGCTGTGTATGAGTAGGCAGTGCCATTGAGAGATAATGGATGTCTGACCCTGGCTGGCTGAATGCCCGGTAATGGATTTGGCTGTTGCTAATGGGTTTCGGCCCCCCAGGATTCCCCCATGCACAAGGCCCTGTTCTGGGTGGCGGTGGCAGTGCTGCAGTTGGACGAGGTGAACCTGTACTCAGCTGGGACGGCCCTGCTGGAGCAGAACCTGCACACGCTGGACAGCCTGAGGGCCTTTAATGACAAGGTACCCCTCACACACTCTCTCTCTCATACAGACACACACACACACACACACACACACACACACACACACACACAGTCACAATCTCACTCACTAACACACAAACACACATTGACAGTCTCTCTCTCTCTCTCTCTCACACACACATTCACAATCTCATTCACACACACACACAGTCACAATCTCTTTCACACACACACACATTCACAATCTCATTCACACACAGACACATTCACAATCTCTTTACACACACACATTCACAATCTCATTCACACACACACACATTCACAATCTCATTCACACACACACACAGTCACAATCTCATTCACACACAGACACACACACACAGTCATAATCTCATTCACACACATAGTCACAATCTCATTAATCTCATTCTCACACACGCACAGTCATAATCACATTCACACACACACACACACACACAGTGTCACAATCTCACTCATTCGCGTACACACATACACACACGCACCCTCCCATACACTAACACACTCAGGTCTTAAAGCTGGCACGGCACGATGCTGGAAGTGCTACCCTTTTTAACACCATGCTTTGTGCCTTTCAGGAAACAGCAGCACATATATCTGTGCGCTGGGTCTATTTGAACTGACGCCTTGAAGATTGATGTGACAGTCAACACTTACCAACTCAACTTGTTTTTCCTGACAGTGCTAAATGTTTTATGAAGGGATCTCTAACTTTAGAGTCAGTTTTCCTGCACTTAATCTGTCAGTTTTTTTCCTTTCTCATTTCCAATTTAATTCCTGTGGTATATTTTTTAAAGTCTTGCTGTAGGTGTTATAGAGGACCTTATGATTTGACTTGCCATGACACAGGCAGCTTTTGCTGCTTGTAAAGAACAGGAAGTTTTTTATTTTATGAAATACATTCGGATTATTGATGTGCAGCTTCACGGTTACCATCTCAGGCCAGAGATGTACATTTTCAAGGCAAGTAGTGGTACCTGTTCAAGCCTGCAGATTTGTGAACTGAACATATATTGATGCTGTATCCCTGGGAATATGCTGTATGGGAATACTGTCCCATCTGCCGTATGAGGCTGGTTACCTCATTAATAAGAGTGGTCTTGTTCGGTTACTTCCTCTGGCGTCTATGAGGGGGAAGCTTGCAGTATGGCTGATTGCATAGTTTAATTTGGGTGGTGAAAGGAAGTGGCCAAAAAAAAGTATTGATTGATGTAAAGTGTTAAAACATGCAGGTTTATAACAGACAGTGGTTTGACAGCATTTCAGCACTGCAGTTTCCTGTGTTGTTTTGGCCATTTGGTGTCTTGTTGTCATGATGTTGTCATCGCTGCCTGTGCTGTAGTGGCCGCGCTCATGGAGTTTCTCCTCTGTCTGTCGCAGAGCCCGGAGGAGGTCTTCATGGAGATCCGCAAACCGCTGGAGTGGCACTGCAAGCAGATGGACCACTTTGTGGGCCTAAACTTCAACTCCAACTTCAACTTTGCACTAGTGGGCCACCTGCTAAAAGGTACAGTCAGAGGATATCAGAGTTTGAGCAGCCGAGCTGTTTGATTACCTTGTCGTAAGCCAGCCAGCCAGTGCCACATTTGTGTGGTGTGTGATGTCACTGTTTGTGATGTCATCTCAGGTAGTGTCATTATGGCTTTGAGGCGGCTATAAAGGCCCACTCAAACCAATACTGCTTCATTATTTGCTCTGTATCTGCATGCAAGAACATACCTCACAGCACATTGGAAATATTTTTATGAGGAAGTCAAAAAATATACTGTTGTAAGCAAATTACTCATACTTTTCCCATGAATGTATATTTTTGGATCATTGCATAACAGCATTTTAAGACGACAGGATGTGAAATAGAGCTGGAAAAACATCAGGATAAATCAAGTGGGTCTTTAAGTGAGGATGTTTGTACATCTAAGCAAAGTCACCCACAGTGCCTGTAAGTGGATGACACCTGAACAGGAATCAAAGAAACTCCTCCTCACTGTGTTTCTCACAGGCAAGACCTATTTACTGTCACATTTAGACAAAATATAATTTTCTCTGCTCTGTGACAACAATAAGAAAGTGGAACCTGCCAGAGACACAGTTTGATGGAGTTCTCTGTGTAATTGCTTTGACACAGTTCCAGTGTTTTGTCAAGCCTCTCTGTGTAGACTTTGCTCTCTAGTAATATGACAGTTTCTTACGCACACCTGTTCAGGTTAAGGACAGCATTACATTACATTATAGGCATTTAACAGACACTCTTATCCAGAGTGCATTTCTTTCGGGACAAGGGTGCTAAAGTGCTAGAGGGGGTAAAGGTCTCAAGTGCCAGAGGGGTTAGCATGGACTAAACTCTGTGGATGACAGACACACACACACACCACCCATGATCAGCGCCATGCTGTGCTTGACCTCCTGACCTTTGACCCTGGCAGGGTACAGGCACCCCTCCCCCACTACGGTGGCCCGGACGGTGCGGATCCTCCACACTCTGCTGGCCCTGGTCGGGAAGCACCTGAACTGCGACAAGTTCGAGGTGAACACCCAGAGCGTGGCCTATCTGGCAGGTGAGCAACCAGTTATAGTTAAAAGACAGCAGTAACAAGATATTTCATAATAATTGACACTGTCGCTGCTGATACAGACACTGATGAGCACAGTCTTGTTTGACTGGCTGTAATACAGGGAAGGTGACTGATTCATTAAGAGCCACAGGGTGTTACTCTTTTTCCCTACGTTTTTTACATTTAATTGGTTAGCTAAAGCAGTTGATTATTTGGTAAACACACCTTACCCGACTTCTTGAAACAGAATAGGTTGCTGATTTAAGGTTCCAAGAAAATAAACTACAGCCTACTCCATACTCTGTAATGGGTGGGCTACAGTGAGCTGTCAGTTTGACTTGTTTTATGCAATAAAAATATTGTTTGTTTTCGCAGCCAAAATGCAATGGTTGGTTTTAATCAGTTATTCACTGATATGTGGTTTATGTGTGGTTTATCAATCCTGTCAGTGTCAGGAAGCCTCACTGGCCAGCAGCCCCTTCGGCCCTCTGCACCCAGAGTCAGCCCTTGTGTCTGTGTTATTAGTCTACCATTTAAATAACCCTGGGTTGACATTTAAGCATTTTTTCTCTTGCATCATCTGTAAGTGACGTCACAGAGCACAGTGTCACGTCCTCTGAAAATGCAGCCAAGTGCAAATAACTGTTTTGTTTTGCCAAAATGTTTGTGAACTGATTTTGGGAATTGCTGCGGAAATTAATGTCTTGCTTGAAATCAGTTTGTTTGTTGATGTTAGTTGCATATAGCCCACCCACAGCTCTTTGTGATTGGATAACTGCACTGAGACAAAGAGCACTGATTGGCTTCCATTTCCAGAGGTGCCTAAAAAAAAAAGGCCACTGCTCGTTTTTAGCCCAATGAAATGGCCAGCATATCAGCTGCAGGTGATGAAGCGTAGTGCCAACATGAGCGTCATTATTAGTGTAATAATGTGGCATTAGTATAAAATAACCCACTGAGCATAATCAGCAATAACGGAAATCGTACTGATATGTGATGGTAAGGGTGGTAAGACTGATGGCGATGACTGCATTGTGGCTGACTGTGTTATGTGATTGCTGTGGAGTGACCAAGCCCTCCCTCTGTGCAGCTCTGCTCACTGTCTCTGAAGAGGTGCGCAGCCGCTGCAGCCTGAAGCACAGGAAGTCACTGCTGCTCTCTGAGGTCGCCATGGAAAACGTTCCCATGGACACGTACTCTGTGCATCCCAGCGACCCCAGCTGCAGGTCAGTATAGAGGAGCGCTAGGCTCCCTGTGTGGAAGTGCTCTAGAAGAACTCTTAACCAGAGTTAGAGCCCCTACACCAGAGCTAATCAAGTGACAGTGCCTCACTGATGTTATTGCAACTTAAACACTTACTTTTAGATACATGTCTGCCATTATTGTTGTCAAATGACATATTTTTTAAACAGAATGTATGACATTAAGCTGACTTAAATCTTAACACAATGCAACAGGCTATTCACAGATTTTGTGTTTCTTGTAACTCTACTCCTTTGTTACAAAGATACAATGGTTTTCCTTTAAAAAAAAAAATAAATAAAAATTAAGGAGGCATACCAATCTGGCAAATCTGCCCGTTCAGTTTTGAATCTCTGTGCCAACATGTTTGAATGAACTCACCTCTTAACCCCTCCCCCTCCCAATTTTCCCCAGGACTCTGCATGAGAGCCAGCCCTGGGCCTCCCCCAAAGTGTCAGATCGTTACCTGGTGGCCCATTACCCCACGGTGGGGCAGATCAGCCCCCGAACGCGGAAGTCCATGAGCCTGGACATGGGGCAGCCCTCTCAGGCCAACACCAAGAAGCTGCTGGGTAAGATCTGCCGTTATGGTGACTCAGCCGTCCGGGCTCGGCTCTTTGTGCTGAAACATCATCCTCTCCCGTTTTCCTGTGTTTAACCCCCCCCCCAGGCACGAGGAAAAGTTTTGACCATTTGATTTCGGACACAAAAGCACCAAAGAGACCGGAGATGGAGTCGGGGATCACCACGCCCCCCAAGATGAGGAGAGTGGCGGAAAACGATTATGAAATAGGTGGGCGCCTCAACGGTCGTCAAGTTTCCTTACATGGGAATGTCAAGCTGACGTAGTGCTGTAGGGTTGTTGACCAGTAATGTTGATGCTTACTTTTAAGTAGCCTGTCCTTAACATGGAATGTTATTTTTTTTTTTTTTACATTATTTTTTATTAACCTTTAACTAACCGGGAAGTCTCATTAAGCTCCAGAATCTTCTGCAAGAACGACCCGGTCAAGATCAAAACAGCCAAAGCAGCATCAGTGCATTAAACAATAAAGCAATATATTACATATAACATATAAATTGTGCAGTTACTTAAATAAAAATCTGATTTCTCAGACGGACCTCTCAAGACTGGCATCCAATTCAGACAATACAATCAAAGACCAAAAAATAACTAAATATCATTAGCATTGTACAGTGTTTACCATTCTGTGTTTAAAAAAAAAATCATATTTGCCCAGAAATTGTCTGTTTAACTCTTTAAATCATACTGTTTTTTAGGTTCAGTTTATTCCACAGATGTTGAACATATTAACCATATTTGTGTACATTTTTTTGTGCCCCTCCCCTGCCCACAGAGACCCAAAGAATAGCTAACTCTCAGCACCATCACCTGCGCAAGGTGTCTGTGTCAGAGTCTAACGTGCTCCTGGACGAGGAGGTTCTCACAGACCCCAAAATACAGGCCCTGCTGCTCACCGTCCTGGTAAGACTTTATATCTTACATCTTTTTGCTGTTCTCTCTGTATTTTATTCTTCTCTCTCTCTCTCTTTCTCCCTGTATTTCTTCTTACTTTCTGAAACCCTCATGTTTTCTAACTCTGTATTTTCTCATTCCATCTCTTCCTCTTATACCTCATTCCTCTTTCTCATTCTTTTAGTTCTCTGTCTTTTAATTTTTGTACAGTGCATGGATTTATTAAAGTATTGATTAAGTTGAAAGCAGCAGCACACAATGACCAAAATACGTTCAGTTGTGTCAGTAGATATGAAATCAGATGTAGCTATCAACCAATTTAATCTTGAAATAGTATATTCAGTATTGCATCAGCAATGTTCCAGTATAACGTAAGTATTTCCATTTGTCACAAAAGAACAAGAGAACATTTGGTGATGAGAACGAGTCACTCAGCCAAACTAGAGTCATCATTTATCTGCAGTCTGTCATTTATCCACAACACAGGATTGGGTGTATACTATACATTATTTGCTGTCCTTTTTGAATGATTGTGAAAATGGTGCCGTTCCAGGCCACGCTGGTGAAGAACACGACAGATGAGTTTGACCAGAGGATCCTGTATGAGTTTTTAGCTGAGGCTAGTGTTGTCTTCCCAAAGGTCTTCCCAGTCGTGTAAGTGTCCCTGCAGATTCCCGTTTCAGTCTGTTTCACCAAAAGAATGAAGTGTTTCTTTAAAGTGTGTTTATGTGGTGGGTGGTTTAATCTGTGGCTAACTTTCCTGTAGCTTCTGATCACACAGTGCTATATTTGACTTTCATTTCATTAAAGATATTCTCCCCAAGTAGTTGTTTTCTGTCAAAAACGTTCAGATTCTTATTACCAATTTTTCTGCAAGGAAATTAATTAGCTTCATTTTATGTTCTTTACAGTCCAGTAAACCATATTTCCCCCTAGTGGAAAAAAAGATTGAAATCACTGTCTGGTTTGGTGTTCAGTGTGTGTAAAGTGTGATGTGCACATGTGTGTAGCATGCAGGAAAAGTGTAACATTTGCCCCCATTAGCCTTTAGACACAGTGCTCCATGCTTGACTTCCTCTCTGCCACATTTACATGCCATATGAGCAGAGCCAAATGTTTGCGCAGCTGCATGTATGCACAGTGCACAGTGAATGAGTTTCAGGTTGAATTTGCTTTATTTTTCTTCAGCTAATGATTGCTTGGGTAGGCACACATTACTTGCAGTATCACAGTTTAAGTTAAACTTTAATATTGCTTCCAGTGTTTGTGACTAAAATGGCTTTAAATATCAGGGTAAGAGATAGAAAACTGTTTGCATTCATGTTGGAAAGCAACAAACTAGAACTGATGTAGAATTTATCATTCAGTTTAACATCATCTAAAATACAATAGAATTTTAACAGTTGAAACCCTTAATAAAGACAGTTAACATTCCACCAGTGTATGAAAACATGCCACAAACTTCTGCAAAACAATAATATTAAAACAAAAGGATTTCTCCTGCTAAAAGCAATATTTACTTCATGTACCCCATATACATATAAGAGGCAGCCACATTTGTTTTGTGCCACAAAAAGACAACAAGGAATAGAACATTACATTGTGAAAGTGTGAAATGTTCACTGTATGTTTAGCAAGGTCATTTTTACTTTGCGTTTAAATTGATTTTAAAATGATCTGGGAGGAAGAGATGGTCACCACACAGAAGAAGCAGACAGAGGGAGGGGTGTGTTGTGTGTTCAAAGCTCTGCATTGTCTGATTGTTTTTCTTTGCAGCCACACCTTACTGGACTCGAAGATAAATACCCTCCTATCACTGTGCCAAGACCCAAACCTCTTGAACCCGATCCATGGCATTGTGCAGAGTGTGGTGTACCATGAGGAGTCCCCTCCACAGTACCAGCCTTCATACCTGCAGAGTACGCATCCCAACGGCCAGTGGACTGGCCAGAACGTTCCACCTACCACCCACACAGCCAATCAGACAGCACATTCCCCCATCTTCCACCCACACAGCCAATCAGAGAGCACATCCCCCATTTTCCACCCACACAGCCAATCAGAGAGCACATTCCCCCATCTTCCACCCACACAGCCAATCAGAGAGCACATTCCACCCACCTTCCACGTGCACAGCCAAACAGGCAGAGTGTTCCATCCACTCGACCAATCATAAAGCAGATTACGCCCATACAGCCAATCAGACTGCACATTCCCCTACCTCCTGGTTGCACAAACAATCAATCAACTTAATCTTCTGCCTTCTACCTACTCAACCAGTCAGACAGCAGAGTCTCCCAGCTCTCACTGTCACAGCCAATCAGAGTCAATCCTCTCCCCCTGTCTATGCATGTACCATTTTAAAAAATGTAATGAGTGGGTTTCTTCTGTGCACATCTATATAGCAGCATGTGTGCTGGCCATGACATGCACTATGAGACAAATATCCCACACTTCATGGTAAACCTTTTCCTGTAAACTGAATCTAGCTCAGTGTGTGGGGATGTGATGGTGTGGAATCCCAGTGTATGCCCCTCAGCTCACCTGTCTCTCTCTCTGCCTTCTCTCAGGCTTCGGCTTCAATGGGCTCTGGAGGTTCGCCGGGCCCTTCTCTAAGGTATGTATTTTTGTTTAAAATGTTTTTCGTGGTTTTTTTTTTTTTTTTTTTATGTTACGCCAGGTAAGATGTGATTTCTGCCTGACTAAACAGCAGCTTCTTGGGATGTACTTTGCTGAGAAATCAGTGGTGACTTCCTGCTTCTGATGAATCTGGCAGCAGTGTGCGTGTGTGAAATGATGCGTTATCTCAGCCAATAAACACTGACGTCAGAAATGTGCTGGGGCCTCTGCAGCTGCACCATTACAGGCTGGAGGTCTGCATCGGCTTGGCGACGTTTAGCTCAGGCTCACTGGGGTTTCACTGTGTTTGTGCATGTATGTGTATCAACGTATATACGAGGGTAAGTCAAAAAGTATTGCTACTCGGTTTCCACTTCATACATGCACAGGTTTATTTCAAACAAAACATGTTTACACATGTGTCTGAGATCAGTGGATGGCTGCAGACAGGTCATCTCATTAATACACTTGTCTTAGTCTCATTAGGGTGCCTTCAAAAACAAGGATACTTTTTTTGCCATGGAAAAAAACTATTTTGAGGTGAGGGCTAACATCACATTTTTAGCAAAACTCAAGTGGAAATCTTCCCAAAACATTTGGGGGGGGTTATTCTGAAGATGTTTTAAGAAAATTGAAAACTGCATTGGTGAGAAAAGGCCAGGAAAGTTGCACCAAAGATTTTCTTTTCCCATCGCAACAATGCACTTGCTCATTCTTTGATGGTAGCAAGGGCTGTCCTATGAGAATTTTGTTGGGAAACTTTACCCCATCCACCCTACAGCCCTGATCTTGCCCCTTCAGACTTCTTTTTGTTCCCAAAACTCAAAGAACATTTCAAAGGAACACGATTTGGGTCCTTCGATGATGCAAAACTGCTGTTTTGACATGGTGTAAATTGAAGAGCACCAAATTCTTCAGTGGAGGGTTAGAGAAATGGAAACACCGCCTTCAGAGGTGTATTGACCTAGATGGAGGATGTGCCGAGAAACAATAGCAATATTAATTTTGATATCTTTGTTAAATAAAGGTTTCTATGATTTTGTAGCAATACTTTTTGACTCACCCTCATATGTGTGTGTGTTCCATTCCCAATAATGGTTGTCGCTCCCCCATGTTCTTACAGCAAACCCAGATCCCGGACTACGCGGAGCTGATAGTGAAGTTCTTGGACGCTTTGATTGATACCTACCTGCCGGGGATCGACGAGGAGACCAGTGAGGAGTCGCTCAGGACGCCCACGTCGCCCTACCCACCCCCCGTCCAGAGCCAGCTCAGCATCACCGCCAACCTCAACTTGTCCAACTCTATGACCTCCCTCGCCACGTCCCAGCATTCCCCAGGTGAGCCCTGCCCACACATGCACGTGCACACGTCCGCTCACACAAATACTCGCATGCACACACGCATGCATGCACGTACACACTTATACCCACTCAAACACTCACCTGCATGCAATCACACACGCACGCATGCACGTAAACTTTTACTCACTCAAATACTCACCTGCACACTAGCATGCACATATGCATGCATGCACACACATATACTTTTGCAAACACACACATACTCATTCATACTCATGCACCCACACAAACTCACTCAACTGCATATACTGAAGCACCCACACATTCATATACCCCCCACACTCACAATAAAGAACATTTTAATCTGATTTTATTATTGCACATTGTATGAAATTAATAATATCATACAGTACATAAAATATCATAAATGTTCTGTTGGGTCTTTAAAATGTATGTATGTCCTCACAGTGTTCCTTGTCCCAACCTCTTTAACTGAACGCAACACCTGTCGCAGTCTAACCAGCATAACATTCAGATTTGGTAAGATAGCTAGTTAGCTAGAGTACTTATTAACTCCACATGCCTAACTACATTGTCGTATTCAAAGCAAATACATGGACATAACCACTCTAACTAGACATCTGTCTTATTTGGCTACCTAATTCAAGCTTTATGGTAATTGTTTAACTCTGAATCAGTTCTGCCATAAAGACAGAATTAACTTCTCCCCTTAGAAAAGTTTTTGGATGTAAGATCTCCTTGTAATGAAATAAGCTACAATATGTTGAAAAAATGTGGGCCTTTTAGAAAATATGAATATATTTCACAGCAGTGTATACTTTAAAATATGAATATATATTGCAATATATATTTTAAAAGCCCATATATTGTTAAGTTTTACAGTATCAAACAGCTGCAAGAAAAGGTTTGTGAACCCTTTGGAATACCCAGGATTTCTACATTGATTACTGAATGTGTTCAATAAAGACATGAAATGTATAGTTGAAAAGCACAGCACAGTTTGTTATTCGTTTGGTTAGATTGTATTTGTCTATAATTGTGACTTAGATGAAGATCAGACCACATTTTATGAGTAATCAATGCAGAAATCCTGGTAATTTCAGAGGGCACATAAACTTATTTTATAGATAGATACATGTTTTATGACATTTCATTTCCATAGGGGTATCTGTGTTTCAGTTGTTAGGCAGGCAGAGGAGGGAGGTGTTTATCTCATTAGATTTTAAAGGTACTTTATGATTGAATGAAGTAGACCAATAGACTGTCAGGGGTAAACACTGGCAGCTTAAATGCATCTGTTTTAAAAATAGCAAAGGTTAGTCATCATAGGAACCCGAGTGGTCACCATTATGACCACTTCCTGCTAAATTTGTCTGCTCCGGAGACAGGCAGCTTCTACTTTCACCTGTTTTTTTGTTTGTTTTGTTTTTTGTTTTTTGCATGATTTTGCATGATTTTTTTCATGATCATTCATTTTTAATCTGTATGCATTCAGTCTGCCTTGTCTTATTTTCTTTTTTTTGTTGTTGTACTTTTCCTTTTTTCTTCTTCGTGGTGAATATGCTTCTCTGCTTTGGGCTGGATGAGGTGTAGTTTATAGGCAATCACCAGCTTTGTCCCTTTTGAGGTCTTCTGAAGTGGTGCCCCAGAAAATGCCTGGTACAAAAAAAAACTATAGAGATAAACAGGGCAGTTAATGTCCAAGTCTATAGTTTTTGAACAGTGGTAATTTTCATAGTGTATTCCCATTTGTGTTTTTGTATTGTTTTAGCCAGACTTACTTAACTTTTAGAATCAGAATGGCATTTTAAAGTTCCTGTTCCATATTTTCAATGAATATAACTTTGATATCAAAAAGAATGTTCTTAAACTGAAGCCACAGAAGAGTTCCTAAACTTTGCATTCTGCATAACTTTTTATCATGAAATACAGAAAGAAATTACAAATTGCAATCTGGTTAAATTTACTCCGAAACTGGGACAAAAATTTGTCAACTCACCGTTTTTTAATCTTAAAAAATACTTCCAGCTTTAATTTTCCCAGACTTACCCTAGAGTTCTCATTTCTTATTGGATGGCAAATGTATTTTTGTATTGTTCATGTTTCATCTGCTGTCTTATGATTTCAGTTTTGTTTGGTGTTAACCATGTTTGCTTTCTGTTTTTTTTTTTCATCCTGTCTTTTGGGTTATCATGGTCACTCATTCCTGTTTTTTTCCCACTCTGTGTCTGCGAAGCTTCTCTGCCTTGCTCTAAGTCCGCCGTTTTTGCGCCGCTCCTCGTCTGTCCAGGTACAGCCCCCAAACCCCACCCCCACCCCGTCGTCTCCCTTCCCTCACTCTCTGCAGGTACACATGCCTTGAGAAATTAGCAGACCCTGCAGAAATCCTGCAGACAGACATGCCCCAGCTCTAGACTGCTGTATGCTGACCGCTCTGTGGCACTCCTTGCTTAGCTGCGCTGGAGGGAGACAGGGCTCTGTGTTTTCATTTTGTTTGGTTGAGTCACTGGTGTTACTCCATAGACTATAGAGTGTTACAGACTATTGAGTGTGTGTTTGTGAGGAGGGAAGTGTTTTAGTTTTTATTTAAAACCCTGTATGAAAAATATTGTAATTTTGGTCAACTTCTGGTCGGAGTCTGAATCTGGGTTGTATTTAGATGACTCTTATGCCCCCTGCTGACAGGTTTAGGCATTGCAGTTTTGTGTCGCTCTGTGACAGAACCACTGCAGGAACGAAGGGAATTTTCCCCCATTACTACAGTAAGGGCAGCAGTATTTGGAAGCTGTGTACACAGGTGATACAAAGTGTAAAATTCAGCACAGCCAAAATGCAATTACTATTAATATGTACATAAGTTAAGGATTCAGTCCAGTGACAAACAGAGATTCGTCTGTGTGGGTAAGCATGAGTGTGTGTAGGTGTGTGCATGTAGTGTAAGTTTGTGTTTTTGTTTGTGTTTTTGTGTGTGTGTGTGTGTGTGTGTGTGTGGTGGGTGGGTGTTAGTTTGTGTGTGTGTATGTTTGTGTGTGTGTGTGTGTGTGTGTGTGTACAGGCTGATTTTGTCTGCCTGTGTGTAAGTGCACCAGCTTGGCGCTCTCCCTCACTGCCTGCCCTCCTGTCCCTCCGCCCTCCTCCCCTCTCCCCCTACACAGGCATTGATAAGGAGAACGTGGAGCTGTCCCCCACCACCGGTCACACCAACAGTGGCCGCACGCGGCACGGCTCCGCCAGCCAGGTGCAGAAGCAGCGCAGCGCCGGCAGCTTCAAGAGGCCCAGCATTAAGAAGATCGTGTGAGAGGGAGCCAGAACAAGCCCTCGACCCCGCCCCACCACGCCCCCTCCCTACCCTCGCCCCGCCCCCCAAACCTGGGCTCCGCCCCCACGCCAGTCATCATGCTGCACCTTCTTTTCTCTGTTCAGTTATTTTCGTTTTGTTTTGGTTTCGTTTGTCCTCCCTCTATTCGTATGTGTTTTTCTTTTTTTTTTGGTTATTACTTTTTTCATTTTTGTATGTTAATTTTTTTGTTCATTTCTACTTGCCAAGTTTTGCCTGACGATCAACATTTATTGAAGAACTGCCTGAATTTAAAGCATTATTTTTGTTTTGTTTTTCGTCTTTTTTTTTTTTAAAGCCAGTCAGTGTTTGAGGCGTTACGGGAAAAAAAACTTTGATTCCTCCCCCTCTCCTTTTTTTTGGGCCGGAACGATGCATTCATTTACATATTAAAATAGTCAAGACAGGATTTTTTAAAGGCTTGTTTTAGCCGAAGGAAAGCACTGAATTTCACAACGCTGCAGACAGCTGGTCATACATAAGCCATTTTCTTCTTACTGCAAGTCCTTACTTGTTTTTTTTTTTTTTTTTTTGATTATAGCAATGAAAAGTGTTAACAAGAGACAGTTCCTTTAATCTGCACACTTTTCTTGGGTCCCACGCAATGTGCCCTTTTAGTTTTTTCCCTTCTGTGATGGAATGGAAATGTACATCAGTAGGTGAAAAATATTGCTAAGCTTTTCTCCCTCAACTGACAGAGTTCAACCACTGGGGCAGAAACAGTTCAGTGGTCAGGACAGCAAAAGTCAAGGAACGGACTTCCAGCTCATAGTCTTGTAGCCTTCAGCACAGGATGGCATTGAAGTTTCCAGAGTTTTGATAAGCAAAGAATGGCTCAATCTCAGTTGTAGGGCGGCGGGGGTGTTGGTGCAGTGAAAAGGGTCTCATTTCAGAATTTGCAAGGTAAGGCAGTTTCTGAATGCAGTACATCTCTGAAATGCATAGAGGGTAGAAGTAACTAAATGCAGAAGGAAAAAAAAAAACTCACACACAAAATGGCCTGTCCCCTTCTACCCATCTTCACTAAGCGAAACTGAGACCAGCCCCACAGCCCTGCTCTATAGAGCGGATTTGGGGTGCACTGCTGATCGCCCCCTGTTTAGCCTCGTCCTTCGCTGATTGGTACAGTAAATGGGAATTATGTATGTATGTATGTATGATTGTATGTATGTATTTAACTAAAGTTGGGGGGCGATGTTCCCAGGTATGAGAAATGTTTTAATCCATGGTCAGCAACTCCAGTTTAAAAACAATGAACTATTTTAAAGATAATAATAACAATGACAGTGATGGAGGACACATACATGCACACACATATTATGGGATGTTTTGTTTAATCCATCGTGTGCCTTTGCCAGATAGATGTGTGCAGGTTTTTGGGGGGTTGAACAGAGAAGCTTTCCTTTGGAAAGTAAGAATAGGTACTACAGAAATTACACGCCAAGATTCTGCTGTCCTCGTCCCCAAGTGCTTCTAGCAACAGGCTCAGCGAACATCTGTTCCTCGGCACCGCTTAAAAGTCTCGGATGGGACATATCTCGATCAAACGCAGTGAATTTACCTCGAATCATGTCTACTTTTTGACCCGGTCTCTGGCTGTTACCGTTCACACCTTGTATCTGAAGTGTCATTTGTCAAGGACAGATAGAGACAGCCGTGAGCCGGTCTGATGATAGCAGCTGGTCAGGTTTCATGCTTGAAACATGAGCTCTGCCTGTTTCTAGGAAGCCGTAAGGACAGTACCATCACACTTTCCATGTAAAATGTACATACAGTTAAAAAATCAGCATTATAAACCTTATCTTATTATAGGCAAATATACAATCAATATCCTGCTGCCCGAGAGTAATCGCCCTGTATAGCTGAATATTCATTTACAGATACTGAATATTCGTTACTTTCTCAGAACGTTTATTCACTCAAAAATGACTGATTGCAAGACACTAAAAGTTACGCATGTAAATAGTGAAGCACCTTTATCGATTAAAATAATGATAGTTATGATGGTGTCATTTTATTTGTTTACAGTCCAGAAGATGACCTTGGATACAAATGTGATATGCTAAAAACAATTTTGCCAAAAAACACATCTGAGTCTGAAAGGAATCGAAACCATGACATGCAAGGGTTATAATAGTGACATGCTAGTCTACTCTTGACTGATATTTTCAAAAGGAAACAATTGTTTTAATAGAAAATGAAGCCTTTTTGAACTTTATGTTCTGTACTGTAGAAATATCAATTAGGTTCCACCATCTAGTGCAATGCCAAGAAACCTTGAAGGTTTGAAACCGCAGAGGTCTGTAGCGGGATACAGCGATCTCTGTGGCTGTCAGTTGGTCCACAGGTGGAGGTCAGATGGGGCCTGTCGGAATTTGTAGGTGTGAAAAATAAGCTCACAGCCATCTGTTGTCTTTGGGACTGTTTAGGTAGCACACAGCTGATGTCTTGAGAGCCGAGCTGGTTTCTCATGGATTAATGCAGCAGCCCCAGGGATTTGGCACCAAAAAACTGGGAAAACCGGAAAATCAACAAACTGAAACTCCAAACCCTATTGCTGGTTTTTATGTTTTTGTGTAGGCTTCTTTTTCTTACTTTAAAAAAAAATTCACATAGTCGCATCCTGTTTTCTGCTTTGGATTTTTCTCTGCCTTGTTGATGGAGGGTTGTGCGTAGAAGAGCTCGGCCTTGCCTTGCACTGATGGTAGCAGAGTTAAGAGGGGCCCTTTCGCTGTTTAGAGTCCTCTCTCAATCGTGCTGTACTCCTTTCCCACAGTAGAGCTCCGGGACGCCATGATTTGGGAGCTGGTGAACGCATGCGCCAAATTGAAATTGCAGTGGAGACGGCCGCCTTTAAGAGCTGACTCGGTAGATCACCCCTATTGTATATTTGGGTTTATAGATGGCTGTAATGCGCGCTTTCTTAGCTCCAGCATCAACTGTCCAAAGCATACTTTTGGCGTCTCTTCTAGTTATCACAGAAGCTCTGTTGCAAGGTTAATTTAAAAAAAAAAAAAACTATGGTGAGAGCGACAAATGGGAAAGGGATGTCAGACCAGCTCTCACGACTACAGGATTAGCCAGTGTGACACATTGGCACAGAAAACCGTCTAGTGGTCTTAACAAATACAACAGAAGTGCTTTATTTTAATCATTTTGTTTTTATGTGGTTGGTGAGCATTACTCTTTGTATAACCAGATTTAAAACTAATAAGAGAGAAATTAAACCATGCAGTTTTTCATAACTTATTAATCTGATCAAGTGTGTCGGTGCTGAAGAGAGCAAATGATCCCTGTAAAATGAATTAGTGCTTACTGGGTGGATTTTGTTTACATGTTTTATATACTTGAATCTGGAGGATAAATGTCTATTGAAAGCAGTCCTTCTCAAAGAGACCGTGTTAAGGGAAAACTAAATAAAAATGAAAAAAAAGGCTTTCATAAACCTAACAGAACAAGGGTACCAAACATTCTGTCAAAGTGTTATGCAGCTTGATACAGTTTAAAGAAAGCCAAAGCCTTGAGCTGCCCCACAGTTCAAGAACATGGGCCTACATCACTTACCATTACAGCAAACTACTTTGATTGAAGTGTAGACAACCTCCTTTAGTTTCACTCAGCTCTCTGTTGAAAAGATTGTAGGTAGGGGTTGTGCACAGACCCTTGTGATTAAGACAATACGGACCAAGCCATGAATCTACAAACCATAAGGATTTTTCTCTTTTTGTTTATCCCCCCCTCCCCCCCCACCCCCCGACACACACACACAAAATGCATTATCAATAATACAAAAGCAAAAAAAAGAAGGGTTTAGAACGTGTTCCAGGTTGCGTTCCAGGTCTGACCGTTTCCCACAGTTTAGATTCTGCCTCAGCTTATTCCCAAGTTGTTGCAGATACGGATGAAGATCCTTCATTTCCTTCTGAGACCCAGAGGCGCACACTTGTTTTTTTTTGTTAAGTTTGTACTGTGGACGTCGTCAGGCCTGTGATGGCAGTCCGCATTTTGTTATGCATGAGGTGTATTTGTGCACATCCTGTTTACTTAACGACATTTCTGTGTTTCTAATTGGCCGCGTCCCACATCCATTGAGGGTACGTAGAAAGCTGCTGGCCCATTTTTTACCTCCCAAAGTCAGAGATTAGGTGGTATTTGACAGAAGACGGGGTTGAAGTATGAAAAATAGGTGTTAAATTGTAATGTCTAATCCTTGATTTTGTGACAGGATTATCATAACTTTATTTGTGCTGCAGTTGTATCTTCCGGCAATATTGCTGTGTGCCAGCAGAATTCTGTCTCTGAAGAACACCAGCTCACCAAATACAAATTATGTCTTCAGAAATACCTTGGATTTGGCCAAATGAAATAATTTGGGAGCAGATAAATGAACCGGGAATTGATGTAATGTGGTCCTGCATTTTATCGTTTCTCTAAAGGCCTGTAGAGCCATAGTAAGTCTCCAGTTCCCAAAACCAGCTCACATTTTCTGTCAGTACAGAGCTGTTCAAAATTCGTCCGCAACGCCATTAGGAACCATTTTAAAATATTCCTTCAGTCACTTTTCTTGTTGGATTTTTCCCTAGTGGAATGGTATTTTAGAGATGTAACTGAACATATTTTACTTAATAAAAAAAATACTGGAACCTGAAATATTTAGTGTAGACTTCATGAATACTAGTTTTCACTCAGTGGGCTTATTTTGCCATACCGTGTCACACTTGCTTTGTATTTTTTTTTTTAAATATCCTGAATATGCTAAACTTTTGCGTACTAAGATGGTGCCAATTCACTGATTTAACAAAAAAAAAAAAAAAAAAACTCTTTGATGGGGACAGTGCTTCATTTAATTGAATGGAACAGCATGGAGCCTGTCAAAAAATCGGTCATTTCCTCGCTCTGTAGGACTTGGGCTTCATGCAGCCACTGGGTAGCATGCTAACAGCGTGCCACAGTTCAGAGCACGCAAACACAGACTAAGCCACAGCCTTTTCGTTTGTTTTTTGTTTGTTTGTTTGTTTTTTTTGGAGAGTGTATGTGTGTGTGGGGGGTAAAGGTGGGTGGGTGAATGAGCTGTGTGTATAGTTGTAGACTTGCACTATTCCAAACCGCAGTCAAACATTTCGTTCTGTAAAGTGTAATGACCTAAATTTAGGCACGTCTTACTCAATGTTATGCAAAACAGATTTTTTGCCACATGAAGTCACTTTTGAGCGTTGGCCACACTTTTTCTTTTTAAGCTGTAAGCTTCACCTCTGTAAATATTTTTGTGTAAAATTTGACAGAAAGGTATATTTACTACACTGTAAATACATGTGACGATATATTGTATTATTTTGCTTTTTGTAAAGCAGTTAGTTGCTGTACATGTATAACATACAAATTGAATTATTCTAGTGTTAGGTATAACTTCTCTATCTCACTCTCTCTTCTCTCTGTCTCTCGATATCTCTCTCTCTCTCTCCACCATCATTGCATTTGTCATAAAACATATTGAGGAAAAACAAAGTTAAACCAAGAGAATATAAATTACTGTGTATTTTACACCCATACTGTATAATAAATTCCTGTCCTCATTGACTCACAATTACAGATGTTACCCTAATAAAAAAAAAAAAAAACTATCTTCGTCATGCTGTGTGGCAGAAAACATGCCAGGGAACTTGACAAACTGCTGTTAACATTGGAAATGTTACCTGTAGATCCCATTTTAGAAATCATTGTTCGGAAACTAGCTCCCACCCTCTTTCCCTTTGCCATTTATGTCCCTCAATGTATGTATTCCTTTTTTGGAAGTAAAATGTAAATTCAACCTGTTACAAAGCAGTGCCGGTCTCTTCTGTTCTGTGCAACTGGACTGTCATGGGTTCAAGATGGTGATCTCCAGAAAATTGGTATGAAATATTTTTACACTAAAGCTCTTCAGATATAAAATCAGTGCATACAAAAATTAGATATAGATGGTAAAGAGGTAGATCTCTTTTTCGTGTGCTCACGGACACACACTCAACATGTTTTCCAGGACAAAAGATGAGGATAAAATTGTGTTACGAGACATGGTGTGTGTGTGTGTGTGTGTGTGTGTGTGTGTGCGTGCGTGCGTGCGCGCACCAAAACTGAAAAGCTGGGGGACAGACGCATGGTCTTGCTAATGTGGGCCTCAGGTTTCTGTCACAGCCCCAGCAGTGGGACACAGACCTGCCCCCTCATGACTTTGCTCCGCCACCTGTTAGGTCAGCCTCTCATTGTAGAGAAGAGCTTACCAGGATACAATTGGGGGAAAATGTCTGCAAAACATCAAATATGAACTCGCTGCACAAAAGTTGATACAGCAAAGATGGCAATATTAATGAGAACACATTTATCTCATTAGTCACAGACACACAGGAGCAGAAGTCCAGAGGATTGTCATAAAGAGGAAGAATACATGCTATAATCAATGCAATTAATACATACATAGATATGTATTCATAGATACTTGACAATTGTGTTTTTCAACTCATGATCCTAACTTTCAGCCCATTCATAAGGAAATTGTGCACGAGGAACACCTGTCAATATCTGGTAAGCCTAAAACGAAAAGACACACACATAACAGCACGCGCTTGCATAATAAATGGTACGTGACTGCTTCCGAGTTTTTGATAATATTTCGCGTTATTCCAAATTGAGTAAGCTTGTCATATGAGTTACTTTTTGATTCCATGTCATAGTTCTGGTGAAGGTCTTGTCTGAACGTTTAGTCGCAGTGTGTCCAATAAACAGAGATTTCATGGCTGGTACTAGCAGTCCGTAAAATAAAAATGTTGGTTTAAGGCTACTTAAGTTACGAATGATCATATGTCATAACAATAACCCACACATCAATTAGTCGCATTATTTGATGAGAATGTGAGGAAAAATGTACGTTGTGAAAGCATGCGCAGTTGTCTTGCCTTATAAACAAATATAAAAAGACTTACTGCCAACAGTCACAATGTCGACGTACGAGACTTTAACTTAGGTAGTAAAAGAATCAGAGTAAGAAAATAAAGATGATATAGGCCTAGATGTCAATTTGCTATGGTCACCTTCAAATCACTAAAACGATACTGATATTTAATGATATAAATGAATCTCTGCTAATCCAATTATTTTCAGATAATCTGTCCAAGTCTTTGACTTTTACGGCATTTGGAGAACAGATTAATGGGTTAAAAGAATTAGAGATCCTTGAATGCTACCCGAGCATCATCAGTGCAGCTTTGCTATAGCAGAAACCAGTGCGCTCATTATCTCGCTTCATAGATATCGCGAGGTTTTATCAGCTGTAGTATCGTATGTTTTTAGAAGCCTGCGTTTGAGATAGATTGCACGTGGAGGGGGAAGAGATTTGGTGGGTGCATTGGAGTGAGTTCGGGAAACAATGCATAAATAGTTTCTATCTTAAACTACACAGTCACAGTGGCAGAGAAAAATAAAGCCATACACAGTAAGTACTTTTCTAATACCAGGTTACAGCGACGATGGTTTTGTAAGAACGCCGTAACTGAAGTTATCGAGAAACCGCGATAGCACTCTCCAGCTAGCTTTGCGTCCTAGCCAACTACGTTTAACAATGACTGTCTGTGCTGGACTGAGACCACTGTATTGGGAGACATTGTTTCTTTATTCAGCCCCAAAGGAACGTGTCGTTACATATGATTAAGTGGTTACAGTGAGCAACATAAATGTATGATAGGTATCGGCCACTCTTCTTTGCCTAGTGGATTTTTTGGAATACACCTACAGTATTTTTTTCTGCAACCCAAACAAAGCCCTCCGCCGTGGAGCCTATTGTAAACTGGGAAATGTAATAGTCGTATTTTCATTTAGGACAGGTGAAGTGTAGCCAGGTAAGCTGATAGTGGTGGGCTCTAGCAAGGCTATAAATTCCACACTTAACCCGCTGTACGTTATTTTGTGGGTAGTTAGCTAGCTCTTTGTTGTAGTGAGCCAAGTCTTTTCCTAAATGGATTGAAATCGCAATATACTAGCCATTCGTTCTCAGTTCGCATTTGTATGCAGCTGTTGGCTATGGCACTACATCGATTGTCTGCACACATTGTATCACTGTGATTCCAGTGTTACTTATTTTGTATTCTAAGTACAATACCGTGGTCCATACCCCGTTTCTTTACAGTGCGCTGTTCAGTTTGCTGGTAGCTACTCCAAATAATAGAATGACCCCTCCGTCATCAACCCACAGGACCAAGGTCGTCGAGCGACGCAGCTCGGTTTTCGACGTTTGAGTCCTTTACCACACAGTCTGAAGTTCCGAGTTAAATGATTTTGGTTGTACTGTACTTTTTCCTTGTTATACAACTTTTTTGTCTATAAGAAGCCTTGTCTGTAGCTACAGCGCTTGTTCTTTGTGCCTTTCGTCTGTGAAACTCAACTTGGAGCCTTCTTGGAAAAATACAAGAACACCCACACTTGTCCCATTGTCCATTGTTGGGTATTAACGTCAGAGCCCATTAGATTATTGTTGTTCGTTTGCACTGTCAGGCTCATTTAGTCCGACCTTTTCCCTTTCTTACTGCAGAACATTTCCAGATATCTTGACATATATCCGGTAATTCCCCGCATTGTGTGTAGATAAAATGTATAAGCACATTAACATAGTTTAATGTGGACAATCTACTTTCAAACATCCTTAGTTGTTCGAGTTGGGGTCGCCGCCTGTTTTTGTAAAAAAAAAAAAAATGCGACGACACCCCGTAGGTGAGTGGGTAAGTCTGGATCGATGCGGTGACATGTTCCTGCGAAGTAAATGATTTCACACACACAATGTGCTCAGGATCGAAATCGATTGAAATCTGGAACATTTTGTTCCGGACATTCATGTTTCCCTCACATATGCTCCTGTGGAGTGGCACCCCGTAGTCTTACGTAACGGTGTAGCCAGTGTTTTTTCATATAATTAGCTTCACAGTAAGCTTCACCTGTATGTGTGATGTCTTCTGTTCCTTTCTTCTAGAATAAGGATCCTTCACAGCCTTAACTGGCGGTGCGAAAACTCACCCAAGAACGTATTTGAGAATTTTATACACATCTGCAGACAACTAAAGACTGCACTGTTAATGTATGCCAGTGGTCCCAAACGCCGTTCCGTGGAGGGCCAATTTCGTATGTGTACTGATTTGTACGCCAACACCCGTCCTTAATATTATAATTAGTGGCAGTATTTGCTTGTTCAGTCCTGTTGGTTTGCCCATGATGCAAATGAAGAGTTTTGTGGTATCTTGCGTTATTGCTTGTATTCTGCGCTTTAACACAGAGTTACATTTACATGGCTAACTGAGTAAATGAACCAGATAAGGCTGAATTATTTGAAATGAAAGCCTGTGTACTTGCTGCCCTCTGACACCACAGCGGGATATGTTAAGCACATTGAGTTTCAGGTGAAGGCTGAATGTCACTTATTACATTGACCCACACTTGCACAGGTAAACGAGCCACACCTCTCTAGGTGTGTACAATTATATTTCTAAAATGGATTCTCGTATGAATCTATGAGAAATGGTTGATACCATGCTGTTGGCTCTTTTTGTTTTCATGTAGGCTCATTTTGTGCTGTTACCAGCTGTTTAGTTTAAAGTCCTTGTTGGTACCAGATACCTCAAGCTCCATGTTTGTGTACTACACTGCTGCCCCCAGTGGGTTTTGCTTCAATTGTATCAGATTGCATATCAGCAAAGGTCCCCTACACATTTTATTTTCATTATTTTATTGCCATTTTGGTTTAAAATTGTTTTTTTTTTTCTGGGTGACGCACATATCTGTCCTTAAGCAATGCTTCATTTCTCACATTCAGATTTGAACCCGGTTTATCAGTATGTGCACTGTATGTGCATAATGTTTTAGCAAGTCAGTATCATCTTCTAGTGGCATAAAAAAATAGTTTTGAGAAGTGTTTTCATCCTTGCTGTGTTCTCTTCGGTGTAATGAATTACCCACGGTCCACTCTCTGGACGCTTAATTTTTTGCTATCAACCAAGCGTCACCGTGAAAGAGCTTTCTACCTACTGCGCACATTTGTACCACATCAGTGGTCAAAGTTATGCTCGTACGTTCTCATGTTCGTGATGGAAATGTTTTAGGCTGATGCACAACTTTCCGCTGTCTCGGTCATTAGCGGCAATTTTTTCAGCCGGTGCTGAAGTTGTTTAGGGCATGTTTGTCTTTGAAACACTGACCTCAGTTTGGACCATCTGTGGTACAAGTAATGATAGGGCATAAAAAAAGTCAGATCCCCAAATGATAACCTTGAACACCACATTTTACACATCTATGTGGACAGTGTACAGCTTGTCCGAATAGTGGTGTGGAGCCGTTTTCCTTGAGTTTATTTTAACTGTTCAAACAGGAAAATGTTGGTTTTTAAAATTTAAAATTTTTTCTTTTTTTACTTATGCAAAGCTGCACATGAAGTGTTTTTCACCAGTTAATGTCTGCAAGCTCAGGAGCGGCTCATATTGCGTGTTTCAGGAGGAGGGTGAATGTTTGCAAATGTATTTCACATTTGGAGGAAAAAGCAAATGCATTTTGGCATTTCACATTTGGGGAAAAAGGAGAAAGCACGGAAAAGGGTAAAATAAAACGTAATGGGCTTTTCTGCCCTTCGGGGGGCAGGAAAGTCTCAGTGCAGCATAAGCTCTCTTTGGTGCGAGTGAATCTGAAGCACAGCGCTGTCGCCTCATGACTGCGAGTGGAGCTGGGACGTACAGTGCCTTTAAGCTGTTCGGCACTTTAGAAGAGCAGGACAAGGCTGACATTTTGATATCTTCGTTGCCATACTCTGAGCTGTTGTAGTAGGTGTCGTAGAGGTTAAATGTCAGTCTCGTCTTGTCCAGTTTATTAAATGAAAGAAAATATAAACTGAACGGCTCAAAAATCTTTGCGAGCTCCAGGTCACCTCACTCTTTAGTTTCATACACCCCCCCTCTTCAAATGACCAAATAATGAATTAGAAACTAAGAGCTGTTCAGCTCTAATTTCGAGGCTGTTTCAGTGGCCAACTCTGGTCCTTGGAGAGCTACAGAGTTTGGTGGGTTTTTTTTTGTTTTCTCTTTGAATTCCACAACAAATTGAGATCCCAGAAAATCAAGTGAAATAAGTTAAGTGTGTTCTCGGCTTAGTTAATAGATCAGCTTCTGAGGCAAAGCTAAAACCAGCACACCCTGTTCCTCTTCAAGCCACTACTGGTTTAGCTCAGGGTTATGCTGTTTTTTTTTTTTTAACTGTTTCAGAATAGAATATCACCCACAATGTGCTTTAACGGTGAAGCCTTGCTGTTGCCCAATTCTTATTTAAAGAAAGCAGTGTCCTGACTTGTCTTATTTTTTATTTTGTAACTTGGATGGTCCAGGTAGCTAGGAGGTGCTGCCAGCTCTCTGATTGGATCTTGTGATGAAATGTGACAGGAGTCACGTGTAGTCATATTTCTGCAATAGTCTATACTGCTGACATGCCCAAATGCAAAACAGGAGTCTGCAGGTGTTAGGGTTATTTTGGCAATGTACAGTTGCTTTGTGAGACTGTAATTTGGTTATGGTTGACGGAGAGAGTTTTCATTATGAACATATGTGGATAATGACTGACTTCTAGCCACAGCCATTTGAATTTGGTCTTCATCACAGTGTTGAAATTTTTAGGCGCACGAAAATTATCTAAAATAATCATAAACCATGACCTATGTTTGGATTTATATGATGCTTCTCTTTGGTTATTATGAAATTCAAGTCCCCAAACAGACTGTTTTGCTCACTGGAACAAAACAGTACATTATATCTCCACCTGTTTTGCTGCCTCCTTGTGAAAGTATAGCCATGTAGATACCAGCATAATGGTACACCATCCCCACCCCCCCTCACAAAAGGTGAGATAAAATCCCATAAATATACAACTACAACTCTGTCCTAATTCTGCAATCACATGGCATAGCCAGCACTGATTACACAGCGACTGTTGTCTGATTTGTTGTCACTTAGAGATTTTACGAGAGTACTTACCCTGTCTGTAACCCCCTCCCCCGCTGTATTTGCCAACAGCTTAAGAGGGTGTGGAGGTATAGAGCAGTCCCGCTTTATGCAAAACTCCTCACCGTCAGGGCCACTCTCAAAAGCTGCTAGCAGAACAAACCTTTCTGCTCCCGGGGTCCCCTCGTGGCTGGTCTCCCTATGCCTTGCTTACGAGACGGGACCGGTCTTGTTCTGGAATTCTGAAGTGATTTCCACATTTCCCCACAAAGAAGTGAGGTCCTCCCCCTCAGCTGACTTGGGTCCAGCGTGCTCATCTGCATATTTGCATAGGAGCGGGCACAGCGACTGGTGCCCTTATTTGCTGTAGAGAGAGGCTGAGGAAGGGAGCACACCTCATTATCTCAGCCAGCCTTTTCAATGGCACTTTTTTATGCATTATATTTTTTAATTGCATCGGACATGTGTCTAGGGAAACGCGGCTCTATTAAGACATTTTTCAAATGTTTGACATCCCTACCCACAAAATGACATTTTTTTTCCACCCAAATGAGAATGCCTCATTAAATCCTCTGAGTTGCAGGGTCATTGTTTCATGTAACCTGGCACTGCATTGAAACCTCACTCCATCTGGTTAGCTTGTGTTAACCATTGTCTTTCTCTGTCTCTCTAGCCATTTTGCCAAGTATTTCACAATTCTCCAGATGTGTGATTTTCCAACTTGTTGGTTTGATAAACAGGCCTATGTATCTTCCTTATCTGTCTCCTAACTTCACAGTGTTATTGAGTGATCATATTTATGCTAAGCGATAAGGTCACCCAGCTTGGAAGAACACTGTGCTTATAAACTAATGATTGGTTACTACTTGGCAAATCACAATGTCATGCAGGTGGGATTCCAATTGGAGTTGGTGATTCAAGTCAGCTTAGTCATTGACCTACACCACAGCTTGGTACATTCAGATCACAGAAACCCAGGATCGTAAATTAGAAGTTCTCTGTCCAGATTTTCTAGGGAGACTCTGGGGTCGAGGCCATGACCCCATTGTAAACTTCATCCTCTCGACACTGCAGCTAGATTTGTTGCCTGTCTCTCTCGTTGTGAGTTCTCCTCGCACAAGTGCTTCTGAGAAAAGGTTTGTTGGCCTTTGTGAATTGATGTCAGTTGCCTTTGCTTTCATCATGTTAAACGGAAAAGCAAGTGACTGCAGAGGACAATTTTTAATGGTCTTTCCGTCTGTTGCCCTCCCCAGACGTGGCCGCCAGGTGAATTGATGTCACTTGCCTTTGCTCTCATCATTTTAAACAGGAAGAAAAATGGCCTGCAAAATGAGTTCCCTTTTTTAATGCTCTTCTTGTCTCTCTTTCTTCAGGTGTAGAGCTGAGAGTCCAGAGGAAACTATGCTGAGGTTCCGGTTCTTTCTCCCACTCATGGCGCCCGTGCTGGCGGTGATAGGCTGGTGGTTGTACACTTCACGAAAGAAAAAGGAAATTGTCGCCCCCAAGGAAGAAAAGGAGGGGTTAGCTGCACGTGAGCTGGCCTCCCCTTGTCAGGTTGGCAATGGCGCGGTAGAGGGCAGCAGGGTGAAGCTGGAGGAGGTGAACATGCAGCAGGAAATTGTAGACAAGAACCATGTACCCATAGCAACAGCTGTTATGCTTGGCCAGTCGCTGCCCATTGAGACTCTTGGGAGTGTGGGAACGCTCTCCAATGCACACAGCAGTAGCCATGCCGGGGACTCGGATGGCAATGATCCCGAATCGGAATCTTCAGAGCAGGAAGTAACCTTTAAGCCACCTGTCCCATCTTTGCCAAAGACTGGTATCGAGAAAGCAGGGCAAGATGACCTAAGCAGGAGTGAATGTCAGCTGCTCCATGGTGACAAGCAGGTCATCGTGGCCTCAGAACATGGGCCTGAAGCTGAACTGGCTGTGGCCAATGAGGAACAGGAGCAATTGGCTCCACCCCCATCCCAGTCACACAGCGCAGGAATCAGCCCCACCCTTGCTCAGCTCACAGAAGCAGAAGGAAATGATGATGCAGTGAACATAATGGTGCCTTCCCCTGAGGACTTGCAAACTGCAGCTTCAGTAGAACCCATTCATTCCCTCAATGAAGACCTGTCTTTCACAGAACTCCAGACCTCCACAGGCAGGATGCCAGACCTCCTTTTCCCCAAAACAGACATTACCTCTTCTCACATCCTTGCCCCTCTCGCCTCTCAACCCATGCTAGAAGCAGAGGTCCCACCTCAGCAGGATGGTTTTGGTGAACCTTTGGCCTCTGGCCAGCCATCTGAACCAGCCCGAGAGGAAAGCAAGGGGCCCATTCTTGGGCTGAACAGTGAGGTCATCTCTGTGGCAATGCAGGAGGTCAGGCTCCATGGAGATGTTGGTGAAGATGGAGATGGCAGGACCTCGGACCAGAACAACAGCTTTTCCCTGAGTGATGGGACAGACTGTACAACTGTAGAGCAAGTTGAATGGGAAAACAGCCAGACGTCCACAGCAGTGACATGTCTTTTGGAGGACCACCGAGATGAGCATGAAAATGACCAAATGTCAAATAAAAGTGACCTTTTGGTGAATGGTCCTTCTTTGTCGGCCTCTGTTGACGTACACCATGAAGAGGAGAAGGTGCGGAGTGGTTGTTTGGCTCCTCTTGTCCCAGAGGGGGCGAAAGAGGACATTGGTAGCAGCAGAACTGAGAGTGGGCAGAAAAGCCCCAGGCCAGAACTCACACCTCCATGCCCCGATGATGATGTCACAGAAAGGAAGGATTGTGGGTTTGACACATGCCATTCCGAGGACAGGGTGAGCAACGAGGACCAGCTCCCCACACTAGGGCTGTCTCACAAAGTGCCTGAAAAGGATGACAACCCAGTCCTCTCCACGGTGACTTCACCAGGCTCCAATGAACAGAAGCACAGCCCAGAGATATCACCTGAACCCTCCCTGGAGAGGGGTCATCAGGAGGCCACCCTCAGTTGGGGAGAGAGTGCCACCAACACAGACCCCCACGATGCAAGTCTCACAGACAAGGAGATGGAGGCAGTTCACTCCAGAGGTGAGTCCCATCAGGCCAAGCTCTGAACAACGCACTCTGCATGTGTGTGAACTCAGGTTAACAGTTCAAAGGTCAAGCGAAGGGTAACAGCAACATTTTATAATGCAGCGCTGTAACTCCACACCTGCAGAGTGTGTTGTTGGTGTGTGTCAGCAGTAAAGTCTTTATTTGCAGTCAGGGGTCTATTGTCAAGCATTTGAATGAGTACATTTACACCTGTTTTTTTTTTTTTCTTGGCAGTAAAAATGTAATTTTTTACTATTTCCACCATGAGGAAACCTTATTTTACTGAAGTTTAACTTTGCTGCTGTTTGAAATGAAAATACACACATCAGAAGATTTTGGTGGCCTCCAGGATTGGATTTGTGTACCCCTGGTTGAAAGAGCCCTTGCAAATTGTGGATGGTTTTTTTTTTTTAAGGCATCAAGATGTAGTATCACTAGGATTCAGAAACTAGTTTGCCTTTTTGTAGGTGTTAGTCTGTAACATTCTTTTAACATGGGATCTTTCCCATGGCCACCACATTGCCTTGTGCTGCAATGCAATGGAATACTTGTGATTTTCTGAAGATGGAGATCTTTTTTCCTCCACCCTCTTCATTTCACTCTGTTCTGGCCTGCTAAGATAACAGCCAGGTATCTGCATCTTAATAATATAGGACGTGTCAAGACAAAAGGCCCCCGATATGCATTACAGCTCGATGCCTATCAAGGGTGCCAATTGTGAAAATTCACACTTGGTTAATTTAAAAAAAAAAAAAAAAAAAAGCATGAACTCAACTGTATGGACCCTCTGCTGCCAAGGAGCATGTTTCTTATCATAGCTGTTATGGAAAGCTTGACGGATTAGCTTTGTATTTTGTTCTCGTACAAAAAAAAAAGAAAATGGCTCATAATTTAAAAAAGATGAACTGCGGTACCCAACTGTATTTGTAAATTCACACGGTGCTTTGCAGATGTTGACTTTTGACATCTCTATCTACCGCGTGACAGATGTCTGGAACTATGGCGGGAACAATTTTGGGGCTGACCTTTTTAATCTAGTGCTGTCTGCCTGCAGTGCGTGCTTTCACTCCGCCCTCCTCCGCCAAAGCATTCTGTAACCAAGCTATTTTCGTCACTGGAGGCAAAGGAAATTCTTTTGTTATTCTTGGCAAGCGGCTAAAGGCAAGCAGCAGCATAACGCATGTCTCCTGTTTCGCAAAGCCATTTAATAACTTTGGCGGTTTCAGATAGGCCGCTGCTGCGAAGTAAGTGGGTCTCTTCTGCGTGTGCATAAATTGAGACAGGGGAGGGAATACATTGGAGAAGTTGTGAAGCATGTCTTCCCTGCATACTTCTGTAATAAGGAAACCATATATTTTGCCTGGTGTCTGCAACATCCTTTGAGACTCCCGACTGCCTCTGGAGTCTGCAGGCATTAAGCATGGGTCCAGTGTTTAGACCACTCATTCGATCAGTCATGTTGCCATTGTGCTGTGATGGGTGACTTTCTAAGTGGACAAGATATAGGATCTCACACTATCATGGGTAAGGCAAGCTGGAGCCTGTGAAACTATACAGTACCTCTGAAGATGGTTGAGTGTAACACACATTGGAGTAAAACCGTTTATGATAAATAACAGACACACACACAGTATTTGATACCAGTATTTGCCAGTGTTTTTGTGGTGTTCTAAGATAGACAGCTCTCTATACAATAAGTCCAGTTTTCCACTCTGCAAAGAAGATTGAAATCTTTAAATCTCCCAGGTTTTCAGGTGAGGTGATTAGGTTAACTTGCCTCTTACCTCATTATAACTACCAGTTCACTTGCATTCTTTTCATGAAACAAACAGGAAAGCATAACTGTATCTGCTATATCCCTTATCCCTTAACTCCACTGATATCTTATTCATGAAGACAGACCAGAGGTAAGGAAATGATGGAACTTATGGTCCAACTTAAGTGAAATGCCCCTATAAAGCCAGACACCTGATTTTGCAAGGCAGACATTGTTTGTGATGTCACTGTAGCTTAAAACCAGTGACGAGATTGAGAGGGCTGGTGAAATTGAGATGTATGTTAGTTTTTCATTTGGCTTTGATATTGCAGAGATCCCCTTGGCAGCCCCTCAGGAGGTCCCTGCAGTCAGCCATAGCGAGAGTGCAGGCGAAGAGGTCCACCAGACATCATGTGAACAGAGCAGCAGCTGTGTAATCACTAATGGGACACAGTGCACAGAACCAGACCAAGCCTTACAGAAAAGTGACCTGGCTAACAGGACACAGTGCTCTGTACCGGGCCAGAAGGAACAGGAAAATGACCACACTGATGGGACACAGTGCGTGGCACTAGAGCAGCATGAACAGGAAAATGGCCAGCCTAGCGAGACACAATGCATTGCACTAGACCAAACGCATCAGGAAGAGGAACAAACGTCCAGCGAGAGGCAGCCCATTCCACAGGTTCCCACAGACGTGACTGAGGATGGGGTGTTTCAAAATGGCCGCTGCACTGCTCCTGTGGGGCAGAAGGTGGAGGATGATGCCTCCAGCAGCGGAAGGACTGACAGTGGAGAGAAAAACCCCAGGCCAACACCCTCACCCCCAAGTACAGACAAGCCCCAGACAGATGATGATGTCACAGAAACAGAGGATTCTGGGTGCGGCACATGCCAGTCAGAGGACGGGTTGAACAGCGAGGACCAGCTCCCAGCATCGGGGCTGTCTCGTGAAGTGCCGGAAAGGAACACGGACCCAATGCGTTGTTCGGTGACCTCCCAGAACTCAGAGGAGCAGAGAGCAGCTCAGAGTCGCAGTCCAGAGAGAGCGTCTGAAACCTGCCATCAGGAGACCTGCCTCAGTGGGGGTGAGAAGCTCAGCGACACAGACCTCAGGAACGGAAGTCACTCCGAAAATGAGACTGGAGGTAGATCGCTCCAAAGGTGAGTCCCAGCAGGCCAAGAGTCAGAGATCATACTTTACACTCCTTCCCTGTTTTCCCCCCCCTTACATGAAGCATGTAGTGGGTCGAAATGAACACCAGACATCAGGCACGACTTCCTTTGGAATCTTAGCCTTGCTTTACTCTTAATGTTTGCTGCCCCATCGTAAATAAATGGCATAAGAAATCATTTGGAATCAGTCTTTAGAGAAGGATAAGTAAAGTGGTGCGGTGCAAGGGATGTTTCATTAACATTGTGAAATTAACTAGCAAAATTAGCATGAGACGAGTTTAAAAGGGGTCATCATTCTGCCATATTCATTGAAGCGTTTAGCAGAGACGCTTATCCAAAGTGACTTAAACAAAAAAAAAAGTGGAGCCAGTCGGTTTAGACGGCAAAGTTGTTTGCATCACAACTGCTTGTCGTCTTTTCATCAATCTGCACAACATATCATTAAGTCCCAATTGCATGAGCAACCAGAGAAGAGTGGAGCATACAGGTATATAAGTGGATTGTGGTGATGTCATCCGTGATGTGGTCATTCTGTTGTTTTTCGGTTGCTCTTTTAGGGTCTGAAGTGAACATCAAGGATCCAGCAGACCACAGCTTTGTGTCAGGGATGAGAGAAGGCCAAGGCTCCAGCTTCAAGCCGGCGCACCCCCAGAACCTGGACCTGGTCATCTGGGAGGTGGAGGTGCCGAAGGTGAGGCCTGTCCATTCCATTCCTCATCACAGCTCAGTGTCCTGATTGAAGTATCATCACACCAAAAGTGGGTGGTGCGACCTGCAGTCAGCTGTCAGTCGCTGACTTGTTTCAACCAATGAAAGCTTTCGCTTTTTGTGACAAAGCGTAATGGTTGTTTCAAATCGGTGAGTTACTAGTAGCATAGTTAACATGGTAGGCCCACCCATTTTGGTGTCATGGTACCTTGGTCTGACTTCACCATGTATGAGGATGCAGCAGAAAACTGGTTGTTTATAGCTCTGAAATGTTTGAAACTGACATCAAACTAAACTAGTTTGTGTACTAGAATGTGAATACTTTGTTTTGAATATCACCTAAATATCACCTAATTTTTAAGAAGGCTGCTCATTATGTAGCCATAAACAACAACAAAACCAGCAGTAATCAGGATCTCATAAGTTTATTCACTTTTTTCCCTCCACCTTTCCAGGTAAGTCTTTTGAGAGACCTCCTGTCTGATTGAGTTCTGTGGCTTTATATAAAACCCTATTGATTTCCTCAGATTGTACTTCTACAGGTAAACATGCTCCTTTATTTAATATGTGATTTGGTTTGCTTCAGTGCTCAGTTTTTAATCCCAATAATAAAGAGCTTGATATTGATGAAGAATAATTGGGTATACTGTTCCCAGGTTCACACCAAGAAGGCAGTGTTGTAAGTAAGTCCTAGTATTTGCTTTAGGACTTCATTTTTTGGCCTATTTTGTTGGCAAGATCGATGTCTGCTCTCATTTACGAGAGTAACTGAACCATGCCTGCTGGAAATAGGGCCTGGGATAATGACTCGAGCTTGCATCATTTTCAGTAAAATGCATTCTGTCATGCAGCCACCAGGTGTCCCTGTTGTCTCCACAATGGGAAGAAGGAGTAGGATGATTTAATCAGCGTGTGCATAATTAGTGTAAAATTGCAATGAAACCAATTAAGCGGGGTATAAAAACCGAGGGGCTGTCAAGACTTAAATGAAATTGCTTTGACAGAATGTGTAGAACAATATCCATCAGGGCGGTTGCTTGTGTTTTATGCAATTAGCGCCGAGATTGCTTACATTACCCACGCAAGGCACCAGTAGTCACATTCGAAATGAAAACATTTTAAGAAGCCACACTGAGCTGATTCACAACCCACAAGGAATCAAAAAGGGTGGGGGGCATGTAATTTATGAATTAATAAAGGAGTTCCTTGATGCAAACTTGCTAGTTAGAGAATCAAACTGTTTTGTGAAGTAAAATCTGCAGCCTTTACAATGTACTCACCAAGCACATCCACAAAGTAACACAGAAACGTCCTCTGAATATGATGTACGGGGGCAGAAAAATGACCAGCCTGTCTCTATGCCAGGCAACCACTGTACTCCTCTCTTGAAACAAAATTTTGAATGAACCTACAGTTTCAGCAAAGAACTCTCTCCATGAATAATACAAGAAATGCATTGCATGCTTTCAAAGAACCATTACCACTCACCCCATCGAATTCAGTTCTCCAGTCAAGCAGTGGCAGCATATACATTCTTGTTAATGATACCCAATAACACCACAGAGGTGTTATTGCTGAGCGGTTTTCGCTAACATCCCATTCCCTCTCTTCGAGCAGCTTCTCGTGGGGCGTTGATTGGGAAGCGGGGGCGATATGTGAGCTTCCTAAAGCAAACCTCCGGTGCCAAGGTGTACATTTCCTCTCTGCCTTACACCCAGGACGTTCAGATTTGCCACATAGAAGGTGAGTGGCCTCGGCTCTTTGCTTTATGGGAACCGTGGTGTGCACCACAAGGCCTCATGTCCACTTCTCAGCTTTCTCATTCATTTTTACATCTTTTATTTATTAATTTCTCAAAACACTTGAAGTAACCAAAGTATCTCACCCTGGAAGGCACATTTGGCTTTTGTCTCAACCTTAATAATCAGCCATGGGGCTCCAACCCCAAGGAACCAGGTGGGGCTTGTTAACTGTGTGATTGCCTGCTTAAATTGGTCAATTAAGTGCTGAGTGACAGTGAATATCATACCCTGCCCTCTCTCGTGGTCCAGGATTGGCCACCCCTGAAGTACAGTAAAGCATGAAGAACAAGCCAGTAGATACTCTGATTCAGCCCATTTGAAGCAAAATGGTATTTGGTATTGTGTGTGCTAAAAATTTTTTTAGCACACACAATACCAGAGTCATGATAAAACAGTATTTATTACAAGTATAGTGCCTGAATAGGATAAATTAGATTGATGGGTCTAAATTACATCTTATATCAGTGGGTCTCTCTGCATCCCTTTCACCCTGCAGGTTCCAAGCAGCAAGTGGACAAAGTCCTGGGGCAGATTGGGAAAAAGTTCAAAGAGCTGAACCTGACCAATCTGTACGCCCCTCCTCCCCCTGCAGTCACCTTCCCCTCCCTGCCCGTCACCTCCTGGGTAAGGTTCTGCCTATGGTCCCTGTGTCATAGCGGTCGGGACAGAGGTGACAGGATAGCGTAATGGTACTTATAAGTGGGTGGTCACACCTGCCTCAGTAAATCCCCCACTATGGAGATGGAGTATGTGTGTGAGGGTGTGGGATGTGCAGGTTAATGTGGATACAAGTGTTTGCCATTTGAGTATAAGGCTTTGGTGAGTGGGCGGAGCTGGGAGTTAAGGCGTTTCTGTTCCTCTGCCTTTCAGCTGTTGCTCCCTGACGGGATTACGGTCGAGGTGAGCGTGGTTAAGATCGTGTCGGCAAGTCACATGTTCGTCCAGCAGCCCAAGCACCCCTCGTACCCTGCACTGAGTGGTCTGGACCAGGACATGCTGCTGTGCTACACTCAGCCTGCGCCCTGTCTGCCCTCTCCCACAGAGGGTGAGTGTGCTGCGTGCGTGCGTGCGTGTGTGTGAGAGAACATGAGTGTGTGCATGCATTCATGTATGTGAGTGAGTGTGTATGAGCACATGCTGTATGTGAGCACATCTGTGTACGTGCATCTGCATGCATAAGAGTGAGTGCATGCTGGTTGGTGTGTGTGTGTTTGTATTTATACTGCAGCTTTGTCTCTACTGATCTGCTCTAGGTGTCTGAATATTGGATTATCATGTACAAAAGGAACCTTACATCAGTAACTTTAAAGCAAGACTAACCTGAAGAATGAGCAGAGGGTGGAGCACACAAGCTTTTAGGTTTTTTGCACATTTTTTGAACTGGCACAAGGCTGGCATTTATTCCCAATGTCTGTGACAGTCAAGTCTTGTCTAGTGCTGTGTTGTTTGTGTGTGTAGCGCTGTGAATGGGAGTTTGTGGCCCCTTGTGGTGACCATATACCTCGTCTGTGCACACTAGTGAGCAGGTGCTCAGCTGTATGTGTTTTGTCTGGCTAGCTCTGTGATGATTAGTCCTCTCAGAGTCTCCTGTGCATGTGCGACCCTCTTCCCTAAAATCCTGTGCCCTGAGGGAGCCTCCTGCAACAGAAGGCACATGGTGCAGGATTGTGGTGTGGCTGTGAGCCCTGTGACTGGATGTTCAGGTCCCAGGCTCACCACTCTTAACCATGACCAGAGCCTCGCAAGGGAAAGATTGGGGTCTCCACAGTATGAACCATCACCTGCAGCCACACCTGCCTGGCTAGGTGAACAAGCCACTGGATGTCATCTCCATTTGCCTCCAGTGACATAGGGAGGCAGTATGGAGCTGGTGATGCATCTTCCATGTGGCAAAAAGCGGGTGCTTGTCGTCATGGGAATCAGAGCAGTCATGTGTTCAGCTTCTGTCCTCCAGAGTCAGTGGGAGAAGGTCACTTTAGTGGGCTGATCATTTTAGCTTGGGTGGGGGGAAAAAGGGGTGGGGAGAAGGAACAAAGTCATTGATAAATAACATTTTGTTTTTTTTTTTTTTTTGGTTTTGCCTCAGCTGGTGTTATCTGCGCTGCCCCAGGAGTGAATGGGGCGTGGTGGAGGGCCCAGGTCATATCCTTCCAGGAAGAGTCTGATGAGGCAGAGATCCGTTATGTCGACTATGGCGGCTACGAGAGGGTCAAGATGGACACACTGCGCCAGATAAGGTGCATAAACAAGCCCGCGTTGCACTCTGTTTCCGTGGGGAGAGTAACAGCACACCCCCTTACCTTTTCCAGTCTCATTTTAAACCCTTTGGGTATTTCAGGATCCTCCCCCATTGACTCGTTCAATTTATCTCATCAATTTTTTTTTTTTCCTTTTTCAGATCAGACTTTGTGACATTGCCGTTCCAAGGAGCTGAGGTGATATTGAACAGTGTGAAGCCTCTACCAGGTACAGCCCCACTCTGTTTTTCTTCTCCTTCTCACTTTTATTCAGGTTGTCAGTTGTCTTTTCTTCTTAACTCAAATTGAAGAACATTAAGTAATAGGCTGTTTCCTGCCAGCTTTAGACAGGTAAACCTGCCACTGAGTCATTCTCCGCTTAAGTTGGTAAAAAAAAAAAAATAGTAATTTTTTTCATGCGGCGTAGGAGATGATGGGTTCTCGGCAGAGGCGAGTGCTGCCCTGGAGGAGATGACAAGAGGAGCCTCGTTGCTGGCGCAGGTAAGCGGCAGGGAGACCCAATCCGCTGCTCACAGAAGGCCCTTAAACGCACAGCCTTGGACAAGTGAAGGTAGGGTAATCACGCACCAGCTGACAGCGCTTCTCCTGCTTTCCAGGTAACTGGATACGATGGCGCCGGAATCCCCTTCGTGCAGATGTGGAGGGTGGTCGAAGGCGAGGTACGTGCCCGTGGCGAGCGGAGTCTTCAAGTGCCTTACCGCAGGCTCTGTGAAAGAACGTTCTTTACATAATGCTAAATCCAACACTGTAGAAAAAGCTCATGTCTGCAGAGCAGGGGCCAAATGTGTCCATGGAAAACCCTACCAGTGCTTTACATCAACCACTTTAATGCTCTGAAATGAAAGCGATTTTGTAAATTCATGACATTAACATTAGTGATTTGTAATGTGTGCTTTGCAGCAAGGAGTTATATTGACTTATTTAGATATTAGGGTTTTTATTTAAACTATACTGTGTTTAGATAAGGTAAGGTGTTCATTTGCATTCAGATGAAATAAACACAGGCATCAAACAACAAAATGAGGCACCAGCAGTCTGAGAGAGAGAGAAGCTTTTGTTCCACTTAACTTTTTGAAAGAGCTCTGTTGTGTGCTCGCCAGTTTTTTGGGTTTTTTTTTTTTTTTTTCTCTCCAACAAACCCTTAACACGGCGAGCGAGAGCATTTGAACCGAAAACCGCAACGTGCATTAAAAAGTTGGAGTGCAGGAACGGCAATCAAATCAAGGTGATTAGGCAGCGGCGCATGAATACATTGGGGTTGGAGAGCGGGAGCGCCGGGGCCTGATTTGAATGCTCTCATCTGCACCTCATCTGCGCTGATTGTGCTTTGATTTTTTATTTTTTTTTTTTTTTGAAAGATTGGCGCGATTTGTGTAACGCCGTTAGCGATGCGACCGCCGGTCACCTCCCCTGACATCTAGTGTCAAGGTAGCTGAGGGAAGGTTTCGCTGTCATCAAGTGTCTCTTCTTTAAATGTGCCAATTAGGCCTAGATTAAGCTAAAACTCCTGTGATCTACACTGTGAGAGCCCTGAAAAACAACATATTCTGCATTCAGATCCATTACTGCTCATTTTCTCATTCCCAGCTGGTGTCGGTGAACCGGGCTCTAGTGGATCGTGGACTCGCCACGTGGTTGGACAGCTTCTGATCGCCACAGGAGATTGACAGATCATCCAACCAACCAAATCTCTGCTCTGTCTGCCCCCCCCCCACTAGGCCTGTGCCACTTTCTCTCCTCTCTCCAGTCACTTTACATTGGAGTTTGGCCTTGTCTGGTTAACTGATTTTATAAGCCATGGAATTTTCAAGTTTTTGTTTGTGTTCTCCTCCCAGCTTTTGAAAAATTTTAAAAGCTCTCCTTAAACAAATGTTCCATCACATAGATTAAGAATGCATTCCATATCTCCCAATACCATTTCCCCTCCCTACACTCAAAAAAAAAAAAAAAAACAAAAGGAAGAGCAAGTGTGCAAGTGTTTGTGTGTTGTTTGTTATAATTGTAAAGATTCATAGTAGAATTTAATAAAGATTGAAAAGATTTCAATTCCCAACTGACATTTATTGCTTGGAGGGTACACTTTACTGAAAGTTCATCCATAAATAATTTTAATGCATGCATGTCAGTGCTGAGCTTTGGAAATCTTTGTTTGACACAAGTGTTTTTTTTTTTTTTTTTTTTTTTGGGGAACTGACCATCGGTGTAAAACCGTTTTAGATTGTATTTTCCCTGTCCACCTGAAACGCGGTTACCATGGCTCCAGGTGCATCATGCATGGTTGGCACAGTGATGACCTGTGGATTCGCAGAAGGGCTAGCAGATGGTAGCTCAGGAAACACACATACTTGCGAACACTGAGGCAGTTCTCCAAACCAGGCAGTCAAGGAAATCTGATTTTTTTTTAAAGCTGATAGCAAAAATTTTTTTTCCCCCATTATATTTCTCGCATGACTGTTCAGATTTCTGTGGGGCCTTCTCCCCTGGTTCTCTGCACTTTCAGTGTTCGGTGCTGTCCTTATTCACCCAGAACAGCGAAATAACCTCAACCACCCACTCATACCACTGATCCTATAGTGGGATGATATTTTGTGCTTGAATGTCCAAATAATGTGTACTGGTACATTTTGTCCAAGAGAACTCAAACAGGTTTTCTCTTGTCCTTTTATTTCTATTACTGTGGAATATATATCGATGCATATCTTTCATTTTGGGTATTCCCTTCTATTAATCATACAGCCATAGACCTGGTTATGGTTCCAGAATGAAACATAAGTTTATTTTCCCTTTATTTTGTAAAGATCTGAGAAGCGGAAATCTGATCCTAGACTAGCATTCCTATTCTTTAGAGGTTAAAAACACTAGCCTGAATCTGCAGTGCAATGATGGTGTAAGGGAAAGAAATGAAGGCAGGCCTTAAAAGCCACCCCTCAGGCTTGTGTTCTGGGAGTTAAGGATGTACCCGAGTACGAGTATGTTATTCGGAAAGGCACAGATAATGTGATGGAAACGGATATTTCTTCTACCCGAATTTGCTTGTCATTATTTGGGGGGAAAAAAGCCATGATTGACATGTCTGTGCATTATGTGCCATTGTTTCTTCAGATTGATTCATATCATTGTGGATATCCAGAAGATAAAAATACAGTATGACTTTGATCTCAGTAAATGTATTCCATAAAACTTAAAATAAAAAAAAAAGCCAATGTTAAAATCAATTTGATGTTTCCATATTTATATGCCAATGTTAAATCAATTTGATGTTTGGAAGGCACAAAAGTTGTTTTGGCAATGAATATTAAGTGAGAAAATACATTTGCTCGATTCAACGTGCCTTCTGGTATAAACCACGCCCACTTCTGGTCTTCTATCCGAACACAGATACAGAGACATAATTTTGTTGGTTGATCAGATACAGATAATGACATCTCTGCACACCTCTACTGGGAGTTGTGATATTATATATCAAATATATATAAACATATTCTTGTCCTCTGGATATTTAGGAGCAAAGAAAAACCAAGGGATGATGAGCTTTATTGTCCATGATGGATGTGAGCTTTGCATCACTCGGAGTGACTCAGAGCATCGCTTTTATTCCTTTGTTTGCGAGGCTCCTTTACGAGACGGTAACGTCACAAAGATGTCCTTTTATTGGAATCATCTTTCATGGCTTTTACGTTCTGCAACAACCTTCCCCAACAACCGTCTGCGAGTCATGTATACGTGTACTGACTACTCAAAATGTTATTGTAGTGCACAACCACTTTAAAAATTGTGCTTTTAATCAGTGGTGATACAACTTCATCACTCTTGTGCTGGTATGAGGCTATATGAAACCTCTAAAATGGAGTTTTTTTTTTGTGTCAAGCACCATCTGACTTACCGGTTTACCTCTCAAGGAAGCGCCTACAGTAGAATTGTAGATCTATGACACTGCCAAAGCACTAAATTCTCCCATTCACAGAGCATGAAAAACAATTTAGCCTTCAACTGCTGTCAGGGCAAGGGGTGAATCTCTGAACAACAGCCCGTAAGGTTGGTAATTAGCAGTTTCCTGCAAAGAGTTCCTTTCGCTCCCACGCATCTTTGATTCATCTGGTCTTTACTTGGATAAAAATAAAGAAACTCCTACCTGTGGCTACAGTTTGGTTGTCAAACAAGACTTTTCTGACTTGTAAATAAATAATAAACAAGTCAAATAAATGTGCACAAAAGAGCTTTTCATTGCGCTTCTGTTTGATGCCGCTGGATAGGAAAAGGAAAACGGTAAAGGAGCTTCATTCTCTGTACTCTTAGTATCCAATTATTTCTCCCTTACCATGCCTGCTTTGAAACAGTCTGCTTAACTAGAGCAATACCCCGTCATGCCTTTTTGTGTTCGCAACAATCCTTCCCCACAGTTTCTACATGTTGAGGTCACACGGTGTCAGACTCACGGAAAGGGGTTGCATTCCTCAACCTTACAGCTGCACGTTAAAGGAGATCATCTGTACAGATGTGTTTAAAAGGAAAAAAGGACTGCGCAGGTGTATTTAAAAATTAAATAAAGCTGTTTAAAAGGGGGAAGAGGAGCCTAGAGTGTTCTGCGTGGGTTGACTTCATTAGATGGAGACCTGAGCTAAATGCAAAGAGAGAGCTAGAGAGAGAGAGAGCACTCTGACTTTGAGTAGAGGCAGTCAAGGATTTCCAGAGGGTTTAGGTGTGACTTTGATGAACACTACATGGAGAGATGCCAGCATTTGATGTTTTCAAACGTTCCACCATATTCAATAACCTTCAGTATGGCTCATCCACACTTAAGTAGCAATCTTGCAGTATAATTGCGTCATTTTTTTGTAGCCCTCGTGTTAGATCCCACCTAAATTTTACGTTTCATGTCCTTCTGAATGCAGCAGGTTTTCATTGTTGCTTTTCTTAAACCAATTGTTACTCCATGAAGTGGCTGTCTTTTCAGAAAAAGGTTCTCACAATATTCCACATATTGGGGCAACTTGTGTCACTGGCCACAATTCAGTGCATCACACAACATGGTTCAATGTTGTAACACTGAAAAATTAATGACTACATGAGCAATATGCATTATTATTTGAGAAATACTAATTTTGTTATATTGAACAATCTGGTGAACTAATGTTGTGCCAATGGACTCTATTTTGATTTTTAAAAAAAAGGTGTAAATAATTACTGCATCATTTATATTAAAGCATAGATTTGCATGACGTCTACGGTTATTTGTAGCAGTTAAAACTGTGTCTGCAATGTTCGACCTGTGAAAAATTGACATCGCATGGTTTTTTTAATATTACACATCCACAGTCATCCCAAGTAATATACTTGATTCTTGCCATTGCACAGTGAGATTGTGCCATTAAAACATTGAGTTTGGGGTTTTCAAACTCGGTCCAGGGAACCGACAGTGTGCTTTGATTCTGTTATAGTCAATTGTGATTAATTGATGTTTTGGGAAACATGCTTACAGCGATTGTTTCCATGATTGGTTCGTTGCCATTTGCTATTGTTGAACTTTTAATTTTCCACAAATGGTTGAGTTTCACTGACCAGGTGTCCATACTTCAAATAAATGGGAACATGCAAATTTCAACTGCTACTTTAAAAGTGCCAAATTAAGAACAATTAACAGCTTGCTACAACTATGGCTGGACTGAAAACCAGAAACAAAGCTGGCCCCCCGAGACTGAACTTCAGAACTCTGTCATAGACTTCATGGAATGGTGACACTAACACTTTCAAATTTAAACTCTTGCAGCCATAAGCATTGTGAAATTAAATGTGTTTTTCGCCCCACAATGTTAACTTGTCCAACTGTATATGAAGTAAATTGAAAGGTTAATAGGTTCTCAACAGACTGACATTTCTCAGATAAATGAAAGGCCCAATTTCAATTTAACATCCATGCATTTTCACTTATGCACACTTTCAAACAAGCATGTCCTTTTTTGTTTGTTTATTTACATTTCAGCATCAAATAGAGCCACAAGTTTATGTGGAACAGGGAGGGGGAATCTAAAGCATGCTTAAATACATAAGAATTAAGCACTAAGTGTTTGTTAGATGGGTTTAAGCGAGCCCTAATTTATTTTACTGCACAGAATCTAGGATAAAGATGGATCCACCTACTCACCAGGCAGGTGGGTGATCTTTCCGCACCTTAGAACTCTACATCTGAGCCAATTTTTATCTGAAACAAAGCCCCTGTCCAAAAAAAAGTACCTAGAAAAAGGAAAACAACTTTCCATCTGCAGCAAAGATCTCTCTGTCTCTCTAGTTTTAATTGCCAGTGTGTTGCAGGCTTAAATTAAGAATGACCCTGCTTAAATGGTAATTTAGACTAAGTCTGTTAATTGATTTAATGGTTTTTCCTAAACGGACACCAAGTATCTCCAACGATTCTGGGCACAAATTTTCTGCTGCAATTACTTAAGGTTGCAACTGCAATCAAACAAAGGCCTTCTGTGAATACTGTGCTTTGAACTACAGAATTTACATACAACATCAGTATGAGTTAATTTACAAAATCACTGCGGCCAAGGATGTGTTGTCACACAAATTTTAACTGTCACTATAGTACTGAGGACTCATTGGGCACCTGCTTGGCTACAGCACGGCCCGAACAGAGTTCTTTAACTATACTCAAGTCAGAGAGGAATTGTGGGATATCTCCTCAAAAACAGAATACTGTTTGTTTCGCTGTGTTACTGTTATGTAAATGGTATAAAGCTGCACAATAATGCAAGTGTAATGTTTTTGACCTAAATGTATGTGTGTATTGAGCCATAGTTCTCATCTAGAGTGACTTAAAAGGCCATCACTGCAGAATAAATAATGTACATAGTATTCAATATGTCATAATGTCACAAAAGCATTAACAGCTGGAGCACAGACACAGAATGGGCATTGGCTATGACCACTGTCATGCTGAAACAGTGTGCGCGGGACGCAAGTACACACAACAACTGACACTATTTTTAGTGTTCTCCCGAAACACTCGAAAATCGTTATGACTGGATGCGAGCTGTTGGAAAGGCCGAAGGTTGCGTAACTCGGGGCAGCGAGGGAGATGCGCAGTCCCTCGAAGGGCGGACGACGGCTTTCCAGTGCAGCAGCGCCTGTCCAGAAGGATCCTGTTTGCTGAATCTTTAATGTCGTGGTTGATGTTGCTTGTCCTCCCTCAGCCTCTGTGGATGAAGACAAGAATCCAGGGGCCCTCTTGAACCATCCTTAAATATTCATACAAGGACTGTGGCAAATATTTCCTCTTCCATTACAGGTCAGGCCGAGCAGTGCGCTGTTGACTGACTAAGTGCTGTGCTGCAGCTTGAGCTAATAAGTGCTTCACTGCACCAGAGAGAGGAAGAGAGAGAGAAAGAGCCCAGCTGCAGGCTCATGGCCTGATTAAAACCCAGCTAGATTTTTTTTTGTCCTTCTCCGAGCAACTGCAAGAGTGACAAGTGCGACAAAACGGGTTATTGGCAGGAGAAATGGCAACAGACTGGAACTGATAGTCAGGGGAAGCCTAATCCGTATGACAACCATACAGGGTTTTTTTCTTACATGGTGAACCAGCCCATGTGACCCCTTGTTGCTAATGGAAAAGCTTCTGAAATCTGGCACAGGACCAGCACTGTATTATATCAAGGTTTTATATTATTATTTTTAAAACACAATACAGCTGTACGTTACAAGTACATAGCCTATATATAAAAAAAGATACACTTTTTTTACATTTTGTATTTTTGTGAGTACTCTGTACTCTTTGTTTCATGGTTATCTGCTCTAATTTGGAAAATCAGACAATAACACACCTTGACATACATACACATATGCACTGACACTATGCACTAAATGGTGTTGATTTCGGTTAAGTACCATTGGAAGCAATATCCATGTCATGTCCTGGAACAACTGTTATGCATTGTGTCTCACTTCAACTGAAATGTAAAGTTAATTTAAACACCGGATACATCCACACGTAAAAATTGAACCATCAGTGATTCAAGTGAGCAAAGTCCTTTGACGAAAAATCCAAATTTTAGATGGAAAAAAGCGACAGGAAAATATTACATCAATAAATAGCCTATATATTACACGATACTGTGAGGGGGAACAAAGTGCATCTATCCAATGATATGAACCAATATAGCCACAAGATGGCGCACACGATTAAGATTTCAACTGTCCACTTGTTCTCAGACTGAGTGCTGGTCTTGGTCGTTTGCAGGTTTCATCTTCTACGGTCTTCTGCTGAATCTTGATTGGACACCCCAGAATGTTTACTCCTTTTTCTGACCGCCGAGGAGGTAAAGCATGAGAAGCTGTTGTGTCCGATTGTGAGTGGCCCTTCACGATGTATTAGCCTAACCTTACAATGTGTGTCAATCCCAGCTGCTTGGTTCAGGTAGAGTTTATTTGGGAGTAGTTGTAGAGGGTTTCGGAATACCTATCTGGCCAATGAAAAACTCGGAACGCCCTATTTCTGCTTCTACCACAACACGGTAATGACTACTGTTTAGGTTTTGTGAAAATGGTGTGAACAAATTGAACGGCACTATATCGTGTTTCCCACGGTAAGCTACCTGTTGCCAGGCCCAGCTCTAAATGCGGTTTGCAAACCGCAAATATGGGAGGGAACGAGATGTCTGTAGCTCCCAGTCCTTAGATATGAGTTAAATTTGGTGGAGTGTGTGGAGTAAGGTTTCGAAGTATCCATATGTTTGATGGCCCCACAGTATTTAGATACAGATCCCGGGTCATGAGATGTGATGTTGCCTACTGCTTGCCAGAAACGCATAAAGCACCCATGAGGCCTTTGTTGTATCGCCAAACAATCGTTATATACCAAGTTATTAAATATGTACTCGAACAATATTTTAATCTCCTGCATTCTTTCAACAGCTTTCTGTCAGTTGTCATTTATCAAGATACGAGGAGTAAAACAAAATGGGACGTTTAATGCCTAATCAGCAGATGTATTGTAAAACTGTCACGCGGCATTAAAACCGGATGAAAAACGAGTTTAACGTCGCTCATTTATTCTACATTAGTGTTAGCTGAGTAACTAAAAGACATCTGAGCCGCTCAAGCGACCTCCCAACAGATAAATGAACATTATCTGACAACCAGCTTATTATAAATACATATATAATATAGTCTGTGTTTATTCAAAGACATATTTTTAAGAATCTAAATCGCAATTAAAAATAGTCCAGCCTACTCATATATTTCATATTAATGTCAATACTTAATATGATTCTACCATAAAAGACGTTTTGAAATCAACCCTTGAATATGTACGTTTCTAAAGCAACAAGACAGATCTAAACGCATTCTGAAAGAGGCTAAGTTGATGGTTCCCACATTGCAAGTGTGTCACGCATATATGTCATTCATAAAATAATTTTAATGTGTCAAGGAGGACGGTGTCTGACATTATTCTGTGGTACGTCAGACAAGGAGGAAAAATGGGAAGAAAAGCAGCAATTCGAATCTCACCATAGACGGACGGACGATCGACGAACTCTTGCGAAAACAACAAAACAGCAACCTCTAAAAAAAGCAATGCAACCCCGTGACTGAATCTCAACAAAAAGCTAAACTCTGAGCTTCACAGAGGTAATACTTGAGGCAGGGCTGCCACGCGGAAACTGAAGCCAGCAGTCAAAACTCCATGACCAGGTGTAATAAGCTCAGAACTTGAAAGTGTTAACTGCGGAACGAAGTACAATGGTCGGATGAGTCTGAACATTACTCTTTTCCAAATATCTGGACAGGTTTATATTTTGGAGAAAGCCAAAGGAAGCCTTCGGCTCTCAATGCCTGATCCCAGTTGGTGGTGGATATGTTCTGGTATGGGGATCTCACTGTACATGTTGGGTCTGATCAGTAGTTGCATAGTAAAATTAGGCCAAGGAATTCTCTGCTATTTTAGGTGACCTGGTGCACCATATGGCGCAAACACTATTTCCTCTGGGTGCTACCATATTCCAGACAGCCCACATACATGCTGCTTAATGGAGTCAGCAGTAGTTTCACAAACACCAGGATGAAGACAAAGCCTTCTTGGTCACCTCAATCGCCAGATCTAAACATCATTGACTCTTCATATGAAGTCCTGGATCAACTGAAATGCAGTGGGTTTTCACCCTCCTCATCTCTCAAAGAATTTGAATGTTGACTTTGCCTTTAAAATTGTTCTTGCTCAAAATAGTCTACACAATGTGTTCATTCCAACCTAATGTTACACACTCATTCTACATTAACGTTACCTAGGTAATGAAAATACATCTCAAGAACTAAAATGGCTGGCTGTTAGTGTTTTCATTCACATTTGGATGCTCAGCAGCCGTCCTTAACCAGAATGACTTACACAGTTTACACTTTATACACTTTCCATTTATGTAGTTATGTATTTACCGCAGCAATTCATGTTAAGCACCTTGTCCTTATACCACTCACATACAATACACAAGTACATGAAAAATAAAGATGTAAATATGATTAATTGATCTGTTATGATTAACTTCATTTCTTTGGAAAGCAATCATAGGAGGGTAATTCTGTGTGTCTGGGTCTTTAGATTTAATTGACCAATAAGCTACATGACAATGTGGATGTGTGTGTGCGTGTGTGTGTCTGCTACCATTATTAAAATCCAATATCATATATATATATATCCACACACACACACACACACACACCCAACAACAGGAATATGGGAGAAATGACAGAAGCTTGCTATATCTGTCATATTCTGACAGAGATTTCCTGTCATGCCTGTAAGCTTAATATCCATGCCTAGATGGTTGCTGTGGAAACATTCTTCCCAGTGATTCCATTTAACTTAGAGGGATAAACCTGGTTTTACTTCAGGAGGGCAATGGATAACACTGTTCAGGGCAATAGACTTTTTACACACACACACACACACACACACACACACACACACACACACACACACACACACACACACACACACACACACACACACACACACACACACACACACACACACTCCAACCACCCTTCTGTTTAGCTGTAAAGAGCTGCACTAGAGGCCTGTGAGGTATCCGTCCTCTCATTTAGATTATCGAGATTGAGTGAGCTTGAAGGTCACACAGAAACTCAATCTCAGCGGCGCAATGTGGAAAGAGAGCGAGAGAGAAAAAAACGAGTCCATTCCTTGACATGGGAACCACATAGCTTCAAATGGTAGAGGAAATAAACACACTCTCAAAGCTTGATGGTCATCAATCAACACGGCTGAACAAACGCATCAGACTCTATCGGGTTTGCTGATCTCAGGTATAGGGCTTTATCACAAAGAGTGCCCGCGCTGGACCCGTATTTGCGCTTGGAGCCTAATCGCTCATTCTTTGTTGGAGCAATATTGGATTGATCACTCTCTTCTTAATTTCTTGCGTACCTACTGTTTCTGTGCAAAGCGTGACATCAGTTTATGGCGTTGGTCCTCAAAAATAACTTCACCGGAATTACTTAATACTTGCGTAAAACACTTTTCATAATACCGTAGTGTTCACAGTCTCTTTAATGACACTAATTAAAGGCTTGCAGTAGGTTAAAGAAGAATCGGAGGGTAGCACATTGTGTAGTAAAATGAAGTGCCTCTTCCAAGACCCCCAATGATTAATGAAGTCACACTTTGTCATTCCCCATTATCTCTGGTCCTGATAATAGCACACTCTTTCAGTCACCAGCAACACAGAAATGTGTTTCATATTTCCATAAAAAACCATTCGTCTATACGCTCCGTAACCTTACTTTTCACTTTGCCGTCAAGTTAACGCAAATGAAATGGCGTTTCAGCCATGTCACAAATCTTTTTCAGGTGTCGTATTTAACCGTGAGAGGAAAGATCAACATATTCTATAAACTTTTCTGTTTAAATCAGCCCACAAAACAGCGTAGTCACAATCCAAAGAATTAATGCAGAAATCCAAAAACAAATATATTGGAACAGGTCTTTCAAAAAAGTATTATTTTTCACACTACTGTGACTAAGTAGTTTAGCATGCCGAAATTATTCTGGCTTATAAAACAAGTACATATGTTTAAAATGAAATATTGTCTTATGTATGATTGTAAAGGAAAATCAGTGATCTTTGACATCCACCCTGTATGTTATTAATTTAGCTTCAATCTCACCTAACTGAAGGTTACCTGTATGTCGAAAATACCGGAACTTCACCATCTCAATGTACTGTACTGTTACATCCCAATGTACTGTCGAATTTACTTTCATAACTAATTTTGAATAGAAGGTTGAATCAGCTCCCGAAAAAAACCGGTGTGAAGATGATGTATTGTGGAAATTGATGGGAGTGTGTGTTCTCGCCGCTCTTACATAACTGTTAAACAATAGCAGTCTGGGCGTAAATGTCGCAGGAGCAAGTATGACGGAAAATTAGAGGGGACATAGCAAGAGGTTTTAAGACAGCTCTGAACGCTGGAGAATGTACAATTTTAAATGACAGGTAAAGTTTCTAATAGGAGGGGGCGAGAGAAGGTGTTGCGTGTGTGTAGGCTATTATAAGAACATAGGTAGCATATCATTAGTCATGAAGCTGATAGGCATGGCAGAAGAAAAAAAATTAGTCATGTTAAGGTTTTAAATAGTCGCTGAATAAAATGCACAAAGTACTGTACAAGTCACTTATGACAGGTGTTCCGAAACTGTGATTGTGATGTGAACATGGTTTTTAAATGTGGTACAGGTTCTGTAAAGACGTACATCTTTCCAAACTAACGTTTGTTCAGCTGTCATCTTTTTTAAAAATGTCTGAACCACTTTATAGCATCATTAATACTTATTTTACAATCAGCATTCACAACTTAAATGCCCAACAGCAAGATTAGTGTAAAAATGTAAAATGCTGAATCTAGAGAATCTTGATCGACGCCCCACGCTAAAGAAAAGATGTTCATTATTCTGCAAGATCGCCAGCGAGCATTTCTCATAACTGGTCACGAGACGAGGGTAAAGGAAGAAAAAAAAGGAGTCGGAATGAAAACCTAGCTTTGACACAGACAGATGATTGGGCCGCTGGCCACCTTTCCCTGTTCTTTGGCGGGATTCTTGGTGGTGAGGGGGCCGTGCAACAGCTGCAGCAGACAGGAAAGATCCCCCATCTGCCCTTTGAACTCTTACATCACTCGATTCACTTATGCTTTCTGGTCCTCCCCATCCCTCAGCTGCACACAGGTGACTGTGATGTGAGATGTACGTGATTACTGTATGCCACTGTTTAGGGGAGTGTGTATGTATGTATGTATGCATGCATGCATGCATGCGGGTATGTGTCTGTGTTATATATGTCTGTCTCTGCGCTCCGTACTTGTGTGTGTGTGTGTGTGTTTCTCTGTCTTTGTACTCTGGATTTGTGTGTGTTTCTCTGTGCGTTCTGTATTTATGTGCGTATGTGTGTGAGAGAGAAGGGGGGAGTTTGTATGCATATGTCTGAACAGTTATTTTTAGCTTTTTGGCATCATGTTGGACTCTACATAATTGTCTTTTTGCCATCACAGGACGGAAGCAAAGAAAATGTATGGGCAGCCGTGTTTTTTTAAATTGCCCTTCTGCAGAGCAAGAGAAGAAAATTTGAAATGCACACGTTTGCAGAGGACAATACCATTAATTTATTTAAGTACATGGACCTCATATTGATCCATTCAAGGCATCGAACAGATGTAGGACATTAAAAATTAAACCTCTCCTTTAAATACTTTATCCGTTCATTAATCAAACACAGATGCCATTCTGGCTTCAGGCATATTAGCAAATGCGTATGTGACAGTCACCAGTATTACCCAGTTTCCCTTCTGTAACAAACCGGGGATGTCCCATTCGCAGGCCGACACGGGAACCTTCATCAAAGAACACAGAATTTAAAAAACAGACGTCTCACTCTCACACTTCAACACGCAACTCGGGCAAATGAATGTCATATATTGATAATGATCAAGCATGGCCTGATTACATTAATATGCATGGTGGGAAAGGTATTCCGTGTTATTTGCCTGTAAACCCCCCTCCGCCCCAACACCTCCATCCACCTCTACACCCCCCCCCACCCCAGAAGAGCACCGCCTCTCATGTTATACTGAAAGCTCAGAGGCGTCTTTGACACTCTCACTTAGCTGCTCAGATTAAAGCAAACGCGCAAACACTCCATAAAGCGCGGCTCTGAAATGTTTTCATTTAAAAAAAGGAACAGCTGTCACAATTACAATGATTTATCTGCTGTGATGTTTGTTTGCCCCGTGAAGCTGTTTCGCGCTCAGCCCAGCAGTGATATCGCACTGCTACTTTAGGATGTATAAATACATAGAAATAGATAGAATTAATAGATGGATAGGGGGGAAGGGAGGGAGTAGGAGAAAGAGCCTCCCTCCCTCCCTTCTCTTTTTCTCTCTGTTGGAGAGGAGATAATGGCCCCAATGAGGGTGAATGCAAGTGTGAATGAATCCCCAAATCAATGAAAGGAGGATAACAGTGCGGCAATGCCAATCCTTTTTAGCCTGGCATTTATGTTTGCGCACAATCAAGTGCTTGCTCTCACTGATTGGATTGGTTTATTATGCTCTGTCTTTATTTATCACATAAACGCGCCTATCTGTCTATTTAATTTTTAAAGTGAGAGGGATGCAGCTGTAGCCGTTTTATATGAGAATTCATCGTCCTGGGTGGACGGAGATAATAACCTGTTTCCTTTTTCAGGGTTTTTACAGGGCGACCTCACAGAGAGAGCCAGAAGGGGCTGCAATCAATAAGTGTGAAAAACAGGAGCTTCTGTGTGGGTCGCACTGTTAAGGGACTGTCCTGATGTTTGGATGTGCTTCTCAGTCTAATGTCACGCTGTCAAGGGACTGTGTCAGCCTACAGTATTGAGTCATAATTAGCTTTAATAACTTGTTGGGAAGGAGGGATGTGGTTAGCGGAGGTGACTTTCCTCACTCGTGCAGTGACCCCTACTGGTCATTTGGGGAACCACAGCCCACCGTCACACACCTGGACGTCAGGTGCCTTCCCCTGACTCATGTCTGTGGAGCACAAGTTGTCTGGAGAGGAAGCAACTGCTGACATCGTCTTTCACCGGAAGCAGTCCATGCTTGCACAGTGATTGGTGATGAGCGTGACTCATGAATTTGAATTGGTATCATGAACAGGGAGAAAAAGAGGAAAAGTTCAGGTGAAGTAATCAAACTCCCAGGCTCAGCTGATAAAGGCCACCTGCCTTGAAAGCAGGTTGGGCCTAACAGCTAAGAGACCTTGGATTTGGGCCTGGGGTATATTATTAGCCAATGGTGACCAGGACTCTGCAGTAGGGGGTCAAGATGGACCTTGCCTCTGCAGGGGGTGGAGTGGATTCACATTGTCCCATGTTCCTTGGGTTGCAGTTGGGTTAGCTCACCCCAGTGACACACTTGGTCTCCTACAGCCTGCCGGTTGTTGTCAGCATGAGATGCGTTGCTCCTCTGATTGGTGCTAACCTATAGTACTGTGTGACCCGTGGAGTGCAAAACATTCACTGGCTCATGAAGAAGCTCAATCGGAGCAGAGCACACACTTCCGCAGCAGTTCTGCTGTCATGGATGTAGTTAGAGCAATTCAAGAGATTCAAGAATCATTCATTCTAAGTTGAGGACAAGGAAGGAGAGAGATGAAATAGTGAAAAAATCCTGCCATTTACTGTAACAACAGATCGACTGACAATCATATTTCTTTATTGTTTTTTCATTCTCTTGAAATAAATCCTCCTAGTATTATGCCATCACTTAATAAGCTACTGGTGTTAATAAACAGCTGACCCTCATCTCGACCGTGTTGCCTTCACTGTCCGTGCTGTGGGCCAGGAGTGACTCAGCCTGCATCCTCTATTTCAATGTGTTCGTTCCTAAAATGCATCTGAAACATCTCTTCTATAATGTGTTTTAATGCTGAATAGAACCATCAAAGAATTCTGCCAGTAAGATTGTGTCCAACACTCCTGGAACATTTTATTCCTTTGACAGAAATAATATTTGGAACAATAAATATGTGCCAAGGCTGTCTGGGCATCATTATCATCTTTATCATCTTATATCCATCCATCCATTGTCTATGCCTGCTCCTTCCAAACTGGGGTCATGGAGGGGGGTGAAGGATATCCCACCATGCACCAGGCGAAAGGCAGGGAGACACTCTGGACGGATTGCCAGTCTGTCATGCTCTGTACTAATGTTTCCTACTCCTTAAATGTTTCGACTAAGAACAGCAGAGCATGTAGTTAGGAAAACAGAACATTCAGCCGGACTTGGCTCATTGTTTACCTACAACCTGCAGGGTACCCAGCACTGCATCAAGCCCGGACTAAACACACCAAGGGTCTCTGCCTCGACTGCATGACCTTGCAAGCTGTTCCAGGCATTGACAACATACATTGATATATCCTGACATCAGTTCGGATTTTACCTTTACCCAGTTTCCATCTAGGCCCCCTTGTTCTGCTGACATGACTCAACCTGAAAAAACCTTTGTAGTTCACCTTGTTAAACCCCTACAGCTCTTGTTTAGAAACTCCCGTTGGACATGGCAAGGTCAGAGAGGCTCTGGGCCTGTTGGGGGATGGTTTTACATGAGAATAATGAAGATAAAACCACATGAGAATGCAGCGACCGCCTGCAGACCTGGATGGGAGCAGCAGCTGGAGATGAAAACGAGTAAATTCCCAATTTATGTTTTCCCCGCTCAAATTTTTTATGCTTATACTTAAAATTTTCAAGATTTCACAGGCATGTCTTAATTTCATGGGATCATCGGCCTCCTTGACATCCATGACAGAATGAGAGTGTAATTCAGACGGTGAGCTGCACTGTGTTCACAAGCTTTGGCTTGAGAAATACAGGTGGAGTTTCAGGGTATTATTCGAATGAACGATTTTAAATTGAGCAAAATCATAACCTGGAGCAAGCTGCAATAAAATTATCAAATGTGAATCTTATTAAAAAATTGGAGGTAATCTGAATTACTAAATTTAATCTAAATTACTCTTGATGTCTCATTAAGATAATTCTGGTCGGGGTTTGATTTAAAACCTAATCTTCAAATACATTCAAGTTAAATGGAAACAACATACTATGTTATAATATTGCAAAAAGATTCTTCACTACTGTATTTAGGGGTTTGCAGGCTCTATCCTTGGAGGATCATGGGTACGCTGGTATTCCAGCCAATCAAGGGTGGTTGAAAACAAGATTTTAAATGTCTTCATAATTTTTTCCCTTTCGCTTATGTTATGTTAAACGTTTTTACTGATTGCCATTTGTCATGCCTTTGAACCCTTTTTTTTTAAACTTTGTTTATTGAGTTTTACAGCAATATAGTTGTTTCACAATGTCCAAAAAGCATAGGAGTATGAAGTGACTTTGAACTCTTTATTTTCCTCAAATGTTTTCAATGACCAGAGCCTCACACATTCAGTCTAATTTTATCAATTAAAAACATGTAACATCTCTCTAACGGAATCATTCTCTTTATAGCTTATTGCAGGATCTGAGAGCATTAGCTGATCTGACAAATTGAAAGTCCTCGGATGTGAATATAGGACATTTATTCTTCAAGGCATGGATAACTATTTCTGACATAATGTGGCTTCAGAGAGTAAGCCATCCCTCGGTGTATGTTGGAAGTGTCTAATTAAAGGCAAGTGACAGCTCGTAACCATTCTGGGGTTGTATCTGTGGTAGGAGTGAATACCGGCGCACGCAGTGGGCCCCCAGGCCTGAGCTGGGAAACCTCCACCATATTCTGGCTCCGTAGCCCAGCCCCATTTTCAGTGAAGCACTGAAACTGGACGCACTCAGTTCAGGTTCTGGCTAGTTTACCGCTACACCCTTTATCAAGCTGAGTGAGGATGAAATCGCATCAGCTTGGCTCCACTGCAGTCCGTTTTGATGTCAGTAATGAAACACCTAAGCCCAACATTCACGGCCTGGGCCCAGAATTTAAGGCCTGCTCATCACCACTGTCAGAAAGCTGGCTGTGACTGAGAAATGGCAAGGTCCTGCCGTCTCTTGTCCTTGGGTAGTGCAAACAAACTGGTTGACTTAACAGGGGGAGATCATTAAATCAGATTTAATTCACTGCGAACGTACTGTTGAATGTGTCATGCATTTTATTTTGGTGTCCCAAATGTTTACTTTTTTTCTAATAAGAAGTAGTGGGGGTGTTTGGGGGGGTGCATTTTAGCTTAGAGCTCTCAGACTCTAGGGCTTTTAGAAATCAACAGTTGGATTAAGGCGGCAAGAAATTAAATGAAAGCTGGTGGGAAGAATGAATTGGGGGGCAAGAGGGAGATGTTAACATGGCGGCGTAATTGTCCCCCCCAGGTGCGTCCACGCGGGGGTCCTGTTTACCAAACACAAAAACAGCTCCTGAAAGGCTAATCAGTGAGGTGAGACGGCAGCCTTCACATGTCAGTCAGTCAGTCGGGAGAGAGAGAGAAAGGGAGAGAGAGAGAAATGCCAGTCAGCTCCGCTCAGCTTTCGACTTTGACATTGCCCCCGCTAACTTCCTGGAGGTTCGGCTGTCTTTCGAAGGTTCTCTACTTGCAAAAAAAAAAAAAAAGGGGGGAGAGAGAGAGAGAGGGGGCGAAAGAGAGAGAGCGAGAGAAAGAAGAGGAAATAAGGGAGGGAGAGGGATGACGAGCCATTGAGAGCACTCCCTCAGACTGAGAATGAGGAAATAAACAGCAATCACTGTGGCATGACTTAAAATCCACTGAGCACCCAGTCCTAATTGATACTTTTCAGATTTAATGGAAAAGCAGGCCTGCTTTCCCCAGTTACAGAGTAATGAGCATGCATATTTAGAGGTCATAATAGGATCTTCTTTCCTCTTTTCTTCCATTTTTTTTTTCCTGGAGGATGGAATTTTATGCCCCTTTGCAAAAATGTAATTATGGTATGCAACACACACACACACACACACACACACACACACACACACACACACACACACACACACACAATCTAATACTGCACTGCACGAAGCGGAGGTAAAAAAAATTTCCCCCTATGTAAGAGATTTCATTACAGGGGGTGAATGTGGATTTATATAGCAATGAAACTGTACAGTTTTCAACATGCTGCTCCTTTTCTTTGAAACATTTGAGTCTGAAACTCACTAAGTGCCTTGCTCTGTAGGATAGATAGCCATTGTAAGCAAATTATCAAGGGATATGCAGGGGTTCCCCTTTGTAAGAGCAATAGGGAACAATCAGTAACATACACTGCATAGCAAGAGTACATAATAAGAGCAATTTACCCAGTTCAATATACTTGTGAATAGGTATAGAAATACTGAACACCATGTTCCAGACTCTTAGTCATCACAGAACCCTGTTGACTGAAATTATGAAGATAACATGAATCATTATATGCCCCGAAAAAGCAGAATTTGAAGGAGAAACTCACGTGTAATTGGGTTTGACAGTTGCAAAATAAAGTTAAGTTTCAGCCACTCGAAAACCATCTGAATGTTTAATTATTATTTTCATTATTTCAGGAGAACAGTGCAATAAATAAACAGATTAACATACACACAAACACAGACACACATATATAAATGAGTAAAAATGAATGAACTTCATGTTGTGCGACATGCTCTCCTTGTGATTCACTGACCAGTTACGGTCACTGACTTTAAGGAAACATTTTCCCTCTGAAATGGTTACTAAAGAGCCACACCAAATATAAATATTGGCTTGGCTGGCAGAGATCCATAACAGCAGTCAGGCCATGGTCCTGTATCATACAGTGTACAATACAATGAGACTTTTCATTTTCATCACTGTCATCTCAATAATCGGTCTCCCTGTCTTTACAGACAGTCAGATTTGTGTCTATATACATTTTTTCAATTAACAACATTTCCTCTCTCTCTCTCTCTTTGCTCTCTCTCTCTCTCTCACATACACACAGCATTCAGATCTATTAAAAGAGAATTTGATCAATATATGTTGGTAGCAGCTGACATACAGCGCACATTAAAATACATTTTAAAAGCTCCTTATCTTCTCGTTAAATGGTTATTGTATCAATATCAGCTGTTATGGTGAAGTGCACATTTGGAAAACTTTATGGGTTCATTTTAAGAGTATTCTTTTGTATCTGTAGTATTGATGACTCTGTAGTACCTCATGACTAAGGCAGGGAGAAGTGTAAGTATTTATTTACATTTCAGATTTTAGCAGATGCTCTTACGCAGAGTGACTTACTCAGTTTTACATCTCTTCACGCTATCCATTTATGCATCTGGACATTTTTTCTGCTTGGGAACCAAGCATCACCAGACCCTATTTACTGGGCCACGTGCCCCAGTAATTATTTGTTGTGTCCCAGTAAATGTTCATGAAAAATAACACCCTTTTTGCCACTCATCTTAATTTGCAAGTGTGAGGATGTGAGCGCTGGGGGCCTCTGCCGCAGTACTGCCTCAAGTCAAGCAAGACCCCTGAGCCACCGGGCCTGAGTTCTGGAGGTCGCTCCTCAACCAATACATCACACTGCTGGCCCAATATAAATACATGTGTGTGTGTGTGTGTGTGTGTGTGTGTGTGTGTGTGTGTGTGTGTGTGTGTGTGTGTGTGTGTGTGTATGTGTGTATAACTTTTGGAAGGCACTGTTAATGGGACTCGGCTGAGCTCTGTTGTGTGACTGTACCACATAAAGGTAAGTTCATCGTAATCAATATACTGATTACATCCAATTAAGGGTAAACAGCCTTAACCAAAAATTTATGCAGAAAGAACAAACCATAAAATATTGCAGACCATTCAAATAACATTCATATTATTAAGAATGAGGAAAACAGTGTCCAAAGTGACAAATGTATAAACAAAATGACTCCATCTTATTATATCTTTAATAACTCTGAAATTTAACCCAAAAACAGTCTTGCTGTACAAACCTTTATGTACTTGTCTTTCCTGAAATACAAGGTTCATCTTCCAATTACGGCCTTAAAAAATCACCCTGAATAAGAGTGTCTGCACTAAATAAATGTTTAAACGGGATGGAACATATGGGAGGAAAAAGGGATATAAAATTCACTTATCAAAGTATTCAGTTTTACATTCGTTTTCTCCAGTTTCCTTTATGGTGCACAGCGGGGAGTTAAACTGTAGAAAGCAGGGAGTGAGCAGGGGTCTGCATCAGATTTAGAGTCTCTGTGTTTTGTTGCCCACTGATATGAAGGCTGATGTAGGTAGCAGCACTAATACTCAATAAATTGGCCCTTGACAAATCTAGGCTTTGTGGCTGCCTGTGAGTGATGTAACTTAAGGTCTTTGGAATTCCTGCAGTAATATATAAAATAAACCCTGGAGTTTGACTGCATACCCAAGTTCAACACTCCATAGTTGATATGTATCAGATTAATATGTCTCCCACCTACTGCCAAAGATTGCTGTCAGGTAGCAAGAAACCTTTCCAATTAATCTGATGTAGCACAGTTTAAAAGGTTTACTCCAGCAGGGATATGTGTTTACTTGCTTGCAAGTTGCTTATAACTTCACTTTACAGGTCCTGTTATATTGTATGTAATAAATACCAACAGTTACATTACAGACATATAAGGAAATATGTAGGTCCCCTTTCCAAATTGTCTGTGTTGAAATGTGACAGAAAGTCAATGTATTTTATGCACCTGTGCCATGTATAAAGAACAATCATGTCAGAAAAAATGACTGAAATCGTGAAAATGAGAATCTCCTGGCCATTTCTTTTATGAACAATAATAATTTCAGCTCTGTGGTAGTCACATTCCTAATGCTATTTTTAGGAGGAGCCCCACTGTATAAGAGGGATGCTCAAACATGATCCCACAGAGCTACAGGGTCTGTTGCTTTTCATTGCTATTTAGCACCTAATTGGTCAATTACTGTGGTTAATTACACTATTAACTTACCTCACCTGGTTTGTTTGGCTTTAATTGTTTGCAGATTTTAAGAGCAGAACAGAGGACCCAGCAGCTCTCCAAAACCAGATTTTAGGGTCACTACTCTGCTCAGTTCCAAAGATACAAAACAAATAAATAAAAACACTTTTCTTACTGGTATTGAAAAAAGTTTTCTTTTTTAATGCAGTTGTAGTACACATGTTATATCAAACAGCCATGTTTACCCCAGATTATAAACTGAAATATACACAAGTTACATGCTAAATGGAAATGTCTGTTTCTTGAACAATGTGGTCCACATAAATTCTTGAAACCTGACTTACTTTTGATACTTATAATTTCACTGGCAGACAGTTTTTATGACAGTATTCATTTGCAGACAGAAGAAGGGGATACTTGCATATTGAAACATATGTTCTGTTTTTGTGCAATGAAAACATTTTCTTGTTTTGTGTCACATTGAAAAGTTGATTTTCTGTGTTTTACACACAACACTGACTGAATCATTCCCTCGAGTCTGACTCTTTTGTCACTGATCAGTTTATTGATGCGCGCTAAATCACTCAATATCTTCACACAAATATCCTTTTCAGGAGAACACAGCAGCAGTTCTTTTGGGTAAACTCCAGCAGTGGTCCTCTTCAAGGCAGCAGGGTCCTGATATAATATGTTATTTGATTATTAAAAAAGCAGCCTGTGAAAACGTTCATAGCTATCCTGGCCTGATGTGATCCCGGATCAGAAAGGGGCTATGATATCACATTTCAGCGAGTGTCCCAGGCTCCCCTTTGGAGCGATTCAAGCATTGAACACTCATGTTACTGGCAGATGAAACTTGAAATGGCAGTGCTTCGTCAGGTAAGTCACAGCTACACGAATCCAGTGAAATTACATCAACCGTAATGCTGGATTCTATCAAGATACTCGTTTTATGAATCATGACAATATATTGCATGGCCTGCCAAATATCTTTTGATGCTAATCATTTTAATATATCTACAGTAAAATATTTCATAATGTGCAATGAGGAGAGACGTTTTGTTAGGAAAGTGATGACAGGACTGCTGATCTCTGAAAACGAAATTTTACAAGACTGGGCTACCAGAATGCAAGGTTTATTTGACTTTTGTTAACGTTTTAACTTTATTAACTCCTGTGCAAGTATAGGTGAGGTTTTAACTGGGGCTAATTTGCCAAAAAGCCAGGACAGCTACTGATGTAACAAACAGTAGAAGAAGACAGGAGTAACTATGTGTACACTGTATTAATTTCCACTCAATGCAAGGCAATGGTTGCGTCACGCAGCACAGTTTGCACTCAACGCTATTGTGGCCGATAGAGGGCGTGGTTCCAACTTTTCATGGGCGGGCAATCTCCGGTGACGTCAATGGGATTGGTTAGGTGACGAGCCCCTGCTCCGCCCCACGTGGGTCAAGGGAGGGGAGGGAGCAAGGCTGAGCTGATCCCACGTGTGACGATTGCATTCCCGGCTCAGTAATATTCTCTTAGCGGGGCTTCGCCTAGCTTTTGCAGTGTCTGTGTGTGTTTGTTAGTTACTGGCTATAGTTGGGTTAGCTATGGAGGGAGACGGGAGCCAAGCCACATCTGGAAGCCCAAATGATTCGCAACACGACCCAGGGTAAGACAATAAATTATAATTGCACTTTTATTTGTGTACTGTTTTGTTCTGTATGACATGAGGAAAACATTCAGTTGCTTTTAGCTATAACAACGCCACAACCGTTTGCATTGCCTTCCGGATGCAGTTCGCTAGCATGCTACACCTTTGCTTTGTTTGATTATATTAGCAAGTGGGGCCTCCCCCCTTTGCAAGATTGGTTTCTCGGCTTGCTCGAGCTAACAGCTCTCTTGCTGCTCAGCCTCCGTTTAGCTCGCTTTTTGTAAGTAGTTAAACGTCAAAATGGCCGATCTGACATCTGGACTCACTTCTGCTGTGTTTTCCCCTTACAGTAAAATGTTTATCGGTGGCCTCAGCTGGCAGACCTCACCAGGTGAGAGAATTAATTTTCTGCTCAAATTTGTCGCTTTGTTTTTTGTTGTTTTGTTGCCGATCGAGTCCGCTCGGGCTAGTTGCGATATGGTGTGTGTGTGTGTGTTCCGTACAGTATGTGGGATATGTTGTGTGTACCTCTGTGTGCGCGCAAGGTTATTTTGATTTCCAATCGTTTGAAGTCCTCTATTCGACCCCTATGTACATCGCGGGTCGCTTTTAAAGCACACGAACAACACTTACCAGACTCTTTTGCATGGATAGTAACCAAACATTTCCCTCTTGTTTGTTCACAGACAGCCTTAGAGATTATTTTAGTAAATTCGGGGAAATCAGAGAATGTATGGTGATGAGGGATCCCACCACAAAGCGCTCCAGGTAAAATTGTTTTAAATGTTTTTTGTTTTACTTTTGTCCATTATTTCCAAATATTGCACGTGTGTTCATGCGGCATTCATGACTCGCATGCTCCAAGCTAGCAGACGTCGTTGTTTGACGTTGTTTTTTTTTACAGGCACTAAAATTAGCTAGCTAGCTTTGAAAAGCTAGCAGGCTAGCTAATACAATTTGACATTGACTTGGGACTACACAGTATCGTTCAGGTTATTTGTAAGCTAGAAATAACATTTCTGCGATTCATTAAATGATATGTGTGGCTATTCATTCTTAATCTTTTCTAGCGTGATTGCTCATTATTCTGTGTATTTAAAAAGTGCACAGTTGTTAATTTTAAATGTTATGTAGTAAATTAGGACATTGCACATCATCGATATAGAGATCCAGCCAGATCTTTTGCGCTTCCTAATTTCGTGCTTACCAAAATATTGCTTCGTGATGTAATTAGCACAATGGTTATTTCCACCTTACTCAGTCAGTTGTCTAACTGTTTTTTCCTTCCTGTGTTTTTTTTTTTCTTTTTTTTTTTTTTTTTGTTTTACAGAGGATTTGGGTTCGTTACGTTTGCAGATGCTGCCAGTGTAGATAAAGTCTTAGCGCAACCACACCACGAATTAGACTCCAAGACGGTATGTTGGTGATTACTTGATGGCTTTTACAGTGATGTCTACGTGTGTTTCCGATTAATGTGATTTTAATGTCAGCGGGGGCTGGAAGATTTAATTGTTTTGATGAGTTTGTGTTGTCAATCCATGTGCACGCTTGACCCAAATACGCATGAGTGTCTTTTAAGCTGTTTCCCACTTCTCAACTTTTTCAACGTTAGTTAGAGCTTCATTTAAGAGTAAAACAACTTTAAATACATTATGCGGACAACGAGGATTATATTATAAGTTTGTATGTTCTGATGTTTTTTCTGTCAATTGTGAGCTGGTCGAAATCACTGAAGCGCAAAATATTTACAATGCCAAGATATGTTGTGAGATCGTTTAATACAGTGGAAATTTGGCTTTGCATGCAATTGAAACGCAAGAATCTTTAATCAAGATTTTTGTCTCTCTTGTCGCATAGATCTATCCTGTGTAATAAAAACATACAAACAGTTACATAGTACGTTAAACTGTATTATGCACATAAATCAGAACGCACAATAATCAATTGTTCCAGTGAAAATTATAACAAATGGATTTCAGTTAAGAGACCACCTCATTCTTAAATTCGGCGATTTGGTGTAGAGAGCTCTGAAATGCCTGTTGACCCTTTCATTTGGATGCGGTCCACGGAATCGTTTCCCAATTAACACCACTCTGCTGCGTGGAGTCCATTGCTTCAGTGTCTGTATTTTTATCCTTTTTTTGGCCCTCCAATCAGACGTAAGGAGATAGTCTTAACCCCTCCCACCCCATCTCAAGTGTATGAATTGGCAAATGACCTTGCTTGTACAGTTTTTTAAAATCATATGTTTCTTGGCATGAATAAAATTGGGGAAAAAATAAAGTACATTGTATTTGTTAAGTTCCGTGGCATGTTCGTTTGAGTACTTCAAGCTACCGAAGCTGAATGGATACTCCAGTTCACATTTAAAACCAATCATATGTTGTTTTTTTTTGTTTGTTTTTTTTTTTTTTCAAATCAATAGGTATCAAATGAATAGAATTTAATTATGTTGTTTACTCCCTGTGCTTTTGACAGACTGTCAATTCACCGACTTGAATTATCCTGTCATAAGTAATGTAATAAATGCAAATTTTATTAATTCAAGCGAAGCGTTTGTAATATCATTGATTGTTGTTAATAAATGTGATTTAATGAATGACTGGAGGAAAGTGTCAAGTGCAAAGATTTTTTTTCATGTCAATGTCAACTTGAAATCTGACAGGGGAAGGATTAAATCAGTTATTAAAAGTTTGGAGCTTTTTCGTTCCATGAAATCATTCCCTTTCAATCCCCTTCCTCTTTCTCTGTTTTAATAAAGCGGCATTTCTTAAGAGGTGAGATGGGAATTGATAGTGTTATTGCCCTTTATTTATGTGGCTGACTCTCCTATCCATAGTGTCTAAGAAAGCAACCTAGACAGTAAATGTACAGTACAGCAGTATAAAGAACAATGGTAAAGGGTACCTGCGAAGCTAGACTTGAGCATCAGGCTGAAGAGAGTGTCCCCATTCAATCACAGCAGCTTGTTTTGGAGTGCACATAGTATCTAACACTTAAATCATCAAGAGGAGCAGATGTACGACAGCTAAATTAATAATTTTCATAATTTGTTTGCACAGACAAAAGCGTAAAGGGATCGTCTCGTGTTTTGATGTTTGACACATTTGTTTAAGTCTGCCGCGCTACCTTAAAGAATATTATCACGTCATAGAAATGGCTGCAGCACACACGGTTTCCAAGTTTAAATTATTTTGTTGACAGTTTCATTGCTTATCCACAGTCATGCACACCATTTTCCAGCAAGCAGTGATATATTCTGGAAGGCGTTGATTTCCATTGAAATCGCATTGATTTACAGTTGAATTCACAATTTTGGAAAGAAAAAAAAAAAAAGAATTTGAAAGTGCAAATTGAATGTGCAGCCACAAAGATTTCTGTGAGTGTTGATGTCCAAGCTGCGTCTATTCTGTTCTGGAGCAGTGCTTTTTCAAAACAAAAGCATATATCTAGTTTTTTTGGTTTCCACATCCGTTCTCCTGAATGCGAAAACCTGAGATGTGGAAAGAAACCTTCAGATATATTTGGAAAGACAAGCGTATTGTACTTCAGTAAGCAGCACGCAATTACAGAAGAGGCAAGGCTGAAAGCAGCGCTAACTTGTTGCATGGCTTTGCTGAACTGATTGAATTCAGCTTGGCAAGACACAGGAGGTTGCTTGTCAAACTTCTGCCTTTTTTATCTCGTAACTGAAAGAATGTTTTGAGTGTTGTAGAAGGCAGCAAACATGTAAGTGTCTGTTTGGGAGGCAAAGGGTTTATGGAGGGGGGGGGTCTTCCTTTGTGGCTGAGTTTGGCAGAAATTATGTAATAAGTCATGTCTGGATTATAGTAGATTACTGTAGATTTATGTCACTGGTACCCACTTATAGCTGTTAAGAGATGGTGTGTGGGGTTTGAAATGTTTTTAGTTGCTGCAGCCTTGTCTTACCATATGTGTAGTGTCCATGTGTGAGCATGTGTTTTTGTGTCTCTCATATTCTGCCATGGTTTAGATTTAGTGGTTTTGGAAATGTTTTTATGTGGGTGGGTTAGGGAGAGCTTATGCCTTTTTTGTTATCTTTTTCATTATTTATGTACTTTTTTAATAGAAGAAGCCCTTTCTGTTACTGAAATCGATGTCACCGAGCTTGTGTGAATTTTCGCCATGGATTTTGTCTGAACGACCAGTGCAGGTGGTAGAGCAGTTGGATATTGACATGGAAACCGAGCAGTTGTACAGAGCAGTGCTTCCCCCTGGAGAATTTCGTTACAACAGGGGGGTGGGTGGTATGGGGGGGGGGGGTAGTGGTGTGGGGGAACTGCTGTATACTCATCCATAGTCACTGTGCCTCTTTGGTCGCCTCTCCTTGGCTGTCTGCTTTTGTAGCAGAACTGTGAAAGAGATCTGAGTTCTGAATTTAGCTGAAAAATTCTAATTAGCACAAGAAGGAGGGGTAAATAGCAAACTTACTGCACCTGCTCTCTAATTCAGCAGGTGAACTATAAAATAATTGATTAGCATGAGTTGTGAATAGTGTAAATGAGAGGCATTAAAATGCACATAAATATGTACACCTGCTAGAATCTAAATAGTTAAGAAGAAAAAAAAAAACCTATTTCCAAGCTGTATTTATGCTTTTGGAATTTTGGAAATGAATTTTGGAACAGTTTTTTTTTTTTTTTTTTTTTGAGCAGCCTCAATCTGTTTTGAAATGGCTTATGTTTATCAATATATTGTCATTATAAATAACCTTTCATTCTGCTGTTATATCACTCATGCACAGTTCTTTTGAAATGCCTTTTATCTTTGGCATTTTAGGCTATATTATGCACCTGTCCTCACAGAGGAAATAGATAAAACTATATGTAAAACCTAAAATGAAGCAAATGGCAGTTAACAACAGGGAAATCTTCTATTGTCTATGGATAAATTGATGAATCAAAAAATAAGCCTATGGTCTAGAATGCTGACCACCTTCACGGCCTGTTGGCTAGATGTGAAAGCCTGGGTGTTCTTCTGTGTGGCTAGACTGTGGATAACTAGACTTTCATTCTTTTCTTTCAGTCTTTTTTTATTGTTTTTTTTTTTGTTCAGTTTGAAGCGGAATAGAAATGGCTGGATAGGAAAATAGTCCCTCACCAATCATTTCATCCTTGACTTTAGTATGTTTTCCTGTGGTCGTGGGGTATACGCAGGTGCAAGGTGTATATATGCCTAAATTTATGGAGATGTACATTATACCCACCTGTTGGCCTTATTACCACTAATACAAATGCGCTTTAGAGTTCGCCCACCTCCTCAGATCATATACGTGTCCCCTCTGTTGTGTCTCCACTGCACCACTGAAGTATGCTGGTGAGTAGTGTGTGTGTTTCTGTCGCAGACTGAAGCGTGCTCCCAGACTGAAATATTAAGTGCATTTCAGACGGACTCCCCTTACCTGTTTTCGAATTGTGACCTATTTATGATGTAGGCTGCTTCTAGCAGGTTGAGCACGGCGCTTATGAAAAGGAAAGTGTGTGTTCACACGGGGTGAAGTAACATGGTAGTGACTTCCTGATTTGGGGAGTGTGATGTCATGCAATTTGTCTTGGTCCGTGTAATTGATTGGGTGGTACTGCAGCAAGGCCGCTTGTGATTTGGCATCGGTGCAAGCCATAGTCAGTTACTTCCATCACGGATGATAATGAGAGCCTGAATAGGTTGTCAGAACACGTGTGTGGGGCCAGACCTGTTAACCCTGTAACAACCCATTCAGCTATGGTCCTGGTGGGCCGGCGCGTGTTAAGTAAACGAACAAATTAGCTAATTAGCTAACTGATATGCCAACACCTGGTCAGTCAAAAATGAGATCACAGTGAAACATTTCTTACAAACACAAAGGAATTCTGTGTATCTTTCATTCATGGGCTTATCAGTAATTGTATCTAAAAAGGATAGATTAACACAGTAGTTGGACTACTTCAGTAATTAAGGACAGGATTTGGCATTAGGTCCTGAAAGGGGGTAAGACCGTCTCTGTTCAGTGCCACGCTGGACACTCCTGAGTCATGCCAGCTCAAAGGGCGTGTGGTGGCGGCACAGGAGGGAAGCCGCTATGACTCCCCCTCTACCCCCACCCCGAAGGTGGCACAGGTGAGCTTGTGGCTGTGGTTGGTGCTCCAGTGAACTGCACTTCCAGTAATTAACTCCTGCAGAGGTCTGGAAGCTGCCCACTGGCTGGAACCGGCCGCCTCTGAAGAGCTGGCCTCTCCACTCACTGTCAGAGGAGAACACGGGAGTTGCAATCACATTGTTTGTTGACTCTTAAACATCAGTCCCCCTCCCCCCACAATCCCACTAAATTATAAAATAACAAAATGCTACTTATCCCCCCACACACACACACACACACACACACACGTCCTTTCGGTGTAGAATGTTCAGTCTGAGACCAGTAAATTCCATAAGCACTACAGTTTAATTATTTGTCATTCAGTAACAGTAACCGTTCAAGAGCACTTTGTTTCTTATTAAGCCATTTCGATTTTAAATGCTATTTTCTTCCTTGTAATTTGTATTGTATTATGTTCCCTTTCCAACAAGTTCCAAGAAGCATTGGCATCAGTCTGGCTTTTCTTCTCTGGCATTAAAGAGAAGGCAAGCCGTAAAATAACATATTGTATATTCTAGTGTAGTCATTCGCTAATGGACCTTTTCCCCTTGAGCCAATCAGAGCCTGGATACAGGAAAAGATGTTAATGCCAAGTTAAAAAAAAAAAAAAAAAAAAAAAACCCCACCTAAGCTCAGGGAAAGAACAGATAGCATTTAAACCCTCACAGTTTTAATTTCCAGATGTGCCTTGAATGAACACTTTGCTTAGCCCAGTGTCCTACCGGCAAAGGGGGCCTTGGCAACCATTTTTGAGCAGGAATATTTTATTAATTTTTAATATTTTGGCAGTTTAGCGGAGGCCAATGCTTAGCCACTCACAGTTATATTTCAGAGGCAAGAAGCAGCAGCAGCAGCGATGAAAAGGTTAGTCGCACACCATTTTGCAATCTTTGAAATGTTAATTTTTTTAGCAAACATGCCTCTGAAGGCACAGTTTAATTTTTCCTATTTGCTGTGTCAATGCTATTCCTTGGCATGACATTTTCATTAAAAAAAAAAAAAAAAAAAAATCAGAATGGCTTGTTTTGTCAGTGTAGGAATAAGATGAACCAAAGGTCAGCAGAGTTCAAGAGCTGTTCTCAGAAATATTACTCCTCATTGTTTTTTGATTTCAAGTGTATGCCGCTTCAGCCATGAGCCAACTCTTATCATGGCTTGTTTGTTCAAGTTCCATCAAAGCTAAACACTGTCTAGAAAAAAAAAATACAACACAAGTGTAATTTTGCCACAAAGGAGCAAATAGGCTCTTCATGATAAGCGCTGTGAATCCACAAATCAACAATGAAAAGTAAATATACAATAGGGAAGGAAAACCATGCTCTCGAAAAAAAAAAGGAAAAAAGTTTGTGTTTGTGTAGATCTCCAATCTCAAAATGAAAGGCGAATAATGAGATCCGCGTTTAAATCAGCAATCTTTATTCCTAAATCAATACATGCTAAAGAAGAGCTATGCGGTGGGCAAACAAAAGGCATGACGGCATTTCTCTTACAGTGGGGGTTCAGCTGCTTCATTTGGTACACAACCAGGGTTGATGTGATTATATATTCCCCATTAACGTTTGCTGCGGAAACTCCCGGAGTGATACTCCAGAGTAACAGTTTTTATTAAAAATAAAATGAGGAGGGCTGGGGGGTGTCCCCGTTTGCAGTTATGATTCACTGTCAATAGAGTGTCCAGCAGCACTGAACTGCATTGGGCATAAGCCGCCTGAGTTTTTATGTCAGACTGGTGACCTGGCGGAAGAGCCTGATATTCCATCCGCGTATTTAATGTTTTTGACAGTCCTGTAAATCACCATGATGGAAAAGGAGGCAGAGAAACCCTTCCTAAACACTCCTGTTGCTTTAAAACAATTTCAGTGTTTAACCTTCAGTACTGAGGGAAGTGCACTTAGTGAATTTTACTCTGTAGGAGCTGCGGCAATGTACAAAATCCTGTTGGAACAGCTGAAATGAGGATGTTAGTGATTGCCTTCTGCCCTGATCTTGCGAAGCTGTGCATTGAAAAGGCCTTGTGAGACGTTGCTGTGAAAGTCTGTTGCACAAGATGAAAGGAGATAAAACTAGAAGGATTTGGTAGTTGGTTGGATTGCTTTGATTATTTATGTATTTAACATTGGCTTTTTTTCCCTTTAATTTTTTTTAGACCAACTTTACAGGTTGTCATTTTGGATTTGAAAATTAAAGCAGCAAAATGGATATGTGCCTGATTTTATTTTTGTTCCTGACATCTCATGTTTCAAAGCAAGGACCTGATGAAAGGATTTATGATATAGTTGCATATTTTCATGTCAGCATACTTTATCAAAGGTCACTACCCCGTACTTGTCAGTTTAAGCATACATTCCAGTGACTGTGTACTTTAAAATGCATTATCTTTAATTTTGCTCTGACCTGACAGTCAAGTCGCATTATACCACATCATAACATAAGTGCATATTTAGCTGCTGATTATGTCAATTATGTTTCACCTCTTCGGAGGTCGATTTTATTTTCCTGGCTAAACATGGAGGCTTGAATTCTAATAACTAATTATCAAATAGAAACCAGCATGAAATTACGTAACTTGGATTATTTTCTTTGCATAATCCACCTATTAGACTGTTTTTTGTGTTAATTCTTTCCACACCTCTGAAAAATGAAGATGAACCATCATTAACAATTTTGCCAAAATCTGTGCTCTCCTCTCATTTAATTAATTACCAAAGGAATCATGCGCGGGGAGACCCAAAATTCATGCCCGAAATCGTGTTTGTTCGATGCATGGTGAAAAGAGCTCGATGTAATGGCTGCACCTCTGATTAACGCAGCAGCCTGTCGCACAGAGGGAAAAATCACACACACAGACAGCCACTGTGATTACTTTGATATGCAAAGCATAAAGTGTTTTTTGTGCATGGGTAGGTCCGGCTCCACAAAGTAAATGAGGTTGAATTGTTAATGCACGAGGCTAATTGCTAAAGTGAACCCTAACATGGAATATATTACATGGAAGGTTATTGTACTCAGGTGTTATTGAATAATTCCCCCATATAAATTTGTCTGATTTGAAAAGATCATAATCATGACATAATCAGAAGGAATTTTGGTATGGTGAAGATTCAGTTCAAAAAGATCATATCTGCAAAGCAATTGCCTTTTTAAATTATGACCATTGTGATATTTTAGGTAGCATTCGTTGATGGACGCAGGATTTCAACCCTTCTTTGACCTAAATTATTCCCTATGCAAATGAGCGTGGAGTGCACATCATTGTCCTTGGGGAAGGTAACCAAAGTGGGTCTACTGGAGACTTGCAGCTCAGTTAGGTCAACCTGTTGAAAACTATTTGAGCTTGTGTGTGTGTGTGTGTGTGTGTGAGACAGAGAGAGATAGAGAGAGACGGAGAGATAGACACGCTCTAACAAATTAAACGCACCTTTCAGGCATGCACGGTCATTGCTGCAAGCAGTTGGTAGCTATGCAAATACATACATTTTTATTTATTGCTGAACTTGAGGAAGTTATTTTCTGCAAGAGAGCCATTTCCATGCAGCCACTTTTTTCCCCTTGAACAAGCCAGCTTTGTTGAGAGCATTCACAACTTCTTGAAAGCCTTTTCAAATTGAGGAAAGAGTGCCGTGACATTGGTGCATGAAATAGTTTCTCTTCAATCTGAATATGAGATTGATAAGACTCCCGAAGCACGCCTCAGCGCAGGTTAAACAGAGGAAAAATATAATTAATGAGACCATAAGCCAAAGAAAGGAAACCGGCTCAGATGCACTTTTCCTGGTTATTGTGGGAGACTCTTTGGTCTAACACAGACACAAACCCATCAATCGGCCCGAGGGTAAACTTTCATGAAGTTTTCTGTGGCTGTGCCGTCCCCATTTGAGAGTGCGAGTGCATTTTCAAAGGAGTATATTTACCTGACCAACACACACGTATTGCTTTAAAAAGAAAAAAAAGAAAAGAAATTTCTGTCTCTTTTCTGTCTTCTGTTTCCTTTAAATGTGTTGAAATGTCGAGGTGGCAAGTTGTTGCCCTTCTCTCAGTCTTCTCTTTTCTCCTGATTTGTGCAGATTGATCCTAAAGTTGCCTTCCCCCGACGCGCTCAACCTAAGGTAAGTGGAAACAATATCAATTTTATGGTTGCTTTATACATGAGACATCTCTCTGTTAGTTTTCCTCTCTCAAGCATTGTTTTGCATCTAACATACAGGAAGCGCTGTGTGAGAAACAGATGTTGGTGTCAGGTGTAGGAGGAGGCCGTTGGTTTTGATTCTCGAAAGCTGGCACGAATAAGCTGGGGATAATGAAGAGCTAAAGTTAATGTTTACAGGAAAAGGATAGATTGTCGTTGCTCTGGCTCCTGTTCTCCTTCTGACTTAATTGAGTCTCAGAGATCTGTGAAATCTTTGGGTGTGTTTTGTTGTTGGCGACACGTAGGCTCCAGGTGGGACTGAACGTGTCCCATTTCCACTGATATGCGTGGCTGTGGATTCTTAGGGTGTTTGGTCTCTGCCTTTAAGCTGTGATTTTTTTTTTTTTTTTTTTTTTTTTTGCGTTTTGTTCTCTTAAGCCTTGAAGGAAGACACTCCTGCATGCTTAGAATCATCGCACGTTTCAGAGTTAATGCTAAGCTTTTGGTCGGAGGACCTTCTTGAGAGTTGCTCTTTACTCATTCATGTAACTGTTTACCTCCAGCGCCTTAGCTGAAATTTGTCAGGTGTGTGTGGTGGATTTCCTTATGTATTTCTGTCTCTCAAACCTTAAACAGGCATTCAGCCCCTGGCCGTTTTTGTTTTTGTCTTTCACACACGCCAAGCCGTATCCAGGTACCCCTGAAATTTCGATCGCGCCTTTTGTCTCGCTGCTGGTCCGGTACCCGATTGGGTTTTTCAGTGTGGGCCTGAGGCTTGATCCGGCTGTTTGATCTGAGCTCCGGACTGGTTGTCCAGCCGACTGTGAAATGGTGAGGAGGGTGACCAGGCCAATGCAGGGGCTCTCACAGAAAAGCGTGAGCCGTGAGATTTTCTTGGGGGATAATGGATTTTTTGTCCTCCCTAATGGCACAGAGAGAGGCATTGTTTCTGAGAGGTTCAGGTTTCAGATAGGGGAGTTGGCAGTGGAACCTAGCAAAGCCGGAGCACATGGTGTCTTAAGGGTATCGGCATATGGTTGAGAAACTACCCGTGCTGTGGAACAGCTTTCTTTTTCCCTTTTTTTTTCCCTTGTTCTTCAACAGATTTGCACGTTTGTGGCTTTAACCTTTTCTCTTACCCAACCCCAACCTCTGCCCCCTCCTCCTGCCCCCCCTACATTTGGTCCTGGAAAATAAACTAAAAAAAGTTATCCAAAAAATACCCTCCACCTTTTCACTTTTTAAATTGCTGAAGTTGTGTTGTACAATGGAAATGCTTTCCTTTTTTGTAGACTTTGAAGTGGATCCTACTTTTTTTCTGCTGCCTAAATTTCAGTTTCTTTTTTTAAACAAGGTTGTTTTTCTGAAGCGTTAAAAAGGGCATAAAAAATGTAAAAGCACATAGAATAGGTTTCTTTAAAAAGAAGCATCTCTGAAGTGTTCAGAAAGCACAGTGTGACTCTCATATGGAAGAAAGGCAATGGCGCTTTGAGAGACTCTGTGGGTTAAACCATGTATATTGAGTCATTTTAGCATTGGTGATCTCAAGGGCAAGCTCATTAGGCAAGAAAAAAGACTTTATTTGTTTTAGTATTACACACATAGGATTTGGATTTTCAAAGGATATTGAAGAAATAGGATTGAGGCAGATAGATTAACATTGCATTGGTTTCTCCTTTCCCCTTCATGTAAAGTTAATAAACGGTCTTGGTCCATTGCCGCCTTTTAGGAGGTCCATTTTGTTTAGCAGGCGGCCCCTCGTTAGAGCCGTTTTACGCTTCCTTCTCAAATGTTCCTCGTCCGTATTGGATCTCTCCCCAGAGGAGACCATTTCGGGTTACGCTGTCGTCAGCCAGATGTCCCTGAAACCTTTCAAAGTCGACCGTGCCCTCGGATTCTCGGCTCGGCTCGGCTTCTCTGCCCGGCCGCGCAGGCAGATCCTGGACCCTGTGTCAGCGTGACGGTCGCTTTTGAAGCGGCGGGTGTCTGCAGCTCACACAGAGCTGAGTTTCTAGTCATTTAGAAACACAGGTTTTTGGAGTCCAGCGCTCAACCCACCTGCCCACGCACTGATATTGCCTTTAGCTTTTAGCTCTCTACTTATGCACTGGTTCCAGCTTAATAGTTCGATAACAGTAGGTTAACCTGTTCCTAGAAGTTCATACACAAAATAATTGGGGGGAGGTATTCATTTATGTATTCATTTATGCATTGTGACTCTAGTCTCCATTGTACAGCTCTTTAAGCCCTAGTTTTAGCAGGGCTCGGTGCTGGCTGCATAGGAGACAGAAGAGAATTTGAACCCCAGCGCAGTATACACAATACACAGGGAGACCTTGTGGTGGACTCTGCCTGGTTTGAATCCACCTTGCCCTTGCATTGGGTGACAGTTTAGTATCATAGGTAGGGAGCTGGGCAAATAATTCAGAGGTTGCGGTTTGGATTCTCAGGTAGGGGAATGCCGTTGTACCCTTGAGCTACTGAACTATTGTACCTCACCTGACTTGCTTAAGCTACTGAGATACCGCACCACACCTGAATCACTTAAGTAAATATCCAGCTGTACAAATCTGTCGTGTGTAAAAAATGTAAGCTCTTATGTAAAATCTGGATAAGAGAGTGAACTAGATGGAGCATATGCTTGGGTGATTCTCTGACTCTGACTCTGACTCTGACTCTGTCTCTGTCTCTGTCTCTGTCTCTGTCTCTGTCTCTGTCTCTGACTCTGACTCTCTGTCTCTGTCTCTGTCTCTGTCTCTGTCTCTGACTCTGTCTCTGTCTCTGTCTCTGTCTCTGACTCTGTCTCTGTCTCTGTCTCTGTCTCTGTCTCTGTCTCTGACTCTGTCTCTGTCTCTGTCTCTGTCTCTGACTCTGACTCTGACTCTGACTCTGACTCTGACTCTGACTCTGACTCTGACTCTGTCTCTGTCTCTGTCTCTGTCTCTCTGTCTCTGTCTCTGACTCTGTCTCTGTCTCTGTCTCTGACTCTGCCACTCTGCCACTCTGTCACTCTGTGACTCTGTGACTCTGACTCTGTCTCTGACTCTGTCACTCTGTGACTCTGTCTCTGACTCTGACTCTGTCTCTCTCCCTCTCTGTCTCTCTCTCTCTCTGACTGTCTCTGACTCTGTCTCTGTCTCTCTCTCTCTCTGTCTCTCTTTCTCTGACTGTCTCTCTCTCTCTCTCTCTCTCTCTGACTGTCTCTGTCTGTCTCTGACTCTGTCACTCTGACTCTGTCTCTGTCTCTGACTCTGACTCTGACTCTGCCTCTCTCATAGTGATTGTAGAGCTCAAATCCCAGGCCAGGCATCTTTCTGTACTGTGTTCCCCCTTCATCTATAACCTTCTGTGCTTTCACACTGTCTAAAAAGAGCAGAACAAATAGGCCTGCCTAAGGATTGCAGACTGCCCGCTCTCCTTTGAGAGAAGCACTCTCCTTTAAAAATGAGAAGTTCGGGTTTGTGAGGAGTGCTGGTGTGTTTGGTTCTGACACCACGTTGTTCTGGGCTCCAGCCTCGCCTTCACCATCGCTGGCAATGCCGATCGCTGAACGAATCCTGGCACGTCTCCGCGTGATTTTAACTGCCGAAGGGACTACAGCCACCTCTGCGTTTTGGCAGGATGAGCTCTGAGGGCCCTGTTATTGAACCTGAAAAAAGCACCAGGTACATATTCAAAGGATACTGCTGGACCACGGTTTGCAGCACGGCAGAGCTGACCTTCGGTCAGGGAGCCACCAGGCATCCGACAATATCATTACGGGTCCACAGGAAAAAAGGGAGAAAGGTATTTGTTTTTTTTGTGCTGCCTTTTTTTTTTTTTTTTTTTTTTTTAAATGAGCGCTTATGAGTACTTAAATGAGTAGCCTAATGTGTTCTGCTGAGAATTCATATACACTGCTAAGATTTGCTTATTTTTTTTTCCCTTGAGGCGCTGAGAATCATTTTCTGTGAAGTCAAATTAAACTTGCCACAGCTCCGGCATTTTAATTTCTGCAGAAGAAATTGGAGGAAAAAAAGGTTCAGTGCTTGGAATAAAAAAAAAAAAAAAAAGGAGGAGAGAGAGAGTGAGTGAGTGTGAGGGAGGGAGCGAGCAAATGAGAGAGTGAGAGAAGGAGAGGGAGTGAAAGTGAAGGAGTGGGAGGGGGAGAGAGGGAGAGAAAAACTACTTTTGGTTACCGCTTACCTGTTAGCCTGACACAGGTCCTTGGTTGTGGTTGCGGTTGGGTTTGTGGTTGAACATGCTCCTCAGCCCGTAGAGTAACCACCCCCTTCTCATTCCCACCCCCCCTTCCCTCCTGCTGTCTCTTACTTAGCAGAACTGTGGTGAACATAATGTACTAAAGCCCAGGGAAAGCTGCCGTGGTCCCATGGTGTCTGAGCTGAGGGTAGGAGCTTGGTGTTGCTGAGTGTGAAAACTTTGGGCCAAGTTTTTAATGAAGTCTAAAGGTGACGCCGTGTGAAGCGCAGAGCGCTAACCCACCCCCCCCCACCTCTCTCCACACTCCCCCTTCCCACACCCCCAGAGAAATGCTCCGGTCCCGCCAGTATAAAAGGGCCTCCTCAACGGTATCCCCCTTCCCCCGACTCTCTTAGCTGCGCTCCGCTCGGCACTCGAAACGCCAATTAAGAGCCTTGGCCAGCTGCTGCTGCGTCTCACGCCCCGGATTCAGGGCCCCATCTCAGGCCTGGTCATCCCTGAACTGCCTGGTGAACCACCGGCCCCCGGTTAGCTCAGGACTAATTCCGACAGCGCTTTGACAGGTGGAGGGTCCCTGTCGCGTGCGGCATCTCGGCTCCAGATCTCGGGTATTTCAAAAATAATTTCCCATTCGGAGGTCTGGGGGAATGTAAATGAATTGGATTTTTGCTAGGTGACGGAGCTTAATGTGTGTTATGTTTTCAGCTCTCAGAGACACTAAGTAGATTTTTTTTTTATTTTTTCTCCCCCCATTGGGAAGCCGTGAGCTTATGAGTCTATTCGCTTTGCTCTCACTGTGCGTATGATTGATTTTGAAACCTCTGGTAGACATAAGAGCTCTGTATTTAGTTTACGGTGGTTGTAAACAGGCTGTCGGAAACCAGTCTGAGCTTGTGAGCGTAATTTTGGAGAAGATCTCGCTCTCTGTGGTTTTCTCATGACGGTAGCCCGAGTCTTTGACTGTTGCAGCTGTATCCGTCTGCATTGACATGCAGAATTTTTTTTTTATTTTTTTCATTTTTTACTGGCCCTATGTGCTTTTATCATGAGTGTAATTTTGAGCTTCCAGGGTTCTTTGTGTTATCAGTCTGGGCAGCATGAGAAGACTGCCGGAGCCGGCCTAGAAATAAAAAAACTTAAAAAAAAAAAAAACCTGATGTTGAGTGACATTAATGAGGTGACTGGGCCAGAAGGACAGGAAGCAAGGTCTCCTCTCCACACAGTCACTAACAAAGCCTTTTCCCAGAGTTCTCTGCTCTGGAGAGCCATGCTGGAGTCTAACCTGCCCACCCCCCCTCCACCCACCCATCCCCCCAACGACTCACTCAATTCACCTAGTCCACATCTTCAAAAAGAACATCAAAATACGTGGGCCTATAAGCAATCTCCCTTTGATTCTGCATATGGTCTCTTTGATGCTCCCCTGGCTGTATATTGAGAGGGCCAGCCCGACGTTGTTTGCTAGACTAATACATAAAGATGCGCTGAAAATGACTCCCCTGTAAGACACGACCGAATTGCACAGTGGAGGCCAGAGGCAAAAGTGTGTGGCATTGTGGGAAGTGGAATGGTGGTGATTAGTTCCAGGGTCAGAGTTTTTGGCAGGTTGGTGGGGGATGGGGGGGGTTGCAGCGGTGGCAGCGTCAGCAGGCAGAATTTCAAAGCCGCAAAGGTGTTCCAAGGGCCTGGTGATGGCATGACTTTCCTGGAGACAGTTTCCCCTGCCGAAATCCCCGGACACCAAACACCGAACCTTGGCCCGAATGCCTGTGTCCATCCCAGACTGTCTGGAGCAGAGAGTGTGTTGTTTTTCAGTAGCCCCCCTAATCTAGCGTACCCCCTCGCGGTTTTCCCGTAAACTCTGTACGCAGAACATATTTGTCAGTTTCTGTCCTCATTTTACTTTTGTCATGATCATTTCTGTGCGCTGTTTGTCACACCTGGTGACGAGGCACAGCTGTGCCCAAAGTCATTATCAATTTTCTGGTACACTTGTCTTGAGAGCTGATTTAGGTTCTTCAGAGAGATTTGTGCTAGCTCAAATCCCACCTCAGGACAGATCCGAGCAGCTCCCTCCCTTCATGTCAGTATCTTTGTATGTAGTGCACAAATTATATAAATGCTTAATGAATAATGCATCTTGGTGGGTTATGTATTGTCTGTAAACGTCCTGATGCATTCCTCTCCTGGAAAAATAACACGATACGACCTCCAGGTTTAACCTTGAGCTCCAGTTTTGACTAAATAGAACTTGGCATCCCAGGGTTTTTCCCAGGTATGTAAACAGTCCGACACATCTCCTTGCTACTACCTAGTTTTGGAAGATGTGCTGTCAGATTGTTTTGTTTTGTTTTTTTTTTTTTTTTAAAAAGCAGCCGGTATCCGGGCGGGTTATTATTCAGTGACAAACGGGATTGTAGCATCCTCAGGTTTCTCACACTGGTCTCTGAGAGTGTGAGTGGTTGTCTGGCAGGCCCGCTCCACCACCTTGTAAGAACAGACAGTTGTGAGAATCAGAGGCTGTGGTTGTGTTTGATGCCGCTGTTCCCCAGCATGTCACACGCACTCAGATGCTCGAGCGCATCTCTGCTAGTCAAGGTTATCAGCTCTCTGCTTCCCTCTCTCTCTCTCTCTCTCTCTCTCTGCCTCTCTCTTTCTTTGTCACTCTCTTGCTCTCTTTCTCTGTTTCTTCCTCTTCCCTCTTTCTTCCTCTCCCCCTCTTTGTCTTTTTCTTTCTCATTCTTTCCCTTTCACTCTCTCCCTCTCTTTCTCCCTCTTTCCCTTTCACTCTCTCCCTCTCTCTCACTCATTCTTTCCCTTTCACTCTCTCTCTCCCTCTTTCCCTTTCACTCTCTCCCTCTTTCCCTTTCACTCACTCTCTCTCTCACTCTTTCCATTTCACTGTCTCCCTCTCTCTCTCACTTACACTCTGTCACTCTCTCTCTCTCTCCCTCCCTCCCTCCCTCTCTCTCTCTCTCTCTCTCTCTCTCTCCCTCCCTCTGTTTCCAGGCTATCTCAGGGCCCTTTCCGGCTGAAGGGCTCTCTAAAGTGCGCTGGCCTTAGTTCGCTTTCAAACGTGACCCGCTGGTGGGGCAAAAAAGTAAGAGCCCAAACTGTAGTGTGCAGTGTTTGTTTGTGTGTGCTGTGGGACTGAGATCGAGGCTGACAGGGAGGCTCAGCGCCTCCCTGGGGAGTGGAGATCCAGTGCTCCAGCCTGACAGCGAATTTTATTCAAATTAATAAAAAAAGAAATGCATCCAGTTTCACAAGGTCAAAAGATTACATTTTCATTTTTTTTTCTCATTCATTATAATTTAGTGATGTTTTTTTCCTCACCCATAATTCGTTGCTGCCCCCCTCCCATATTTCAGTGCTGTTTTTTTTTTTTTCTTTTTCTTCCTCTCGCAATGTCAGTGTGAGCAGCAGAGTTCAGATTCAGTGTAAGCGTGAGCCCCAGAGAATGTGTTTGATTTGGTGTGTGATTACGATCATGTGGAACGCTTGTAAGGTAAATGTTTCTGCTCTGCTTCGGCCTGTGGTGTCTCCGAGTCGGGCGTTGTCACTCGACACCTGGGTCGTTAGGGACAGATTACGTGTACCAGCGCTAGTTACGCTTTCGGCTGTAGAGGGAGGAGAGGGAGAGGCGACTGTTGATTTTACTGGTGGGTGTTTGGACTTTGGCTCAGGATGTTCCCACAAGATTCTTTAAACTTACTGCTATTCCGGGCAAACTGGCACAATGCTTATCTTTCTCCCCCCGCTGTGTGTTTATATATGTCTGTGATTTTTCAGAGGTGGAGGGGGGTGTCACCTAGCAACTCCCACTGAGCGACATTCTTGAGAATCAGCTTTGCCAGAAAACTGAATACAGCCATACCCATATATTGTTCTAAACAAATACCATTATATTTAAAATAAATGACCCCTAAAATGACTCTTAAGGGCCCCAAAATTACCTTGACATTTTCCTCCTGAAAAAAAATGTTTTTCACCCTATACTTTAGGCTGGGCTTCCAAAAATACCATAAATGTAGGGTGAAAATGGTGTGATCTGGCAACCCTGGAGAGAATTACAGCTAATTTCACCACCAGTCTCTCTGCTACTCTGACCAGCTGTTTTCAGAGTCTCAGATTCCCTGCCAGGACTCTATTTTTATGCCTTTATCTGCAGCATTGAATAATAAAAACTATGCATCTTTTTTGTGCTTTATGTCCTATCCAAGATGGAATTTACCTGAGATGGGGAAAAAAAAAAACATCTGAGTTGTGAGGAAAACGGGAGCCCTGTTGGGAACGTTCACAGCGCATGAAAAATTAAACGCTCCGCTCTTAGTTCAGAGAGAGACGGGGGGAGCGAGGGATGGAGCGCTGAAGAGGGAGAGAGAGAGGCAGGGGAGAGAGGGATGGAGCGCTGAAGAGAGGGAGGGCGAGGAGCTCTTCGGCCCCGTCTCGCGGTGAGCAGCTGGGCGGCTCGCACCCCGTGTCTGAGGGCCTCGCCCTCCTCAGCCCACGCGCTCCATTAATGAGCGCTGACCTGCGCGCCGCTCGCGCCACGAGGACGCGGCCGCTAGCTCGCTCCCCTCCTTCATCCGCCTGGGTGGCTGCCGGGCTTTCTCCTTCAACTCTGCTGGTTCCAGTGCCAGTTTCCTCCCCTCTCCCTCGCGCTATCCCTCTCTCTCTCTCTCTCCCTTGCTCTCACTGGCTCTCTCTCTCTCTCTCTCTCTCTCCCTCTTTCTCCCCGTCTCTTCCTCTCTTTCCCTTTTTTAATCTCCTCCCCTCCTCTGTACGGAGCCTAGGGCCAGGCTTGTGTCAAGCAAACGCCGGCCGCGCTTGCAGCTCCTCGCAGCCGTACACAGGACCGGCATATCGGGTTTTATTCCATCTGAACGTGACTCATGACGGACAGCCCCTCACTGACAATGCCACCCTCTCCACCCCCCGACACCCCCCCTTGTTTGCTCCAGCTCACCCTACAGCTTGATAAATCTGATGCTAAATTTAGAGGCGGTTTTCTCAGTCAGGGAGAGATTACTGGCACATAGAGAGAACGGACGACAGGCTCGTCAAGGGAGGAAAAAAAAGACTGCAGGCCTCATTGCTGGGTTCCCTCTGCGTCCATGACAAGGTTTCTACAACGCCACCGCGTTTCAAATATTCATTATTCCCGAGGCGAGGAGCAGAGGCTGCCGGTATCCCATAATACATCATGGGACGCATCTCTTAGAAAATTATTTCAGGCCTTTTTATTTAAACAAGTAGGCCCTAGAACAAGGAGGCCGGGAACCTTATCCTGCTGATATTTGGTAGTTATTTACACTGTCAATTTTATGCCCCTGTGTAAAAGATACGGTTCCTCTTGGCCAAATAGCTTTGCCAGCAAACTGAGCTCTGTGTTTGCGTACGCAGTCTTATATATGATAAGTTGGCTACCAGAGCAAGGCTCTGTGTGTGTGTTTTTTAAATGGCTTTTTTGATAACCTTTGCCACGGTAAATGGGAAAACCCCCTTATATCTTCCAGCCTTGTGGAAACGTAACAACCCCGGGCGCACTCTTGTAGGGGTTTGCGTTTAACTCTTTGTTGGGCGTGTCTGAGTGAAGCTGTCCGCTCTGGAGCGAGGGTAGCTGCGGCCTGCACTGTTTGGCGTAGGCGTTACGGGAGCTGAACTCTGACCCAGTTGCTAATGAAAGGGTCTCGGGTGTGCTATTTAAAAACTGCCGGTGGGGTGATTTTTATTTCATCACGCGCTTTGAATAACCCCTTATGGAACCCTTACCTTGATCGAAACATATTGGAAAATCCCAGGGACACACAAGGTGCATCGATACTGGGAACACCTCAGAACAACTGGGGCAATTAGTGAGCAGTCGATACAGGGGGGGGGGGAAATCAGTGAGAAATGCATTTAAAACAGCCAATAGTTCTTTATTTTTTTTTTCTCTCCTTTTTTTTGAAGGACAGCTTTGTAAACTGAAAAAAATTGTCCTCGTCTGTGGAGTGCAGGGTGGAGTATGGAGGCCCGGAGGGGACACACAGCTCCGTATCTCACATAAGACCAAAAACAGGAGAAAGGGGGACCAAAAAGTACCAAAAAACATGTAAATGTTTAAAATGTGAGAGTGAGACCCCTGCCTTCTGGAATTTAAGTGCAAGACCAGTGAACATGGGGTATGAAAAAGACAATAAAATGTAAATAGAAATGTTAAAAAAAGACCATAAATGTGCAAACAGGGAACTAGTGAACCACCTTTCTTTCATTTAAGAGCAAAATCTTAGAGGATAGGGAGCAGAGAAGTACAGAAAAAAGAAAATAAACCTTAAATGTACACCTGAGACCCCTCCCCTCTCCTTAATACGAAACACAGCAGACGAGAGAGATCACAGAGGAATGGAAATAAACATATGGTTCTTTAAGAGTCTTGAGTGTTGCCTGCTAGGATGTTTGTGTTTGAGAGGAATTTGTTGCTGTCATTTTTTTTCCCGTAGTGTTTTTTTTTTTTTTTTTTTATTCTTTCCCTGTCACATGCTGTGTTAATCCACATGAAGCTGGACATGTGGGAAAGCAGGACAGTAGACCAGGGGTCAAACACGCAGGGAACAGAGACTTGGACTTGTCGCTGTTGTGTTAAAATGATTCCCACAAATGATGTCTTTCTGAACATTCTGTGTGCGTTAGAGGGGCACTCCACCATGGCTGATCATACCCGGCGGTTTGGATGGAGCATCGATGTCCGTCTCGACTCGATTATTATTCTGCCATCCCAGCTCAGACGTTACCGCTTGCCATTCGGACGGCCGCCTGTTGCGTGCTGCTAGTTGAATCACGGTGGTGGGTTTCTGATCGGCCCCTGGGAACGGGCTTGGCGTTGGATTTGGGAATGTGGCAGACCATTCCCCCAGTCAAACCTTGCCCCCCACCCTCCCAGTCAGTCTGGTGAAATATCGATGGGCTAAGATCTCAGCTCCCCTCCCAATCTGTCCAGTCCCCCCCGCACTGAGGGGTCGTTTTGTGGGTGGGGCCACACAGGGCCCTTTTCTGGCAAGCTGTTACTTTAACGGTCCAAACTCCTAGTGCAACAGTTAAAACTGGGCAAATAACTCTGGGTATTTGCCATTGTTTTTCTTCTAAATCGTTCCAAAAATATGTGTCGTCAATTTTATTCAAGTGGAACGCAACAGTTACATGGCTGCAATGTTAAGAGTCCAAACTGTTGGTATAAAATGAACTCTGACCCGACACAGACGTCACACATCTTTATTTTCAATCAAATGATTCACCAGTTATTAAATGGGATATGCTTAGTTTTTTTATGATTGTACCTCAGGTTTGGACTGTCAAAATGCAGTTCGCTTACTGAATGGAGCAGAGATGCACAGATCCATTTCTGTAGAGCTGGTTCATGTTGTGTCTTAGCTTTGATTAGCTAAAGAGTCCACACCTCTTGTTTCTAAAGTCTAAATTGGTTACTGATTGTAAAGCATTTGGGGGTAATAACCTGTAGTCACTGCAGGCCTTCAGAACTGCAGTCGTGCAGGAAGGGAGCTCCTGTTCTATGCTTGAGCCTTGGGACTTCACTTGAATTACTTCAGGAAATATCTGTCAGTATGAATGGGTAGTGTGTAAAAAATGTAGGCTGTGTAAGTCACCCTGTATAACAGTGCCTGCTAAATAGCTAAAATGCTAATGCAGGTGCACTGCAAGTCTGATGCACACTGAGACTATGGGCTCAATCTATACGGCTTCAGCCCACTGCTGCCCTTCCAGGGCGAGCCTCCTCCATCAAACTCACTTAAAGAAGGATAACAAATGCTGTAAAGTCTAATTAGTTAGCCATTAAGATTAATAGAGCAATTATCGGCGAGATTCAACTACACTTAAGGTACCTTTCAGGAAGGAAGCAGCTGTGTGTTTAGAGGCCGCCGGGGCCTGTCTGAGGAAAGTCAAGGTCCGGTTTCTGTGGTTTTTAAAGGGGTCGCCCCTGGATCGCCCCCTGCAATCGCTTACCCCCCCCCGCCCCAGTCGAACCAGACCAGAGCCCCCGTTCTGCCTTGTCGTTGAGGGGGCCGTCTCATGAGCCCTATTTCCTGTCCAATTAAGAGGACGTTAGGCCTGTTGATTGATTAATGTTGCTGGCCTTATTTGCATTCAGCGCTGTGTGAATGCGTGGCTGTTTGCTCAGCGGTCCTGGTGACTCTTTCCTCTCTTTCCTTCCACCTGATTGGCCACCTGCCCCTGCCCACCCCACACTCCCTTTTCAGGTTTCCTCCCTCATAACACAGATTTCCTCCCCACAATGCTTTGCCCTCTTTCACGAAAACAGGTGAGATTCACTGAACGGTAGCCGTTCGCTTTCAGCGTTTTAGCCTATTGAGTCTAGTCTATCAAACAGACAGGCATGGGTGCAGTTGGTGTCCCCTGATTGTTTTTTATTATTGACTTTGTTTTTTGGGCAGTTCAGCCTCCTTCAGTATTGTGTTGGGTTTCTTTGGATAGTAAACAGTGAATAAGGACATGGAAAAGGAGGGGAGGGAGAGGTGATCCCCCATAGCTTGAGCTGGGATTCGAACCCATGGAGTGGCGGTGGCATTCCCAGGCAGAAGTGTTAGACCACTGATCCACCAGCTGCCCAGTCAGCTGATTTTTAAATGGCTTATGTGCTGGCATGAGGCCGTTCCTGGCTGCTTATTGGTGTTTGGTGAGAGTGCAGGCAAGGCGAAGCTCCCCCATACTGCGGGTTGCCCTCAGTACGCCTGCCTTTGTCAACTGCACTCAGCTTAAAGAATGACGTCATCCCCCCTTCCTCAGCGTCTATAAAACTGCACATTAACACAGAGGCCCTTTACTGTAAAGGATTGAGCGATGTTTCGAGCGGCGAGCTCCGGTAGTGCTCCTTTTTTAAAATGTTTGTTTTTAGAGAGTGAGTAATGAGCGCCAGTCTGGGCCTCTCCCTCCTCAATTTTAACCATGTGATGCGGCATTGATGCCAAATGCCACCTTATTTTTTTCCCCGCCCCACTTTCATGTAATGCGGTGAATTGCATGTGAAAGAGTAGCCTGAACTTATTTGTGGTGATCTTGACAGAGCACACGGTAGGCCCTCAGCCCTCAGGGTTTGAGGATCTCTTGGGAGGAATGGGGGGGGGGCAGGGGGCTATCCTCTCCCTCCTCTGTTATGGAAGACCGCCACCTTTTTCCCGAAAGGGAAAAGAAAGAAGAAGAGGGAGGAAAGATTAAGAAACGAAAGGGAGCTGAAAAAGATGGTAGGTAGGTGTGGGGGGGGGGGTACAAAAGGAGGCATTCAGCAAGCGCGGCGGGGTCCGGGGAGTAAATGTCAGTTCCCCGCGGTGCTGGGGAGGTGGCGCGCCGAGGCGCGGTTGCTAAGATACACGTCTCGCGGCGGCAGGTATCCTCCCTCCTGAAGTTAGCTTGGCCCCAGAAGACTGCTGTGCCTGGGTGGGGGGTTGGCGAGGTGAGGAGGGGCTGAGCAAGCCTCTCTCAGTCCCTCACGGGGCAGCTCAGAAGCTGCTGCATCCGAACGGCTGGCAGCTTACGGTTGGAGGTAAAAAGGCGCTCAAAATGGGGTCAGGTCTCGGCCTCCGAGCTCCAGCTTTCCGAAGCAGAAAAAGGCCAATGCTGGGTGATATTAAGAAGTTGAAGAACACAGACACTAAAAAGAAAAAAAAAGAAAAACTACGCTTTTGGATTCGCCGAAAGCTGAAGGGTTTCAGTGTTTAGTGACAGGTTGCTTTATGCTACACACAGAGCATGAGGCCAACCAATCTGTGAGAAGCTCAGCCTTGGGGGTTGGGGTCACTGAGGGGTATGAAGGTAGGGGAGAGGGGGTTATTAGACAAGGAAGTGAAGGACCATCGCATGCAGCAATGGTCCCCCCGCAGAGACTGAATCAGCACCGCTGATGGTCTGACCTCTCTTATTGCAGTGACCGGCAGACCGTTTGACCACAGGTCCCCTCTTAATGGGTGAAATTGGAGGGGAAGAGATAGCCGGTTTGGGGAATAAACTGTCCGTTGATTGGAAACAGCAGCAAGATACTGAGGTTTTTTTTTTTTTTTTCCCCCCTCCCCGAGTCTGCTGGTGCAGCGGGGATGTGTGTGTCCTTGAACTGACCTTGGGGGAGAGTGTGTTATTGACGCATCTTGAAACAGGCACAAAATGACCAACATGACCTATTAAAGCAATCATTACCGCGGTGTTTGTGACAGCCCGTGTCAAAGTCTCTGCGTTTCGCTTTTTTTTTTTTTTTTTTTTTTTTTTTTACATCTCAGATTAGCGCGCGCTGTCAGCCGAGCATTACCGCATTGTTAAATTGTGGTTGAAGTGTGATTACACGTGTGCTGAAGGGAATCCGGACCTCAGCAAGCCTGCCCGCATCTCACATCCAGTAAAAAAAAAATAAAAATACTCTTTTGTTTAAAGAAAAACCATAAAAAAAGTGAATATGGCTGAGCCACTTCTGTTGTGCTGGGAAATTAAACTGATTTATACATTCAAGGTCATTAGAAATCAGACTTGGGTTTTTTTTTTTTTTCCCCCCCCAACATTTTGCACGTTTGATTGGATCACTGGTGGAACTTATGCAGAGGCATTTTTTAAAATGGTAATTCCGCCTTGTCTGATAAATTCACACACTTTTTTCTCAGCGTTATTGCAGTGGTGGCTGTTTGGTATTGAGTGAAACCGCTAGATCTGTATGTTTATTTTTATCGTGGTGGCCGTGAGCACACAGATTGTAGGGGCCCGCGCAGCACTTAAGATGGATGAAGTGAAGTTCAGACACCCTGTGGCTCTCGTGGCCGTCCACTCTAATGTGACCCGGGATGGCGGGAGGGGGTTGGGGTCGAACCCGGGGAAGCTGTCCCTACATCTTGGGTTTCGGCAGGTCCGTTCCTCTTCTCCTCCTAATCTTGGGACGGTTGTCTGGCTATTTTTTTTTATTCATCACGGATAACAGGAAGATCTTAACATGTTGTGGTCCGAACCTTGATCAGATTGTCTATTTAAAGGCCGTTGGCGCTGTAGTGAAGGGAACAGTGTAACTGTGAGACAGAGGCATTTCACCCAGTCTGATGAGCGGACGGGGGGTCGGGGGGGAGTTAGCAAGATGTGCTTTAGTCTTTCAGCCAGGAATTTATGCCAGACAGCGCAGAAAACTGGCTGCCTCTTGCCACACATGTGCATGCACAACCCCCCCCCACCATCCCATCTTCCACAGGACCCTGACCATAACCTTTCCTACTGTAAACCACCACCCACCACCCTTTTCTGCCTCGGCGTGAACTGGGTCACCCTCTTCTCAGACATCAGATGAAGCGGTGATATCGTTGTTGCGGTTTTGTCGACGTGCCTCTCGGGGCCAGGAAAATCTGTGAGATCAAAGCTTTTGGGTGGAGAAAATGCAAGATGATAGGCATTGAGAGAATCGCACGCTGAAGCCAAAGTCTACAAAAAAATGTATTTGTGTTTATTGTTATTATTATTATTTTTCCTCTGTAAATAAAATTTTTGTCAGAAAAAGAAGCTACCGGTTGACCGATATGCATGCGATGGTGTCCGCATCTTTTAAAATCCCGTAAATCAGGCCAGGGCGCTGCGTTTATTAGCGTGAGCCTGGGAAAAAGGCGTCGGTCCTAAGTGATGTGCTCTTGGGTAACACGGCAAAGATAAATTGCCGAGCGAAAGGCGATGAATTAAAGTTGATTTATAGCTCATCATAAGAGACACTACCGCGCAGCCCGTGGAATTAAATGCTGGGGTTTCTCAATGCCGCCGCCGCCGCCGCCGCGTCCGTCAAAGAGGCGGCCGACAAATAAAGCGTTCTAACAGAAATTCCACAAAGTCATTAAAACGGAGAGCTCACAGGTTGATAAATGCCGCAGATATTAATTTTTTCCTGCCCACGATCAGGTATGAGCCAGCATGGGGGCGGGGGGGAGCGTTGGCACAAAGAAACGGGGGGGTGGGGGGGGGGATGAAATGAATCGATGGAAGAGAAGCACTTCTGTTTTTCTTTTTATTGAAGTCCTCCTTTCAAAACCCTCTCTCTCTGCTCTCTTGTTATTCGGTTATTTATGACGTACAGTAGTAAGTGCTTGCTTGCAAATTGATTTTTTTTTTTTTTTTTGGAGTGTGATCATTAATCAGATGTTGCAATAAAAAAATGGGGGGCGGAGTAATAGCCACCTTGATTTGAAACAAACCAAAATCAATTGTCTTAAAACAGGCTGGTTGTGTGTGAGTGCGTGTTGCCGTGTTTGTGGGAGAGAGCTGGCGTGTCTGGTTTCTGTTCAGGAACAGGTGATGCATGGAACACCTTATTAATAATTTGGCCTTTAAAACATCCGCGCAGGTGATTGTAACAGTAAAGATGACTGTGAGCAGTGATTCCTGTAATGCTGCTGCAGTTTTACTGTACTGTACGCGGCACGTGCCACACTTACTCATTATTTCATAAACATTCTCTGAAAGGTGGCCGGGGGCAGGGTGCTCTGGAGGCCGGGGGGGGGGGGTTACCTGTCACTTCTCTAATTGTTTGTTGACTCACAATTACTGCGGAGGAGATGTGATGACAGACGATCATTATCGTTGTTATTATTTCTTGAAATGCACGCATATTTAATCACGCGTGCGGTCCTGTGTTTATGCGCACATTTTCACAGCTTCCTGAAGCTCACCTTGACGCTGTCTTCCTTTCCATTATGCACAAGCAGCAACTGCTCTCCTCTCTCTTTCCCCTCTTATTTCTGATCTGAGTCTCTCTCTCTCTATATCTCTCCTTCTCTCTCCATTTCTTTGCCTCTCTCTCCCTCTCGCCCCCCCCCCTCTCTCTCTTCTCTCTCTCTCTCTCTCTCTCTCCTCTCTCTCTCTGTCCTCCCTTGTGATCGGTGCGATCTCTCTGTTCTGTTGGTGCACGCGTGCGGACTCTCGTGGGAGAGGGTGAGATGGGAAAGATGGATTGGGTGGGGGCCCCAGGTGAAGCTGCAGCTGTGCAGCTGCTGCCTCAGACTGGGGGGGGGGTGGGGGGGGGGGGGTGGGGCCTCTGCATCAGAGACACACACAAAAAAAGTCTGTTCTGCAAAAGTAGAGGTGTGGGAAGGGGATCTGATGGCAGGACAGTCATCCATTGCATATCGGGAACAAAACCCCGTCAAAGTGGCTGTGTGCATGTGTGCATACGTGTGTGTGTGTGTGTGTGTGTGCAAGCATGAGTGTGAAAAGTGTGTGTGTGTGAGTGAGTATGAGACAGAGAAACTGTATGTGTATCAATATGTGAGTGTGCGTAAGATTGAAAGTACTGTGTGTGTGTATGTGTGTTTGGAGGGTAGGTGGTTACATGACTGTCTGCTGCTCCAGGTAACTATGGCTGGACTCTCCCCCTGAGCACCTGTGAGCATTCATACTGCCGTCTTTCTCTCCCTGGTAATTTTTTCCTTTTTCCAGCACAAAATCATACCCGCTCTGCTTTTTTTTTCTCCTTTTTTTCTTCTTTGCCTTCTCAGTGTTCCCTTTCTGCCAATTTATCTTTTGAGAGATGTTATCTCGGTGATGATGGGAGAAGGTAAATGGAAGCTCATGCTTGGTTTTTGGCATCAAATTAATAAAAGGATTAAAATGTTCGGCTCAGGTGAGGCTGCGACTGGAGCTTCGCCCCATGCAGGCGCTATCAAAACCGTTAGCTTCAAACTGAAGAATGCTTTAATGTGAGGGGGAATTGAAAGGCAGGTTTGGGCAGGCTACCACGCAGTGTGCATTTATGTGTTCCTGATTAACTGTCACTGAAAATGGAATACTGTATATCGTCAGCATTGTAATAAAACCCAAAATATGAATTTTTGCAATCCCCCCCATTTTAATACATGAGTAATAAGATTGCATCATCAGTTGTGAATGTTTCATGGCTCTTTTTGTCCAATAAAGTTTATTCAAAAACAGCGTGTGACAAAGGCTTTATGTCATGCAATCGTAAAACAGTATTTTTAACGATACTAAGGCCGAATCGTGCATCTTCCACTGAGCCGCCCTGACTAACCCTACAGTCCATGGCTGTTTCCCTAATTGCTGCCTGTTAAATATGCAGGGCAGTGTATATGGAGCCGGAGGCTGGGGCGATGGAGTCATTGAGCAGGGGAGTCATTTTGGACATGGCCCCTGCTGTCCTCTTGTTTGGAGATTACCCATGAGGCCTGAGCCGAGCTGAGCTGCGCTGAGCTGAGGGGTGCAGTGGGAACATTGGGTGCCACGCAATGCTGTGCTTCAAGGCGTGGAGCTGACACACTTCATGACAGCCGTCTAACCCCCCGCCCCCACCCCTCCCCGTCACCCCCGTCAGACACGTGAGGGTTGTGGAAAATCCGGCGGCCCCAGGGGCATGGCTGGCTACCCGCCCGACAAGGGTGTCGAGACGCAGGAGCTCTGACACAAACACACCACTACAGATTTCTTTTTTTTTTTTTTTTTTTTGAAGAGGGAGGAGAGGGGAATAGAATAAATAACCTTGCCTACAATGGTACCTTTATTTATTTGTTTATTTGTTTATTTTTTTTATGGCAGTAAAAAATGGAGCGGCTGGTCTGTTTGTCGGTCCATCCTGGTCAGTAATTACTCAGTTCTGCTGAGCAGTTTCTGCTGCATCTTATTGGCCTGATTATTTTGGCTGTCACCTGGTGGATGAATCTGATAACACCTGTTCTGTCCTACTGTGACTCCCAAGAGTGGCCTCCCTGTCCCCCCATCTCCCTCTCTCCTCTCTCTCTCTCTCTCTCTCTCTCTCTGTGCCTCCCCCCCCCCCTTCTGGTGCTGTCACTTGACTCGGCAGCTCGGCCGTGGTGGTGAAGAGGCTCTTAAAGCAGCCGCTCCTGTTGGCAGGAAGTGCTCCGGTCCTCCGCCCCCTGATCTCAGGCCCTCTGAGGAGCCCTGGCTCCCTGGAGCTTGAGCCTGTTCTGCTCTCTCAAACACGAGAGGCACAGCTACAGCCCTGTCTCTCTGCTGTCTCAAACATGAGAGACACAACTACAGCCCTGTCTCTCTGCTGTCTCAAACCGAGAAACACAGCTACAGCCCTGTCTCTCTAATGTCTCAAACATGAGAGACACAACTACAGCCCTGTCTCTCTGCTGTCTCAAACCGAGAAACACAGCTACAGCCCTGTCTCTCTGCTGTCTCAAACATGAGAGACACAACTACAGCCCTGTCTCTCTGCTGTCTCAAACCGAGAAACACAGCTACAGCCCTGTCTCTCTAATGTCTCAAACACAGAGTAACACAGCTGCAGCCCTGTCTCTCTGCTGTCTCAAACTGAGAAACACAGCTACAGCCCTGTCTCACTGCTGTCTCAAACAGAGAAACACAGCTACAGCCCTGTCTCACTGCTGTCTCAAACCGAGAAACACAGCTACAGCCCTGTCTCACTGCTGTCTCAAACCGAGAAACACAGCTACAGCCCTGTCTCTCTGCTGTCTCAAACTGAGAAACACAGCTACAGCCCTGTCTCACTGCTGTCTCAAACCGAGAAACATGGCTACAGCCCTGTCTCTCTGCTGTCTCAAACCGAGAAACACAGCTACAGCCCTGTCTCTCTAATGTCTCAAACACAGAGTAACACAGCTTCAGCCCTGTCTCTCTGCTGTCTCAAACTGAGAAACACAGCTACAGCCCTGTCTCACTGCTGTCTCAAACCGGGAAACACAGCTACAGCCCTGTCTCTCTAATGTCTCAAACACAGAGAAACACCGCCACAACACTCTCTCTCTGCTGTCTTCATTCCTCTGCCCCAAAACTGACCTCGCTTCTTATCCTCCCCCCAGTTCTCAACAGTCTTGGGGCAGTTAGGGGAATGTCAGAGGAGGCGAGCTGGTAGCAGGCCAGTGTGGGTCATGGTGAGACTTGTGGGAGGTTAAGTTTGAGAGGGAAGACAAAGGTGCAAAGTCTGCATATCTTTCCAGGGTGGGAAAAAAACAAAAATAGCACATTGTTTAGGCTACATATTTCTTGAACTGTAATCATTCTTTCATGATTTGAATATTGAATTGGCTCACATGTAGCTTTTAGACAATTATGCAAGCAATCAGTGTTTTTTTTTTTTAAGTCAAACTATTTTTGAATAAAGAAGATCTTGGTGACAGATTCTCAATCTTATTAAGGACTGTGAGTGACAAGATCTTTGATTTATTTTGTTGAAGAGGTTTTTTTCCCTCACTGTATTCAGAGTGGTTGTAGATCTAGGTATATTCAGAGCTTCAGTGTTCGCTTTTGAGGTCAGGAGAATAGATGAATATCTGTGTGGTGAAAGCTAATATGTCAAACAGAAAATATTGGAGGCCATACTCATCGCTCAGCTGGAAATCCTTATACCTCTTTCTCGCATAACTACCTGCGACTCTTGAGCGTGGAGTAGGCCGCTTTAGTAAGATGACCTCAGTGAAGTTAACCATCCTGTCTGCGCACCTCCTTCCATGGAGGGTGGCAGGTACAGAAAGGGTCCCCACAGTCTTTTCGCTTTGCCGGCCTCCTAGTTACGAGACTGCAGACGCAAATGTAATGAGGCCTGGGACTCGCCCAGCGCACGGAAGGCTTTATGACGCGGGGCAGAGCAAACATGCCTGCCCACCCTCCACTACAGGTCATCGAGAGACGAGACAGCGGCGAGGTTTAAGCACATATTAAGAAAGAGCCATATGTACACGACAGAGGCACATCCTCAGATGCCTAAGGCTTTTCCCCTTCCAGGCAACGCGTGACTGTCGCTTTTCAAAGCTTTATTGAAAAAAAAAGGGGGAAAAAATAAAAGGAGGAGGTTTTGGAGAGCGTGGAATTTGCATTATTTAAGTGGGGCTGTTGCATAATTCAGTTTAACACTGGAAAAGCCCGTCTCTCTGAATACTAACATCCGTGACAACCGTTTGCTTTGGTTGGGGTGGTTCAGCTTAAAGTTGATCAAAGTAAAGATTGAAATCCAGGCTTTTGTTTTTTGTCAAAAAATGCTGAATGTGAAAATGATTTGTTTAACTACCTACACTGCAACATTTACTATGTGTAAACTGTAGAAAGCAAGAGAATCCCATGTCTGGTTAGTAAGATGTTGAGCAACCAGGATTGGTACAGCGACACAAATAAAGCTATAATTTGGATGTTATAAGAACAGTTTTGCTTTTACTGCTGTGTGAGGCCTTAACATAAGATGCATGGTTTTTTTTATCTGTTTGTGGGGGAAAAACCTATTGTGTTTGAATTGTATATCTAGTATGCTGTCAAACTTCTATGCTATACTGGATATTCTGTGACTTTAAAAAAAAAAAATAAAATAAATCGAGATGATACGTTGACATGCCAAGCTGGCTGACAATAGAGTACATCGTATAGCGCTTAAACCAGCTCCCTTGGCAGAATCCACATGGGTTTTTTTTTCTTTCCAAAACTCTGAACTGTCTGCACAAGAAGTTATTTTTTAGTCCAAACGGATCATTCATTTATAGCCTTTTACAACACTTCAAACCCAGCTATTATCAAGCTGTTGTCTTCAATTGAAAGATATGTCACTGAAATTCATGAAAGCCTTGCAAGGAAATCTTTTTTTTCTGGGGTGAAGGCACGGCACAATTACAGATTTGTGGGTGCTGTAAGAATTCAGTATGTGATTTGAAATAGGAATAAATTAAGGTGTCAAGGAAAATGCCAGCAAGCTACTCTTAACAATATGTTCCCCATGCGCAATCAAGAGTCCAGTTGCAAGCTGCGTTTCTTGTGCTCTGATGTAGAAGAACTAAGCATTGTGTTCTACAGATTCCATTTGATCTGGACGTTGTTTTTTTGAGGGTTAAACTGAATAAAACTCAAGACTGTGTCCTTATGTGAAGCTTTTCACATTGTGAACTGAAACCAAAGGGGTTGGGAATATCAGGGGTCAGTGATCTTGTGTCGACCATCCATACAGTGTAATTTAAAATGCGAGATGAAGGTTTTTGTATTAATTACTTTGATGTAAATTATGCCTTAATGTGCCTATGCTTGGATTGAATAAAACTATCTAAGTAAAGTACAAGGTCGCACAGTAAATGGAAAAACAGTCTGCTTTTATGGACCTGTATTCTTTTTTTTCTAAATTAGCTGTCATTTTGAAAAAGAAAATTTTAAGGTTTGTTTACTCGCTGAATTGTCTCACAGGTTGACCAATTTATTTTGTTTTGTTGGAAAAGTGCAACAATTGAAGGACAGCAATATAAGCAGAGGAATTGCAATTAAGCACCTTGTTACGTTCCCATGCAATTTGCTGTTGGTGTTCAAACTAGGCCATAAGGTTAGGGAAAAGGGCGACAAAGAATAAAACCTCTAAATGTCCTAGGAACTCAAACGGTTAAGAATGAGTCAACAAAAGGCCAGAATCACTTCATTTCTTCAGTTTTTTTTTTTCTGTATGTGAAGAAAGATTTCGAAACTGTTCTTGCTTTTGTATTTACTGGTCCTAATCTGTGCAGTAAGAGCATAACGCCGAAGCGTGACAAGTGAAATTTTGTGGTGGTTTTATTGACGGGAGGAAATATCCACGCAGCGGCAGGCTAACGTGGGGAGGGTCGGCCTTTCCACTGATCCTCGGTGGTTAACCTCAGGGAGACATTCTGCAGGCGAGGCTTAGTAGGAAATTTGGTACAGAAAGCAATTGAAATCGTCTTTTCGGTGTGTTAATATTTTTAAAAAATAACAGGGGGTGGGGTGGGATGGGGGATGGGGTGGTGCCGTATCTGACATATGTCGCACAGTGCATACAGTCCCGCTGCCATTGCTGCCCACATTCAGCCAATAACAAGAACAAAAACACCAAATGACAGCGGAGAGCAGTCCTGGGGGAGACACAGCCGGGTCCTTCCCATCCACATAAGATTGGGGGCTGAAATTCCCGAGGTGGAGGTTGACGGTATAATCCAATCCTGTTCGGTTTTGCTCAGCGTCGCCGCTGTAATATTAAAATTAAAATCATGTCAGGGAATATAAATGCCTCTCAGCAGGATGCTAACATGGGGTGACCCGGTTAGTTTGCTTTCCTTGCAGTTTTGTGCCCTAATTTACATGCCTCAGCCCTCAGCCACCCCCCCACTGGCCCTCTTCTGCCATGCGATGCGGTAATGAGAAAATGCACCGTCTGTTTTTTTGGAGCAGTGCTGTCTGGGTGCCGCTCTTGATATGCAAAACGCAGCAGAAATGGTTCGCCCTGGATTGTTTACTGCTATGTCTCAAATGTTACATTATCATTTCATTCAAAGGAGGAGGGGAAAATACAGTACACTGGCTGAACGTATAGCAACGCATAGCTTCCCATTATTTCTGCATGTGTGACTGTTGTCCGTGTTGTGAAGACGGTCCCTTAGGTGTTGGGCATCCATCCCCATTGCTGAATTGAAACTGCAAGAGCCCTCTGGTTGGAGAGTTTGGTGAAGTTTCTGTCTCATTCCTTGTAGCCTTCTCGCAGTGCATTGTGGGTGGAACATTCATGATTGAGGCTCTCAGGCTTATCAGGTGAGCTGTTGTAGGAGAGAAAAAGAGGATGTAGATAAACTTGCTTAAATGGTCCGAAGTGACAGATTGTAAATAAATTTACCTGTTAGTCTTTGTGTTGCATGGGTTGACAGACACACAGACACGCTCTCACTCAGCCAAAGGCATGCAGACGTACACACAGTGTCGTCTGTCATATGTTACCGGATCAAAGCAAAACATTCCCTTGAAGGCTGGTGAGGAGACAACCTGCCCAGGACAGGAGGAGGAGAGGACACGCACGCACACAAAAAACTCCAGTATCTGTCTATTTTATTGATCTTTTTTTACAGTTATATTCTGTGGAAATTGCGCCTCTTCAAACGGGGGTGTGTGGTGAGGGTCGGGGAGTGGAGGTGGGCTGTGTTGGGAGTGTGGCGGGGTGTGTGTGTGTTTGGGGGGGGGGGCTTGCTTTCTCCACTGGTTCGATCAGAGCAATGAAAGCTAATGGAACTTCCCACTTCAAAGGCGGCTCGGCCAGAGCCTCCCCTTCAATCAGGCAGCACCAGGGGAAGATTAAAGCCGGCCCACATTAATCAGGTTTGATTGGTGGGGTCCAGAGCTCCAGCTGTTCTCAGTGACAGGCCGGGAAGGTAAGCTATGGGAGGGACTGCCAAGCTGGAGCCAAGGCCACCGTCTACAGCAGTGATTTTCAATAGGCGGTCCGCGGGCCAGATCCGGCCCGTGGAGCATTTCCACATACCCCCGTTGTTGAGCACCCTCTTTTCCTACGATTATTTTGAAACTAGTCTGTACAAATTCGGTGATTCCGAGTGTTACCGCAACAGAGCTATAACGAGCAGCGCATGTTACACACAGACTGAATAAACTTTTATTTTGACAGTGAAAATAAAATTGTTTGGCACTTTGAGACCAAACACACAGGTTTCAATGCCAACGTCCCGCCCATGTCTGCGATACGTAAAGGTGAAATTGAGACTCTGTTAACCTCTTACAACCAATTAGTGCTTACCATACACAAAATCTCATCGGCACAAGAGGACGGGGTTGCTGCGTATCTTCGCCAAAAGCATTTTGTTGACTCTGAGTTGGTAAAGACGTACAATTAATATGTTAACTGAAGTGCTTAGACATGACTACAAACAAATAAATTCACAAAACTTTTCAGACACATACCTTAGTCAGATTAATTCTAGATTAAATTTCCTGATTTCTCAATCATAATGCACACATCTCATTTTATAAACCTGTTGGTAAGTAAGTTGTAAACCCACATTTACAACAGTTTATGGCCTGCTAATGACAATGTTAGCATTATATGCTAACATTGTATTGTATTGTATTATATTATGTTATGTTATATTGTATTATAGGCCTATGATATCATTATTATAAGCTTTGTGCCCACCTGGCCCGCCACTCTAGTCACAAATGTAAAAGTTTCCCACCAACAATATTGATCCCTGGTCTACAGTGTCGTCTCTGTCTCTTTCTTTGCTTGCTGTCTTTTCTCTTGCTGTCTTTTCTCTCCCTCTTCTCGCTCTTTCTCTCTTCCTCCCTCTCTCTCTCACTCTCTCCCCTTCTGCCTCTCTGCTCTTGTCAGGCCTTCTCAATGCCAGGCTCCAGAAACTGGATCTCGGGGTAATTTGCAGACCTTAAACACAGTGCAACCAGCCAATTAATCCCCCGGATTCAGGTTACCCTGCCCTGAGACGCGGCACTGCCTGATTGGGGTCAAGACAAGCGCAGTAATCATTTAGAAATAGCAGCCAGACTTGAACTCTTGATTTGATTACACTTTCTGAAGGGGCCAAACAAGCATGTTGTCCAAAGGTGTCCAAAAGTAACCGAAAGCTTAGGAACTTTTCATATATGTATGTATATTTTTTTTCCAAACCGAACTCTTATTGAATCCCCAAGCGGTATTTGAACCGCTCTCATAGGAGTAGGCTTACAACAGTCAACGCCCATTCTTCAGTTTAGCTCCTAGACCGCGACTCGGCCGAGGACCTGAGCGAGCATTCGGAGAAAAGGTGGCTGTTATGGGGGGCAGGGAGGGGAGGGGGGGGGGGGGAGGGGGAGGGGGGGGCAGGTGTAGGTATCATGTTCCTGTGTGGGAGCGCTGTATCAGGGTTGGCTAAACCTCACTCCGTGTGCTGCCCTGTGTCCAGGGGCCTGGAAACGCACGGGCTGACAGAAGCAAACGAGAGCCCGTTGAGAGTGGCTGTAATGCACCATGTCGGCCATTTGTGAGCTGCACGGTTCTGGAGTGTTTCAGAGCACTTCACAGGCCCACTCGACGCGGACCTTTACTCCCTCTCTCTCTGCCTCCGCTGCCTGGTGCCGTGGATCCCCACCAAAAATGACCTTTTTCTCTCCTCTCCCTTTCCTCTCTGCTCCTTGTTTCTCCATGTTTGTGTTTATTTGTGTATAACTGCTGCTTGTATTTTAGGCGCTGGAGTGTGTCCAATACTAATGACGGCAGGAAGGTAAAAGTAGGTTATTTTTAGGTCATGGTATTTGTCTCTCCTTCCCTTGCTCTCTGTCTGCGCTGTCGGAAGGCAGCTCGAACAAATTTTCAAATGTGCTGCAGATTCTATTTACAGCCGTTGTTTTTAAAAAAAAAAAAAAAAAAACTAAAAGAAAGACTAGATTTTATTGAATATTTCCTTTTCACCTCTGTCTAATTGATATTTTTTGTAATTTTAATTCTACCTTTTGAAATTCTACATACTGTAGTTTCAATCTGAATCATCTTGGGTTACACAAGCCGGATTTTAAATAATTCACACCTGTATCTCATTCCATCTGTTTGAACGATAGCAAAATGGTTTGTGCATGTGTGTGTGTGTGTATTTGCCTGTGTGTGTGGGAACGTGTGTGTGTGTGTGTGTGTGTGTGTGTGTGTGTGTGTGTGTGTTTGCCTGTGTGCTCGATTGTATCTTAAAGCAATGCAAATGAATGGTCGTCACCTGGCCTCAAAATGCACTTTCCATACAATGCTTCTTGGAGACGAGCGATTTCCGACCTTCTGATTGTCAAACAAGAGGAAAAAAAAAAAAATCGGTGGGTAATTAAAGCCATTTAGACCCTAAAAGAAACTAGAAACGTACTTGTTATGTGATCTCCAAAGCTGTCACCTCTCTTTTTAAAAGCACAGGTGAACAGAACAAGCGAATGGAGAGAATCGCAGCGGCTCGGTGTGACGTAATCATCTCCATCCCCGTGAAAGGAAATAGAAAGCCATTCGGAGGCTGAATGGGGGACAGAGCAAAGTGTGTGGTAGTAATTGAGAGTGTGGGAAGGATGATGTTATGATATTTTAAATTGCCGGTTAATTATTAAGGATGCGAGCGTTTTTTCCCCCCCCCTCTGTTGCAGCTCGTCCGTGTCCTCCTTGGTTGATCTGTGGGGATTTTATTTTTTTTTTCGGCCGGAGGGGCTTCTGGGGGTTTTGCTGGAGATAAGGGTCATTAGGATTGATCTGCGTCGATGAGTTCTCACTGACACGGAGCGTCTATTGTATCCTCTGGAGTGCAGCTCTAAAAAGGGAAACTTTTACACTAAAGGTCTCCATTGAGACCCATTTGAGATTATTACTGTGATCTCTCTCTCTCTCTCTCTCTCTCTCTCTTCTCTTTCTCTCCTTCTCTTTTTAAGATGCGCAAGATCATTTCTAGTAACTGGTGTATGAATTATGCACGGCAGAAAGATGCCCGATTTTCAGCTCTGGTCTTAACAGTTATTTCCATTTAGGGCCCTGGACTTTGGGGGGCGGGGGTGGGGTGGTAAAAAAAAAAAAAAAAAAGGAAGCAAAGCCTTCTCTAGCATATTCAGCTGAGAGTATTTTTTCATCCGGAGCTTCCAGTCTATTACAGACAGCTCTCCCTCTCAGCCCGACTCATCATGTTTCTTGTATAAGCTCATGAATCTTGTTACGGGACCAGTGTGAAGGGCTTCCGACCTTCGCCATAAAAAAAGGATCAATTTTGAAAATGGAGGCTGCGTCGAACTCACGTTGGATTCACGCTTGTCTGTCGTCGTGACTCACGGCAGGCAGTGTGTCATGTGAGTGATAGCTGACATAGAGCGAGCGGTGTAATGTAATTGCCCCAGTGGTGGAGTCCTGAGTTTAGCGGTAATGCTGCCCGGCAGTAGCGCTTGCACATTTGCTCACCCCTGAAGGTCGTGGGTTTGCACTCCACTCTGGCCGACTACCGTTTTTTTATTAAAAAAAAACAAAAAAAAGAAAAGGAAAACTGGTGTAAACTGGCCTATCTGCACATTTGTGACATAGCATTAAGCTTACCCAATTGTAATGCCCCTGAAGGATGTGGGTTCGAATCCCATTCTTGCCAGTTCTTTGGTCTGGCATCTACCTTTAATTCCACTGCAACTTCCTATCATCTCCAATATTTTTAAAAAAGTCTCATCAAGATAAATATCTGTAGGATGTCCTGGCTAAGAGGCAGTGAACAGCACATGTAGGAAATAAAAGAAAAGAATAAAAATAGAGTAGAAAAAATAAAAGTAGAAAATAAAAGACCCTGCTTTAGGTGGCGACGATGGGCAGGCCAGCCGAGGAGGCTGGGGGTCATCGGACCCTGCTGTTCTGCGCTGGTGCAGACAGGTTCTCTTAGGCAGCCCCCCCCCCCCTCCCTCCATGCCCTGTCCCCCCGCATGGAAAAAAGGCTAAATATAGAAGCTGTTTCATTGGTGCCCCTGCCTGCGCCAGCAGAGGGGACATATTCGCATGCTAAAACCACTCACACGCTAACTAGTAAAAAAAAATTGGACCACAGTCACATTGTAAAAAAAAAAAAAAAAATTAATAAATAAATAAAAATACATAAAAAATACAACATTTACATTGAAAAAAATTACAACAGTCACATTTAACAAAAAAAGAAAAAAGTAATAAATGGAAGGCAAAAGGAAGCAGTTAAAAAGACTAAAAGATTAAAAGAATATGAAGATGAGATTAAGCGTTTCACTGGGAGTCGCCATGCTCTGTTGTGGCCGACTGACGTTTTTATTCGACTGAACAAAACTAAGTAATGCTGTCATACTGCACCCCTCCCTCCCTCCCACCCCCACCCTACCCCAACCAGTCCTGCCATGCCCCCCCGTAGTATTTCATGAATCATGATTCCCATTCCATAGCCTGGGCTGTCTTCATTTTCCGGTTAGTTTACAAATCCTGTTTCTTTGCCTGTAGCTGTGGGAAATTTAAGCTGCCATGTTCTTAGCAGCTTGAATGGCCTTTTCTCTGTATATTTTGTGTTCCCTGCTCGCTGCTGTGTGTGTCAGAAGTTTACCCAGCTGCACTCCACTGGCTGTGGGATGGCAGGTTTATTGTCTGTCTTTTAACCTATTAAAAATTGTCCCTGAAAAATATCCAAATATTTTGTAATGTTGTGTTTCAGGTGATGTGGAAAATCAGGTGCGTGGCACGTGGGCTGTCCGCCTAGTTGCTGCGCGGTTTCTGACAACCTGCTTGTCTGTGTGGCTGCCTGTTTCCCTGTTCTCTCAACAGGAAGTTGTGCCGTGCAGGTGCTCTTCTTTAACGGCGGTATCCTGCGCTACATTGTAACGAGGCCCATCATCACTCAATGGGACCCCCTGCCCCACTGGCCTTTCATGTGACACAGCCCGATGCCTACTTCAGCAAATACACTAAAAGGAATGGGGGGGCCGGGGGTGTGGGTGGGAAGACATGAAATATTCGCTGTGCAGCTTTAATTAATCTAGCCGTCGCAACCTACCGATGCGCTACGCCTCTCTGTTCTTTCCGTCGCCGTTTCCTTTCAGATCGTCAGAAGTCGCGCTCGGCTGTAATTACGAGACGTTCGGTCTGAATTGGTTAACCTCCTTTGTCTCTGGCCAACTATGGACTGGACCGGGCTCTGTAATCTGCTCAAAATAACTCGGACATGGCCGGCTAAGACAGGCAGCCCTGTGAGAGAATGGCAGATTTGCCTATATAAGGAGCTAGGGAGAGGAAGCTCTCTGAGGGCTGGGATATCTTGCCTTCCAGGTGAAAAGGACAGATGTAGATTTTTGTCTCTGTTCCTCTCTGTTTTCTTCCTACATCAGAGCAGACCACTGTGAGCTGTACCTCTGTTTGCCTTTTTTAAATGGGACTACATGCTGTGTTGCCAGGAAGTTGTTGTTTGGGCATGCCTCTAAATCTCTACGACTTTTTGTATTTTGAATTCATAAAAACTTTATTGTCGCCCTGGAGGAAATGGTCCTTACAGCTTTGCAAACACAGGATAGAACAGCATTAGGACAATAAACACCTGGAGGTGGCTTACAGTATGAGTGGCAACTGCAAACTACTAATTGGCTCACCCTCAATTTTTTGTGTCTTTGACTTTTTACAGAGAAAACTGTAGAGGAAAATATGAGAGGGCTTGTTTTTGACATGGAAAATAACATTTTGGGTGTTGGGTGAAGCGAGTTCACATTGTAAACTGGCCAATGCATAGAATTCACCTGAGTCTTTGACCCTTCTCAGACAAAGCAAGAGGAAATGTATGTGGCTCATTTTATCTTCTTTTCAGAGCTGGCTGAAGTAAATGTGCTTTTTGTATTTGTAGTTAATGTAGGTGCGTTTGACCAGTTTGGACCAGGTGACTGTTTTGTGAAGGGAACTGTCCCCTCACCCTTCCGCCAGTCCTCTTGGATAATACAGTAGACAGTGGCGTTAAGACACAAAAAAGGTATCTTTAACATTTTTAACATTTTTAGGATGCCAGTGTTTGTGGACAGTCTTTTTAATTGACTTTAGGGCTGGCAGGACAGAGAACACAAGAGGAAAACAGAAAAGAATACATAATGAGGAGAACAGCTCATGCATTTCAGCTAGGCTCGTATTTTATCTTCAGAGGATGTGGAATGGACTTTCCTAATTTAAGCTTACGAGCTGGGCTATTTTTTTCCCCACCCCTCTTGAGGTGAAAGTGTTATGTTTTTATCCTGTAATTTCATCCCACTGACAAAATGCCCACTCTCCCTCACCCCCACGTTATTTTTTTTTTTCCCTGAGAGATCAGCCTCCACTCTTTTTCAGAAATATGCGTTGCCGTCTCCTGTCCTTCAGTCCTCTTCTGTGGGACCGCTTCGCACCAGCGATGTCTGCGATTTTCGCTTAGAGAGGCGAAAATGCGAGCAGCGAGAACAACAACAACAAAAACAACAGCAGCAGCAGCAGCAGCAGTAGGGGGAGAGCTGGCCTGCCTTCTCCTCTTACTGCTGCTCACAACATTGCCTTAAGTGAAAGATTCTCCAGCACATTTTTTTATAAGAAGATTATGCCGGGCTGACAAAGACAATCAATTACACAAAAAAAAAATAAAAACGTAAATGCCAGTGCGTTCTCTAGTCTCACAGTTGGGCCCTCAGCACTTCGTAAGTTATGTATCCCCCAAAGGGAGGGAGGAAGTGTCTGTCGCCTTGGCTCTGAGACTCGGAGGAGGGACGCTATAGAAGCCATAATTAGGGTTTGGCAGCGGTTTATTGGCTAGACTGCATTTGGAAATCGGTAAAAAAAAGAGGATGGTTCTCCCTGCAGGAAATTTTTGAGATAGTTTGACTCCTTGTCCCAAAAACATATATGTGTATATTAATTGTTACACTATGACAAATGCTTACCTTCAAATACCCAGACTGGTATTTAGGGGGTTAATACAGATCTGTCCTGTGTCTGGAAGAAGAAAAAATGCAGATGAGAAACATGTTAAGCGTGTTTGTGTGCGTTGGGAGAGCTTTTGTCCTCATGAAGCTTTGTTCGCTATACTGCAAAATGTAGTTTCGTTTGTTTGTTATTTTTCAGTTAATACTGGCCTGAAGGCACAATGTGAAACTTTTGCCCCCAGGGGACATTATTTGAAGGGAAAAAAATAAAAATAAATAAATAAATAGGAGATGTAAACTACTGATCTAGGATCAGTGATATGAAGCTGTTGAGTCATTAATCTGTGCAGGACCATTGGCCCAGGAACTGTAGCGATGTATGGTACATTTACAGGAAGAAACAGGTCTGAGGGGGTGGTTTGGTTGGGCTCCTGCTCTTGCATTTTAGGGAGAGAACAGCTGGCGCCTGGTCAGCCGACAGAAGAACGCGACCAGACCTGGTGAATATGATGTCATCGGAAAGTGTGTAAACTTGGTGTCATTCTCATAACACAGTGGAGCGGAATGTGGATATACACACTTACTGGGGATTTCAAGGCTTGATTTGGTGAGAAAGCCATTCCAAAATCAATTATCTGTGCATAACCATACCACTTGAAGATCAATGCATATTTCAGTGGTTTAAATTGGCAATTAGCAAGAGCCAAATACTCTGGATGGCTGCTTCAAAGATTGATAGTTGAAGAGTGGGAAGTGTTATGTCCACTTGTCAGGATTTCATACAGACAGGCTGTTTTAACAGGGAATCGCTCATGTTCATTATCTCAGGTGTTTAGGTGTGACGAACAAAGACATTTCCCCCTCTCTTGGCCATGATGTGAAGGCTATTGGTTTTGCTTGGCTATTAACCTTTTCAGTGTAACTGAGGGTATATGCACATGTACAGGTATACTCACCAAAACTTCTGGCACAGTACACATCTATTAGCCTTATTACCATTAATACATATGGGATTTCAAGTTACAGTATGCCCACCACCACAGACAGTGTACTCACCCATTAGCCCTATTACCATAAATACATATGGGTTTTGGAGTAACAGTATACCCACCTTCTCACACTGTACACTCATCTCCATTGTTACCACTACTTCATTGGACCACCCGCTCCCCCTTCTCTCTGCCCCTCACACAGCAAGCCTCAGTGAATCTCCGTTCTCCAGCTGCCGGATATCAGGGGAATCGCCCACCTTCAGAACAGTGCAGCTAATCCCACAGAGGTGCAACAGGAAGAATTTGATCTTTATTTAAATCCCTAAATTATACCTTATTAAAAATGCACCCTCAACCAGGGGTTGAACAGGAAGAATTTGTTTGAGGAAATCCCTAAATTATACCTTATTAAAAATGCATGGGCCAGGGTTGAAACCGAGGAGGGAGACCGCCCTGTGATGTCTATGTCTAATTGGCGAGAAGGTTGCCGAACCCTTTGAACAAGTCGGGACTGAGAGCTCCCGTTGTCTCTGGGCTTCAGCGCGGACACGAATGTTTACTCTGTAATTTCCTGTCTCGATTCGTTGAATACGTTTATCCCCCACCTCCCCCCAACGTTGGGGTTCGGCTCTGGCTTGATGGGCAGTTTTTCGGATTCAGGGGACCAGAGTCTGATAAGAAGGCATGAATAAACTGTAACCCAGCTTTAGTGTGTCATGAGAGGAAAAATGGGGGGAATGCTCGCGCTGGCGAAAAAAACACATAGGTGGAATCATTCTAAATGCAAAGACGTGGCTATTGGCAGCCCTGTGTGCTGTCAGCGGCAGCATAAGTAGGGCGTTCTGTTACTGATGCCACGTTGATTCGAACCAATCAGACGAGCGCGTAGCTCGTCTCCCCTCTTCTCCGTCGCATCGGGAACAGATGCTCGAGGCGTGCCCGCAATCGGAGGAGCAGGAGTGCGTCTTGGCAGGAGGTTGAAGTCTGGCTTTTTTTTTTTTTTTTTGGTGGCCGATCGTCGCTCTTGCTGTCTCCGTACATTCCCCGCTCTGCCCCAAGCTTACAACGGTCCGGTAGAGGCCACCAGACTTACGGACTTTAATGTGTAACCCCCCACCCCCAATCACCGCCATCCCGTCCCCGCCAGACGACAGCGAAGTGAAGCCGGGGCTCTGGGCCTCCCACAGCCTGGAGCATGGAATACCACATTTGTTTGTTTACGCGGCGTTTTCTTCCCCTGAGCTCCATTAACATTTATATTGCTGCTGAAGGTATTGGAAGTCCCGCTCACAGCGGGGGCAGCTTGGCTTAGAATGAGAGAAGGCCCCAAACCGGGATTTCCAGCCATATAGCTCTGTGTTTGCCACCGCTATCCCCTGTTCTTTTTGTGTTTAGCGCTTTTTCACAAAAAATTATTTTTGTTGTATTTTTCATCCTAGGGGTCGACTTACTGTAACTGACCACTAATGGCTCAGATATAGGTTCCAGTTGTTGAATGATATATTTTTTAAAAATCTGATTCATTTTGTGATTGGTAACCATACGATACAGAACAGACACTTGATGGTGTTGGGAGGGTACCATGTAGGAATGCCTAGCTAAGGGTCATGGATGGGTCCATGCTCCACTTTACTGAAGTGCATGTGTGGAGGTGAGAAAAAGAAAGAAAGGGTGGAGAGAGAGAGAGAGAGAGAGAGAGAGAGAAAGAGAGCAATCATGGTCAGATGTCCCTGTGTAAAAAGGAATTGTGTGTTCTCAGTTTGTTTCAACACCTTCAGGCGCACTTCGTGACACTCCTTCGGGAGAGTCTGTACCCATCTATTGAAACGGAAACTGCTGGAACCTCACCTGTTTCAGGGGTGTACATTAAACTCAACAATTCCCTTTTACACCATCGCTTCGCAGAGGAGCAGTCAATTTTTCGACATGATGGGTGGTAAAATAACAACTTGGACCGAGGCAAAAGAGCGAACAGTACGCCCACAGGGAATAGTATGAGGTGTACAGACTTCAGAAGGTCTAATATATGTAATTTAGATATGTAATGTGTCATTAAAATTTTTTTTATATTCAATTCATTTATAGTTGAAGTAGTTCAGGTTAAGGGCCTTGCTCTTTCTCATGGGTACAGCCACAGTACCTGACCTGTGAGTCTAGTTCCCAAACCATGATACAATACTTGTCTTTTTTTTTCCTCTCTTCACTGACACAAAGGAAGAATCCACAATCCGTTGCAATGCTGGCAGGTTGTTGGGACCGACCGGGATACTTTGTTTTGTCTCTGGCATGTTTACACCCTCTCCATATCTGGCAGGAGTTACAGCCGGGAGCTTGCGGTAGCGTCGTCGGTAAATAACGGTGATCCAGCTTAAAAGCAGCAGTGGGCCTGCAGGCCTTGTTCCGCCATCTTTAAGACTCTGTGCTGTCTGTAAATAAGCCCAGGGAGGACAGCACAGTGTGTGGGGTGATGGGGGTGGGGGTGATGTATTTCACTGGGTACGCAGCTCTGCTGAGGACAGACTCCTGGTGGGGCCACGGTGTCTGTTAGTTTTTTTTTTTTTTTCCAGTGTGTTTTGTCATGCTTAAGTGATCAATTTAAGTCCCCGAATGGCTGAATAGTCCATACACCATGCTTCTGAGGCTTAAAGTTTGCCTGCTTATTGAGAAGGAAACAAACAAAAATTCATTGACACTGTGTCAGCATGAGTCAGCTACTGATGGACTCCCCCTCCCCCGGCCCCCCCATCCCCCCTTCTTCCTGCTCAGACCAAACACAAAACGTAGGAAGTCAATAATTAAAATTCTCAGACGCCGACACGCCCAATGGAAGCGTCCGAGGGATTCTTCCACCCATGGTTAGTGAGACGGCAGCACTCCTGGGCAGACAGTACGCCCCCCCCCCAGTGACCAATGCCTGATTGGTCCATCTGGTCATCAGTATTATGAGCTTGTTGTGAAGGGTTATAACAGGTCATAGGGGCCCGTTGCAGATGTGGCGTCTCAGTCATCGCCGTGGGGCTGCCATTACTGGTACCACAGAATGTTATAGATCAGAGGAGTGCGCTGAGTCCCAGTAACAGCTGAGCCTTTCCTGTAATGGATGTTTACCTGCAGCCTAAAGGGCAGGTGTGGCAGAGCCAGCAGGAAGGAATGGATGTGGATCAGGAAGTGGGCGGGCCCTTTGTGAACCGAGCGTGGGCTTCTTTCACATCAGCTAGGGCCCCATGCTGCCACATGCAGACGTGTGTACACACACGCACAAACACAGACAGACACAGACAGACACCAATACAAACGACACACACACCAATACAAACACACACAGACACCAATACAAGCACACACACACCAACACAAACACACACACAGACACCAATACAAACACACACACACCAATACAAACGCAATACAAACACACACAGACACCAATACAAACACACACAGACACCAATACAAACACACACACACAATACAAACACACACACACACACACTCAGACACTAATACAAACACAGATACCAAACCCCACACACACACGTACATGCAAACACACACTCATATAAACACACACTCACACTCATAAATATACTTGATCTCAGGGTCATATAGACCTACAGGTACAGACAAACACACAAATAAACAGTACGCACTTTAGATTATGCAAATTATGGGCGGCTGAAAACTCTGACTGGAAAGCGTAGATACAGGAAGTATGTTAAAACCAAATTGCACAAAATCACAAGCCTATTGTTTGCGTTATTCACTTCGCATTTCCATGTATTGTTCAGATGAATTTTCCAAAATGATTTTGATGGTAATAAAAGTCTCTGCAGGAAGGAGCACCTTTTTTTTTTTTATTTCATAATTTTTTTGTTATGAGTGTCAGAATGGAAAGAGCATGGCAGATCTGACTCTGGTAATGTGATATTAAAGCAGGCCTTGAGCAATGTCTTCCATATTAAATGCATTAATGCAGAAGATGCATTTGTTTCTTATGGTCGTCGGGACTATGAACAGGGTCGCAACAACACAGTGGAACATCCTTCAGTGAAGGAACTCTGCCTAACCCCCACACCCCCAAACCCAGTCCCGCTACCAAAATCTCCATGGTGCATATCCCAGCGTGGGCCAGGGTGTTACTTCCTATGCATGTGGGCAGAGAATGATGTCATTACCCGTACTCCTGAGTCCCAACCTGGCTTGTATGCACGACCAGTATGTGTATGTGCGTGTGCATGTGGAACTGCAGGAGTGTGTGTGTGTGTGTGTGTGTGTGTGTGTGTGTGTGTGTGTGTGTATGTTTATGGTATATGTGTTTTTTGTTTGTGTGAGAACTAGCATGAGTGCTTTTTTTATGTGGGCGCACTTAACTGTGTGGTTGGTGTTTGTGTAAATGTGCGTGCATCAGAACATGTTTTGTGTGTGTGTGACTTGCGTGTGTATCTACATATTTGCGTGCATGTGTGTGTATGTGTGTGTGCGCGCGCCTGTGTGTATATATGTGTGTGTGGTGTGTGTATGTGAGAGAGAGAGTAGAGGGCCCTGGACTTGCTTACTCCATCCTTTCAGCAATGGGCCTGTGCAGAGCCGAGCTTTCCCCCGCCAGCAAAGCGCATTGTTTTTGCTCCTCTGAAAGCGAAAACAACTCAAGCAAGTTAAGAGGTTCTGGCAGCGCTGGTCTGGGAGGGTTAATGAATCCATTGCGCTGTGTTTCGGTCCAGTCAAGCATTCAGACCCCTCAGGTAGAGGCACCCCCTTTCCCCTGTGCTACGCCACGCCTCGCCCGGCCTCTTCTCACAGCCCGTTTTTTTTAAGATGGTGCCACGCTTTTTTTTTTTTCTTTTTTAACCGAATCAAAACCGCTGACCACCGTGAACTCCCCGTTAGGCTTTGAAGAGTCAGTGATGTGTTCATGTGGCACAATCTGAAAATATTCAAACTGATTTCAAATTGACGGGGGGACACAAAACATTGCTTGATTTTTTTTCCATTATTCATTTAATGAATTTTTATTCTTCTTTTTCCCTAGATGGCAGTGAATTTATAAATCTTCAGGTAGTTCAAATTCAAGGCAAAAAAATGACTTGGAGGTTAAACGATGATAATGGTAATGATTGTTATCATTATTATTATTTTGTAGACCTTTTTTTTTTTTTTTTTTTTTTTTTTTTTTACAAACAAAATCTATTTGCAAAAATTTTAAATAGAGCCTGATTAAATTGTTAAGTGGTTGGTAGAGAATCGTCCCAAAAGGTACCCTCCTAGTGACTGCGGAAGCAGTGCGGCGCAGAGCTGCCCGGGCAATCCGCCGTGCCCTCATTTAATCTGATTTGCATGCTAGAGAGAATTAGGTAATTGGCATTTATGCAGAACAAAAGAGGATCTGCTCTTGGAAAAAAGGGGTTTTCAAGTAGAACCGAATGCGTACGGTGTCGGGGCCTGTTTTTTTTTTCTTCTTCTTCTTCTCTCTCTCTTTGCACAGAGCAGCATGCGCACCGTTCATTAGGGGTCGGGCCGCGCCTCGCCAATCCAGACGAGGGGTGGGGTGGGGGGTGAGTCTTTCTCCACAGCTCACAGGGCAGATAGCGTCACATTTATCAAGGTTCGTTGATATTTACATGCACGTGGCGTGGATGAGAGTGTCAGTTCCCCCCCCCCCCACTCTCTTCGTCTCGGGTCTCAAGGTTTTTTTTTTTTTGTGGGGGGAATGTGCCTTCCACGGCCGAGGGGGTCTGAAATATGGAGACATGGGTGCTGAGGCCTCGCGACACAGACAGAAGCTCCTCAAACCCCCATTCGTACGGAAACCACGGCAACCCGTGCCATTTAAAGCTCGGTGTCTAACGCATTCTATTCCTCGCAATTATACAGAGCACTAATCCAAGACGGAAAGAGAGCCGCACTGTTCTGTAATGGGTGCTATTAGCTGTGTTGGTTTATGCCTGAGAGAGGGAGAGAGAGAGAGAAAGGGGAGGAGGGAGAGAGAGAGAGAGAGGAAGGGAGGGAGGGAGGGAGGGAGGGAGCAGGAGAGCAGGGGGCGATGGTTGCCCACTCAGAACCGCACTTGAAAATGGGTTTGAACAAGCCTTATCGGGTGCCAGCAGAGCCGCTTGCTGTTTACACTGTAAACGTATCGGGGCGCGCGATTTGTCATTTGGAGTTTTTATTAATTGCGGACGACTGTAACCGTTTGCAGACTGTTTGAGCTGGAGGATTTCAGGGACTCAATCAATTCCCCCCCTCCCCCCAGCCCCCACACACTCACACAAACACACACACTCACACACTCTGGCTGATATCTGTGAGACTGGCATTAAACGAAACCCTTAGAAACTTCTGAAGTTTTTTTAACAGACGGCTTAGGCCTGTACGATTTAAATGTTGATTGGATTTCTCCCCCCTCCTTTCCCTGACTGACACCTTGCTGTCTTTATTTCCTGCATGTCTGGCTGCTGAAATGTTTATCAACAAAATAGGTCTTGCCTCTAGCATTTAACGGAAATTGGATAGTTTGAAAGTAATAATTTCTGTAAAAATCTATACATAGAATTTTTAAAAAAAAAAACTGATAAAAAGTAGAAACTGCAGTGTAATGTCCTGTCATTGAGAGAGGCACTAAAATCAATCTATTCTCAATATTCTAAACACAGTACATAATTGTGGGTTTACAGTGCAGTTTTTTTTTTCAATGTATGACGCCACTCAATGTATTGGTCTTGTTCGCTGATGCAATTATATAGCTATGCAAGCTGTCCTTGTCTTAGCTTCCTAAAATCAATGACCACAAGTGTATACTTGAGTTCGCTGTCCTGTGAGCTGTTCATTTTAATTTTCCAAATGTTTATTTAGATCACATTTTTAAAATGAAATTATGGTCTTGGTACACTGCGGTTTAGCGAGTTTGGATGCCGCTCTTGGAGCTGTCGAGCGCAGAGTATTTCCTCGTCTGACGGCAGCAGAACGAGCTCTTGTGAGCGCAGCGACAATTTCTTATGAGTAACTGGTTTGTACGCGGCTAATACCTTTAGCGGCAGCGCCACAGAGGGTAGCTTGTGTTGTTGGGGCCTTAAGCGCGATGAGGCGTCGGTGACGGTGGCGGCGTCTGAGATCCTGGCTGCAGGGGGAAAGGTGCAAGCTTTGTTCTGGCCCGACACACCGAGCCGTGCTCACTAAGGCCCTAGTGAGAGAGCTTCAGCAGGCTGGTGCCACTGAGGAAGGGAAGGGCAGGGCAGGGGAGGAGAGGAAAGGAAGGGTCAAACCTGTTACCAAGAGCTGAGAGTAAATTGGCCCACAGATAGGCTTGTGAATAGAGGCCCTGCGGTCAGAACCTGGTTTATAGAGAAACCATTCTACCTCAGAGAGGCAGAGCTAAGGCCAGGCGGTTGTGGTCTGGAACCAGACCAGAGGCCAGGGGTGCCATTATCAAATAGAATACATTTTAGAACCAGAATCCAGAATTTCTCTTTTCTTTTATGTATACGGCTAATTCTCGAGAGCTTGAGGGCCCAGCACCTGAGAAGCAGCCCTCTGAGCTCTGATAAGGGACTTTTGTCGTTTCCCCTATTTACTAATTAGCTCCTCGCCTCTCCCTAGATCCCTTTGATGTCTGCTCCATGTTATAAAGCGAAAATTAGACTTCCCTCCCCAAATGCTTCCTGTTACAGAAAAGAAAATGGGGGGGAGGGGAGGGGGTGATAAAAACAATAATAAAAAAAAAGAAAACCGCTACAAGGAAAGAGTTTTCTTGGGAACTTTTTCTGTTTTGTTTTGTGAATGGCTTTTTCTTGCTTTCACGAGATGACGGAACAAAAAAAAAATAAGGGGGGCGAAGTGAAAACAAAACGCTGGTGTTTGTTTTTTGAAGGAGCTCTCAGGGTGTAGCGTACTGGTTTCTGAGAGGTGTAACAGATTGTCGGTGAATAAAACAAGCATGATGGCCTGCATTTTTTTTCTCTTCAGCATCTGAAGGTTGAACTTGCCACAAGCTGTTTTTCTAATTTCAAAGATGAGAGAACGGAATATCTCCTAGCATACAAAAGCCTTGTCTTTTTTTTTTTTTTCCTCTCCTTTATTTTTTTCCCCTCCTCGTTCCTTTACGTCACAAAGGGGTAGCTTTATTCTCTTGTCGAGGGACGAGAGAAAAGCCGTGTGGCTTTATATAGTGCTCTTTGAGATTTTATCGAATTTTCTGGGGACAGAATAAGGATATTGCCTCAACCAAGGAGCATTCTTACAATACCGTTATTGAGCCAAGGGGAACGAAGGCTCAGTGAGAGCTTTCCAGCCCTGGCTTTTCACAAACAGTATTTTTCTTTCACCCCTGTCCCACCGCACACCCCCTGCACCCCCCCCCAACGCAGAGTGTAGGCATTCCACAGCTGCATAGCTGCACACATCCACACACAAACAAGGTGCTTCATGAATGGCTTTCCACGGTGACCCACATAAACAGCATTAGTTCAGGGGTATTTTGCTTAATGCAGTACCCGATGCGTGTACTCTTCCTGCACTGTTGGGTGCGATTGGGTTTGATATCCAATGTTCTCTTCCAGCACAAAAAATTCACCAGTCATGGTGACTGGGATCAGTCATTGTTGTATAATGTGTGTAGCCCATTATACAACCAAAAAAATTGTGCAATGTATGCTTTGTGTTTTTTTTTTTTTTTTGAATTTTTTAGCAAGTGTGCTCACATTAGCTTGAGCGTAATGACAAATTACGTCACCCATCGTGCCACAATTTCTCCATTATTTGGTTTCGTGCCTTGAACCCTGTGCTACCTCAAATTTCTCACCTCATTCAGGTTAATGAGGTACTTGGTATCAATTTCATGGAAATGTGGCCATTTGGAAGCAGGCTATGAGTCTTTCTTTCATATCGCTCTTACAATGTATGCACTTCTAATTGAGTTTCTCCTGACAGCATGAGCTCACAGTTTCTTGGACTTTTAGGAATTAATAATACTTATAATTATGCTGTTTTTTCCCCAAGAGTGATTGTATCATTTCGGACATGTTATTAAAAAAAAAAAAAAAAAAAAAACATTTTATTGTGGCTGCATGCTGGTTATTCAGAATTGGTCAAATACAAACATTCTGATTTCTGTGGTTGGAAGTGTCCTAATTTAGTTTACATCTCCTAAATGATCATGGTTAATAGTGTTGATTTATGTAGCAGGTGCTTTTATGGAGGGTGACGCATTGCTCTGTGCTAAAACCTTCATGATGTAACTGCGGAACAATAAGGAGATAAAACGCCGTTAAGTAATGGCAATTGTTAATGTAAAATATTGGGGCAGTAAAAGTGGGCAGACTGTCCATGTAAGGGAAGGAGACCCGGTGCAGTGAAAATAAATTATTTGGGACTTGCAAGTGGTTGGTAACATTAAAGTCAACCTTTCTTTATGGCGGCATTTAAATCGCAGGTACTTAACGTTACCTTTCCCTTCCTTTTCCTTCAAACGCTTGCCCTCCGGCGCTTCCTTCTGTCGTTTTTGTTAGCACAGAAGTGCTGCGTTGCTTCAGAAAACATAAAGATGTTGAAGCTGACCCCCCACCTATTCACTTCAGCAGGATGTATTGAGACGGTCTTTGAATCGCCTGAGTGGAGGATTGTTTGATGCCTTTGACCTGGGGTCACGCAGCCCCCTGTGGAATGAACGTGTCACAAAATCCCCTCTCACATGCTCTTCCTTTAGGGGTGTTGGGACAGTGATGTAAAAAGCGAGGTCACGCGCAGCAGAGCAGTCTGATGGAAGTGGGGTTGCCAGATTCCAGGCGTTTGGCTTTGAGCGCAAGACATGCATGGAAGATCCCCCCTCCACTTGCTGCGTACTCACCTAGACTACCCTCACTGTGCTGTAGAGTAGAGGAGAATGTGAGTGGCAGGCAGTGTGTGTGTGTCTAAGTGAGTGAGTTTGACGCACAAGCACAGCCTCTAACACACTCAGAGGTTGTAGGTGTGAATGTGTGAGTGTGTTAGAGGTTGTGCATGTGAATCAGAGGTCATGTGTGTGCGAGTGAGTTTGAGGTTGCTTGTTTTTGACTCAGAATGGTTGTGTGTAAATGAGCAGGTGTGAGGGTGTCAGGTTGTGTACGTGTGATTGGGGTGTGGTCTGTACTCTTGAGTGAGTGAGTGTGTGTGAGAGGGAGGAAGTGTACGAGTGAAGTGTGCAAGTGAAAGTTTTTGTCTGAGGTAATGACTGAGAGAGTGTGAGTCAAGGATAAGGGGAGGGTGTCAGAGTCAAGGTGACAAGGAGTGAATGGTTATGTGTGAACGAATGAGAGTGTAAATGAGTGGCCAAGAGAGAGGATGACTATGTGTGTAACACTGAAACAGTTACAGTGTGTGTGTGGTTGTGAGAGAAAGGTGTGTATATTTGATATTATAGTGTGATGCATGATTATCTGGTTTTGTGCTTGTATGTGGGAGAGTGTACAGTTGAGCATTTTATTTTTGTTTGTTTGTCTGTGTGTGTGCGTGCGTGCGTGTATGCATGTATGTGTATGGATGCATGTGCGCATGAGTGTGTGTGTGTGTGTGTGTGTGTGTGTGTGTGTGTAAAACTGAAATGTAGAGAGTGAAGCCGCTGCAGCCGTTGCTGAGTTGTTGCTAGCCTGTCCCTTCCCCAGGGGCTGGCCAGCTGTAGCGTTTCTTGCTTTGCTGCACACCCCCGATCCTGGGTGGAGTGGGAAAGGGGGAGGTGGAGGGGAGGGGGGAGGGGAAGCCTGTCACAAGAGCCATTGTCGTAATTGCAAGTTAATCCCTTGGTTGTTGTTTTTTTTTTTTTTGTCCTTTGCAGCTTGGCAACGGCGGTAAGAAAAGAACGTTGTTTTGGAATTATTGTTCATATCTGCGGGCTCTATCATATCAATGACATGCAGTGGAGGGGGCGTAAATGAGAGGAACGCTCCCGCAACGGTTTTGACAAGCGAGGTTGTCAGACTGAAGTGACGTCGGGGGTAAAAGTTGATTTAGTAAGAACAGATTCACGTTACACAGCAAATAGTCGCCGCAGGTTGCTCTGATATTGCCTTCCCAATGAGCTGTCTAATTACGTGAAGGTCTATTTACGGCAAAAATGATTGAATCTTGACAAAATGAAGCTTGACAAAATGGTTAATTTGAAATGTACTTGAGTGGAAGGAGAATAACTGTTGTATAATGGGTGCTAATCTCTACTTTGTTGATGCATTGTTCATGACTGCAGTGATTTGTGTTGTCCCCCCCTCCCCTCTTTTTGTTGAGGTTGTTCGTGTTCCCCTTGCTCATTGATAGATTGCACATGTGCTAAATCTCAAAGGCTGTATACTCTCAGTCAATACCTCTTGCCGGTGCGGATTATACAGCGATGGACATCTCTGATTGAGTGGAAGAAACGGTTACGGACAAGGCCGTAAGCAGACTCCCAAGGGCGGGGGCCGAATCGTTAAAAATTAAGGGCATCGTCCCCGTCTGAGTGCGAGTAGCGATGAACCTTATGAGAGCGTGTGGCCCCAGCTCTGCAGTCTACGGCCCACAGACAGGAACAGCAGCATTTATTAACAGCTGCACAGTGTGAAACAGAGTTTAGTTTTTAGAAAAAAATAATCTGTAGTGATATTTTGATATTTTAACCTATTGCCATTGTTGTGAAGAAGTGCACATGTACACTGGCAATGTATAACTTAACGCACTGAAAATGCAAAGGTGACACTATATATATATACACACAGAAACATGCAGCACACAATATTGGTTGATTTGTATTTGGTATTAGGGGGAACCTAGTCAAAAGGTGCAAAAGGGGCTAAAGTTTTGGGGCAAACGGTTCCTTAGTTATGAGGAGAGCATTCAGATGGAGATGCATGTTGGCTGGGTTACTACTGGCCTGCAGGAGCAGAAAGGTCCCGTGGATGGGGAGAAGAGACTGGAAGCAGCAGATGATCATGCGGTCAGGGAACCCGAATTTCGCCCCTCGAGACGGCTTCCTAGAGAGTAAATGGGGGGGGGGAGCTGGGTAGCAATCTCCAGCACTCAGTCCCCCCCCCCATTCTGTCGACTGGCCTCTGATCCCTCCAGTCTGGCTGGTACGATTTTCGCCATGTTCAGGGGCCTGTCGATGCGAGCCAAACAAGTATGCGGCCATCACCGTTTTCTCCGTCAGAGCCTGTCTACCGATCGCTCTCCTGTGTAAGACATGGGATTTCATTTCTTCCACACAAACAGACAATTTTCAATCGGCTGGAAAATAAAGCAAAAATCGGCATCTTCCATGGTCGTCATGTTCTTCACCCCCACCAAATATTGCCTTTTGAGTTGTTCCCCTTTTTTGTGAGTGATAGCAGCTCAGTGTATTTTTTTTTCATCTTTACATGGTGAATCCAGGATCTGTCAGCTGCCTTACTGGGCAGTTTGCAGTTTGCTGACCCTAGCCTGTAGTAGTTCTGCAGTTCTGGTATGGGAACACTGGTCAACTTATTGCCAGAAGTTAACTGCAGTTTTGGGGGGGTGGGGGTGGGGCACTGTCTCTTAGCTATGAGGTGGCCAGTCCTAAGGGACTTGTAATTTACATCAGCACAGGGATAGACTCAACCACTGTGCTTCAGTGCCTGAGGCCTGGTTACCACACACACACACACACACACACACACACTCACACACACACACTCACACACTCCGGCTGGATTTCAGTGTTACGTGGCGTCTCTGGTAGAAGCGGACGGGGGTGGGTGGACGTGGCGGTTAGCCGCGGAGTGAATGTTGCCGGGATTGACAGGCGATCCGGCCTGGGGAAAACAAAATGGAGCAGTAGCCCAATTAAAGCCGGGGGGCCAGCTGTCACAGAGCAGCCAGTGATACGGGCCGGCCCCCTTCCCAACCGGCACAGCTGAACGGGGCGTCTTCGTCTGGGACCATTTTTGGATCACAAAGCCGCCACTCAGGTGCGCTGGGTTTCGGCTGCGAAAGGGGCGGGCTCCACACGTGACCTTATCTCAAGCAATTGCCCCACCCGCAGTGTCTCCTCACTGTATTTACATCACAGCCCAGCTGCACTTCAGTCTGTGAGCACATCATGTTTGAAAGATACCAGTGGACTTCGTGCTGGTTGTGGATGGAAGCGGTCGAATCCAGTAAGCCCAGATCAAACTAGCTCCCTTCCTCCAAACTCGTTTAGCCTCCAGGTGTAGCAGCAACTGGAACTAGGCCCTTAGGGCCTGCAGTTGATTCACGCCACTGATCTCGATGGGAGAAGCGACAGAGCGCAGTCACAACTCGCTGCCCTGTCTCGCTCTCATGCACAGCAGACTGCGGTGAAGTGCCGGGAGGGAGCGAAGGGAAGGAGGGAGGGAGGGAGGGAGTGAGGAAGAGAGAAACAGCAGTGTAGGGTAGCACATATACCATCTTTACCTGCCCGTGCTCCGAGAGTCCTTGTTGACATCGCAAGCCTGCGTTCGGATGTGGTCCCGGGGAGCAGCGATTGCATTTTGAATGTTACCGAGGGATGTCAGACCCCACGCTTTGCCTGGCAGTGGTGTGGCAGAGTGGCGTCACGCTGGAGGAGCCGGACCTGCAAACTTGAAGACGGATGGTTGAGTTCCTGCACAGGGTGCTGCTGCTGCTGCTTCGCCCTTGAGCCAAGTGCTAAACCTGCATCAGCTCAATAACCACACTGTATAAATAGATAACGTCAAATGTGTGTTTGCTGTATTGTTTCCCTGCGCGAGAGTATCTGACAGGAACCACTAAAAAAATAATAATAATAATAATTCCCATAATTTAATTTAAATGACAAAAGCTTATAACAACCCCCAGCTTCATTATGTGACACCAGAAATGTCATGTAATGAAACTCAATTTGCTCTGAAACTTTCCCCAGGGAAATGAAATTCATCTTTTTGTCAGTGTGTCCGTGTTTTAAAAAAGGAAACATAGGACACAAGAGGCACATATGTTCAACACTGAGTTGCAGGTATGTGTTTTATCCTGCGTTTTATGTAGAACTTAAACCCCCCCATGCTCCGTTTTTTCCACCCTCAGCCTTTGATCATTTTTATTTATTTTTTTTTTAAAGGAGCTGTAGAGTGACAGTGAATGCTTTCAGTAAACCGTGTAGCACAAGGTACCTGGGAAGCCGACATCGGGGTTTTTGTGACACAACTCAAAGTCAGTAACCGACTGCATGCGGGCGAAGGGTCTGACGCGCTGTGGCCACGTGATTCTGTGCATTGTGCGCCGCCCCCAGACAGTGAACAGCGAAAACGGGAGAGGGAAGGGGGAATCCTTCAGGCTGGGATCGTGGAGTCGAGTTTCGCTTCAGTCCTTCAGCTTCCATCTGGCTGGCTGTACGTCTCTCAGCCATAAACCTTTGCAGAGAGCCGCATGGAGCTTCTGTCAGTCCTTCAGATCTTTTCTTACTACTTTTTTTTCTTCGTAATACGATTTGGCATTGTAGTGTACAGGCAAATGAAAACAAAGCTTCCCCCCCTTCCTCTGTCTTCATACCAGATGAACCATAGATCCCCTCTACCGCATTTTTATGTAAAGTGAACATGACGTGTACGCTCAAGGAGATAGCGAAGGGGGGGGGGCAGAAATCCCAAAAAAACAAACATCTCATGATTTATTTTTCTGAGAAATGGAACACCGCCTTTGATTTTGTTTGCTTTTTCGTCTGCATATTTCAAGCTGAATGATGTGAAGTGTACTTTATGTTCAGCACTGATTACCGATGTTACGGAGACTCACTTCAACATGCTGTTGAGGTGCACTCTGGGTACGTGGAAGTGGAATGGCACACCGAGGAAGGTTTGATCAATTCGGCTGTCTGCAGAATTGAACTTGAAATTCAAGACTTGACGCGAACTCACATATAATAGTGTTTTTTTTTTTTTTTTTTTAATTCATCCTTAAACAGCCACGTGAGAAAATAATTATTTCAGAAATTTCAAGGCCTGATGTAGGGGAAAGAAAAGGGGGGGGGGGTATCGAGTCACTTTAAAAATGTATACTGCTTCCAGCGTAATAGTCTAGGTAATTTGTTAAGTGCTTATAACTCCCTTGCTCAAGTTTCCAAGATTTTGCCTGAAGCAACCACTTAATTAGCATAATATTAATTTTTCAGAAGGGCTTTGAGGAGCGCATCTCAGTTTTGCCATTTTTTTTCCTCCCCCTGCCCGTTATTATATAAAAATATATTTTTTTACGATTCGCAGGCTGTTTATTGGAAGGCGGGGAGGTTGGGCGGTGTGTGCGCGGCTCTCGCATTCAGACCCTGTATCAGGGCCAGGTGTCTCCGAAGCCCCGTACGCTCAAAGCTGCCGCTATCAATCTTCTGTAACTGCAAAGGGCTCGAGCGCCAAGCCCGTCCGATCACGCGGGTTAAAGGAAGACTCGGGCGATGCCTCACCTTGTCAAGCAGGAGAACGTTCCTGCATTTATATTATCTTTAAAACTCCGCGCTCCGCCATTGCGGTTACAGTTCAGTAAATCTTTATGCCGCTCCATATTCTGTTGGTCATTTTCCCCCACAATCTGTTCCCCGTGCTTGTGCTTCAGCTGTTGATCAGAGGGTAAAACTGCTGATGTGAGTGCAGACATTAAAACGGGTCGCGAAGCCTCCGTTTACAGTTTCAGCCACAGTTCACTGTACACCTCACCAATTGACCCTCTACCTCAGACTGGGGAAAGTCAAGTCACTACTCTCTCAAAGATCTCTCTCTTTCCTCCATGTGCGCTGTACCAACCACATATTTCACACCTATGCAGGTGGAGGAGAAACAAAAGATCAATATGTGATCAGTTCACGAACCTGTTGTGCCTAGCTAGTCCAGAGGGGGCACTAGAGAGTTATGAGCCTGATAATTTTAATTAGCATAGCCCCTGTTTTTCTTCAGTGAGGCTGAAATGGCTGTTGCTTTGCCTTGTGTCGGCGCCTGACCAGGAGGGGGTGGTCACTGGTGAGGAATGAAACGCAGATATCTTATTGGCTTAATCCCTCCCCGTGTGATGTCATAGCTGATTATGACTGGGGCCGAGATGTGGTGGACACAGCAGACTTATGGGAACACATCTGGCGTTTCTGAGTGACCTCGTTAAGGATGTGTGAAGGGCACCATCTCATGATTGAATTTGATGGCTGACTGTTTTTTTTTTTTTTTTTTTTTTTTTGCGGGGTTTAAGCCTCATTTCTCAGGGGCAAGTCCGACAAGTTATATTTGGGGGCATTATTAGAAAAATTGGGATCATTAACACAAAAATAATGGTGAGTGATGTGGTATGAAAGACAGTGCCCTCGGGAAGCTGGAAATTCTTCGAAAAGGCCTTCTGTTATTTGGGGGTGCGTGGTGTCATGGACATTGCTGTCTGCCGCTGTGCGTCCTCGACGCACCTTGCCCATGGCCGTTGTTGGCCGGCTATTGTGCAAGTGTCCAGTGTAATCTGGAGCTGGGCTGCTTTGGCCCTGTCACTCTGCATTTGCTCTAAGTATCTTTACCTCACTCATCTTCTCAGCCTAATTGTATTGAAGTTATCAATTAGGGATCTATTTATGTACACTAGAGCTGAGATTGGACCAGTTCTTAAAAAGGCCAGGATATCATTCCCTTCTTATCAATGTCCCTCAAAGACCATCTCAGCCTTTTTATTTTGGAGTTCAGGCTTTCAGTCTGCTCTCGCTTTCTCTCTCTCTCTCTCTCTCGATCTCATTCTGGAGTAGCATTGCAGTATAATAGTGGGGAAGTGGACTTAACTCAGAGCATGGCACTGCCATACCCCTGAAGGTAATTGCTTCAGTATAAATCTGGGCTACACAATAGCTGTGTAACATACAAATAATGGCAAGGAAAGTTTACTCTCCCTGTAAACCATGATTTTGTCTATCCAGTTGAGCTCGAGGACAGATCCTGAGTCAACACAACAAACATTACCCTGACCTGCAGTGTAAAAATTAAAAAAAAATAAAAAAATGACTGCAACTGCGAGTTCCGTTTCAGCTCCACCCTGTAGGTCGCTGTCAGATCCATTAAAGCCATGGCAGATTTGGCTGAACTGAAACCTGTGACCTCATAGTTTAAAGCTGGCGAATGATGTCAAGAGCTGGGGCTGGTCTTGAATGCATGACTGAAAAACTAATAAAAATATACACATTTTTAGCTTGAATAAAGCTACCAGGAAAGAATCTTACACAAAAGTTAACATTCTGCACAGGATTTCTCCGGTCTTGTGTGCCATAGGGATTGTGATCCCCAGTGGTCTCTGTCATTTTAGCTGTGCCACGGCCCCCATCTTGGGAGGCCTGCAGTGTGACAGGTTTATACGGCCGCAGAATTACGGAGGTAGTTTTGGGCAGGCACCTTGCCGGAGGGCGCGATGGCAATGTCCTGTCCCGCAACCTGAGACCGGCTCCCTCGCCGCCTGTCCAGACCGCCGCCCCGCCTCGTCCTGTGACTGGTGGCGCGGCAGGCGGGAATGTAACTAATGGACTAATCAGCGCGGCTCGGCCCCGTGCCGCCAGGACTGTCAATCAAAGTTAGCTGCCCGTCAGCTGCATTCTGCGCTTATTGACAAGGCTGGTGAATATGATGTGAGCGTGTGGCAACATTAATATGCCCCCCCCCCCCCATATAGAAGACCAGTGTGGAGATGGGGGGAGGGGTGGGGTCATGTTGAATGGGTGGCGGCTAACTTCATGGTAGTCTGGTGTGGGTTTTTGGGGGTGGGGGGTGGGTGAATGGGGGTTGGTGGACTGTGGCAGCAGCAGCGAAAGCTCTGTATTCATTCCAGCCCTGTGAGTGACTGACACATGCCTCATGTTTAACTGAAAGTAAAATGCGGGTTTGTTTGGCAGCATATGCTGTCAGGAATTATTAGCATTGCGGCCGTTACCGGGGCCGCGGTGGTGGCGGCGACAGTACAGGGCGGGCACCCCGTAATCAGCGGCGGTTATGTGATTCGAGACGATGTAGGGGAGAGGGGGCGGGGACATCGCTGGGTCGCATTGTCTCACTTTAATCAGCCTGCTTTGAAAATCAACATGGGGAAGCAGAGAGGGCTCTCTGATTGGGGCGGGACAGTGGGACGGTGTTGGGGGGGGTGAGGGGGGGGGGTAGTTGATGGTGGGGTGTTTGTGAGTTAAGAGAGGTGAAAAAAATAAGAAGCTAGGTGAAAAAGGCGGCTTGTTGTAACATGAGTGTCTCTTGTGGTTCTGTTTGTTTCTCCATTTTGGGGGAAGGACCCACGTCACTCAGGCCTAATCAACATGGGAAAGTCTGAATCATGGCCAATCAAGGAGCATAAATGAGTACATGTTAAGGCGCTATGTTTAGCCGTGCACAAGTGGGTCGGACAGGTGCGGCGTCTTGCCCCTGCCCCCCATCTCTGCTCTCCGCCTGACCCCTGTTTTTTTTTTTTCCCGGTTGCGTGTTTTGCTGAACTTCCCCTGCTGTTGGGTCGGATCCAGCTCGATCCCTTTATCTCTCCCCTCCCACCCCCCACCACTTGAAGTTGTCCAGGACTCATGTGAGGATTTCAGGTTTCAGGGCATTTCGCCGTGGTTCATCTAATGAAAGATCTTAATGAGATTCGTTTTAAGCCCAAAGGAGAGAAGACACAATAATAAATTGTCACTTATAGCTCATTATATGTCTACAGGATAAAGATGGTGGTAAGATTTTGAGCATGGGGGTTTTTTTTTTGGGGGGGAGGGGGGGGGGGCGTTTTCATACGCATCTGACTTCAATTCCACGTTTATTTTCCCTGCCTTCTTGCAACAGCACAGTAATCCAGCTGTTTTGGAGCAGGAGTGGTTAATGTCTGTTCTGGGAAGCAGGATTTGACCCCGCATCGTCATTTCTCCCTTGTACTCTATAGATCAATGTGCTGTGACATCTAAACACAGTTACTTTGATAAAACAAAATATAAAAAGCCCCAGCCGAGTTCGGAAGACGGCAGAAAAATCTGGAGGGGCCTCATGCTTTGTGAAGAACCAGGGCTTTCTGTCCCTGGGGGAGAAAGAAAGGCCATCTTTTACTCTCCCCCCCCCCCTCCCCTTCCACAGAATGGCCTGGTCTCCCTTTCATTCCTGTTTACATTTTATCTGCACCTTGCAGCCAAAGTGCGGATAACTCAACCCATTTCAGCTGTGTATAATAGTATCTTTCACCAGTGAGCCGCCCGATGGCAGATATTCTTACTGTGGGGGGAGGGGAGGGGGGGGGCTTACCAAGGCAAATATCTGAGCAAGATATTTTGATATTGTGTGTGTGTGTGTATGGTCTCATGCCTTTGTGCATATTTATTTTTATGTGTATGTGTGTTTTTTGTGTACATGTGCATGCATTGTTGTGTGTGTGGTTCTGTGTATGTGGCGGAGATGCCACTGATTTCGTTTTTTGCTCATCAGACAATATAGTAAATTATTCTCAACGTAATTTTCTAAATGCAAATGCAACTTTCATATATGAGGTAGAAATTAAATTAAGCTCTTTTGAAGATATGTCTCATGTCATTGTGGCCGTGCTGGAGTCAAAGCCCCCCCCGTAACCCAGACACCCCTGCACATCGCTATTCAAATTTGCACAGAAAAACCAGAGGCTGGAATATTAACTGTGGGTGCAGAACCTGCAAATCCCTGAGCAAGTCCAAGAGCGGTTCTCTCCTGTCCAAGCATGTTATGACAAGACGTGGCAACTCCAGCCATTACCGCGCTTCTCAATCACAGTGCTGCCTGGCTCGCTGCATTGTGAGAGCCACGCACTTCACACTGCCACTTGTGTGGGTTTCATACCACAAGACCAACTGCTGCGCATTCTTATGGGAACTTTTTGTATGGGTGGGAAAAAAATAGAAAAAAAAGAAACGTTTGAAAAAAGGTATGAAGTGAAAGGTTCATTGAGTTCAGAAAGAGTTTAGAGAGCAGGGAAAGAATTTAAAAAGAAGAATAACTTTGGATAAGTGGAAGGACATGAAGGAGTTAACATATAGGTTCAAGGTCAGGTCAAGGTCATTGGATAGCACTTTCATAGGTGTCTGTGGGGGTCAAATGGCTCCTGATGGTGGCCTCTTTTTGCCAAAGGTTGCTGTCGCTTAGGGCGTGGGCAGTCTAATTCCAAGGTAGCCGTCTCATTGGCCGGCTCTGCCCTGTGCACTTGCATTCTGGGTCCATGGAGGAGATGCCATAGGCTGGAGCGATTTCCCCAGAGAAGGGGAGGAAGGGGGGGGGATTATGAGGGGATGTAGGGGCTATGGGGGCCTGTTGTCTGTTGTCACTGTGGAGAAAAATGGAGAGAGTAATTGCGTTGTTCCAGGGCCTGAGAAATCCCATCTGCCCTGGGCAGCCCTGTCAGAAAGTATAAAGACGGCGCTAAAAACTTAACTTGCCGCAGACAAGCCACGGAGCAGGGGCGCAGAAAATGACTTACAATGGCTCGGGAAAAGACGGCCAGATTATCTATCAAGGGAAGCAGATGAAACAGCTGTAAAAGATGTAGGAGGGCCAGCAGAGATGAACACTGGCTCGTGTTTCCATTACAAAGATCGGCCGTGATAAATGTGAGTGATGTTGATATATACTCACACCGCCTTTTATCATCAATCGCCACCCCCACCCCACCACACCCCACCGCCCCCGCTGAGCGTCCGCCCGTGCCGACGGGCCGGATAACCTCGGACGGTTCTGGCTCAGGACATGGCCGCTCCCGGGCACTGACCCTTTGACACCTGCCTGCCATACAAATGCTTGGTTGGCCGATGCAAATGCCCTGGAGACGCACTGAGCGTGCTCCAACCACCCCCCCTTTGGGCTTCCTTCCTCCTGTGGCCAGTGAAAGTGCGTGTGCTAGTGTGTGTGTGTGTGTACGCGTGTCTACATACTGTCAGTGCTGTTAAAATAAATAAATAAATACATCCACCATCTCCAAGAAGAAAGACACATTTTCTGGAAATGAGGAAAAAATGTTTTATAATGAAATGGAAGGTTAACTGGCCAGTTGTAGTCACACAGTATTTGGTACCGTGCTTTTGCTTTATTCACAGTACAGCACTGATGATACTGCCCTTCTGCTCTTATATCAGACTTAAAAGTTAAAAAAATAAATAAATAAAACCCTCTGTGATGGTGTGGTTTGGTGTGTGCAGGCATAATGCAGAGGGCTGTCCTCCACTCTGCCATGGCGTCATCACCGGGTCTAGACAGATGTTTACCGGGTAGACCTGTTTCCTCTTCGCTGACATTGCCGTAATTTGTATGTAACAAGTGTCTCAAATCGTGATTGTGTTTGGGGGGGAAACTTTCCATTACTCTGGAGTTGGGCATTAATTTTATATTTCTCCAGTGGAAAACAGCGTGTGTGTGAATACGCCGGCCCTGCTCGGCTACCGATGCACTTAGCTGTGTAGTGTTGCCCTTTCTGATTGGGTGCCTATTAATGCTTAATATTTATTCTGCTTTGGAATTAATTGAGGCTTAGTGCACTCTGATTCCTGCCTCCCGGGCAAGTTAATTGTGTTTTGAAAAATTAATGTCCCTTTTTTTTGACCATCTAAAGTGTTGATGTTTTCCAAGTGAAATACCTGAATGTGTTGTAGAACAGAACAAATTAACATTGCGGAGACTTCTAAACAGGTTGACTGCCATAGTTGTCACATCGGCTTTCATGTTGCCTTCTGTTAAAACGCGTCTTGAAACTATTTCAGTTTGTCAGGGGAGGAGAACGAGAGTTTCAGATTTAGCTTGTTTCACATTATTCAGTTTGGTGTTTTGACTCTTGCCAGTAATAGGTGCTCTGGACTGAAGCCCTAAAAAAGGTCAAAGTTTCTTGTTCCCTGTCTTTTGTTTAAAATGTGTGTTTTTACTCAGAGTAAAATCAGCAGGCAGAGGCTTTGAGGTTTAGTCTAAAACTAGTCTAGAAATTGGTTCATTCAATCTCAGACATGGTGTCTGGAAAACATGCATTGATGACGTGACATAGGTTGCCTGCAAGATTTTTGGTTCCTTCAGGTTTCTGAGAGTGGATTTTTCTGGGCTATTGTTTTCCAATGTCTGCATTTATCAAAGAGATTTTTCTAGCTCTTGTTTTCAAATTGAGAGTCCCTCCTACTCGAGATCATGATTAGTCAGAGATATTAACTGATCATTGATTTATTAGCAACGAGCATTTGTGCTTTGTGTCGCTATTCCACATCAGGGACAGTAGTTTGCTGGACTCACAGCTTTGAGTCTGATGAGAGAGTCTAGTCTCAGACCAAACTCCTGGCTGCCTTCCCAAAAGGCGTGAGTAGGACTGAATGTGGAAATGCCCAGGACTTTCATCTGCTTTGAGTGCGCTTCCTGCTGTTGATCTCACGTTTGGTCTCGGAACAATCAGGTTGCGAAGCGTTTGAACCCAGCTGTGTTGTTCTGCTTTGCTGATTTCTTCCTCTCTCTCCTTTTTCTTCCAGATGGTCACAAGAACAAAGAAAATATTTGTAGGCGGATTATCAGCTAACACAGTAGTGGAAGATGTGAAGCAGTATTTTGAACAATTTGGAAAGGTAAGATCACTTTGGGTTTTTTTTTTTCCTTCTGTCTTTGTTGCTAAGCTCGGAGAGAGATCTGAGAGAGATGGGAATGCACGCACCTTAGACCCGGGCCTGAGAAAGGAATGCCTCCTTTTCTTGTTGTTCTTTCTTGGTATAATTTAATGATCCTCCACTGAGTTGTGGAATAGGTGATGCTGCAGACCTCAGACACAGACGTGACCGTACTGACGATCACCATGGCTATCCCAGTGCAGGTGACACAACGCTGCCACATGTGTCCTTGAAAATTTGGAGACATTTTTTTTTTTCCCCTTAATTTAGTTTTTTCCTCAACCCAACTTCAACCTCCCTGCCAAAACTCCCAGGTGGGAAGCTTTGAGCATGTGTCTCCTGTGATTCACGTGCCGACAGGCCCTCGTGTCTTTCACACTGCAGATGCACCACCTCTCACACACCACCTATGGAAGAGCGGAAGTGTCATAGGATTTTGAGACCAGCATATTCTCGGTTAGCGCATTGACAGGCCCCCGGCCTGAAGAGGGGTGGCTGTTGGAGAGAGTCACGTGACCAGCGGAACTGGTCGGCGAGGGTTGGCCAGTCATTGCCTTGCTAATGCGGACCTCCGGCCATAGCTGGCAATGGCGGAGCTGGGGCCCAAACGCCGAATCGCGGAGTTCATGCTTAGCTGTTCAGAACAAGTGTCTTCACTGCGTTCGCCATCCAGAGCCTCCCTTATGGTGGAATGTGATCCACGAACATTCTAATGCATGAGCTGTTGCAAAGCAACAATAGCAGTTTAAAAAAGAAAGGGAAAAAAAATTAAAATATTCACCGAGAATATGAAATGTGATCAGCTTGCATGATGCACAAGAAACTGGCTCCAAAAGCACTGGCTTTGAGGTTGTGATACTGAGGTAAATGCTCATGAAAAATGGCAAAAAAAGTAGCTGAATCCACTTCTGAACAGCAAGTAAATATTCAAAAAGCTCTCCAGTAATCACCATGACTTGGAATAGACTCAACACGTTTTGACTTGATTGAATGACTTGATTGACTTGATTATACAAAGTTTTTTATATCCCCCCTTCCCTTACACACATTTTTTTTTTTTTTTTCGTAAATGTTCTCCTTCCCTGTTTGCCCCCCTAAAGGAATTCTCAAACACTTCTGAGGAGACAAACAAATCAGTGTGATTGAATGCGCTTTCTGGGGCGGCGTACGGAATCAGAGAAGGCGAGTAGGGTGAAGAGCAGGAAGCTGCGTCTGTCTGCCGGCGTTTGCAACCAGCCCCCCTCCAACCCCACCATCAACCACCCCCTCCCCTAACCCTCTGTCAGAGCGCGTCCGGGCATTCATTAAACAGCCCTGGCCGGCCAATACAACCTGCCACACTCGCGCCGCACGCTTGTTACCGTGAAGAGTCAATCTGGGGAAAAGAGGAAAGAGAAAAAGCAATTCATTTAGTTTTTCTTCTTTCTCTCCCTCTCTCACAAGATTTAAAACAGAATGCTCCAACAACAGCTGCATTATCTGTTCATGGGTGGGGGGGCGGGGGTGGGTGGGCATGATGAAGCTGGAAGGGAGCGGGGGGTGGGGTGTGGGGGTAGAGAGAGTGTCAGGAGAGCATCCATCATTTGCCTTCCATTCACAGGTTTGGAGCGTTTGAGTAAGTCAAGCTAATTCACTGCTGCTGCCTACTGCTGTGGTGTGGAGCTGATTTCCTGTAACGGGGAAGGGGGGGCAGTGTGTGCAGTGGGGTAGGAGATAAAGGGGGTTAGGGGGTGTTTTGGGGCAGACCCCTGGGTGCTCCCGGCTGCTGCAGCAAGGCCAATTAGCAGGGTGTTTGCTGCAGAGGTGGGGCGGTTGCTCTGGGGTTCACAGGAGGAAGCAGGTGGCGGGGTCATGGGGCCGCCGGATCTGTCTTTACCCGCGAAGCCACGCAGTCTCGCAGCTCATGTAGAGTATGCCGAGGAGGCTGGAGGACCGAGATCCCAGCGCCCTCTGACAAGATTGGGACAGGGGTGGGGGTGGGGGTGGTTTGGCATAAGGACATCACATCGTCCTCTGCTTCCTCCTCCATGTGTCTTCCTCGCTAAAGTGCGCAGATAGCAGAATCAACGGCAGCTCCCACAGCCCTTCTTTCCCACAAGCCAGAGTGATTGACATGTACGGCCACACATGTAGCCACCATTTTGATGCTGTTGTGACTTACAGTATGTGTCTATCAATTAATGTGGAGGGGATCCCCCCTCCCAGCCACCCCTTCCCCCCTTCTCTCAGTTTTGCTGTTTTCTCGAACAGAAGAGCTGGTTTCTGCTTTCTTGTTTCAGATTTGGTTTGCATGTATAGCCCCCGCTTATTCTTGGTTTCTGTCTTCTGCTGTATCTTTGTGTTCATTAGTCAGATGTTAATCCAGAATTTATTGTGTAACTTGCAGATGTGTTTCTAGACTGCACGAGTTCTGTCACACCGTTGCAGTGTAGGTGCATCACTGTCCTTCACAACGAAACCAAAACATAATTTCTGTATTTGAACGTTTTTTTTTTTTTTTTTTTGGTATATATCTGCACTACAGTACATCACTGAAGATTTTGCACTGATTATAGATACAGAATATACATGCTCTGACGTCTGTAGCCAGTGTTCGGCCTAGCGTCCGAAAATAAATGAACCAAGCCCAAAACGGGTACCCTCTTCATCTATAACTAAATACGGAGAACGTCCTAATTAGCCGGGCTTATGCTTAGTCATTGGTTTAAATGTAATCGGCTTGGAAGTGCGTCTCAAAACAAAGTGGTCTTATTTGACTAAGCTGAAACAACTCCTGCTCGCTTTGCACTCTACTACCCCCGCCCCTTCCCAAAGCACCCTCCTCCGCACTCACAGCCTCTCTTTCGGAGGGCGCCCCGGCCTTTTCTCAACTGCTGTGGCCAGGGTTTGGTTTCATTAGGCCCCGCTACAATCGGCTCTTTATACCTCTGTAGCCCCGGTTCCCATGTCTCTCTGGGTGGAAGCCAGCTACTGTTGTTTCGGGAGGGCTTTTAACCTCTTCAGGGGGCTCTCAGATCTGCCTTCCTACGCCATGTCTCAGATTTATCTGTATGTTCTGTTGCTTGCAGAACCATACAAAAGTGATTTTTTTTTTTTTGTTTCGAATTTGACTGAAGCTGAACGGCTCCTCTGGAGGGGCTTGTGGTTCCACCTTCCAGCAGAGGGGGCTAATGGTGTCTGTTAGCAGATTGGCGGAGTTTACCGCACTGCACCAGGGGTGGATGGGTCAGCCTGCCTTACTGCCCACTGGAGTGGGAATGAGGGGAGGATGCAGGGGGGGAGCGACATGGTGTACTTTCTTACTTCAAAATTATGGACCACTGAGCACAAAGGCCAGACAGTGCATCTTCACAAGGGGGTGGAGGGGCATTAAACAAAAAAAAAAATCATACCACTTCATTAGTACTCCTTGGCACCCAGACATACACTAAGACCCTGGAAAGAGAGGAGAGGGGGAAAAAAAGAGAACGAAAAAATTGGATGACTACCTTGGTTGAGAAGGAGAGCGATTTTGCCATGGTAAACAGATAAATGAATATAATGCTTGGCATTTTTTTTGCCCGTTTATATGCATTGAGAATTTGTGAAGGGCAGAAAGTGAACAGCGTTTGCATGCCTTTCTGTAATGACTGCATTCAGGACTCGAAATTAGTTAATTTAGCATACCTGCCGGACCACTAACGTTTAATAACAACATTCTATTATTTCAGGCGTAGCAAATAAAAACAGTGACGAGGTCCATTAGTTCCTTGCACCAGACTTCCTGCACCACTGAACACAAACAGCCAGATTTGAATACCTCATTTGAACTGGTAAATATTACAAACACCGCACAAGCCTTTTGGTAAATTTGTTTAATAATATTTCCATTTTTCTTCAGATTTACAAATTTATTTTCAGCTTTGACGCGGACCAGTGGCATTGTGTGTGGATCCATTGGAAATTGATCTAATCAAATGGCTCATTCAACAACCATTAAACAAATGACAAAAGGGTTAAGTTGTGAAGAGTGATGAAGCACTCTATTTGAGCGCATCCATTTAACATGGAACCCAGCGACCGCTGTTCATAATTCTCTTACTTCAGACTAAAAGCTGAGGTCGATTGCCTGATTCTGATTCACATCACGTTTTGTTTATGTCGAATTAAATTAAACACTCCTTAGAGCACAAATGTCAGACTCCAGTCCTAGAGGGCTGCTGTATCAGTTGGTTTTTGGTATGTCTCAGTACTTAAGTGGTTAAATTGATTGGTGAAATTGTCTACAAACCCAAGGCCTAAACTGACTGCTGATTGGAGGGAAGCCATGATAACCTGCAGACAGCACCGCCCTCTTTGACTTTACCTCTGCTGTAATGGGTAAAGCATCAAATCCAGACCCAGGTTATGAATGGTGTATTAACTACATAAGTGTGTTGTCATAACATAATTTTCTTTGTCAGTATTTAAAAAACAAATTAAGCATTACTTTTACAACACACTATAATATGATGTCTCTTGTTAGAGCACAACTGATAGAAAACGAGCATCCACCCCAACAGCCCCAACCCTCTTCCCCTCTTGAGATCGGAAACGCTGCCTTCAAAATTGCAGCTCTAAATCCAACAGCCAATCCCAGCAAAACGGGCGGAGCTCACTAACTGACGGTCCTAGAAGTAACTTGCGCACACACAAAATAAAGGGAGGGGGAGAAGAAACATAACACAGGCAAAACTATACAGACGTAACACCTTCTGACCGCTTTCTTGTGTGTGTGTGTGTGTGTGTGTGTGTGTGTGTGTGTGTGAGAGAGAGAGAGAGAGAGAGAGAAAGAGTATGTATGTGTCTGTGTCTGTCTGTGGATGCAAAAATAGGTCACAAGCTTCACTGCTGGCCACCGTTCAGTTTCTCTTCAGTCTCTGCCCGAATTTCAGGGCAGACCAACTGGGTTGGTTGATTTTTTTGCTGTGTCACGGGCAGTCCTTGGGTGCACCTCTGAGCCGAGGATTGCTGTGAAATCGAAGGTGTTGCAGACCGAATCGGTCTGCCATACCAGTGCGGTTGTCCGCAAAAGCCTTTAAAGTCGGCTCTCTTTTGTTTCACCCAACATCAGTGAGAGGCTTTGACATTTGTGAGAATACAGATGAGCAGACCAGCCTGGCTTTATTTTCAGGAGTTTGAGAGCTATGAAATGCCACGCTTGTGCTGTCTATTCAAACGGATGGAGGAATATATTATAAGGCACTTAAGTGGCTAAATATGTGAGCAGAGATCCTTAAGCCTAATGAAAGCTGTCTATTCTGGTATCATGGACGGGCTGCGGAATGAAGAAATTCACAGCTCGCTCTCTGATTCTCCTTCAGTCTGATCAGCATAAGGATAATGAATCACTGTGAAAGCACGCGTCAGTTAGATATATTTTTTGAAGGTTAAAATGGCTCGGGTCAACCGTGTGTGTGTGTGTGCGTGTGTGTGTGTGTGTGTGTCTGTGTGTGTGTGTTTGTGCATTTACATGTGCATGTGTGTATGGATGTGTGCCTGTGTGTGTCTGTGAGAGAGAGAGTGATCTTGTGTGTGTTTGTGGGATGAGAATCGAAGGATGTGAAGTTATCGAAGGATGACGAAAGAAAGGAAAGCCTAAATCTTTTCTTTCCTGTCTTTTGAGTCAACAGGATTAGTTTTTTGATTGCCAAACCCCCCCCCCACCCCAGCTCCTACCAGACACACTATGCTGGAAGCTATCGGATTCTGATTCAGTGGGACTGGGAAACGTGGCTTTCCAATGGTGCCAGGGAGAGAGCCCAGGCTGGCCTGTGAGAGCCTCAGAACCTCATTCATCTGGACCTGGCAGTGACCTCCCCAAACTCCCCCTGTCCCCCTGTCCCCCTCTCCCCTTTTCCATGCCCCGATGCCAATGACACTGCAGCAGGCATGGCTTGCACTGTCACGCCCAAAGTGGTTGCGGCTAAAGTGGGAGGAGTCTTCACAGACAAATATTTGGTTTGGACCCGTGTGTGTGTGTGTGTGTGTGTGTATGTGAGCGAGAGTGTGTCTGTGTGTGTGAGTGCGTCTGTGTTAGATTTTTGGAACGCCAGGGCCAAAATGTCACACTTCCAACCTTAAGACTCTTTCAAGACGGTGCCCTTGTTTTTGTGTCACGCCCAAACTCAACAGTGGGTGTTTTCATGGATGTTTATCGTAAACCTGACGGATTACAGATTACCCGGAGGTTTTTTTTCTTTTCCACCCCGATTAATTAAGCGTTCGCTTTAAAAGACTGTCAACACCAACAAAAAAGGGCCTGTTCCTAATTTGCACGTTACAGAAGTTATGCATAAAAATGAATTGCAGTGGGCTTCCTGTTTAAATCTATGGCCTGTCCATGTCAGCTCTGAAGCAGCCATGGGAAGAATGAAGGGCAATTGAATATCTGGTTCGTATAACTAAGACTCATGCGCTACTGATTGTAGATTTTCAAGATAATTAGTCGTGTTTGTTCTGCAAACGACCAGCCTAGATGCGCTGAATGGCCTACTCTTGTCATTATGTGGCATAAACCCTCAAATGAAGCGATCAATGCAGGGTTACAGATGGCCATGGCGGTAATTTAATGCTGACTGTTTGATGCTCAGCATTTTATGTAGTGCCGGCTTTTGAAGTGGCAGAAAAGAGCGTATTTTGGTGGTCAGGCCCTGTGGAGGTTTCTGCGGTTCTCTCATAGTCTTTAAGTGGTCTTTACTGAACTGAACCTAAAGACGTATTGGCCTGATCTTGATTTTTTTCATTCAGATACTCTATCATGTGAACATGATGTTACACAATGATCCACCTTGGACAATGTTTATGTCTTCTCGTGAGGATCTTGAGTAACTGGACTGTAAAAGTACATTTTCTGACTTCCTCCTGAAACGTCCCACGTGCCATGATGTATTTCCTTGCATATCTTACAGATGTCCTGTTTGTAAAGGTACGGAGCAAATGAATGACCGTTACATCAGTTAGTAGTCCAGCTAAGTCCTTCTTCACCACCTCTGCTTCCATTTTATGAGAATTTTTTCAGGGAAAATCAGGAGACATGTTTGTCTGGAGCGGGACTTAAACAATGATGAGTGAAAGGACGAAATCAAGTCTGAGTTCAGAGTGCTGTAGACTCTTCCCATAATAATCTGAAGCTATTTCCTCTGTATTGTTAACAGTCATATAGTATCTCTCTCTGCATATTTAAAAATACATTTTTAAATTGTTGTTTTTATTTTTAGAATCTGTAACCAAATTGATCTCACTCCCAAATGAATTGTGTGGCTGGGGAAATGTGCCATGGACAGGTGCTCTTAAATTCACTGTCAGTCTGTGGGACTCCACCCACCCCATGGAATGGTGACTTAGCAGAATGAGCCTCTAGCATTCTCCATGTATTCAACATATAAATGTGACAATCCTGCTGCTTTTAAGAACTTGAACAGCGTACAATTTTGTTATTACTACAAATCAAAAAAAGTTTAATGGTGTTTTTAGAATTTGACTGGAGTTGAGTACCCAGGGGGATGAGGTGTGGGGTGTGGGGGTGGGGGTGGGGGGATGCCCCCCACCCTTCTAACGGTTCCGGTGTAAATGATGTTTAAAGGCGAACCTGATGAAAGGCGGGTGCAGGCCTATGAGAGAGCCAGGCAGCTGCAGGGCCTGTCTGATGCTTTAATCCTAGTGTAATCACTCGTGGTTACGGAGGCCTTAAAGAAAAGGAGTCTCAAAAAAAAAACAGAAAAAAGGATGACTGAACTCGCAGTAAAGGGAGGGAAAAAAAAAGAAAAAAGTGCCCGATTCAACAAATGATTTAATATTCCCTCTGACCTCTGTTTGCTCAGTATGATGGGAACGTTTCCAGGAGTCAGGGGGGACCGTGTTAAAAACGCCTATCTGAGAGTCTGAAGCTTTACTGCTTCTTGGCTCTGCCTCCTTTGCCGTTTGCAGGCTGGTGAAGTTTTCTCTCTCTCTCTCTCTGTAATCTGTTTAGATCAGGATCTATCGCTCTTGGGCAAGGGTGGGCGACTCCATTCCTTGGGGAGGGGGCGGGGGAGCGTTGGAGGTTTTCGGAAGTTTTTGTTTTTGGCTAATTAGCAGTGTACACCAGTGGTTCACAGAAGACATTGCATTACATTAAAACGTTTTGTGCAGGGACAAAAAAAAAAAACTCTTTAACTATCATCCATGAGCTTATCATTTGGATTTTAATTCATGAAACTCCAGTGCACATTAGGCCCTCCTTGACACCCCCAGTCTGAGGTGAAGGTTGCCTTTTCGGTTTCTCCGCTCCAGCAGATGTTTCCTCCATTGGGACGCAATGGTGTACCCAAGCCCATGGCCCGTCCTCCCAGTTCCTACGACGTGATGTCGTGGCACTTCCTGGTGACTGGACGTGGCCCTGCTAGGGACGGCGTAATGCATGACCTCGATCTCTAGAGCTCCTGTAAGGCCTGCTCAAGGTGAGCCGGGATTGACTTTGAGAGAGTCGTCGGGTCAACGGTGGAAAGGCTGGAGGTCTCAGCGCTGCCGATTACGGAACTATTTGGGTAAAGAAGATTGAACTTGATTGGATGGGATTTCCGACACCTGTGCTCTCTTCGTCTCTTTCTCTCTCTCTCTCTCTCTCCCCCTCTCCTTTGCTCTCCCCTCTTTCTACGGTGAAATCTCTTAAGGGTGGCACACGGTAATCTGTTTGACAGGAGGAAGATGGACAGATGTGTGAAGTGTGAGGTTAAAGCAGCTCTTTTCAGATTTCCCACATTTGAAGATATTGTCAAAGGAGCCTTCCCGATCGCAGGCTCCATTCATCTGCTGCCATGTGCCGCCCTATCAGATTGCTTTTCCCGCTCATCTCCCCGGCCATTAAAGGGAGGGAGAGTTTAGAATCTGCGCTGACACTTTGCAGGCACAAAAAGCACAGATGAAATCAGACAGAGGAGCTATTAGGGCTTTGAAAATAAATAAATAAATGAATAAAATAAAAAATAAAAAAAGCTCCCGGCTATTTCCAGAGACGTGATGGATTTACCCATCCTTTACCCTGTGGAGGGAGCCTGGGAGTTGTAATAACTTTTCAGTAAGGGGGGGCACTTGTGATCTTTACACGAGGAGGAAGAAAACCGGTTTCCTAGATCGCGGTTGAAAAATTAATCTTTTCCCCAGAAAGGTTTCCATTTGCATGGCTGGAAATGTGCGCATACTAACTCCCCCTTACTGGCCGTAGCGTTGCTTGTTTGGCTTGTTTAGGTAAGGAACGCTGCTGATGGCCACCATTTCCAAAGCCAGGAGTCACGTGCACAACTTCTCCTCCCACAGCTGTCAGTGCAAGAACGGTGAGATCAACAAGTTCAGGAAAAAAAGGGGGGAAAATCGGGGCAACAAATAACTTTTAAAAAAGGGGACCCGTGAAACTCTGGACGGAGGACAAAATGAGAAACAAAATTATGGTGTCACCACTGGACATCTTAAATCTTCTTTAGCTAAGAATCGATAGAGCGAAACTCTTAGAAACTTTAGAAATGTAGAAAATGGAATCATCTGTCAAAGAAATAATCTGATTTAATTTATGTGTATTATGTTCAGTTTCTTGTTTTCTCCCATTTTTATTCTTAAAATATTCCTATATGCTGTCCTTTATACATCCTACATGTTGGGCAATGTGGTGATTTTTTCCCTTTTTTTTGGTGGGGTGAGGGAGGGTAGGGGGTGTTGTTGGTTTAAAGGGTCTTGTGTGAGGGTTAGGCTACTTTCCATTTTCAAGTTACCTGCCCTAAATGGATTAATAACATGAAGTTTCTCACGAAAAAAACATTGTGCCACTTTGCAAGACTTCATATGACAATCATTGCATAAATGTCGCAATCTAGTTTCAAACTTTTTCATTTTTATCTGCCATTAAGTGGGTTTTTGCTGAACCAGTTCCCATTTTCTTGATGCAGTTTTTCTTTACAGGTACCTGTCAAAATCAAAATCAACATTGTCGTGTGTCAAAAAAAACTGCCTGGTTGGAGTTCTCTTAAATTCACAGCCAGAATTTCTGTACCTCTGCAAGTATACACTCATAAGGAAGGTAACACATTTTTGTCTTGTTACTCATCACCACCATACCAAAACCCTTACCTACAAGAAGGGTGTAGATATCTGCTAAACTAACTCTCTTCGGTCTACCCTTCACAAATTGACAAATTGTGTGGCACAAACCTGCAGGTGTGGGGGAACCACAGTACTCCTTTTGCCGTAGCTCACCCCCCTCCCCACTCAAAATACAGTGCAACCACAACCTCCGGGTGCATATCTTTTTTTTCCCCCTGTTCCCCTCGCTCAGAAACGCAGGGTGTTTTTGTCTGTACGGTAGCCGACACAAAGGCTTAATGAAGCCTCAAAGGCATTGAAGTTCTTACACAATTACTGTGCTTACATGGCAGAGAAGGACTGAATTACGCATCTCCCGCCTGCTCATTCAGGAACTCCCCTGGAACAGAGCCAAGCAAAAGAGCATAATGTGTTCATGTTAAAAAAAAAAAAAAAAATATATATATATATATATATATATCAACAACGTTTTATGAATTAGGGTTGTTTGGATTTTTTCCCCTCTCAGTCTAAGTGTGTGGTGGGCGTGGGCTGTTTTAGCTCTGATTTTTTTTTTTTTTTGGTGGAAATTTAGAAGTTAAAGTTTTTTTTTTTTTTTTTTTTTTTTGGTGTACGCCAGGTTATTGCTGTGCTTTCTGCTGGGCTCAGATTGCTGTGTCAGTTTAGTGAAGTTTGGGGTTGGACAGGGGGCAGTTCTCACACACACTAATTAAGTGAAAAGCCACCACATCACATGCTGTTTAATGAACTAGCACACGGAATTGGGGGGTGGGGGGGGGTCTGTGCTGACTCATCATTTGCCATTTGAAGGTGCTTAAGGAGGACCTCCACTGCGCATCGACTCACTGTACAACATGTCTAGATCACATTTCCCCTCTTTCAGCTGAGTGCCGGTGGAAAAAACTGTAAAATCGCCTCTGTTCTCTCGCTCGAATGGCCAAGTGTTACATTAATCTCTGCTGCAAAATATTGACTTGTTGCAAAAAAAAAAAAAAAAAAAAAAGTCCAGGTGGTTGTTACAGAACATGTCATTTGCAAGCTTTGATTAGCACACCTAATGGTAAATGGAAAAGGTGAAGGAGAGCTGTATAATTGAGAAGTGTTTTTTTTTCCCCTTTACTCATCATATGAGGATGAGCTCCCCTGCCCCCATTTCATTCTGACAGCAAATTTACCATTTAATATCTGAATTTGTTTACAACAGACACATAAAATTTCTCCTAGATATGGCTGTCATTTACACGCAACAGTGTTTAAAAGGTAGAGTGTTTCATCACACTTACATTAAAAATTCAGATCCCTATTTGTTCTTGGCCTGGATCCAACATATAGAAAACAAAGCTGCAGGCAACGTGCCTTATGATAGAGTTCACATTGTTTACCTTGTTATAAATAGAAGCAAAATGTGTGTTTTTTTTTTTTTTTTTTTTTTTTACATTTAGCTACTCATTATTACCATTGGAAAATCCAGATGCTTACAGTTCAGGGAAGTCAGGTCTTCCCTCACTGGTTGAAAGTTGAGAGTCAGTGCTTCGTCTGTGGGAGGCTGGTACAGTCATGTCTGCCTGCCGAAGTCTGGTTTTACTCATAATGTAAGTGCAGCCGGCACTCATAAACCACTCAGTGACGGCACCCACAACATCATCTATGTAGCGTTTTACTCTGCAGGAACAAGAAAAACTTCAGCTCCCCTGAATAATGTTTTTTTTTTTTTTTTTTTTTTGGTGTGTAGCAAGGTAAGCAAGAATGCAATACAGCGTTTGAAGGGGCCCTTGGGTGGCTCAGATGGTGAAGAAGTGATAAAATAAGGTTTTAAGAACCTCATTAGGGTGCTTTGTGTCAATTATTGACTCGTTTAAGCCAATTAGAAATGTCTTTCACTCCACATTGGTCCAAATTATTGAGTCATTGACACAAAGATCATAGCTTCTCCCATTTTTTTGGTTCAATGAAGTGTGTAGTGGAGTGGCTAAGGTACATGACTGGGACCCCTAAGGTTGGTGGTTCAAGCTCCAGTCCAGCCACAGCAAGGACACCATTGCTGTTGGGCCCTTGAGCAAGGCCCTTAACCACACATTGCTCCCAGGGGGGATTGGCTCTTGTTTACCTGAGTCACTGTAAGTCACTTTGGATAAAAGCATCCGCTAAAACGACTGCAATGTAGTGTAAAGCCTCACTACCATCACTAGTGCTCAGAAACATGTTCGTAATACAGCTGTGCAGCTACTGGCCAGAGGCCAAACTTGGCGCAGCGACAATTAACTCAGCCTTTGCTGGGGAAAGAAATAAAGGGGTTAAACTCAAGTCTCATGGCTCCAATCAGGGGAGTCATGTGTGGTGGGTGGGGCTTAGAACAATTAACGTGCAGTTAATGTTTGCAACAAAAAACCTTGTGCTAGAGTGTGAATTTTACTATCAAATATACCCTCGTCCCATGCTGTTTCGTCCTGAAGCATCACTCCATTAATGTAGCTCTGAGGAGGCCCTTAAAGCAGTGGTTCCCAACATCGGTCCTGGGGGCCCACTGTGTATGCTGTCCCATGCAATCCCAGAATCACTGCCTGAAAGTGCCTGTTTTCTTCCATTTGTCACCTGCAGAGCAATCAGGGTACTGTCTACCTGTCTCTGTGCTGTGTCTGTAGCACTCCCAGCCTCAGGGCCGCGTCCTAGCGATCGCGTGGGGGAGTGGCGTCAGGCAGGTCAGTGCTCATAAAACATCAGCCTCCTGTACCTGGCCACTGGCAGGGCGATCTGAGGGAATTTGGACGTGCACCTGGAAATTCTGCAGATTCCACACTTCAAAGCCAAGGACCGTCCCATCAACCCATCCCATGAGGGGGGGGAAAAACCACTACAACTGCGTGGTATGATGCTCTGCGAAGACAAATTCTTCAAGCCCCACCCACAGGGCGGATACTGGCATTGAAGCTCTTGGCGGAGAACAGCATAGCTGTTTTTTGCTCGAGCAAGCCCCATCAGCCAGCGAAGCCAGCAAAACCCCCCAATACAAAGGAGCCCGCTTCCCTATCCCTACCTTTCATTGCAGGCCAGGGAAAGCTAGCGTGTGCAAACGAATTAAGAACATCCAGTCCCGCCCTGCCGCTTCTGGCCCTTATCGGTTTTTATCTTTTGAAACGCTGTTGAAGCGGAGCTGGGATGGACCGGGGGAACTTCTCTTGGATGTTGCACTGGGCCTGGGTGCCAGGCATGAGGAGGCCGGGGTACATCCTCAAAAGAAAGCGCGCCTCTCCCCTCCTTCCAGATGGAGCTGCTGCAGTGTCTGCAGGCCTGCCCTGGCATGGCACTGCTCCGCTCATCAGAACCGTCCACCCAGGGCTGCAGAACACAGAGCTCCAGCAACTCAGAGCTGCTTCGGAGCCAGGCACGTGTGTGTGTGTGTGTGTGTGTGTGTGTGTGTGTGTGTGTGTGTGTGTGTGTGTGTGTGTGTGAGAGTGTGTTTGAGAGAGTGTGTGCGCGTGTATAAATGTGTGCATGCACGTGCAAGGCCATTTCCCTCGTGTGTGTGTGTGTGTGTGTGTGTGTGTGTGTGTGTGTGTGTGTGTGTGTGTGTGTGTGTGAGTGAGTGAGTGTGTGATTGTGTGATTGTGTGAATGAATTTGTGCATATTTGTGTCTATATGAGAGAGGGATAATGTGTATGTCTGTGTGCCAGTGTGTATGTGTGATTGAGTCTATGTGCGAGTGTGTGTGAGTTTGTGTGTGTGTGTGTGTGTGTGTGGGCAAGCTGGCAGAAACAGCGACTATCACTCACAGCAGGAAGCAGAGGAAAATAAAATGTGGCCCCCGCTCTCATCTTTGGGCCTGGGCTTAATTAAAAATGATCACGGACGTTGGGGGATGTATGGCGCCGTTGTGTTAGCGTTCAGCTCTGATAAATAATCACATTTCCCTGCTTTAGTCTCAGGGGTCGTCCCTTTCATCCCCCCTCGCTGTTTGATCAGGGAGTTCCAGCTTCACACAGACACCAGGGCTGCCCGGGTGGCAACAGCGAGCTCTCTCAAACCTTCTCTCAGGCTTGAGCTCTGCTAACTTTGAACCCAGTATGTGGGTAATTGTTTCTGATCGGGAGTGAAGCGTACATAAGCTCACCGCTCGCTGACCACCCACCTGCTGCCAGCACATATGACCACTCGCACACACACACGCAGACACACAGACATGCAAGCAAACAGACATGTGCAAATACACATACATGCACATGCATGCACGTTTTCATGCACAATCACACAACGACACACATACACACATGCACTTGTATGCATAGATACACTCATTCGCACACACGTTAACTTTAATTATATACAGCCACACACTTACACACGCATGCAAAAGTATGTATAAATACACATAAACACACACCGAAACATGCACTCCTTTGCACAAGTGAACACACACGTACACAGGTGTGCACAGACACCAGCATGTAAGTGCTAAGAGAGATGTGCATACCGGGATGTATACTCACTAGTGTGCATTTGTGTGGAGAGGCAGACACTGTAGACCGAAGCTGAAGCGCACAGACCACAACACACTGGCACAGACACAGCACACACTGGCATACAAAAGTCACATATAAGCAAAATAAACATGAACACAGACAATACGGTTCCCATCTCTCATTCATATACATACATACATATATACATGCAAGCTCTTCACATTCAGTCTTTCACGCATACTCTCTGCCTCTTTCGCTGTGTGACACTCACACACACACACAGACACACACACACACACACTTTATTACTGGTGCCTCCAAATTGTTTTCTGTATGGCTCCTGCTGGGCTTATCAGTGCCGGCGTCCAGCTGGCCGGGCGGCGCAGGCTGTGCTATCAGGAAACGGGGCCTCCTTGTGCCAAGCCCTGGCACCACCAGGGTGTGCTCATAGATGGATGGGCTGAGGGTGCTCTACGGCACCGAGAGTGGCTGAGCGAGACAGCCTCCCCGCGCAACTCCACTAACCGCTCCATGACTGCAGCTGTCACGTGGACTGAGCGGCCTTCAGCTGCTGTAGCATTATTGTGAGAAAACACACTGTGGCTTTATCTGATCTTGCGTGTCCTACATATTTCTCCTGTTAAAAAAAAATAAATACATGAATACCATTGAATGACACCTGGGGTTTGTTTTCGGTAACAGTTGGTCCTGTTTGGGTGGAAGGTCCCCTGTGAGTGTCACTTTGTCACAAAAAAAAGGACATTTTTGTGATGTATGCAGTTGCAGGCAATCAAAATGTCCTGGTTAGCACGTCTACGAAAAGAAAAGGCATTTCTTTTTAATATATTTTTGAAATTCTTAGACGTGTAACTAAATGACCCATTTTATTTTCTGGGTCCAGCGGCCGTTGGGAAAACCAACTTCAGAATGTGCAACAAAAACTGCATGGCCTGTCCAGTCTTCCAGCTCACTTTTCCTCTAAATACAGCACAAAGTACTGATACCGTTTATGATTTCGTTGCTGATGACATGATTGAGGCAGGCATCTTGATTGGCTCATCAGTTTAGTGTCACAATGCTGTCACAGTTGTCACAGGATTTATTTATTTATTTCTCTTTTTTTTAAACTAGTCAACCTTATTTCACCCGGACAGCTCGAAATGCTGGTCTCCTGCTTGCCACCCCCCCTCTGCACCTCTCCCCTTGCTACCAAGACCTCATTCAAAAGTACTACACATGGGCCCAGATGTGAATGAGAGAATCACCATAACTAATATCACATCTGTTTTTTATGTATGCCTTTTTTTAAAAATAATCATCAGTAAAGCTGTGGAAATATCTATCTGTAAGTTACCTGGAACATAATTTTGTGGGGCTACGCTAAAGCATAATCTTTTTTTTTTTTTTTTTTTTTACAGGTTATTTCTATTGCTACAACTGTGCAGTAATCATTGTTATTACTGTGTATTGACCCCCCTTGCCTTTGCTTGTCCATTTTGTGGTTGTGTGTGTGTGTGTGTGTTTGTGCTAGCGTGCGTGTGGTTGTGTGTGTGTGTGTGCTCAAAATTGAACCCAGAGCCATTGCTAATTGGCAAAACCATTATGAACTTTTGAAATCCCTGCTGTCTTAGACTGCCTTGGATATAATAAGTGGAAATTACTTTAAGGGCGCACACGTGCCTCCCTTAACGTTCCCAAGGTTATGGCACCCCCCAACCCCCCTTGTTCTGAAAGGGAGGAATGAATCAGTGGAAATGATAGAGGGTTGTGCTCTGGACAGTATCTTTGTCATTAAAAAAAAAACATAGCTGCCTGAAATTTTCCCATCCGGTGTCAGGTGTCTGCAGTTGACATGCATTGACGCACTTTTTCTGACTTGTTTTATTTGCTCCCTCTTCATGTCCGAGCACACTGTGTAAAGACGTAAGCCTTTTGTTTGCTGGCCCGTTTGCTATTCACTTGTTCACCTCCAGCAGATTTCTGTAACCACAACACCCCCCCACCCCACAACCTCCCCCTTCTTGTATGCCCCAGGAAGTGAAAGGGTTAATGCCACTCGCCTAACTTGTATTATCACTGTAATTTTCAGCCGTCAGATTGCGTTTCACTCCAACGGTCACGGAGCCAATCGTGCTGACAGCCTGTCTGTGAGGACGCGCTCGATTCGTGTACGGGTGTGCGTATCGCTGTAGGAAGCGGGAATGAGTGTGTGGGCTGTGTGGTGGGGAGGGTGTTCGGCCTTTTCTACAAGTCCCCCCCCCCCATCCCATGTCAGTCGCTGACCTGGAAGATCCACCAACAAGATGTTATTCTCTGGAAAATGGGAAAAGGCTGGGCTACCCATCTTAATTTACGGTCATCGTTCGGTCACTGTACAGTGATTGTGTGCCTAGCGTTGGGGTTACTGTGCAGCCGTTGTTTGGTCATGATGAGGTCACTGTAACAGTCATTGTGCGGTCAGGATGAGGTCATTGTACAGTCATTGTGAGGTCAGCATGAGGTCACTGTGCAGCCATTATGTGGTCGTCATGGGTTCACTTGGCTTCCTGTCATAAGAGAATGCCACAGGCGACCATGCTCATTGCTTATACTGTAATTGTGGGCTACCGGTGTCCATTTTACGGTCATCTGGTCATCTTTTGGCAAATGTACGGTCACGATACGGTTCGTTTGCCTCCCGCACTTAACTCATTACCCAGTCAAAGAAAATGGCATACATGTCCAGGTTTGGCAGTACACTGTAATTGTAGGGTCCGTGTCTTTGCAGGTCTATGTCCTGCTTGCCAGTAGAAAGGTTATGTGTTTCCTCCCCACATACTGACATTTATGCTTGGCACAATGAAGCTTAAGGCTAAGGAAGTAGGAAAGCCAAAATATTAGAAGTGTTAATTAAAACACAGTCACATCAAAAGGGCAACAGGGGGCGATCTCTGATAAAATGGTGTGGTTTAACTTCACAAGCTTTTTTTTTTTTTTTAATCAGCCTCGTCCATCCACTTTGTGTGGCTTTTAACAGTACATTTTGAAACTCATTTTCCAGGGGACCAAGTTCATTTTCAGCTCCAGTTATTTATGCTAAACGATGATTAAAAAGGTAAAGGCTACACACAGGCTTGAGCTGAAGGAAATCTGCGAAATCAGAATCATTCTATTTTTGTGTCTATAGCAGTTATAGCCTCTTTGCTATCGTGCTGTAGCCTCTGTTGCATCGCTCTATAGCCGCTGCACTATTGTGCTACAGCTTCGGTGCTGTCGTGCTATTGTGTCAGCGGCAGACATGTCCCAGGAGCGATACACACCATTTGCTGCAGGAGGGCGGTGTTTGTGCCAAGCGCTGGGCTCTAATGTAATAATCCGTGCTCACGCCAGCGCTGAACCACTGAACCTGTGTCCATTTCTGCCGCTCCATTAAAAGCCCCCTCCAGCCAATTTCTGGTTTATGGAAAAAACACTTTGGAAAAACAGAGGCCCCAACATAACATAGTAGTTCACAGAGCTAGTTGGAGAAGTAACAACCCCTCTTAATGGTAACTTTATCCACAGGTCGACCTTGTCACATGTGTAAAATGTGAAGGAGAATACGCCACACAAGACATGTGAGAAATTGTTTTAGGAGGAAGTAACGAAAAAGAATTTTTGAGCCAAAATACTCATACTTTCGTGACAGGTCAATTCTCAGACTTTGGTCATTGTGCAACAACACTGTCAGACTGCAGGATGTGATATCAGGTGAAAAACACGTAAATGAGGGGAGTGGAGTGTTAACACTGAGACTGCTCTGAGCTGAGTTGAGTCACATCAACGGGTGTTTTCATACCAACTGACGATCTTAACAGGGTTAAAAAAAAATAAAAGAAAACCACATGGCTGCTGTTGATGTACAACTTTTTTTCGCTATTGTTTGTGTAGTTTGTTGCTGTCATTGAGTGCCCTCTTTAGATCAACCCCCATCACGTGACCTGTTGGAGAAAAGCGAGTGGAGCTTTCGTAAAAACGTGTTGCCGCAGGTGAACTGTTGTTGGAGAGGCGTGTGACTCAATCTCATTGGAGCTTTGGAGCCAGAGCCAAAAATAAGTGCGATTGGCCGAAATCAAATCTCTGCCAGCCTCCAAACCTCCCCTCCCTTCCCCTCCCCTCTCCTCCCTGCCCCTCCTCCTCTTACCTTGTAGAACCTTTACGGTGAAAAAAGGAAAGTAGAAAGTGGCTGTATTTAAATAAACAGTGATGCTACAGTAGGTATGGGGAGCTGCAGCAAACAGCACAGTGCTTTTAATAAACATTTTGGCATTTACTTTGTGGTTTGAGGGATAATTACGCATCGGTCCTGAACTTAAAAAGCACAGCCTGCCCTCTGCTCCAGCCCAGCATGAAAGCACTGGAACACAAGTGCCATTGAAATATACTCACTGTGATTGAAAATGTGTATGTTATACCTGCTTATATATATATATATGTGTGTGTGTGTATATATATCTGTATGTATTACATATTTAAATGTGTATATGAATGCATATATGTATTTCATGAGTATAATTATGTAGTAATCATATCATTCAAGAGATAAGGCCATATCTGTATGTGTTCGAGTATGTACAGCCTAGAACGTGCGAAAGACATTCCCATTCGCTTTATTTCATTCTTGGCGTATATGTGTTTGTGAGGGCATTGGAGTGCTGTAGAAAGGCAGCGTTCAGTGTTCACTCTGTCTCTCACAGCTGCTGCTTCTGAGAGCAGAAATTGGCAGCGCTGTTCCATGGTTCACGTACTGTTTCAGTACAGCCCCCCACCCCCCCGCACCCCCATCACACCTGATTCCATTTGACAAAAGCCCCTATTGGCTCAATATTTCAGCAGCTATAGAAGGCAACTGAAGTCTCAATTCTGCACACCCATCTGCCACATCTGTTCCTCCTTGTACTCGTGACAGATTTTCTCAGGAGCGTTTTAATTCGGGCTCCAGCGCTCGGAAAACCGTTCTGTAACCAATTATTCCATATTGTAAGGAAAGCCCAGGGAGCGAACATTCTCCTGAGTGTGAGTGTTTGGTGCTGACCTTTTTGCGAAGCGTTGCGCATCATTTGGGAGAAACCACTGAAATTAAGAACATGAGAATACCTAATGGCGAGAACAGGTCCTGCAGGCCGTGGAGGCTCATCATATACCTACAGTCCACCGCCCGCAATGACTATCCAGTACTGCGTCAAGCCGAGACGTGGACACCCCCAGGGCTCCTACCTTTACTACATGACATGAAACTCGTGAAGATTTTGGCTGGGCCGTGACTGCAGGAGAGGCGTCAGGGTGTTTTAATTAGACTGCCACACGCAGGCCTCCTCTGCTCTCTCTCCAACGTCTTTTAGCTCGCGCTCCGGAGGCTGCTGTCCCCTGCTCATTTAAAGCAGCCCGGTTTTATCCTCTGACTGGGACTTCGGTTTCAATGGCTCCCTCTTCTCCCTCTTTAAGGGCCTGTGTGCTTTCTTCATGTGTGTGTGTGTGTGTGTGTGTGAAGACAAGAGAAGCGAGAAGTGTGGTCTCCCGCAAGTTAATAACCGTCCGCGCCAACAGAATGCCTCATTACGCACTCTGACCTCCGTGGCAGTTTACGGCGGCCTGGTTATTAAGCAAACTCTGCAGAAGCACCTTTGAAAGGCTTCAGGGAGACCAGGAAGTGGAGGCGTGGAGGTTGGGAGAAGAGGGGCATTGTGGGAAGGGGGGGTGGGAGGGAGGAACGGTGGGTGATTGTCAGGTGCAACATTTTGTAATTACTGCAGAGGGGGCTGGAAATACAGCAGTATATCTCTCTCTCTCTCTCTCTCTCTCTCCCCCCTTTTCCTCTTCCTCTGTTCTGTCTTAACCTGGCTCTATCAGACTCTGCACACTAACTTTTTTTGGTTCCCCCCCAATGTCACTTGTCGCTTTGGCTGATGTAGCTGGCCAATGACCCTGGAGAAGGGCTGCAGTCTAGATCCAGAGGGTGCAAGTTTGATTCCCAGTTTAGGGTACCTCCACCATACCCCTGAGTGAGCTTCTTTACCTGAATTATGTGAACAAATGCACTGCTTTCTGTCTTCCACTCTATCCCTTCATGCCCCTGGATAAGTCGTTATAGGTAGGGGCTGTCTGTAAGTGCTTAAAATGTAAATGTAAGGCGAGAAGGCCCTGTTGTTTGCCAGAGGGTCTGAAACAGGTCCATGCATCAGGGCTTCATTAGGGTAAGAGGTGAAGGCGGATGACACTTGTGCCGCGTTCGGCACGCGATTGCATGCGCCCGCCTGCACGACGCGTGACTCCGTATACGCCAGCCGCTCGTCAGGATAATTGGAGGGACCCCCGGGTCCCTCTTGGTACCATCTATAATTGGTACCATCGCTGACTGGTGGGAGGCGAAAACTCCCAAACACCCACCCCCTGCCCCCCCCATTCTTCCTTTTCAGCGTGCGGCTCCGTCTCTAAGAAGTGCCTGTCTCGCGGTGGACATCTGAGGCTGGAGCCATTTGCATGTACATCTGAGAAAGCTTTTTTAAAAAATTTTTCTTTCTACACTTTTTGATGAGATCCCACCCCCCATGTGTTACGGATACACCGGTCCCCAGATACACGTCGTGCCGCTGATAATTGGTGTTCCTGTTTTGCGTTTCCCAGCTGTTGTTTTATACCATCTGAAACCTGGCAGATTCCCCCACGCCTGCCCCCACTTCAGTCAAAATAAAAAAAAAAAGAGACTGAAAAAAAAATATATCCAACCTCAGGGTTGGAGTGCACGATGTTTATGTGTGCCACGTTTCAGATTAATAAAAAGAACCTGCCTCATTGGTGAATCCACCAGCTCTCTGCTAAGCATTAGCCCCCTAATTAATAAATAATGGATTTATTATATTTCGTAATAGACTTTTATTCCCGTGTGTGACCCCGGCGGAAAGGATGAACGTATAAATAGCCCAGGTTGAGTGGCGCGGGGGGGTGGGGGCCTGAGAGGTCTGTCTGATAGATTAGTCATTGCCGATGGTTGTGAGTCAGCAGGCGCGTTGTGACCTCCGCCGGGCTCTCTTCTCGTTTGCCTGACTGTTCAGGGAGCCTCGGTCGCTCTGAAACCAAGGCTCGCATTCAAGAGCCAGGGTCCTAACCTCACCTCAGGAGCTAAAAATGTATCTGAGATAGATACTCTTATGCTTAATGTATACTGGCGTTTTTTTTTTTTCCCCAGCAGCTTGCCGCTTACCTTCTCTGACAAATAAAGCCAGGGTTCATTTTCAGTTGGACTGACTGACGCAGGATCAGGTCAGTCTCATCCATATCCTGACCTTACTGTTTATGAAAAAAATATCTTGGATCAATGCTCCTATTCTTTATGAATATTGGCCCTGGCTTTTTTTAAATTGATGGTAAGAAGGGAGGTCAGGGTGGGGAAGTAAATGCCCTTGGAAAAAATTTATTTTGCAAAATTAAAAGGTCCTTGTCAATGAAAAAAGGGGATGTTTTTGGTCAAAGTTAGATGAGATAAACATTTTTTTGAAAAAATGGTATGATGTTTTTAGAAATTGGTACACTGTATGCCCTCCATCCACTGTTTGTGGGCAGGAAGTGAAATTGTTTTTGTTTGAGCAGTAGATGCTTGGTGATCTAAAACATGGTTCTCATTTGACAGAGTCAAATGATGTGCCCTTGAAGGAAATGTGTGCGTGTGCATGTGCTTGGGCAAATGTATGTGCGTGTTCTTGAGGAAATGCGCGCGTGCGTGCGTTTGTGTGTGTGTACCTGCGCACGTGTCAGGCACAAGGTGGCGGCGTTGAATTTGTCTGTTCTCATTTGCATGAGATCATTTGTCATAATGGCTACACAAATCCTTGGGTCAGAGAGCAGTGGGGGCGAGAGAGAGCGGGACACGCTTCGGTCATTTTGACGTTTCCTGCAAGGATCAAGGCCGATCCTGCCTGACCTTTGACCCCCCCAGGGGCCGGGGGGACGCCCCCAGGTGAGCCGCCGCAGCTGTCGGGGGTCGTCCCTGCCTCAGACAGCTGTCATCCGCCGCCCTTCTCCGTCTCACGGATTGCAGTCGCCTTGGCTCGCCCGCCCCGTTGTGTTATTAGTCTTTTTTTTTTTTTAGCTTCGCTCTTGGAAAGACTGTTGCCATGGCGACTTCAGAAAATGGCAGGAAGTCTGAGGTCGGGGGTCAAAACGCCAGTGGGCTAACAGACTGCCCGAACCCAAGAATGTCCGTGTGAGGCACTGGCTGAGTGGAGGGAGGGAGGGAGAGGGAGAGGGAGCGAGAAAGGGAGGGAGAGAGAGAGGGAAGGGCGAAGTCGGAGGAGGGAAATAATCCTGGACATATGGCTGAGTACCAGCGTACCAGAGACGGTGGGAAGCATACTCTCCTCTAAGCGGTCTCTCACCACTATCCGTTCCTCAACGCCTCTCCTGGAAGTGTCTCCCCCGCTCGATTGTGGCGCTGGCGGCGGCTCTGCCCGAGGGTCTTTTGCGTTTTCTGACCTTCCGTGACAAACAAGCAGAGCTGTGTGTAAGGAAAAATTTCAACGGTCTGCCAAGAAACCATCAGGGCAAACACAATGAACAGAGACTGTCTCTCTCTCTCTCTCTCTCTCTCTCTCTCTCTCTCTCTTTCCCACTTTCCCTCTCTCTCCCCCATTGGCTTTCCATCCACCAGAGCTCTCCCTCTCTTCCTCCCATTGGCTTAAAACAATTTTGTACGTTTGCCCCCCTGCTGATCCCGCTTGATTTTCATTTGACCAGTCCCTGGTGCCCCCAACAGTAAAGATCAGTTGTTTTTTACCATTCAGTTTTGCGAATATTGTGGGGACCAAATGCTGTCAAAACCCATAAAAAAACATGTATCAACTGAATTTATATTGAGAATTCTTTTTTTAATTGTGAGTTAAATTAAATGTTAGAACCGTTTCAAGAAGACAAATGCAACCAAATATCGACAGCACAGCAATATCGGAAAATGGAAGTATCTCTACATTTCATGAAAATACAACTCTGTGATACTCAAGTACACAGACTTTCTTTTCTTCCCCCACCCCTCCAGACCGTGGCTGTAAAGCGGCCTTAGCGAATCACGGCGCTCTGAGAGCGCTCCGTTTAACCTTGCACCCTCTCCTAAGCTGAGGAAGGGAGAACATCCGTCATTTACTGAAGCTCTCTTTTTATACCGCGCTTAAAATAGAGGCACGCCGATTACAATTACTCAGCCAGGGTCGTGGCACTGGGCCGCCAGCGTTCGCTTAGAGACGTTATCAAGAAGAAAAAAAAATATATATGTCTCTTACATTACCTCGAGCCAAGCTGAGCCAAGGCAAGCCATTTCTGCCCCCGTCCCCCAAACTCTGACGTTGTCTCAGGGAGTCCTGTTTGCAGCAATTATGGTGGCCAGAGAACTCCTCTTGTGGGTGGGTGGCACAAAACTATGTGTTTTCTGCTCTTTTGTGAGGTTGCATGATGGATTTTGAAAGCCGGAGGGTGAAGTGGTTTCAAACCATAAGATGCCTTTGTGGACTACAAACCTCCTCGTCATTTCTTTTTCAGAAAGCCTCCGTGAGCGTACTCAGAGCGTGCCATTAGAAATTCAAGGCATGGGCTCTGCCCGTAAGTTTCAAAGCGCTTTGATTAAAACACTAACTAGCACTTAATGGTTCGGGATATCAAATTTCCTTTTTTTATTAATGCTTTCTTGTTAGATTTACTTAGAGCTAATAAGTCAAAATTAATCTACTGGCATTGCGCAGTGTTGTGTTTGTCATTTCCAAGGGGCCCTTGAGAGATGGCATAGTTTAACTTCCTGAGCTTGGGTACAGGGAGGGCAGGCGAAAGGCACCCAGCCTGCAAGATGCTAAATTACTCAGACTTTACTTCTGGCCGAAGAACAAACCCGTCCCCACCCCCGTTCACGCCCCCGTTCACGCCCCCGTCCTCCTTCACTTCCACATTCTGTGTGTACATGTGTGTTGATGTAAAATCCTTTTAATGAGTGCTGATGTCAGATTTAAAATGTTATAAGGCGGCTGGAGTCCTCTGAGTTGCCTGCATTTCACCACTTTAGTGAGTGCTTTCTATTTTTGGTCTCTTGGTGCACAAGCATGTGTGTACTTGTGCACACACAGACGGAAAACTCTCACACTCTCGCTCATACACTCTCTCTCACACACACACGCACATGCACACACACGCACAACCACATACCAAATCATTGTAATTATTTTCCTTAGACTTTTTCCTAATTATTTGAACCCATGCAACTTAACAGTTAGCTGGCTAACATGTGTTAGCTTTATGGGCTACTATAGCGAATACATATGACAACGGTGTCAAAAAGAGTCCAGTGTTCAGATATGTGCAAACACCACATTAACATGCTGTCTTTTGATTGGCCCACAAGCCCTGTGACTCCCAGAGAACTGATTTATAGTGATGTGTGTATTATGGTGCTAAACTTGAACATCACAACTCATGAGCCTCACACTGTCAGTTTAACTGGTCTCCAGCAGGGAAGACACACCTGTGTCAGTGAACGAGCTCTCTGCCTGTGTCGATCGAGTGGCATTTCAGCTGACTGCTGATTTGTGTGGCGTCTAAGCACAGAGGATTCATCAGACGAGGCGAGAGGGTTGTACTGACAATACCCATTCAGTGCACAGCAGAAGCAAATGTACTTCATGGTTTTATGTTATTCTTATTATTTTAGTTCACGTACTTCACATGGATTAGTCCCTTAGTGATGTCACGTATCTGGGAATGTTTGTAGCGAGGCATGGCACTGTGGCTCATGCTAATCAAGTGAACACATGTGTTCTCCTGATTGTTTGTCGCCATGGATACGAGTGTCTGCTAAATGACTGCAATGTCATACAAATGGTGAGGTAACCAACGCCCAGTCCCAGTCCTAGCCCCAGCCCCAATCCCAGCCCCACCCTGCCCTTCTCCGAACCCCCACACAGTCTGCTATGTGCCCCCCCCGGAGCCCACGAGAGGAGGCCGGGACGGCGAGCGGGCTGGAACGGGCTCAGGTTTCCAAACAGCCCTCTGACCGGGGTGGAGCTCGAGTTATAGGTCGAGGTCCCGAGGGTCAGGTGGCTGATGGATCGCCACCCAAAGACAGGACCCGACAGTTCGGGTTTCACTGTGGAACATTTATTTTTCCCCACCCAACGTTTAAAAAGGAAAAAAAAGGCACCAGGACTCAGATTATTAACCATCGCCATCGAGCATGGAGCTCTCATCTGCCTCACAATCTGTTGATCCCGAGGTGGGGTTGACTCACGTCAGGCTCATCCGCCGTTAGCCTGACTGCTGTCTCACTCAAATGAGGTGCAAACTCTGCCCAGATACTGGGGAATGTGCTTTGGGCTTTGGTGAATGGTTAATGCTTATTGTGAGTCACAAAACTCAGGGGAGGGTTCAGGATTGGCCCAGGTCAGTGCCTTCACCAATCAGACTGCAGGTAGGCCTTGTGTGTCAGTTAATCTAGTAAGTCAGCAGGGCTGTCTGTAGTCCACACTGATTGTGTGGTGGTGTGCACCATTTTACTTTGCAGGACAATACAAGACACACCCATGTGTGCATGTACGCGTATGGTTGTGTCTATGTGTGTGTGGTGGTGTCTGTTTTTCCTGTTATTTATCATTTTACTTTTTTCAAGAGAGCTCCACTGAGATATGACATCTCGTGTTTAGGGGCGGGGTTTTTTGATTGGTCCTGACAGGTCAGTGATGGACCTCCTTGCAGCTCCATCCATTATGGGGTTCATGAAACCCCATTTTTAGTCCCTAGTTTGGCAGGCAGGACGGGGCTCTCATGCCCTCCCTAACTCTTTTGGCCGTCCCGTTTCGCGTGTCTCTGCCTGCAGGACGAGCCCAAGGGCAGCCACCCTGGGGTCCTTCACAGCTCTGACGTCAGAGCAGATGAGGTCGATGCAACAGAGAGACAAAAAAAAAAAAAAAAATAATGCAAGCATCCTACATCGCCTCTAAGGACTTGAGCTCTTGCATAAGCTCCTGACTGATTTAAGTCACTTTGGGAGCCCGGTTTGACACAGCTAAAGAAACACACCCTAATCCTTGAAACGGAGCTGCGGAAAAACTGGGCTCTGCGTGCGTGCGGACAGTGTGTGTGTTTGTGTGTCTGCGAGCGTGTGCGAATCTGCCTACGTGCATGGGTGCGTGTTGTATACTTGTGCTCTTATGCGCATGAGTGAGTGTTAGTGTTTATGTGTGTGGTGTGTGTGTGCATGCGGTTATGTGTGTGTGTGTGTGTGTGTGTGTTTTATATGTGCATGCGTGCCTGATAGACACTGTCAGTCAGAGAGCGAGTTTGTTTGATTCTGAGGCAGGGCCACAGACAGTTTGACATGGGAGACCTTCCTAGCCTGATTGACAGAAGTAGCTTCCATCCCCAGCCTTGTTCCTGTCCTGCTGTCAGCCTCCCATCTCCACCCCCGTCTGCCCTGTTTACCCCACGTTCAGCAGCTCCACTGCCCCCCTCTCTCACTCTGCGTCCCCTGTCTGTGGCTGGCTATAAGAGGGCATGTCCCCCGCCCCACAGAGCTGACTGGTGGGAAAGACACGCTGGCACACGGGGGCATAGAGTGGGGCTGAAGAAGGCTCATCTGTGTTCATGATTTGTGTGTGTGTGTTACGTTTGTGTACATATGTGTGTGTGTTTTTTTGTGCATTGGGTGTCGGGGTGGAAGAGAATGGGTTAGTGTACTGAGCTGAAGGTGCTTGTGTGTGTGTGTATTTGTGTGTGTGTTTAGAAGGGCTTGGGTTGGTCTACCAAATCAAAGGCTGTGTGTTTGTGTGTGGAAGAGGTCAGGTTGGGGCAGGGGGGAGGATGGGGGTTGGTTGGTGAAAGACGATGTTGTTGTGATGAGTCAAAGTTTATATGCAGTTTTGTACAGAGAAGAAAGACCTAGCTGTTGTACTGATCTACTGAGGATATGTGTGTGTAAAATGGTGTGTTTTTTGTGTAGACGAGACCTTGCTGTCCTTCCGGGTCAGCTGCCATTTTGACAGCTGGATTTGCCGTGCCATGTCTGGTCACATGAGCACAGGAAGGCCTTGCTGCTAACGCCCCGGACCCCCCGATCCAGGCAGTCTGCAGGAGTCCTGACAGGGAATCGATCCCCTGGGCTTGTAAGCTGGAGCTCCTAGCCTCATTAAAGAGCAGTAAACCTGTCCAGCCCAAGATTAAGAGTCTGGAAATGAGAATGGATCGACAGCGACCAAAACTCCAAAAAAAAAAAAAAAAAAAAAAACACTGCCGGCAAGCAGTGCGCTCAGACAGCAAACACGCGACATGACATTTTTGGAGAGCGCTCCGCATTAGAGTGACACCGCACTTAAATAATCACCGCAGACATTGTTTGTGTTGTGAACGGCAGCAGAGTTTCTCACGGCAACCGGCAGCGGACAGACGGGGGGGGGGGTTGGTTTTGTTTTCCTTGCGTAAGCTTTTCCCGCCCACCCTTTTCAGATGCCACCATGAATGCTGTTGGTGTTTAACTGTTGGGTGCATTTTGTTTTTGAAAGTTCACCGGAGGCGAGGATGACTAGAATCGAGGGAATGGCGTTGTGTGTGTTTATCCATAGGGTAGGGTCACACTCCGAACTCCAGCAAGGGCTTTTCTGCCCATGGTGATCTAATGATAAACGAAAAGCCTTTTGAAGAGACAGCTGCATTAGTTTTGTGTTTTTTTTTTTTTTTTTTGAATGGTTTGTTTTCTTTTTAAGCTCTTTTAATATAAGAGGGCTGGCAATGGGCTTTCAGTGCTGCACCGCGCCTTGAAATCTACCTTTAAATGTCAGCTGCCAGCGGATGTCTCCGGCCCTTTTTTTCGCCAGTGGAAAAGCTTTGAAATGCTCACCCCGGCCTGGAGCCCAGCGAGTGGGCCGGGCTGCCCGTTTCCCGCCCCACAGTGAAACTCATTCAAGAAGCCGGGCGTGCGTCATCTGCCAGAGGACATCAAACAGACGGGTTTTCGTGAAGATACGCTAGCTCTTATCCTTTTTTCGTCATTTTCCTTTTAAACAATACAAGAACATAAAGAATATATAATGGCCAGGACTGACCTTTCAGCCTTACTTGGCTGGGCAGTTACATAGCATGCTGCAGATCTCAGTAAGGAACATGGTGGGTCTGGTCATGCCCTGTTTTTTTTTTTTTTTTTTTTTTTTTTTTTTTGTACATTACATTAACATATATGCATTTAGCAGACACTCGTATGCAGTGTGACTTACAAAAGTGTGCGCAGTAGACATGGAAAAAAACAACCTGACATGACACCAAGTTGTGAGTACCACAGCTGACTGTCATAATCATCGCGCTGAACTACAGAAGCAACTACAGAAGAAATTGTCCTGTTTGAGTGTGTAGTGACAGTTAGATGGAAAAACAGATATTCAGAGTTCAGGGTTAGAAGGGATGAGAAGCAATTTAAACAATTGTGTTTTTGGTTTGCGGCACAAGGTGGGTAGAGATTCCACTGTCCTCATTTTGATTGGAAGTTCATTCCACCAATGAGGGTCCAGAGTAAATCAAAGTAAAAAATAGGCTTTTTTGGGTTGTTGTGCTTTGTTGTATCCAAGTAAGGCCCACAGCATGTTCCTGTAAACACAGCTGATATGGCTATTCGGCTCAAGACCTGAATGAGTCTTATGGAAAGCATAGGGCTAAGATAAGTCCATCATATTAGTCCTATTAGCTTTTTGTAAACGCCAAAACGCAATGTGAACCGTGCTGCTTGGCAGAGAATAGAACGCATCGTTTCCAAGAGCAGATGGGCTCTGCCTGTCGGGGGGTTGGGGGGGGGAGCAGATTCAGGACTATATTTGAGACAGAGAAGTAGTTGCTCCCCCTCGCTTGTGGAAGAAGGCCTATTCCAAACAACTGCTTTCGCTTTGTTGTCAATGCATTGTTAAAAAAAACAAATGAATGGTGGAGATTAATTAAGAGCTTGTGCGGGGAGGGGAGCAGAAGTGAAACACACTTGAGAGCCCATGAAAGAAACAGGCGGGTTGGGGGGTAGCAGGAGTGTGGTTTTGGCAGTTTGCCTGTGAAAACTGTTCAAAGTTTCTTCTTTTATATCTTTAAAAATGCAAGGACAACTGGGAACATAATCTTTCATTCTTCAAGTGGCTAATTCAAATTCTGTGATGGCTTTCTTCGTGTCATTAAAAAAAAAAAAAAGTCCTTTGTGTCCGACTGAATAAATTTTGTCACGTTTGGACTTGCCCTCCAATGGCAAGCGACCTGGTACTGCAGGTCTGCTTTCTCTCTCTCTCACTCTCTTTCTCTATCTCCATCTTTCCCTCTCTCACTCCCCCTCTTTCTCTCCCTCTTTCACTCTATCCCCTCTCTTCCTGGTGCCTCTCACTACCTTTTGCCCTTTTTTCATTGCTGCTCTTTTCATTCTCGTTCCTCTCTTTCTTCCCCCCGCTCGTTGTTTCAGCTCTCAATTCAATTCCATTTTAGTTCAAAGGACTTCACTGGCATGTTATGTGATGTACATATTGCCAAAGCAAACAAGAAAAAAAAAAACAGAAAGATGTGGAAAAACAGAGTGACAATAACAACTCTCGCCCATTCTGTCCTTGTTTTACTGTCTAACTCCTTCTCTCTGTCACCTTTCCAGTATCTTGCTTTCTTTGTTGTCGTTCACGCTGTGTTTCACTCTCACTCTATCTATGTATCTTATCTTTTCTTGGCATAACAGTGTGCAGCCATCTTTGTCAAAGGCCAAACCATAGTCACTGTTCCTGCCTCGTCTGGTCAGGGCCGTTTCTCTGTCTCTGTTTTTTCACACCTCTGACAGTGAACTCGTACTCTGCCTGGATGCCCCATCTCAAGGCCAGATAGCGTTTTTCGTGAGCTTTGATTCCAAAACCTTTTTTTTTTTTTTTTTTTTTTTTTTTTATCGTGTTTCATAATTTGTTTACCTCTCATTTGTGGCTTGTAAGCGCGGCTGGTTTGAGCTCTTTGCTAAGCGCTGAGTGGGATTAGTAAAACTGTTTCAGCAGGCGGCTGGAGGGATCCTTTCTTTCATATCTGCTCTGGAGTCTTTGGCTCTGTGACGGGTCCCAGGGAGGGCGGTTTTCAGAGGCATCTGCACTTCTAGAACCGATTTCTTCTGGACACACTCCCTCTCCCGCTCCTCTATGTAATGCACCAGTCTAAATTACATTCTCAAAGCGGGCTGGGGTGCACCCAGTGTGCTCACTTTTTTAAAGGCCTGTCTTCTGTTTATTTATTTATTTATTTTTGTGGATGACAGATCTTACCCAGAGTAACTTACAAGCCCGGTGGAACCTGATGGTTTTGGGGAATATAGAGAGCTCTTCAAACCTTTCAAGGGAATCCAAAAGGCCCTCTGAGCACTGATTGGGCAGAGTAAGGTAATTTTAGCATGTCTTCTGCTCCGGTGGTGCCTTAAATACTTATCGTTTTCCTGACATCTGTTGTGGAAGATTGTTACTTGGGTCTTTTGTTTCATCCAATTTACTGCGAGGGCCCAGGGTCTGACAGTATTGCTTGCTTGTTCTGCGGGCGACAGCCGAATCAGGTCGTAACAAGGCAAAAAAAAAAAAAAGGCTTCTACTTCCCTCACTTGAAGGATGAGGCTTGAATGCAGACTGTGGGTGAGAGGAAAGGCTACTTCATTGGAATGTTTAATGTTTGGGCCGGACTCAAACCACAGCCTGTTTTACACCTTGCCCCAGCGTTAATAATGCAATTAAACTGTACTTGATTACGTTTTACACTTCACACTCTGCATCTCGTACAGTTTAATCGCTTACAGTTTAGTCATGCATGCAATCACAGAGTACTGATGTGACTGTCATCCTAATTTAAAAAAGAAAATAAAAATAATGTGTTTTAATATGATTTTAAGCCCTAATTGTGTTCTTTTCACCCAGTTTGGAAGGCCTCCACGGTGTTTGTTTGACTGTCATTCCACGGTAACATCTTCATCTGTGGGGTGCGTTCTACAGTGTGCTCTGCTTGTTTTCACTCTGCAGTTTTCTGCAGTTTGCCTCGAGCGCAATTGGTCCTAGTAAAACTGCAGGTACTCAGTTGACCAGAGGAGGCGCCAATCATTGTTACACTTCATAATGTGTCACTTTCTGGGTCTACCAGCCACAGCTGCCATTAGTGGAATCAGCCTGGAAACCAGATACACCGACACCCAGCAGTTGAGTCATGACAAACTACCCAGAAACCCAGCCATAAGGTATCTGGAATAAATGTAGAATGCATATGCAGATTATCTGTATTCTGTATAATATGCTTTAGTATGTGATATATAGAAAAGCATTTGGACAGTTTAGAATGTATTTTGAGAAGTTGAGCTAAATGCAGACAGCAGCATATTTGTGTAGGGCTGTGGCGAAATGGGGCTGAGAAACAGGTCAGTGCGATAGCTTATCCTCCGCCATCTTCCTATTACCACAGAATCGAAACCCCTGCAGCGGTCTCGGAAACTCCTGCCAAGCCCCCGTTTCCCATTTAGATTCAACAGCTTTTTAAATATCAGCATTCGTGTTTACAAGTGCTGCCCAGTGCTCTTTGCCGAGTCTCCGGTGGGCACCCCATCTCCCCCTCATTTTTGGCGGTTTCCGTTTTTAACCCCCCTGTCTCCACTGGGACGGCTGTGTCCTGGGGCGCAGCGCTGCTCCCACCGCCCCCGGTCCCTCGAGATGAGCGAGCCCCCGTTGTAACCGTGGCGCCATCTGTTCGTGAGAAGGTCACCGAGCGGCGCACTGCCGAGCGATGATGTCACTCCTCCCCCCCCGCTACAGTCATTGGCTCCTGGTGGGCACAGAAAGACACCTGGGCAGGGAGCGCTGGAGCTGGCATAGCCAGGGGGCACAGCTTAATGACCTGAGGGGACCAGGGGCGAGAGGTGGGGGGTACCCCTGCTGTCAGCCATCTGAGCAAACCGCAGGCCAGAGCTAGTTCACTCGGGATTCGGCTGCAGAGGGTGGGGGGTGTGACGAAAGACACTCCAGACAGGGACGTGCTGTTTGCACCTCTGCACTTATATTTTTCAGGGGGCTGTTCATCTTGTCTTTGAGCTGTTGGCTCCTGTCTCTGAACAGTTGTAGGTATATTTACTGCGTTAGACTTGAAGTGTCTCTCACGACTCAGTGGGTCCCTGTCTGAGGTCAGACCGTGTCGAAGCTAGCTTAGACGCTGTCAAGAGGCTCTTTCTCTCTTTCTCTTTCTCTTTCCCCTCCCTTTCTCTCTCTCTCTTTCTGTCTGTCTCTCTCCACTCTGTAGGGGGTTGGGGGGAAACTGAAGAGGCAGCACAAGGACTGTATCAGATACACAGCGTAACAGGAATGTGAATAGCAGAAGAGGGTTGTTCAGCTATTCATAAATTCCCCATTTGATACGTTTACATTCATATTTGGCCCCCGCTGTGGCAGAGATGAATAAGATTGACCCGTGCCTAGGGGGGCTGGTAGCTGCAAAGTGGGTCTGGTTTTCGGTTGCATTCCCCTCTGAGATGATGGAGAGTAGACAGAAGGGGGGGGGTTAGGATGCACCAGTGGCCCCTGATACACTATACATACACTCCCCTGCGTTTTTACCCCCTTTAGAGACAACGTGGCACAGCCTGCATTCAAACCTGCCGCCTCTAGGCTTTAAGGCCCAGTTCACCTGTCTACCACTTTTTCTCTCCCTCCTCTCAGACACTGCCGTCTCTTGCTTTTTTATTATTATTTTTTTTAATTTTTATTTTACCTTTTTGTACGTGCTTTCGTAAGCCATGCAGGATAAGCTCATCCTGTGAAGGGCCAAAACATATTCAGATTTTCATCCCTTCTGCTGGCAATTTTCACCACTCCAAAGAGTCCCGATCCAAGCAACGGTATAAAAATAAAACTCAGCCGACTGATCTACTGTTCGGCTGACCGACCAACTGCATTATTACAGACCATGTTAGTCACACATCCATGAGACCTTGACAGTACGCGACTGATGAGCTTTCTGTTAACGTTTCAGACTCAAAAATAGCAAACGCAAAGACGCTTGGCTCAAGAAACATGAAGAGCTTCGTCTGATTTGCCGTTCACCCAAAAGGGAAAGCAAACACCTTCATTTCAGGTCAGACCAGGACAGGAGCGCACCACGGGTTCAGCTTGGGCGTAGCATTGAGTTCACCTCGTATGTGAAGCAATTGATTTGTGAAAGTTTCTATTTTTTATCGTATGTGTGTCTGCTTGGGTAGGTCCTCTCTGAACAGAGTGAAGTTTGTGCTTACCTCATATTTAGGGTGAAGGAAATGAGCTCAGAGCCCAGAGTCAGCAATGTCCTCCACTGTCTGTATCAGATTGCCTGTGAATTTTTTTTTCCCCCCTTGAAGGGGTCATTTTTATACCTCAGATTTAAACGGAAAGAGAGGCATGATGTAGCATGACATGGAAACAGAGATCCACAGATTGGTATTTAAAAGGGCATTATTTGTAAATGTCAAATTTTTTTGTTTCCCTAGCAAACAAATCATTTGTCTCAGTAAAAAAAAAAAAAAAAATCTTGAACCAAAAGGGGAAATAAAACCGAGATGTGTAATTATGAACAGTGCCCTGAATCAAGTCTCTTTCATTTTCTGTGTGGAGAAAAGTAAAGATAAATCCATTTGAAATAGTTTGTTTTAGGAAAAAAAACTTTGGCTTGCGGTTTCTTCCTCTGAACATGGTCCACATGGGTAATGGTTCATTTGTGGAGCACGTTTGTGGATGTAAATTGTGCTGTGTGTATTTACCGGGCTGAAGTAGCGGTGGCTGGGGGGCATTTTGTTGAAGGCCGTGCTCTGCCCGGTGGGTAGGGCAGCTTGGAAGAGCAGGAGAGAGTCAGGAAAAACAACAGGCACACACACACACACAAACATGGGAACAAATCCACATGGAAACAAACACACACGCATGCACATCCGCAAACAACCAGACATGGAAACACACACCCTGTCTTACATGCACACAAATGCTTGCATTCATGCACACACAAATATACATACATGCACAATGCCAACATATTGTCTGATGCACACACACACACACACACACACACAAAGTGCACACTGTCTCACTTGTGCACAAACAGGCACTTGCACACATGCACACACTCTATCACACTCATACACACACATGCACACACTCTATCACACTCATACACACAAACACACACGCTCACACCCTCGCAATGCCAGTCTCAACACGTCGAGGGGCCCAGTCCACGGTAGGCCCACTCCCCGCTCCCCGCTCCCCGCTCCCTGCTCCCCTCTCCCCTCTCCCCGCTCCCCTCTCCCCGCTCCTCCCTGTCCACATCCTGAGCAGCTGGGCCCTCCTTCCCCAGCAGCCCTGGCCCTGCCTGCGAGGGATTAATTGATTTCCGCCAGGCAGGCTTTGTTTACGTATTCATGTGCTCAGGAAGCACTTTAACAAGGACAGTGAGGAGAGCGGAGTCGGAAACGTTTAACGTTTCGCTGCGCCTGGATTATAGTCTGGATAAACTCGCCTTTTTCTTCTATTCGCTTTGCTTTGTATTTTTATTTAATGCAATCATTCTCTTTGAGCCTCCCCCGTCCCCCCCGCCCTCCCCTGTCTCTCTCCATCTCCCCTACTCCCCCACTCTCTCCCCTCCTTCCCTCTCCTGTTATTCTCTCACTTCAGACTAGTTCAATGTGAAAATGCTGTTGCCTCAGCTGGCTGCTGTAATCTAACAAAACAAACTAACAGCTCAAACTAACCAGACATCTGGGCCTGGATACACAAGAGATAAAGCAGCTGAATGGGGAGTACAATACACTGTCTGATTACCACTTTGGAATGCACAAAAAAAATGGAACTGCGCCTTTAATAAAGCAAAGGAAGTGTTGATGTTGAGTTTGTAATTGATAACTTGGTAAAAACCTGCAAACAAAGCTTTTAAAAGCCCACCACCTGACTGCCCCTGACAAGAAATATGTATATAATATATGATATGCTTTGGCCTATACATCACTGGTGGTGTTTATAGTACATGTATAACTGTGTTATATAATATTCATACATATATCGTAATGTGGATGAAACATGGTTGTGTAGATGTGCAGTTGCAGCTTGGAGGTTGCCAGTTAGTTGATCCTGTGACCTGATTAACCTGTACGCCGTTGGTACGCGTTTAGTTCAGTTACGGATCGCTCCTGATGTCCGGAGTGTGGAGTCGCGGGAGGCTGTGAGTGAATTGGAAAAGGGCAGCGGGGGCCACAGGCGCGCGAATCGCAGGAGTTGCTGAAAGTAATTTAGAAACTGTTCGGACTTGTTAGCCCCGGCTTCTCGTTTTCGCTCTCAGCTGGAGCCCGGCACGTACGGCCTGTTTACACGCGGAGCTGGAAGCACTGGAGAATTCGGCAGCACTGAGGTAATTGGTGTGGTTGCTCTGCCCCCCCCAAACACCCCCCACCCTTCCTCCTCCGCCCCGGTTGAATTGTCAGGTCAGGTCCAGCTTGGTTCAGCGGCGCGGCGGCTTGGAAACCAGAACTGGGTTGAAACCGCTGAGAAATCAGGAGCCTCCCCTACGCTTGAGTTTTTCGGCCTCTGGCAGCCAAATTCTAAAGTAATCAAATTCAGATTTAAAAAAAAAAAAAAATTGGAAGCTTATTTATGCTCAGTAATTGCAAGTAATATTCAAGAATATTGCTTTCAGTGACAAGCAAGAAAACAGACAATAAAAAAAGGCCATGGAATCTCAAGAATCCAGCTGTATCCATCTTGAGTGATCACATCTTTTGACATTTTTTTGTGGTGACCCTATATCTTTTTTTTTTTTATTTTTTTATTTTTATTTTATTTAGTTGTGTTGTTCTGTGATCCTTGAACTTCCTTTAAGTTTTCTTCTTGGCTTTGCAAACTCGGAAGTGTCGCTCACCATGTTCTTCTCTGATTGGCTGGAGTGATGTGGATGACATGGGAGCAGATCTCCCCTTTAATCTCGGTGTGAGACCTCCCTCCCGGAACTGTCAGGAGTGGAGAGAGGGCCTGAGCGGGTAACCATAGTGACAGGCCATAATTGGCCAGATCGCAGGCGAGTACACTGCAGAAGGGCCTGGCTGTAAGCGGCTGCTGGAGTTGTGAAGTATTTACTTTAAATGATTCCCAGGTCTCAGTGGAAGAAGAAGAAGAAGAAGAAGAAAAAAAAAAGGCGTACGCACGCACACAAACACACACAGAATCAAACCCGCAGGAGTTTTAATAAAGCACCAAAGCGTGAAATAAATAAAGGAGCTCTGTCTTTTTTTTTTTAACGCGATAAAAGCGCAGCAGTTTGCTCTTATTGCTACTTTTATTAATGGCTGGTGCTGGTGGTGTGGGCAGGCGGCTCCATTAGAGCAGTCTGCCTCCTCCCTCCCTTCCTGGAAGGCTCTCTCACAGGAGTGCTGCCCCTTGAGCTCTCCGCCAGACATACGGTAGGAACGAGGTAGTCCCATCGTTTTTATTTTTTCATCTTTAAATGCTTTTTCCACTTTTTTTCTCCTCATGTGAAGTGCCCAATTGTATCTATGGAACGGCACTCGTACTCAAGACCTCCTTGGACGGTTTGGGGGGAGCGCAGGCGTGCGTGCGTTGTCCCCTGGAAATAGCGATGTGTGCCCCAGCGTTGCATGAGTTCAGCTGGCACAGACGTGAGTCTTGGGAAGACTGCGGGTGTCTAACCAACCAGCAGGGGTCGCTGGAGAGCACTGACAGTCTCTTTCTCCCTAAGGTCAGTTGAGCCTGTTGCCTCAGAGTTCCCAGCCACAGTCAGCGCTGGCACAGTCCGGATTCAGTACCAGGCTGGGCGGCCCATCTGCACTCTGGAGCAGCGCCTTAAGGGGATGATCAGACATGGTACCTAGTTCCATGATTCCTGCCCCTCTCCCAACCTCTCTGTGTAAAGACTCTGTCCATCTGTGCCTGCCATGTTGCAAGATTTCAAATGGCTTTTCATTGACCCCTTCTGTGGGCACTCCAACCGATGGAGATGCTCAGTGCATATGCTGTTTGCAGGGGGCTAACGCCGCTGTGCTAACGGGCGTGTTGGGTCGCGGCAAACCTTTTGAACAGAAATGTGTTGTGCGGTAATTGGCATCAGGGAAAAAAAAAAAATGACGAAGAACGACTTTCGGTTAAAAAGCTTGCTCGTCGAAGAAAATCTGGGAAGCATCTGTCGTCGGCAGGGTAACGCAATCTGTCCCCTCGTTCCAAGTGCCGCCGCCAGACAGAGCCGGTGCCCCGGGAGTGCCCAGTCCTTAAACGGCAGCTTAGGCCACGGGAACGCTCGGTACTCACAGTGGGGGGGCAAAGAATTGAAGGGGAGAGGAGGAAATTGTGGTTTTCCACCCCCTTAGCAGGACTAACAAAAAAAAAAAAAAAAAAACAAAAAAAAACCCCACAGCTCCCTCGGCAGCCGCGGTGCTTGGATTGAGTGCAGCCCACCGACAATCTATCGGAGAAGAAATGGTTTATTTTCCCTCTTATGAAAAGTGACAGTGATAAAAACAAGATTTACGATCAGATTACCCAGTCGTGGCTCGAGTGGATCAACACTTAGAAAGCATTTACTGAGCCAATGGGGGTGGGGGGTGGGCGGTGGGGTAAGGGTTGGGGTTGGGGTTGGGGTTGAGGAACGGGGGGCGTGAACGGGACCCGGAGTCGTGTCTGGCAGTGGCCGTTTGCCAGGAACTACAGAGGGAGAGCTCAGATAAATGTTACTGTATGGAGAAAAGCAGATCTTGGCCCCTTTGTGTGAGCAGAAGCCCTAATGAGGGCAAAGGAAGTAGTCCTCCAGAACTGTGGCCCCTTGGCCAGCCAGCCTCAGCTTTCTGTTCTCCAGGCTGCATTCTAACAGACTGGGCCTGACGCAGCTCAGTACACAGCGGACACTGTTTGCTTGTACGCGGTCGACCGTTCAGTTGACTGGTCAGTCGATTACATTATTTTATTTTTACCTACCTTACATACCTTTAGACTGGAGCTGTTGGAAACGTGCACATACAAGGGATTTAAAATTTGAAAATGTTTAGTTCATTAGGAGATTCGCTTATCCCGTAAGACTTTAAAAAAATGCACCCTGGAAGGTTTAGGCATAGAGCGGAGACGATGCCAGGTGTCACATCGGATAGGAATAATGATGTTATTATTCGCAGCGTAACATTAAGTGCCATTGTATGGAGTGGGCGCAGATAGAGAATGAAATCTCTATAATTTGTCACTCTGCAAAATAACATGGCAAAATAAATCTGTAAATTCCATACAAAAGTTGCATGGAGAGGAATGACATTGAGAGGAACCGATTACACATACTATAGTGTAATATGTTGTGACTGAAATTGTGTTCCCTTTTAGTGAGTGTTTGGGAGCATATTAACGTCACTTGGCATGACACATGGAAAGAAAGAAGTGGAAGAGAAAAAGTGAAATAACCTTTCCTTTGTGGGTCTGTGATTCTCCAGTTATCTCTGTCTTTCTTTCCATAGCACCTATTTATGGATAACTATTAACAATTAGATCAACAGACTGTGCATGCGTATGTGTGTGTGTGTGTGTGTGTGAGAGTGAGAGCATGTGTGAGAGAGAGAGTGTGTGTGTGTGCGCGTGTGTGAGTGAGTGTACGTGTGTGTGAGGAGGGGGCAACCGGCCAGGGTGGTGCAGCAGGCAGGGGAAAAAAATGTTGCAAATTATACAGGCGGAATCTGTTCCTGACATTTCTAATATCCGTCTGGCAGAATTTAAAAGCAGACGAGCGCGTTTGAATCCCCGCCGCCCGTGGCTGCGGCGGCGGCCGGCTTCTCGCCGGGGCCCGGGGTCGCATTAGCATACAAAAGCCCCACCGCTGGGCGACCTTTCCTGCGCAGACTGCTTCCGGGCCACCCGGGGAGGGCCTGCAACGACGAGGGAACGGGCTGGGGTGGAGGGGGGTGGGCTGGGTCCCCGGAGGCGGCACAGGGGGTCCCCAAAACACACTGCACATGGTGGGGAAGCAAATAAATAATGAGATGGGGGGGGCTGGGGGAAGTAAGAAAAATTTGTATCTTTCTGTTCTAGCTCTGCTGCCTAAAACCAATAAACAAAAGGCAGCAAATACCTGTTTTTAATCATTTTTGGCTAACGTTCTGCTACTTTCGCCCACTCAACCCCCCCCCAGACCAACCCCCATTTATTTATTTTTTTGTGTCACGGGAGAAATATCTCGCCAGACATACTGCGGATTCGCCTGCACCCTGACAGCCCTCGTGAGCCAGGGCCGGTGTTTTCAATGTCATTAACGGAAAGCGCAGGGAGAGATTGACTGGAGCCGGGGAGCTTCGCCGGGCCCTGATGAATGAGATGGAGGGCTCGAAAGGGCCGTGGCGAAGCCGCTGATTCTGACTGACAGCGCCGCCAGCATCATCAGGCAGGGAGGAGAGGAGAAACCCACAGGTAACGCACACCCTGTAATTATTTTCATCATGCGCAAGTTGGGATGTCTACGAAAGCACACGGAAAAGGAGGGGGAAGGAAAAAAATAAAATAAATAAATAGACAGAAAATAGAGCTGAAGCCACGGTGACAGTTGACGGCGTTGTTTGTGCGGTGATCGCTTGGTTAGGCTGAATTCAATCAGTGCGGGCAATACGCTCTCCTTTATTGCAATTATGCAAAATGAAAAGCCGCACTTGATGCGCCGCGGTATGGTAATACACGGGGTTTTTTTCCCCCGATTATTTCATTTGTAAAGATGAAGTCTTAAAGAAGACCCCGTCGTGCGCCGAGTTCCCGAAGTGAGGATCACTCACTCATTCACACACACACTCACGCACATACACTCACACACACACACTCGCACACACACTCTTGCCTAATGAAAAGCAATTCTTAAAAATACTTTCTGCAATATGCCATGGGCAACAATAAGGTATAATATCTAATCGCATTAAGTAGTCATCACAGAGCTGTAATTAAACTGCTGGAGACAAGTGATTACCAAGGTTGATACAAATTGTTAAATATAATTGCCATGTTATGCAAATACCAATATCCCAAGCTTTAATTGCATGGTTTATCCTAATATTTAATGCCTCTCCGCCACGCTGTTACCGGCTGGACCATGATATACTGGGATGGGATACAGTTTTATAGACCCAGGAAGCTTGGAGACCTGTATAGGGGAAAGTCCTGGGGGCTTCCAGGTGACTCACACAGTGAAATGTCCGGGAGTGTGAGCGATATGATTGGGTGACCAAATCCCAGATGCACCATTACTGGCCATGGTAAGCATGGCAAGAATATGCCCAACCTTGTTGGGGAAAGGTTAGACTTAAGCCGGGTAAATTATTTTGTCACATCGCTCTCTAGCGGCCACTCCTGGTTGACCCAGGTGCCTTCGGATGCCCAAGCCAAGTATATGCTGTCTTTATCGTCCCCCAGTCCGCAGTGAGCAAAGACGTGAAGGCTTTTTGTCAAGCGAATCCGGGGAGCCGACATTATTGCACTCCTGATGTAGAAATGTGCTATGTCTTTGGGCCTACACAATCAGTTCAGCTAGCAAACCGTTCTGTGATCCAGCTGGTCAGCTCCGGCGAGCTCAGCATGGCATTTTGACGCTCGCGCCCTCTCTGTCCGCAGCCTTGGGTCAGAAAAACGAGGGCCCCGCTCATGGTGACGGCGGGATTTCTCACCCGGCGACAGATCGGCCATTAGTCTGCCTTCTGAGCGGTGGGGTGGGTGGCGTCGAGAGAGGCATAATTCGTGTTTATTTATGTCGGGCTGTTGGTTTGTTCTCGGGTTTTAGCAGGGGCCATTATCGACCTGAAATATTTAGAATTTTACCCCCCAAAAAACAACCTGTCAAAATTGAAATATGAATATTTCATGGAGTGCCAGCTGGAGCATTTAGCAGCGATCAATAAAGGCCACCGATCGCAGCGGGAAAAGGTATTTTTCACAGCGTGATCTCCGATCTGAGACACGTTTTCCTGTTTCTCCCCTAATTAATTTACCGAGGCCCCCGTCGAGTCCCGCCATACCGCATTTTTCCCCCCCACTACCCAAATCCCATGCTCTTTTTTTTTGTTTTTTGCATGACTGGCCCTCCGGAGCCCACAGGTGACTTCACGCATCTCGGCTTTGACGACACTCTCTTTCTTTTTTTTTGTTAAATTGAAATATTTTCTCCGGCCGACGGTCCTGGAGCTTTAACCGGCTCTGCTGCACGTTGTAGCCGAAATTTCTGTGTATATGTGGGTCCTGGGAATCAGACATACCCAGGGTACTTCTCACCACCCTGCCTGGGAGGAGGTTTTTTGGGGAGGGGGTGGGGGGGGGATGTGTCTGATTGAACACCGGGGGGGTTCAGTCAAGCCGCCTTTTTCGCAATATGCTGTAAAACCTGTGCAAGTGAAGGCTCAGCCGAAGGCCTGCTGCTCTCCTTCTGCAACTGTGAAAACCAAGTGCAGCAAGTCTCGCACATTTGGCGTGCTGTGGACCCTCCTACTTCCACTCACATTCTGTCTATCCTCTCTCCCTCCCTCCCCCTCCTCTCTTTCCCTCTCGCTCTCATTCCCTCTTTCCCCTTCCTGTTTTTCTCTCTCATTCTTTCTCCACCTCCACCCTCCTCTTCCCTCTCTGTCTCCCCCTTTTTCTCCTTTCCTCCTCTCCCCCTCTCTCTCTCTCTCCCTCCTTCCCTCTTGCTGTTCTGGATTAAAGACTCCCTGTGCAGTCATAGGGCATAGTTGACTCATCCAAAAGACCCATCCGAGGAACATTCGACAGAAGTCGCGCCATATTTTCCTGTGCGATTCCTTTTTTCACCCATTTATTTGGTTCTCCCATGTTTGCGGCAACCTGGCACTGCCTCAAAACGAAATTCATAATAATAATAAAAATGTAAAAATACCAAAAACAAGGCAACACAAAACAGGAAGTAATTATAGCAGAGATAACACGTTTATGATCAGTTTTTGCTATTTTGTCTTTCCTGATGGATCCTCGGTGTGGTGCAATCTGTTTGTTATGTTCTGAACCAGGAACTTTACGCACATTCTGAGACGCGGGTATTTGGCAGGGATTTGAGGATCCTGTTCCTGTATTTCCTGAGCCCGGCTAAATCCGACCTTCTCCCAGCAAACGCATCAGGTCTGCTCGGGAGCCAGCTAATTGATTTTTATCACCAGATTGGCCCTCCTGTTAAAGGGCCTAGTCGCCAGGATATACTGGAGCAGTGTGGTCGTGGGCGCGGGCTACGGCAAGAGCAGAAGTGTATTTACCACCTAATGCTCTTACCTCAGAGAGAAAGTCAATTATTTTCCCCCCTCAGATCGTGCCCAGTAATGGAGATTAAGAATCAATCACTGTGTGGCCATTATTTTTGTGTAAACTGAGTCATGCCCTATCGCGCCCCGCAAACACAGTCAATTTTTTCCATTACATTCAGCTGCAAACAATAAAAGGTGGCTGAGCAGTTGACGCTCGCTAACTTTCTAAGCGGCTTCAGAGCACAGCTTGACGCTCTCTCGGGCCCCAGGGTTGAAGCTGAGTTAAAAAACCCTTACTTTGTTTTGTGAAGTATTCCCCAAGGGGTCGGAGGTAGGGGCTGCGGCTGTCGTTGTGGAGATTTGGAGCCTGATTCAATCAAATGCACTTAGTCTTTTCTTTGTGTGTTTAATATGACTTCACTGGAGACAAGTTAAGTATGTACTTGGGAATGTGCTCTTTTCTGTTTTAGCTTTTGCACCAAAGTCTGTTTTGATTGAATAGCCTATGGCCTTAAAAAGACTAAGTCAGTTTGATTGAATCTTATCCTTAATCCGAGTTAAATGTGCTCTTTCTTTCAAAGTTTCTGCACGATTCCTTTAAGATTTAATGCAGCTCGGTGTCTGTTGATGTCATGTTTTTTTGTAGATATTTTTCTCTCCAAGCATTTCAGCATTGAACTGACGCATTATCCACAACTGATGTAAAAATTTGCTCGTGCTGGTTTGAAAACCCCTGGCAGGCACGGTGCCATTTCGGCTTTGCTATTCTAAAAGCTGTCCTGTTGTGTTTTTGCTCAGAACACGGGTACGGTTTTTAATCTCCGTTACTGGCTCTCTCTGCAAGACAAAAAACATTTTGCTGGGACTTGTACTCGATGGGACGTGGGCAAAAGGAGGGGCAGCATTCTACATTTTTGCCTGTTGGCAGCCGCTCTTGTCTATAGCAGCTTGGCTCGCTTACATTTTTTACACACTCTCCATGTATACAGCTGGATGTTTTGGTCTGTAATTCAGGAGAAGTACCTTGCTTAAGGGTACAAAATGGGAATTTGAACCCCTGACCTGAGTAACAAGGCCAGCTCCCTAACCGTTATACTACACTGTCGTCGGGTTCATTTGACGAGGGCAATTTTTCTCAGCTCAGGTGCTAGTGCTCTTGTGTTTCAGGTCCTGATTGTGGGAATGCAGATCAAACATCCGTTCAGCGCATGTCAGAGTAGATCATTTACACTTCTGTGAGATCTGCAATCACCGAGGATGCTGGGGGAAAAAAAAAGGTCCCCCTGTGTTCATTAATAAATAAATTCAGGCAAATACAAAGGTAGAGGTGGCATTGAAATTATCATTCTATTCAAAGAGGGAGCGCACTCCATTACTTACTCATTCGGTTTATACCTCACTGGCTGGTTATACTTCGCACTTCTCTTCAAATGACAAGGAAGCTTTCGTTCCATTAGGAACTCCATAGGGACACGTCATTTAATTCAAAAGTGACGTCGCCTTGAGCAGCTTGTTTTCTATAGCCTGTCTAGGCGAGAGTTTCTCAGAAAACATAGGTTTGGTCGCCGTTACGGTTCACGGAAGCCGTGTAGGTGCCGCTCAGCATTAGAAAAAAGCATAAAGTTGCTGCTTTAGTGTAAAACAATAGCTGGGAGTTCACCTGGCCATTTCGGTCAGGGAGGAACTGTGAGGGCTGTGTTCTTTTTCAGTGGAACCTACTTGGTAAAATGATAGGCTCCTGGAAAGAAAAGAAATAGATTTAGAGGAAAAAAAAAGAAAAAGAAAGAAATCGCATCCATTGGTGGGGGGATGGGGGTTGGTGCAAAATGAATTTCAGTCCTGTTTCCAAGAAAGAGAAAGGGGGGAAAACCAAAGCTTTCCACGTTGGGGACAGCGAGTCTCATTTATCCATTGTCTGAAGTGTGCAGCCATTTTTTTTTTTTGAATAGTGTTGATCTTTCTGTGTCCTCTTCAGGGGACACATTGTAGTAGCTGCGTGTGAAACAGCACTGAGAGAGGGACTGAAAAGCGGTGGTTGCTGGGGCGACACTTAAGTTCCCCTCAAACCAGACCACAGCGAGGAATGGGTTTCTGTGTACTCTCACCCTCAGCCAAAGAAAAGAACAGATGAAGGCAAGGGCCGGAAAACAGTCTTTTCCTTAGAGCAACAGCTGTCTGCACCCTCACCCCTGGTCCTCTGGGGACAGAATGCACCGGAAGAGATGATTGCGGACCTCAGGTTCCCATGCAGTTTAAGCATGCCCGCTCCAGAAAAACATATTTCCATGTTTTACTTGTCGAAATAGCCATACAGAGAAGAGTCTGATGTAGGAGTTTACACGACTGTTTGGAAAAGTATTCCCATCTTTTACTGTTTGTTTATTTAATTTGAAGTGGGGAAAAAAGGACTTTTATGGCCAAAAGACTCATGCTTTCACCAATGTTGATTTTTCAGACATGGATTATTTTGTAGCTCAACTTTCAAACCGCAGGATTTGCTATGTAGCTAGGTGAAAAACAGAATGAGTCAAGCAGGCTCTAACCTTTTAGAGAAAATCCCTTGTGGGGGGGGTGTGTGGAGATAGACTGACTAGGGAACGTAATTTTGAGAAGCTGCTGGCCTCTCGTAGACTGGTGTGCGGCTGTGGCGGGTTTGCTGTTGACCTTGGCTATTTGCGGCCGCCGCCCGCGCCCTCCGTCAGAGCAACAGGCTTCCCATAATGCCTCAGGGTGGCGTCGTGCCGGCCGGACGGACATGCAGACTGGGCGTAAGGGGATCCGTGACTCAGCTGTCGCCGGGCCTCAGGCTCCACTTGTGCTCTGTGTTTATTTTTCGTTCTTCTAAATTGACGTCCGCAAACTCTGGGGGTGGGGGAAAAAAAACAGGCGGCTGAAGACCTTTACTTCACAATCGGAGCTCATCTTGTGCAGAGGAAGAAAACGTGTAAATTCACATGATCTGTAAGAATCGTCCTAGAAACGATTCCCCCGACTCCCGAAGCTGTCATATAAAACGCAACACAAGCTGTTTATCCCCATATAAGATGGTTTCGGGCCTATACAGTCGCATCGCGTATCAGTGGCATTTTTACTTCTTTGTAGAGTAAGCAAAAGCAGAAATGCTTTTTATTCCTCTTTGGTCGTGGAGAGACACGGGGGGGGGGGCGGGGGATGGATGGGTTTTGCGGCGTTGGCTAGAAAGCACAAGCAGGAGAGAAACTAGTTGTCTCTGTCATAGCTCTGCTTAGCTGAAGTGTAAGTGGCTTTTCCCTGCACGGCAAGTGAGCGTTTGCTTCTCTGATGTGTAGCATAGATACATATATAGAGCTGGACCAGTGGGCCATCATAGCAGTACTCTACACTTAGCTGCCCATACATCCCAACTTAAAGCATATTTTCTCAGACAACGTGCTGTGCGCGGGGTGTGAAGTCACCTTGAAAGGCTCATTTTACATTAAGAAGAATAATAAAAAGTTTGTTGATGATGTATTGACTAAAACGCACGGCCGAACTGAATGCCTAATGGCTTTTATTGTAATCTGCGTGAGAAAGCAGGCCTGCATGGATGGGGTCCCCAGTTCCAGCCCATGATGAGTGATGGTGTTCAGTGAGAACGCCTGAGCTCTCGGCTATATTTAATTGAGCTGAATTGAATTAAAGCCAGGCACATGTGGAGGAAAGAGAGAGGCAGGGGAGAAATCTATGCCGTTGATCTATAAAACCCATTAAGGTGTTCAATTTGGATCATATAGCTTATTTTCCTGAGAAAACTGTGATCACAACATACACAGCACTGACCGTGATACCTTTTACAGGTGGGGGGTGGGGGTTGGCGGGGGTGGTGGGGTGGGGGGCGTGATTATAGTGTAGGCTGTGACTGACGTGCAGGGCTCAGCGGTATACTTTTCATCCTGTTATTCCACACACCGCTGGGGTCTCTTGTAATTGTTTTGCATTCTATGAAGAAAAAAAAAAATAGTTTATTATGTCTTGGCCATCTGTGATTGGTTTGGCTCAATCCCTTGGGTTTTCTCAGAAAACAGGCTTAAAACTAAAATAAAAGTTGAACAAACCTAAAGCAGAAAACCTGAGGAAGTATCCGACCACTACATTGGGCCTTGGATGTGTGGAGACTTTTTGAAGATCTTGGTTGTTTTTACAGCGGTCCTCAATTTAGTCATTTCTTGTCTGCTTTTCATCTTCATTGGGGTTTTTTTTTTTTTTTTTTTACTGTGTCATTATGTCTGGAATCCGCAAACTTTTGACATGACTCTTCCCGATTTTAAAAGACAGCATATAATTCTGCTATCAAATGTCTGACATAAGTTGCATCGCCATACGCAAATTGTTTGTGTTATAAATAGTTATAAATATTTGCTTAATGGAATGAGAATGGTGTCAGATTTTACAGTGGAAAAACAGGACTTATTATCAGGGGCTAGCCTCTGTAAAAGGAATATAAAAAACCATTTAGAAGAAAAAAAAAAAAAAACACTTGACCGAGACGCTGAAAACACAGATGGTTTCCACCCTTTCTCTTACTGTCAACATGAGTACCCTTTTTCACAAATGCAGCCGAAAGAGAGGTGTGATCGGGATGCCCAGCTGGCTATCGCTGTAGATGTCAAAGCGGGGTCTTTCAGGGTGTTTAAAAAAAGCATATTGTAATTAAACGATCAACAGATGATTGTGGGAATGCCGAATCGTCTGCCAAATGATATCAGGCTTAACTGCCAAATACAATCTTTCAAAAAGCACAATTCGTCGGGGGGGCTCGCTGGTACATGCTGCTCTCTTTTGCGGCGCCTCTCCCGCCATATGCGTTGCGTCGCACCACGTGGCGCGGGCGGTGTGCATGCAGAACGTGGTCTTCCAATGCATGGCCCGGGCCCTTTTTGCCTGCTGGGCACTCCTCACAAGTTACCCAGAGGTATAGTTACGGTTATACGGCCAGATACACTGCACAAGTGTAGAAACAGCACTGAGGGTAATGATGGTGTGGTTTGCGTATATTATTCAAGGACTATTATCCCTAGGAAACCCTCTCCAGGGCCTTATAAAGAAGATGTTAATTGGGATTTTATTTTTATTTATTCTTTTGGTGGGTAGTTTTTTTTTTTTTTTTCCCCGGAAATCCCACGCTGCATCGTCATGGCGATGGAAAACCGCGTCAAGGAGACGCTGAAAGTGAAGTGGAGAGGCAAACCTTGTCCTTTTGATTTTTTTTCCCCTTATGAAATATCGATTCTGTTGGCTCTGTCTGCTGGCATGCGTGTGCGCTCAAAAAAAATAAAAAGCAGAGCCGTAGAATTTCCGCAGTTTTCCCAAGCCCGTCTGCGCAGAGCGCCGGCCCACTGCAGTCATTTCTCCTCAAACAGAGCGGTAAATGGCCCATGTTGACACAGAGCTGTTAAGCACACACTTCTATGCGATTTTCTGAGGGAGTTATTAAAAGCTCCCGTGCACTCACAGAAAAAAAAAAAAACTTTCTAAATAAAAACCCGTTGGCCGCAATAACTGCGGCACTGACATGTTTGTTATTGGATCTGGCGGAAGCTTTGTTCGTATTGGCTCAGGGTCGATATTCGCGTCCCCGTCGCACACTCAGGGACACTCTGCAGTCATGTACACGGAGACACACAGAGGACAGAGATGAGTCCCCCATCCACACCCTCCCCCACCCAACTAAATTTTCCCCCCAAGAGCCCCTCTGTCCTCCTCCAGCTGGATCTAAGCTGAAAAACTCCCATTGAGACTTACCAACGTTACTGACTGCTGCAATTGCCAAGGCAAATTGATGGGTGACTGTCAGTTGTATTTTGTAGACCTGTGAAATCCAAGGGAAACTTCTGAAAACCGTTCCCTGTTTCCAAACCAGAATGGCGCAGTGATTGTTTGCAGGTGGGGGGCCCACCTGTTGGGACTTGGATTGGTAAAATGGCTCTTTGTCTGTTTCATGGGTGCAGGCTGCACTTCTTCAAACCCAAAGGAATGGCTTTTAAAGAAACTGAACTGACGGTTGAGAGCACAAAGGAAAGAGGCCCAAAATCTCCAGCTCTTGGCCCTTGGTTTGTTTTTGGATGATGTGCAAGGTTGAGTTTGATCCTTGGCCTGGCTGGCTGACCAAAGCCATGCAAGAATTCCAAAACCCAGGCCAGTGGCTCATCTGCCAGTGTCACAGCTGTGTCCAGGCCCTTGCGTGGGGACGGATAGCCCCCCTCCTCATCCGGGCCGCTCCCTAATTGAATTCACGAAACAGCTCCGCTTATCTTTCAAAACTGAAACTTCGCAGCTTGGCATGGCACAGTTACGGTCGGCTGGGGAGATCAGACTTCCCTCACTCTGGCCGTGAGTTCTCAGTCTGCTGCCGCTCAGAGTCCTCGTATTGCTTTGCTTGCAAGTCTGCCCGCCCGCTTTGATGTCGCTGACAAACCCGATAGTCAGTAACAAGATCATAATGAGGGAGGGAGGGATCTTTTTGATGGGGTCACCCTCTTATCAAATCGAGCAATAACGGACACTTTGTAGAGGCAGCCAGGCCCTAATATCTCCACCCAAGCCGTGATAATGACGGGGGCATGTATAGATTTATAAACTTCTTGCCCACTTTGAATTTTTCCATCTGTGAACTGCTAAGGTGTAGGGCTCACTCCTGCAGCAGAATAGTCCAGTTTAAAGAGGAGTTCAAAGACAGCAAAATGAAAGCGGTCAGCCAGATCTCAAGGGTATAGCTAGTTTATCTCTAGCAAAACCGGGTGTCAAGGTTTACGGAATTGCAACATAGGAAGTGCATCATTATAGTTTATTTTATTTAACCTGGTGAAACTGGTCAAATGAGAACAGTTATTTTTGCAGAGGTGACCCGAGGAATAGAAGTGTGTTAGGATTGGAAGGGAATTGTGTGGCCAATCAGATACTCTTTTGGGTCTGTTGCGTGTCAGTTTTGTTTATTTGTTCTTTTGAGGCAGTGAGCGCATGCGTATCTGTCTGTGTTTATTTCATCATTGAAGGCGGTCCAGGAAAATGCCCTCTTCACGCGGTCGTCGCCCGCCCGGTCCTCACTAGCACGATACATTCTTGTGTTTTTTCCCTCCTCTGTCACTGCTGCTTTGATCACCTCGGCTCGACTACGCTCCGTTTTGGTGTGCACATCTGAAGAAAGGATTTTTTGGGGGAGGTTGGTTGGGGTTTGGGGGTTTAAGAATACAAAACAAAACAAAAAAATAAATGAATTTCAAAGGATGGCAGCATCAGGCATTAAAAGAGCAGTAATTATTACAAAAGCGTCTCATTAATCTCCCTCTCCACGGCAATAACGAACGCGCTCCGCCGGCAGATAATGCGCCGCTCGTATCGGATAAAGCCGTGTGATTTATTGTGACAGGGGTTTCGGTTGTGCTGCGTGTTGATTCAGTGAGGGTCAGAGGTCAGCTCCGTCTGAGGAGCGGCGGCAGGCGGCGGCGGCGGTCGCCAGGAAACCGCCACGTGCTCGGAGCAGCCAAGAGAGAAAAGAGGCTCCGTTTCCGGAACATTCCTAAGGCCCATCTGTGTCCCGGATGTCTTCCTGTCCTCTCAAAATGGATTCCTTTCAGGCACAATTACTTGTGCTCCTGAAGGGGAAAAAACATTCCTCTTTGCATATTACTTTTCTACCTTTTTATTTTCCTGGGTTAGGAGTGAAGTTATGATGCTGATTTTGGCCAGGTTTCAGTCAACATTCGTCCTGAACTTTCAGAGTAAATAGTAAATGCAAAAACATTTGTACCTTCACTGGCACACTTTGGCAACTTTTACAATCATGAAAACAATCATGTAAAGCATTAAAAGTAAGGGCAAATCTTGTCTGAATCCTGATCATGCTTTTCTTGGTATGTATAAAATAGGTTCATATTGTAATCATCATTGTGACTTAAACTGGATTTACTTTATGCCCTGCTATAGTATTTCATACTCTACCATGCATATTCAATACAGAGATACTCACAGAGAGTTCCTGCGCTTGTAACTTGCTAACAGTGACAGAGAGAAGCCATTTATTACAGTGCAGAACGGTTTCAGCCATGTTGCCAAGGTCTTAAAAATCAGTATGTAAATAATGCCGTTGGTTTTGAAATCCACTGTTCCCAAGGTTAGAGCGGAGAGGGGGAAGCTGTCCTCTATTTCTCATCCACCTTGGTCGCAGAGCACTTTGTAAATAACTCGTAGATCAGAGGAAGATCGTACCATTGCCTGAATATAAGAATTTAATAGTGAGTATATTTTTGACATCTGTAATTGGTTATTACGTACAGTAGCGGATTCAGGCTTCTTGTGTTTGCATTGTGGTCAGTCTGGGTGTGAGCTGAAATACAGTGCATTTCCGAGCTGACTCGTCTGAAAAACAGGTTCTCAATCTCAGGGGGAGAGCTTATAAAAGAAGGGTAAAATAAGTAAATAAATCAATATAAAAAAAAAAAACATTTTTCCTCAAAAAGGGTCCCATGCTAATACTGGAGGCTCTTGTTCTCTCTGAGGGTGAACACTGAGATGATGTGAGGCTGGACCCCCTGCTGTCAGTGCAGGTCTACACCTCCAGTGAGACCCAGTGACACATCCCCCAACACCCAAAACTTACACTCTCTGTTACTGATTCTGTCTGTAAGAACCTCCGTGCACTGGGGAGAGGAGCAGGAAAGGGGGAGAGAGAGGAATTGGGGAGAAAGGAGAGAGTAGGGTAGGGACAGAAAGAGTAGATGGGGACAGGGGAGAAACTGAGAAAAGGAAGAGAGGAGAAAGAGTAGAAGGGGGAGGGAAAGAGAGATGGAGGGGACAGACCGAGAGAGGGAGATTTTGCATACTTTGTCCATTGCAGAGTCTCGCTCAGTTAAACCCCGGCTGCAAATGCTGGAGTTTTTTTTACATTTTTTTTGTGATTTCCCTGGTTTTGATTTTCTGATGACAAAAGAAGTGGGGATGTTAAACATTTCTTATCACTGTTTCGGGAGGAAGTCTTCCATTTTAATATTTTCGTTCTGACACAAAAGATGGAGAGAAAGAATGTAAAAAGGCACCGTTATTGCATTTTTAACTCCATCAGAGGATTTCTCAATATCTTTTTTCCCCCCTCTTGTTGTCATTGTCACTTTTCTAATTTATTTTTGAATGTTTCATTCTTCACGAGGGGAAAATGGAGAATGCCGGCGCATTTTAATTACGAGAGCGCTAATGACTGAATGACACATTCACAATGTCACATTCCTCATTTGCATTTTTGCTGGCAAAAATAGGCCTATGCCAATTCAACACGACCGTTTCTCCTCTTTGAATCAATCAAATGGATGTTAGTAATTGTTGTTAACCCTTCCCTTTTTATGGCTCAATTAGAAATGAAGAATGTTCCTCAAGAAAACTGCATACATCATTTCATCTTGTCTAATTTCACTTCTGTGGTGTTTTGTAAAAAGGGGGGGTGGGGTTAGAGAAAAGAGGCCATTCATTAAAGCTTGGAAGGTTGGATATACCTTTCTTTTTTTTTTTTCCATTTACAATAATGGGCGAATAAATTGGAGCTGGAATCCAGGCATGGAAGACGGCTGAAATGTATTCATCCTGTTGTCATTTGCCTGGATAATTCTAATGTTGTCATGGTAATTTGGAGCGGGGGGGAAGACTGCGGGTCACTCTCCAAACAGAGACCTTGCTCAGGGAGGCCGCATCCTTGTGAGGGCCCGATAACGCGTCTGTATGTAGCCTTCAGCACAATGATAAATTACCTCCTTATCTGACTCAGCCCAGAGAAGGCGGTTAGTGAAGGCTCGGGGACCAGGGCCCATCGGAGAGTGGAGAGATGGTGATGCTACGGTGAGACAACCATCCCAACACCCCCCACCCCCACCACCTTCGTCCACCCTTTAAACCTTTCTCCTCAATCTTGCGCATCTGTGTGCCAGCGTACACGCAAGTTTGCGATGCCCGTCGTTTGTCGGGGGCGTGATTTTAATACATATGAAAATCAAATCGGTGTGCCTTCCGTGTTGATTGTGTGAGATTAACTTACGTAGCCTAAAACTACACAGGCAGACACATTCAAGAACACACATATACATTATATGTTGCAAGTGCATATGTGCTGCATGTAATTGCATAATTACATGGAGATAATATATATGCATGCATGCACATATATATAAGTATGTTATGCAGAGTGAGAATGTGTAAATGCAAGCACATAGACTACAGATCTATGTAATAGTGTCGTAGGGGCATTCATTGACCTCTGTTGGTGATCATGCAGGTTCGGTTGATGTTATGTATGTATGGGTTGGGTGATGAGGCCTGTAGACTGGTACAGAGAGATGAAGGAGATGGCCACCACATCACCTTTCTGCAGAGTGGAGGAAGGTGTGAGGACAGTGCCGCAGTCCCCCGCCGCTCGTCACCTGTGCGGGAGAGCTTCCGCACTCATTCAAACAGCTCCAGGGCGCGACCTCTGACAAGCTGTTTATTCCCCTCCTGAGCCCGCGCCCATGCCTGTCGGGCAGGAGACCGCAGTGTTCCTTCCGGACGGGATGCCGGCTCCCGTCCGTCTGTTAGGCTGGGCTGGAATCTCTCACCCCTCCTGCTCGTAGCCTGGAGGTGTCAGACTCCAGCACTGGACGGCTGGTTCTCACTGTATTTTACCTTTAAAGGTATTTATTTTAATGTGGTTGGCTGAAGGGACCTCTCATCTTAATTACAAGAACTAAACTGATTAACTATTGAAACTCATCACCCATAACTTTTAACATTTCTTTCACCTTCCTCTCACTGTATACTTAGGCAGATTCTGCCTTGATGGTCGAGTGTGTGAAATTGAGCCCACCCTGTCTCTGCTCTGAAAGAGAGAGAGAGAGAGGAAGAGAGATGAGGAAAGGAGTGTTTTGTTCCACTGTAGGGCTGGATACTGCATGTGAACCAAAGGCCTTGGTTTCATGCTTAATTGCTATTTTCTCACTCGTCCTCTCTACTCTCTCCTGCGCCTGGCCTTGGGAAAACCCATCCTTCAGGATATTGAAGTAATTCCCGCTGAATTAGGAAAACTCTGCAGCACCAGCTGAGAGTGGAGCTGCCTCGCCTGGTCGTTAACCCAAACCACCCCCCCCACCACCACCACCACCACCGCCAGCCATTCCACCGATCCACCCCCGCCCCAACCCTCCCGCTCTCTTTCCACGGCAGGTTTTGGAGACTCCTGCCTAATCAGGAAGGGGATCTCCCACGTTGTAATTAAGTGGCTGCCATTTGCGTAAACCAGCCCCGAAAGTGCCACACCTCCTCACACCCCCAGCCCTCACCGAAATCCGGTGACTGTGAAACCAAAGGCATCTGCTCTGTCTCTTCTTCCTCCCATTACATTACGTTCATCATTTCCTTTTGTTTTCCTACACACCAATACTATGCCACCCTTTCTTGTGATACAGCTATTATCTTGAATCTCTATATAGTCGACAATTAAGTTTTACCGTCACCAGGTTTTTGCACATGCCTGCGAAACGGATGTACAGTCTTAAGTCTAGGTTTATCACTGCGGCCTTTATATCATCATAGTCTATGTACGCCGTACATTGCAAAACAGTTACATTCATATACAAACATGAATGTGTGTGTGTGTTTGTTTGGAAAAGCAAGAGTAGAGGATCCAATGTAGGTTCTTCTGGGTCTGTGCTTTAACAGGCAGCCCCATTCAGATACAGTCTATCTGACGGGCAGTCTAGTATTTCCATGGCAAAGCCAGTTTTGAATCCATTGGGAGATAACCCCTTTAATTCTTTCTGCTTTTAGTTTAGGCATGCGTGCTTTGTCAAAGGCGTTCTGAAAATCCTTATATATAATATAAGCCTGATTTGTGTCAAAACTTTTTGTTAAGTCTTCAAAAAAAATCCAGGAGATTTGTTAAGCATGATCTCCCTCTGCAGAATCCATGTGGACTGTTTTCTTTTATGCCATTTTTTTTTACTGCCGGAATAGCTTGTCCCTAATGATAGACTGCAATATTTTGTATGCAGTGCATGTTAGACTAACAGGCATATAATTTCAATGCAATCTCTGTTTGTATATTTTCACTGTTCTGCTATGTCTCTGGCCTTTCAGAATATTTAAAAAACCTTCTTGGATATATACCATAAGGTCCCACTTACTCAAAAAGGTTTATGTAGTTTTTTCCCCTTAGAAACTCCATATTACTTATATTTTAATGTGCATTTTACGTATAAAAAATTAATGTGAAAAATCACTCTCATCAAGTTCACTCATAAAACTCCCAAAAAAAAAAGAATTGGGTACTATTTTAGTTGCACTGTAATATATTGGTCTCGTCCACATCAGTAAAAGTCAGGAATAGGCTATAGAATTGACTGGCCCCAGAATGAGAGAGTAATGTACACCCCGCAGTTGGATTGGAGTATTTTATTTGTCTTATGTATTGTGCCTTGTTTTTCCATGGCCTTTTCCCTGCTGCCAGAGCGGAAATGCAGTTGATGGTGAATTCATAAAGGTGTGAAAGGTAGATGTGAGGTGACGTAGGTGTGGTGTGATCAGCTGCCTTCTATCGGCAGGCCCCTGGCAAACTGGACGTCTCCGGCGCAGTCCGAAAGCCTTGGAGCTCCACTCGGACTCAGCTTTCTCTGAGGCTCTATACTCTGATTCCGATTCTATTTTATTGGGCCGAACTCATGGCCCAAGGGTCAAAATGGAGCGCGCATCACCTTGACTGGTTGCTGCCGTTTCTGTTCCCGAAAACCGTGTGGCCTCAATTTCACGTAAGTGGAATGTGGCACTTACGTGGTAACAGAACTTGGATTCCAGACTTTTTCCTGAAATAGATGTCACAAATGTGGATTTTCAAATAAACCATGCACCAAGATAGTAGTGTCATATTGTCACATTATGTTTTGTTCAGTTGCCAACCGATGTGTCTCTTTTATAGTTGTACTGAGCACTCACTTGCTCTGATAAAAGCACGAGTGTGTTCATGGCTCTCACTGAGGCATGCCCACAGTGGTGCTTGCATAGAGTGTTCAGTCACAATGCGGCTTTTACCAATACAGACTGTTGATCTGAGGTCCTGTGGGTGACATGCAATTGAGAGATGTGATTTGGTGGTGGTGTCACCCAGGAAGAAAGGTTTTAGTAGGCAGGATGACCTCTGCTCGATGCCCTCACTCCTCCAGCACTATCTGTGTTAGCTGCGCAGTAGCTGCAGCATTTCAGTGGATGGAGTATGAAAGAAGTGACTTCAGTGGGTACATTTACTTTCATTAAGCCTCTCAGACTGGTGGAGAATAATGAGATAATGTGATAGGTGAAAGGAAGGGTGGTGGTAAGCATTCTGTCCAGCTGAAAGAGTGTTTATAACTGAGATCTGCTGCCTCGCATTTCGCCGCCTTGAACAGAAGGTTGTGCCCCCTCTTCACCACACACTATGGGAGGGGTGCACCAGGGAGCACCCACTTCCATTCACACCTGGCGGAACTGCAGAGCATCTCTCTCTCACGGCCGCCCCAACAGGTTCAGCTTTATTGTAGATGGATATCGTGCTTCCGGTGGGTCATGTCTTTTTCCATTTTTTTTTTTATTTTATTTTTTTTTTTTAACGCTGTAATAACGAGCACTAATTGTGCCGGCTTTCAAGCATGCCTGTAGCCTGATCGGTCACACTTGAGTGAGAGAGCGGAAGCCGTGCTGGAGACGGCCTTGCAAACCCAGGGCTCCTCTCATTAACTGCGCGCGATTCGGATCGGCGCGGACGGGGGCCTCCTTCAGCCCGTATGCGCTTATACTGGGGGACCCTGGTGCTGGAGTACCATACGGGGCCGGTAATTGGTTTCCAGGGGTATGTGAGGAAGCAGTGAAGATTTCTCAAACTTCTCAGCAACAGATATGTGTTTGATCCTCCATCAGGCTCCCCCCCAACCCCTTAAAACTGCATGCCAACACAACCCCCCACTTCCTGCCCTAACCCTAGGCCCTCTCCCACTGTCCTGTGAAACCCTGGGGAAGGGTGGTGGGGGTGTGAGAGAGATTTCCCAGGTACAGAAATGAAAGAGATCAATAGCCCTGAGAAGGAGAGAATGATGACAAGAGGTGGGGAAGGTCTGAGCATAGCTGAGGGTTTGTGTGTGTGTGTGTGTGTGTGTGTGTGTGTGTGTGTGTGGCTTGATGGAGGAGAATTGGGGGGTGACGCTGGGTGGTGGCTCAGTTTTAATCTTTCTGTGGGTGCCTTTCAAAGAGGAATTGCAGACGCGGAGCAGTCGGGATGGCACACCACTAATCTGTATTAATGCTCCGGATTGCTCCGGAACGTTTAAATGGACTGCCCTCCTCAAAGCTCTCCAGAGGCTGGGCCCAGAAACCCTTTGAAATTGATACTCTTCAGAGTCCGTGCAGAGACTGAGAGAGAAGACCCTACCTGTAGAAGAAAGGGATCTAAAGGGCTTAAATAAGGTTAAAACAAACAAACAAACAGGAAATGGTTTATGCAGTAATGCGCTTTAAAATAAATTTTTGGAGTAACTCGGAAAGGTACATGGAGTCGGCGCTGGCCAAGGCATCTGATGACGTAACAGAAATCTGTATCAGCATAATTACCCAGACTTCCTCCATATCAAACTTTGCTAAATGATAATTACAGGTGCTTATCACAGTGCAAAACGATGACAAGAGTCCAGCCACCTCAAAATTCATGCATTTTCAGTTTTAAAGATTTCTAAAATGTTTCCGAACTCCTTTTGAGAGGAAGATAGCCCAACTGTTGCCCTTAGACCTGACTTTCAACAGCAAAATGGATATCCCAATATAAAAGTATAATTGCGGCATGGTAAAAGCTAAATGCTGTGAACCATATTATTTCGTAGTGTAGCTGTGCCGGAGAGGCGGAAGTTTCTGGAGCAGACAGATGGTTCTGGGTATCAGGCGGCTCTGACTCTGCCCTCGCGCGGCAGTTGCGGCGGGGCCCCCTGGCCGACAGCCGCGGTGCGTTGCACTCGTGTGAAACAGCTGCGCTGTGAGGGGGGCTGGCAGGACCTGGAGCCCGTTAGTCACATCAGGGCTCCCTGACAGCGCGGAGAGAGAGCCCATTTTCCAAAGGCTCTGCCTTGGGTCGCTGGCCGGAGAGAGAGACGCCTTCCGGGGCCGTCAGATTCCCCCTCCGATGACACGCCGCCACGATGACACCAAAACAAACCTCTACTTCCCACTCTCCAGTCCTGGGGTAAGATTATTAAAAAGGCAGATGAGACGTGCCCCGGTAGCTCATCCAGTAGAGCGCCAAGGCCAAGGTCCTACCACAGCGGCCCAGGCTCAAATCCGGCCTGGGCCCCCCTGCATGCCCTCCCCCCTCTCTCCCTCCTGCATTTCCTGTCTGCCTCCCTACTGTAACTGTCAAAAAAAAGTGGAAAAATCCCCCCCAAAAAAATAATCTTTAAAAAGGCTGATAAAATTTAAAGAAGAAGAAAAATCAAATGGCACAGAGTGTTTTATTGTAATTAATGTAGGGTGAGGAGGAGGAGGAGGTATTTTCTTCACCTCCTTCAGTGGAAGGGAAAGTGGGGAGAGCTTCCTGAGCGCACACACCTCATCCTTCATCTCTTGTCGACAGGTCCAGCTCTCATACTGGGGGGGGGGGGCTTTGTTTCAGAGACTACCCCCAATACTGTCTGTGATAATTCACCTCACATCTCCCCCCACATCCCCCTCCTCCCCCCATACATTACAGCCCTACCTTTGTATTCACGCTTGAAATTCCCCTCTTTTGTTCTGCCTTATAACGCTGAGAAACCAGCATCACTCAAGTATATTAGCTATAGCCTGTTACTGTCGCAGGGAACTGTTCTCTGAGCCATACTAAGAGCTCCCCAGACAAAACTCTGTCATGTTAATCCAAGCTTTAATAAATAGGGGGATGTATAACTGTATTCAAATTGTATTTCTGCTTACAGGGAGGAAAAAAAAAGAGGGGGCTAGCCATCACAAAATGACACAGATGACAACATTTTACATGAAAGAAAAGTGTTGGGATTGGCAACCTTTCGTTCCCGTTGTGATGAGAAATGTCACATTATTGAATGTGGCCTTTGAAAGAGCTTAACGTCTAAACTAAACAAAGAACCACAGGTGGTAGGCCTGGCAGCAGCTGTAATTGAAATAAATACCTTCTGATTTAGGCCCCTGATGCTTTTTATCTCTATCGTACATTTATAGCTAATGGGATATACATCAAACCTGCCATGACTGTTTATTAAATTCCAGCTATTTTTCTTTAGACATGATATCCGCCATTGAAATCACTCATCAGATCATTCTTTCTTATTCTGGGCTGTGACAGATTCAGTGCTTTTCAAGATATTAAAATAATAAAAAAAAGCTCTTTGTTCTTTTGGGGATTTTTTTGTTTGGTAAAAAAGGAAAAAATTGAAAGCACGTTTTTCTATGCGGAATACGGACAATCGTACGTCAGAGAGGTTCCCACGTCGAGAGGAACTTTAGAGTTAAAGGACGATGACAAAGGGCATTGAACACAAGCTCTTGGCTGTGTTACCCTCACCTCTTTTGAGCTTCAGCTGCACCTTGTTTCTTTCTTGCAGTTCAGAAAAAAAAAAAAAAAACGAATGAAAACGTTATTACTTTTTTCATTACATTACATCGAAGAAAATTACATCGCTCTCTCCAGAAAATGACATGGATTCTCTTGCTCTCGGTCCACTACCTCTGCGGTCCTTGATCGAACCGCGGGCAGCAGGGATGGAAGCGAAGTTCGGCCAACGTTTAGGCGGCCTGTTTTCAGCTCTGCGGGGGCATCAGTCGCTGTATTAAATGCGCCATACCGCGCTATGTTCCGCACCCCAAACACCCCCACACACACGCACACACACACACACACACACACACAAACACCCCCTCCCTTGTTTAAGTAAAAGAAACGACCTTTGTGGTAATATCCTGAATGCGAGAGTGGTTGCGACTGTGCCTTGCATCGAAATGAAAAGTGACAGATTTATATTTATTTTAGATTAAAGCGATCTTGGGTCTGCCAGTGTCAGAAGGATCTTATTTACATACCAATTAGCAGATTTAATAACTGCCTTTTCTACTGATTAATATAATTACCATATACATAGGCGAGTGGGGGAAAGAGGGGGGAGTTTGTGTGTGTCTCTGTGTGTGTATGTGTGTGTGTGTGTGTGTATACGTACTTGTGTGTGTGTGTGTATACGTGCTTGTGTGTGTGTGTGTGTGTGTATACGTGTGTGTGTGAGTGTGTGTGTGTGTGTATACGTGTTTGTGTGTGAGTGTGTGTGTGTGGTAGGTGGGGGGGGGGGGGGAGTTGTGGGTGTGGGTGGCAATTTGGGTGATTCACTGGTAGAAATGGATGTCTTGATGAAAAAGCACATTGCTTTGGCAGGGAAGGAGGAGAAAAAAGGCATCACTTCAAGTGTGTCTTACAAATTTAAACTGTTACCTTGAGGGCAGAGGGATTTCTCACCTCTCTAATCACCATTTCAGCTGGAAAACACAACGTTTCCCCCGTCTTGGCTTTCACGCGAAGGAGGAAGGGCTCGTTTGTGCGGCCAGCTCCTGGGCATGCTCCATCCTGGGTTGGGTGTGGGGGCGCGGGGGAGCAGTTACTCTCAAACGCCGCGCAGGGGAACCGTGGCTGCCACGTAAAAAGGGATAAATAAAACTGCTCTGTAACCGGCCATGCCCAACAGCTCGCCACGGAGAGGGGAGGGGTTTTTCACTGTGTGTGTGTGTGTGTGTGTGTGTGTGTGTGTGTTTGAGTGTGTGGCCTTGCGTGCATGGAAGGGGGCGGTGGTCAACGCAACATGCTCTCATCTCTGGTCCTGAATGTTAGCTGGTGCTGAAGGAGGGAGCATAAAAAATGAAATGGTCTTTTTTTCTTCTTAAAATGCCTGTCTCGAATAGGGAGCAGTAATGACTGTCCCAGACGTAAACCCCCAACCCCACAGTTTACCATCCTGCAGACAAGCCTTAATGTGTTCTCTGCCTAATTGCGCTTGTTTGTTGTGCTGAATGCTCCGTTTAGCCTCGCGCGGAGACCCGTGGTAACCATTGCCATGGCACTGGGCGGCATTTTCGGTCGGAGGCACGCAAAGGTCACCAGTGGTATACACGTTGTCTCGGATCTCAGCCTGTCCTCTGACACTGCGGCGTGACCTCATGAATGTTCAGATTGAAGAGGTTTGAAAAATCTGAGTGTCCCTTCTCTTTGTTATTGTCAATTTGTCAATTTGAAAAAGAGTCCCCCCCCCCTCCCCCTGACTACCTCTGCTTTTGGCTCAGTCCCTGATACCTCTGTAAGTCACATTTTGAAGGTTGTGGATTTGTGTTATATATTCATGCTGATATTGAATCCTTTTTTTTCATTATTAAGGATATTGAAGTTGCCTAAATAAATCATATCTGCGGCTTGCCGTGTCATTATCTGTTCCTTTGTCCTCTGCGCCGCTCAGTTTCCCGATGCCTCGCCGTGGCGGGGGCCGACGGTGAAGTGGCTCTCGTGGCGCTGCCTGTTCGCCCTCTCACGCTCCAGTCCGCTCCGCTGTGTTCATGGGCCCCAGTGGCCCCATATTGGCTCTGCTCTCATTGGTTCATTAGCTCGACATCGCTGCGTGTCGTAAGGGGACATGGCTGAGCGGTAAGTCCTGCCAGCTGTTGCTCCCACACACAGGGGAAGGAGCATTTCTGGTAACCCCTCCCCTCCCCTCCGCTTGTCCTCCCACCACCCTCCGTTGGATAGGAAAGATTCCAGGGGTGCTTGACCGAAAGTGACCAAAATGAACGTGCAGTCCGACATTGCGCATAGAAACGGTTTGAAACATTGAATCTGGCCTGGTGGGTCCATTTGGTTCCTCTTGTGGGGGGATGGGGGGGGGTGGTTTGTCCCTTACCTTAGACCAGGCTGTTTCAATGTGCTTTGAGCTAAGAGGCAATTTGGTGAAAGGTGGCGGGGGTGGTGTGTGTGGGGGGGCGCGTCTGTACTGAGCTGGTGTAGAATGGCTCTATTAAAAGTTCCCCCCATCTGCAGGTGCTTTTGGAGATGAATGTTACACAGCCGAGAGCGCTTTGCCGAGGAAGCCCTCCTGTCAGTCTCGCGCTTCAGAGCCGGCTTTGAGCTCGCGATTCAAACACTCCGGAGAGTGTGATATAGAGGAGGAAGTGCAGTTCTGTTCCCACAGAAAAAAAAAACCCCTATTAAAATCAGCTGGAGGTTTTTCTTCGAAGCATTAGCAGAACTTACTCTGATGACAGCATTACAAACGTGTCATCAACAGAGGACTCATCTCGGTTCTCAAAAATATGCTTATATATTTACTTAAAAAAAACAGTTTGCAAAAAGGGAGATACCCCCAAAAGCCCTTCAAACAGAGCAATAATTGCTCTCAAAGTGCAAAGTATGACTTTCTTCCCTGTTTATTTATAGTGTGTGAACGCTCGCATAAATCACCTGTTTTAAATAAAGGTAGCCTAAAGGTTGCTAGCTGTGAATAATGGCTCAGCTTTTATAAAACAACATGAAGAGGCAATATGTTGTTAATGATATTTACTCATAGATAGTGGAAAGATCGCTAGTAGCTATGAATTGCTAATAATACCTGTCAAGGAACATTTTTTGGAACGCCAGTTCATGATTTGGTTTTTGGAAAAATAATAGGGCACAGAAAAAAATAAACAATAAAAATGTACTCTTAAAAAATGTTTATGAATCTGGCTCTTGGCGGACGGAAAATAAGAATCTGTCACACATAAATGTGACTCCTTCTGCTCCATTCATTTTTCCCCCTCTGTGTGAGAAAGCATTGCTTTCTAAACATTATGGAAATGTATGAATCTGATAGCTGTCTCATTCTTCTCTATGAGAGATGGGTTTGTTTCCTGCCTTTCTCCCCCGCTCACTATGTCTTGTTAAATGAGAGAGTGCTTGTTTAAAAAAGGAGGGGTAAAGAGGAAAGCCAAGCTCTGTTTACAGGGGTAAATAACGGCCACGGGATAGAGTTACACGATCAGGTGCGTTACCCCCCTGTTTGAGAGGGCAAGAGGGACAATGATCCACAGTAGCTGCCTGTTGAGCTGGGCCTGGCCTCGTAGACAGCCACACAGGAGCCCAGCAGCTCTTTCTCTCATGGGTGGATGGATGGGGGGTGGGTGGGATGCAAACTGGGAAGTTTACTCTGGGGTGGGCTGGGGGGGGGGGGCACTTCCTCATTGAGAGTGCTTATCAAGATGGTTGGTATCAAAGAGGTTGATTTGTGGTTTTTCTTTTTTTTACACCCCCCTTACTGTGTGGGAAAGTTAACTAGGGCATTTGCCTTCAGCTTTTCACCCCTCCCACCTCCATTCATTCTCACAACAGAAGCCTTCATTGCGAGGCATGATAGCGAAATGCAATACTTGGCGGATGTCCATCGGGATTGAATACACCGTGATCAACGGTGACGTTCATCACATTTTCAGGCTTCCCATTCTCCTGTTGCCCTGTCTGCCCACTTCCCACCCATGCCCTGCCAGTCTCCTGACCTGTCAACATATATATATTTATATATAAATGTTTTCAGCTTTGTATTATATATTGCCATAGGATGGCACATAGGGCAATGCGATGTGTTGTTGACTTTTTCAGCTCCTCATTTCATTTTGCTGCTGTGACTGTTTTTTCTCTCTCCACTTTTCTTTCTGTCTACAATTCTACCATTGTTTCTACCCCAAATGACTGTCTCCCCCAGTTTTGGGGTGGGGAGGGGGGGGGTCAGGAAGCTGTACGCACGAGTCCTTAGATTCACGTGAAGACTCACCCTTGCTTCTGTCCACAGTGTGCCTGCTGATGTGACATGAACCACATATTGCATATGTTGTGGGACAAACATAAAGTCAGCATTAATCATTTCACAAATCTTGCAGTCACTTAGCCAGCCAGGAAGGCTGCTGCTAGCAACCATTGAGACTCAATATTTTAATCGGCTTTCTCCCTAGTTTTTCCCCGTCTTGGTTGAACTAATTGCTGCCCCTCCACCATGGACCGTTGCCAGAAAAGTGTGGCTGGGACTCAAACGGCCAGCTTCAGGACCCACACCTGCACCATAAACAGGTGCTTTTGTGCCAGAAGACTCAAAAGACCCTGGGTCTGCGGTAATGGTCTGTACTTCAGGCTGCCAGCATGTGTTCAGCGGGGTTCTCACATTCACCCCGCGGCCTTAGCGGCCGACGCTGACGGACGCGGGGATAAACCCCCACAATGCACCGTGTTAAGGCATCCCGGCTGGAGCGGGGGCAAGGAGTTAAAGCCGTGCCCTCGGGGATGATTGAAGGTGTGGTTTTTCCATCATCTCGCGGTCGGCTGTCCCCTTTCATGCGGCCGGCCACGCCGCTGTGAGGCCGCGAATGAAGATTTCCTGCATGAGTGGAGCTCAGGCGGGGTTTTTCGCTCTCACGATGTTATAACCGAAATGACCAGCTATCGACCCCTGAAGAGAAAGGTTGCAAACCGCAGTTTTGCGAAGTGTCAGCCACCTGCGCTCATTCTCTCCCAGTGTTTATTTCCACAGGGTGGATCTGTGTGCCCTCAGGCAGGAAAAACCAGAGGGCTCCAAAACACTCGTAACACGCCGTCCTCATTCGCCGTCTCCGCTGCTATCTCATTTCAGCCATGGGCAACCTGGAGATTTAAGCTTGTTTCTGAGGTAGCATCCAAGACAAAAAAAAAAAAAAAAAACAGTGGTATATATTTGAAGGTGTTTATATATTTATTGAGCTTGTTTTTCTTTGGCTGTGAAACTTCTCCAGTAAAAATAGTACTCTTGAGCTCCCTTGCTTTCTATAGCCCTCAAGCTGTTACAAATGCAGAACAGGTGAATCTGAAAATCCTTGTTAAAACACAGTACACAATGGTAAAGCTCCTTACATCGCCAGAAGTGAATGAGCCAGTGAAAGAGGTGCTTTGTACTGGTTTCCCTCTCGGATATTGACCTCTGACCCCTGCTTCTGATCTCCATGGCCACAAAAGGAGGTTCCCCTTTAGTATGCTGTCACTTCCTTTAACAAGGACATCCATTTTGTGGACTAAGGGCATCTTTGTAGCACGGTAATCAGATCAGGCTAATAGTAAGTGAATGAGTCCGCCCTCCCGCTATTGAATTTATCAGAACAGGCAGAGAGCGAGGGAGACATGCCAGAGAAGCTGGACGCGACGTGGCCGATTCTGGTCAGGCTGCTGAGGTCGGTTTGTTTGCGGAATGTTGTTTTTTTGTTTTTCAGATGCTTTGTCTGCGCTCCCCCACCCCTCCACCCCCCCCCCTTCCTCCGCACCGTGTGAATTTATGATACACTGTTGGTGAGAGAGAGAGAGAAGGAAGCTTGGCCTGCAGGCCCTTGTTAAAACGGCGGTGATAAAGGCAATGGAGCGTGCGCGCTGTACGTCTCCGGGATCAGAAACTCCAGCTCTTTCCGTGTGGAGGCTTTGCCACATTCAGACTGATTAGCATTAAAATACCATGAAAAAGGGGTGCTACTGATTCGTGCCGCTCAGCTCCTTCCACTGTCCTTGAAGACCTCTACTAGTTACTCTTACTCCTTGGAACGGGAAAATGCGAATGTAAAAAAATTGGGATGTAAAAAAAAAAAAAAATGCACGTTCTGGACTGGTGTAATCTTATGTAAAGCCTTCTTCAATTTAATCCCTCTAAATAAGGCCTGATTATGCACATACATATACATTAATTGCGATGCAGTTTTTTTTTTTTTGTATTTTCAGCCACTGTTTTTTTACTGTGTGGTGTCTTTGAACTGTTCTCACGCACTTCTCATAAATAATCAAGTGATCAATCAATGAAAGAGTGGTCTGACTGCTAAAGAGGCACAGAGTGTTGGGTTTAGGTTTGATTGTTCTTTCACTTTTCTTTATTGCGGCTCCTTGTATAAGCACATCATACCTTACAGGGCACCAGGGGAAAAATGCTTGTAGCCGGCTGTACAATTACCATTAAATATGTATATCTAATTTTAACCTGGACGCATTTTTAGTGTTCCATTGAAAGAAATCGATAAGCATTACAGACTTAATCCCAGGGAAAGTGCTTTGTTGGACGCACCAAGCCCACACTGGGTGGTGTTTGAAAACAGGTTTTACAAGGCTGGTTTTTAAGCGCGCTGTCCGAACAAATGCTTCCCCTGGGTTTAAATCTCCCCCTCACAGAATCAGCCCCCAAATTTGTTTTAAGTGGAATGAGAAAGTCTGTGTCTATAACCAGCTGGGCATTCATTTTGTCCCTTTCAGGCTTCCGTAAGTTTGTGTTAAGGCTGTTGGCTGTCCCAGGCAGGCCTGAGGAAAGCTCTCCTGACGCTCTCACTTGTGTGTTGAATGTAAATAATGTGAAATTGCAGTTCATCTAAACTGCTGTCATCATGTATTTCCTCGGCCCTTAAATCTCCCGGTATCGCTCCAGCTCCCAGAAAACGCTGCAAGTCATCGCGCTTATTGATGCTTTTGTCATCTGATAAATAATTCAAGGAACAGTTGATTTAAATTCCTGAGTGTGTGTTTTTGATGTTTTTTTTTTGTACATATAGATTTGTGGATGTATCTTACAGGTGTAAGGGTTTTGGGGGCAGGGGGTGGGGGCGGTTGTTTGGTTGAAGGGGTGGCGGGGGTGGGGTGGGGGGACGGTTGTTGGGTTGAAGGGATGGCGGGGGTGGGGTGGGAAACAGCATCATGCAAACTGACAGAAACAAGATGAGTCTCTCCCTTGGGTCTGGGCAAATTTAAACACATGTTCGATTGCCTTTTCTGCTTTATTTTTTTTTCTCTGGCCCTGAACTGTCTCCGCATGTCTAGATTGTGCATTTCCAACGCTACGCTTCCCTTGTAATGCTTCCTGTCTGCAGGTAATATCGCTTTCTGTCAAAGTGAAACAGGGAAAAAAATATATAAATATCCCTTCCCCGCATTCCAATTATATTTTCTACCTATATAAAACATAATGTCAACATAAGTTCCCAGGACTCTGGGAAATGAAACTGGCACAGACTTGTGTCGTCGGCAAGTGCAGCCGGATTTAATTGAGAGACTGCCAAAACCTGCCACGTAATTGTTAGTTAAGCAACTGCCCAAGCTCGATGTCTTTTGTATATTTATATAGATTGTAGCTTAATGAAGACGAGCTCTCTCACCGCTTGGGTTTTTCTTCCCCTCTGCTGAAGGAGTCGTAGAGATTAGTTTCCCACCAGAGCAGACCCTCTCTTCTGCCCTTTTTTTCTTCTTTTTTTTTTGTAGGTACAAAAGAGGGGAGCACTCTTGCTCTAACATTTGCTACCCTGAAGGAGATTTCTGTTCTTTTCTTTTTTTTTTCTATTACAAAAGGCCAGGCTCTTCCCCTGGAGTTGCTGTCCTCTTTACATACCGATAAGATATCTATTATCCTTTGAACTCTCTCTCCTCTCACAGAGGGAAATAGCAGAGACCCCCCCCCCCACCTTCGTGAATCTTTTCACCTTTGTGTGGAGTTCTGTGCATGATGAAGAGGTCCTCAATCTTTAGTCTGATGGAGGTGTTCAGGGGAAGCTCTTTTGGGGGAGGATAATGCCATTCACAGGCCCTGAACGAGCAGAGGTGGTTGTGATGTTTCGGAGTGGGTTGAACAAGGTGAGTGATTTGAGTGTGCTGTAACCAGCCTGTAGTCACAAGGCTGTCCGCAGCATGTCTACCCCGTCACGGTGTCAGCCCCGGCCTGTCGTTCCTTCCCCTGTGGTCTTGACCAGACCGTGAGCCCTCAGCCGGGGCGTATTGATAATATTGCTTTGTGACACGGTGACAGGTGGCAGGGACAGTCAGTGTTGCGTCGAGTCTGGGTGGCGGGTTGCCCGTCGGTGACAGCGCGAAACCGCCATTTTTATTTTATCCAGACAGAAGAGCACACAAGAGCCAGACACCGCCCCTGTTTCTTCCCATCGTCCCCTCTGGTGAGCCAAGCCAGTCCAGCAGCGAGTCCATCGTCCAACTGACCCCCCCCCCCCACCCCCCCACCCCCACCTCGCCACTGGACTGCACAGATCCGCCACAGCCTGCTCCGGGCCCAGCCGACTCAACCCGTTACCTAGCGACCGTAGCTGGGGGAACACATACAGTACTGCGACATTTAAAAGCCTTGCCTTGTTTCGCCCTCGGTTATTCTGTCTGCCCACACTCCCAACCACCAACCCACAGCACCACCGACCCCCCACCCCCACCCCCCCTCTCAACACACCCCCCATTGTTCTCTTTGGAGCAAACTCAAACCAAAAATGAGGGCAACCACAAATGTGTTCTGAAAACTATCCTTTTCTTTAAAGGGCATTGTGTATCAAATATGTGAGTCTGGTCTCAGTTTTGATGGCACTGCTGTGGAGAGCCATTCACCGCCCGTCTTTCTGTGCGAGACGGTCTAATCGAACCTTATTGAGCATGATTAAAGGTGATATCATTGTGGCTCGCGTAATTACATTGCTGCTTGAGTTTTTTTTTTTTTTTTTTTTTGAGCAGACTGTCTTATCTAGGGCAGCTTACATTGCTTGGCTGTGTTTTGCATGGGAAACGTTTCGCATGGATAGATAGATGTTTACCTCGGTCAGGTCAGTTGTCAATTGCCTTGCTCCAGGGTTGTAAAAAAGGCATCATTCCTGCATTGGGAATCAAACCTGCAACTTCCCCGAAATGCATCCACTTTCTGAAACGGGATGCCATGCAGCCATCTTAGAGGAGGCCCTTTCGATCACTGAGACTGGTCGCAGAAAGTCTCTCTGGTACAAAAAATAAGAAAGAAGACGAACGCAAGTATCTGGTGTTGAATTATGATAATTATTTACAAACCAAAAATTATGTGAATCCCTAAATGTCAGTCAAATTATGAGGAAAAAAAGATACATAATTTGTGCTGTACTCTTTGGCATGAGAGAATGGCATGGGGGAGGGAGGGTGATGTGGAGCAGCACTGGGATGCTGGGTTTGTACCTCGGGGGCCGTTGGTTTGATTCCCAAACACTGCTGCAGTACCACATAAAAACATAGGCCCCTCGTCCTAAGGGCCACAGCATCTGTCACAGCACAGTATTTACTTCATTCACAGTCTTTGACACCACCTGATTTCACAAAGTGTACTGTAAATGTAAAATGCTATTCGTAATGAGTTTTGTTCTCCTGTGGTGAGGCAGGGTATATTTTGTTTTTGGAATGGCAGTATGAGTAAACTGCTGTGATAAACGCGCAGGTGTGTAAATGAATATAGCTGAAGCTGAGGTGCGGACGCTGATGTGACCTTCTCTCTCTGACCTCTCTCCGACCTGTTACCTGTGACCTGATAGCCGTAGTGCCCAGCCGATAACACTCGCTGGGCCCATTCTACATGCACAGCTGTTCTGACTCTGCTCTGTTTCCTGTGTCTTTACAGGTAGAAGACGCCATGCTTATGTTTGACAAAACTACTAACAGGCATAGAGGTAAGTCTGCCATCTTTTGTCCATGTGTGTGTGTCTGTAAATGTACAGGATCATGGCGCAAGAATCCCTCTGTCACATTAGAGTGTGTACATATAAAATCCTTTTGACAACAGAATCACCTGATTTTAGGTATAACACAAAGCCCTCAAGCCCAAATACACATTCTGCAATTTAAAAGAAATATTTGATGTGAAGAGAGTGATTTAATCCATGTTCCCTTGTATTATTCAAATTTTTATTCCTCAGCTAAGTTACATTGGTGGGGGCGGGGATTCAAATATGTACTCAAAAGACTGTGACCCAATCGCATTCACTGCTGTCTGAGAAAAAGAGCATCCCAACTTGAAAACATTGTGTAATACAGGTATTGGGTACCTGTAACTGTGTAGTACAGGCATTTAGTATCTGTAGGTGCATAACACAGGTATTAGGTACCTGTAGCTGTGTAATACAGGTATTGGGTACCTGTGGCTGTGTTGTGCAGGTATTGGGTACCTGTGGCTGTGTAATACAGGTATTGGGTACCTGTGGCTGTGTTGTGCAGGTATTGGGTACCTGTAGCTGTGTAATACAGGTATTGGGTACCTGTGGCTGTGTAGCTGTGTAATACAGGTATTGGGTACCTGTGGCTGTGTAGTACAGGTATTGGGTACCTGTAGCTGACTTTGAAGAGAGGAGATCTGAAGGTCAAACCCCTCTCTGTTGCATGTCTGAAGGCTCTTTGATGATTGTATGAACTCCATCTCTGGCCCGCCCCTTTTCCCCAGCCGCTGTCCCTATCTGAGCACTGGGCATTGAGGATGACACTCCCTTCTTTGTGTCATACACAGAGTAGTGTGTCATTGAGACATGTGAGACATGTACGCGATTGGCCCAGCATCAGGGTGAATGGGACAGAATTGAGAAACGCCCTCAAAAATCGACGAGAGGACGGGGGCGGGTTGGTAAGGTTTTTTTTTTTTTGAACAGACAAAGAAACGAATGAAGTATCGGCGAAATTCCTCTCAGTTCCTCCGCCAGGGGACAGGGAGGCAATGACTGTCAGGGGAACGTGCTTTTTTTATTATTGTTATTATTATTATTTTCCCCCCTTCCCTCTCTCTACCGGAGGAGCGCTGAAGGTTTGCGGCACGGCAGGGCTCCATGCTGTCTGATAACAGCAGAGATAAGGGCCTGGAGAAGCGCTGTCTTTATCTCTGCCTTATCGGCTCTTTATCTGGGATTAGCGCGGGAAGGCTTCACCGTAAGCAGAGGACTTTCCAAAGACACGGCGCCTCAGCGCCCAGCTCTGCTCAAATCACTCCAGCGGAGTGGCTAACCTTTACCAAACGCCCCACAAATTAGGCCTCCCTCTCAAACCCCCACATTTATTTATTTATCTGTCGTTTTTAACTTTCATACCCTCCCACTGTTGGAAGTTTAAAAAGAGAATTTTAGTTTTTCTTTCTTTTTTTTTTTTTTGTTAGGGTCACCCCTTCTGTGATTCCTGTCTTTTCGATCACAGAAAGTGATTTGCCGCCCCTTAATAGCAAATGAAGTTGGGTGTGAGTGTCCGTGAGTTTGAGGCAAATTCTGTCCCAGAATCCTATCAGTTTTCTGGTCGCAGGGTCTAAGGTCAAGGTCACCATATTCCTCACAGGTTTTTGTTATAATTTCATATTAACCCTTGACCCTAAACTTATTTCATGCTTGTATTTTGTTGAAATGAGCCAAATGCGTTTTCTAACAGTTTCCTTCAGTGCTGTATGGACATAATATGTCAAGGTCATTTTAGAGGTCAAGTTCACAGAGCAACCTAAAATCTTCGTCAGACAGCTGTGTGAAACTCTGCCATTCCTACCAGGATTGTGAGAGTGTATTTGTTTCAGTTTCAGTCCCTTTTCTCACTGACTCATCAAGGTCGCTAAGTTCCAGACAGTCTTTATACGTGTTGAAGTCTCATTATTTGCATATTACAGTTCAAATCAGGCCTGTACTCTCTTATAACTTAAGGTCTTTTCAACATTACTCAATCAGTGAACATACCTTACTGTAGATATTACTTTGAAATGCACATAAAACGTATTTCATACGTACAGTGATGTTTTTGCGGAATAAATGTTGCCAGATGAATAAGGTTGATTGTTAACTGTATTCCCACACCCGTACAGGTTGAGACTAAGTGTATGTGCAAGCATGAATGAATTTACAGTAACAGCTTTGTCTCAGCTCATTATTAAAAAAAAAAAAAAGAAGCAAGCTGTTTCAGTGGAATCACACAGGAGACCTTCACGTGCTTTATGCTAAAGAGCCCTTCTCCAAATTTACCCAAAAAAAAAAAAACAAAACCTTTCATTCTTAAGGTTCCCAGAGCAGCGTTCACGGTAACAGCAGTCCCCTCTGCTGGTGCCACGTCAGTCATGCATATGAGCGTGCTCAGTAACCACCACCACCCCCAACCCCCCCCACCAAAGAGTGCCCTGTCCCTGTATCCGTGGAAATGGCGATTAGATTTCGAGGAATAGCAAGAGCTGAGGTGCAGGGGGGGTGGCGGGTGGGTGGGTGGTGGGGGGTCAGGTTAAGGCCGAAGGTTTCCCCTTTCTCTTTCCCTTTCCTTTCCTTTCCTTTTTTCTCTGGTCCCTCAAAGCGCAGTGCAGGTAGCGGGTTTCGACGCACACCAGCGCCCCGCAATTATTATTCTGCTGCCTCTTTCTGATTGCAGCGCCACTGTCTCCAAGGTCAGCAAGTGGAAGCTGTCTCTGTAATTAAGAATATAGGCGGTAAACAGCGGCGGCCTCGGATGGGGCCCGCGCGAAGGGCGAGTCCTCTTACAGAGGGCGCCGTGGCGTGCTTTCATCGAGCGCGAGACGCTGCGGTATCAGCCGGCTGCAGTCCTGTTGCTTTTTCACCGATGAGTTTTAATTATTTATTTTCCCCTCCACCCCCCACCCAACCTCCGTCAGCATTTATTTAGAGTGTAATCATCCTATTGTTTTGCCATTTTTGTTTCGCCTCCGTTTTTCTGGCTGTTAAACAGGGTCCTCAGGGTTATAATAGCCCCCGCCAGCGATTGTGTAGAACTGACTGGCACTGCGTCCGCATTGTGCTGGAGAAAGCAGAAAGACACTGCTTTACAAACAGGCAGGAAAGGACAATATTGCAGAAATAAGTCCTGGATTGTGGTTTGTGTGCTGGTTTAAGGGGATAGGGCAGTGGATAACTTAATGCAAACATTGAGGACAAATCCTGTAAAGGTTACTGCAAATCCGGCCATGCTGATTATTATTTATGTATTTATTTATGAGGGGCTGGTACAGGTGACCCCCCCTCCCCCCCCCAAAATCTGCCACGGCCCGCCTCACCACTCTTCATAACAAGGAGGGTTTCGGCAGTGTCCTTCAGCCACGTGCCTCCCCCAACCAGCCCCCCCCACCCCCAGGTGACTGAAGAGGCAGCAGCTAAAAGACATTTCCTTTATCCTCCCCCCCCCGCATACACAGGAGCGTCCCACACAAAAGGCGGGGGCTGCGGGCCCTCTCCTTGGCATTTAAAGGAATAAAATAAGGATGATTGTGTTTGAAATTGAGCTCTCCGAACCCATCAGTCCCAGTGCCCCTGTGCATTGTGGGTTAAAGTCTCCTGCCGAGCAGCATCAAGTCCGCGGGGGTGTGCATATGTCTCTGGGAGTGTGTGTGCGTGCGTGCGTGCGTGCGTGTGTGCGTGTGTGCGTGTGCCCCCTTCCCTGCACCTCCATTCCTCAACCATTCCTACATGCGCGTTAAAACAGCCCTTTTTCCTCCTGCACTGTCTCTCCAGCTATATACCCATAACAGCCCGGGAACTCCGCACTGGGAACACAACAAAGGGACCTGCATTTGCAGAGAACTCATGTCTCAGTCGACAACCACAAAGTTTCGCTCCGGCATCTCAATTTACAATTGGTCCTCACAGAGAAAAGAACTGCAGCGGAAATATGCTAACAAGTTAATCTGAGTTTTTAAGATTATTTTACCCGCATGTGTGCTAATATGGCCAGAGGTAATTAACCAGGCCTACCGATGCTATTTGGGTCCATGGATTCACACAAGCTACTGCAGCACATATCGACCACTTAGTACCTGGTTTGCTTTTCCTTGGAAATAAGGCTATGGTGAGGGAATGAAATCCTTGTGTATGTAAAAATATTCAGAATATTTATAATTTGCACATTCGCCAGGTTTATGTGCTTTTTGCGGAGTCACATGGGCCCATCCTACTGTCTGTTTGCTTCCATCAACAATGGTTATTTACATTAGTCTCCTGATTCAAAATCATATTCATGAGAGAGAGAGACCTGTAAAACACACTGCGAATTGAGTTCCCTCTCTCTCCAAACCAGGTGCGTTTTAAAATAAAAATAGCAGGCAGCACACCTTTAGTGTGTGAAACTGACACCGTTTCATCCCCTTAGGATCTCTGCTAGGTCGTAAGTGATCTAAATGTTGTGCTTCACACAGTGAAAGTTGCGCGTTAAGAGCTCATGAGATATAGAGAGCTCTTATTGTTTATTGTGGACCTCTCTGCTCAGCACCTTCACTAATTTGGACCTGAATTCAGCTTCCTCATATCGTTACCTGAGAATTTTATTGCCTGCTTTGTGGGCAGTGCCTCATTCTGAGGTGTGTTAAAGTGTACCTGTAATCGCCATTGTTTTAGGTCAGGACAACGTAACTGAAGATAATAGAAAGGACACTTCAGTGCGGTTTTGTGGGAGAGAAGGGCCATCACTAATAGCAGTGATGATGCAGACGAATGATGAAACCATATGAAAGTTTTGTTGTTGCCTTTAATGTTAAAGCATTCCTTTTTAAAGAAGTTGATACAGAATCAAATAAAATTAAATCACAATTTAACACAAAAAAAGGGAACATAAAAAAAGGAAGACTGGAGAAAAATTGAACTGTTACGGGCTGAGTTGCAATATGTTTTGGGATGATGCAAGTTTCCGCAACCTTGGGTCAGACTTCTGGCGGCAAATGGCTGGCCTGCAATGCAACAATATGCTTCATCTCTCTCTCTCTCTTTTTCTCTTCATCTCTGTCTTTCTCTCTCCATCTCTCTCTTTCTCTCTCCGTCTCTGTCTTACGCACATATATATGTGCATGTATGTACACAGGTAAAGGGAAGTATGAAACGGTTCTGTTGATTGAAATAAAGGGATAGCGGAGAGCCTATTGATGCGAGCAGAATTGCACACAGGTGTTGGAGGGTGTATGGAATTGTGGGCTTTGTGTTGGGGCTGGAGCTGATTTTTTGTGTGGAGCTGGTTTTTTGTGTGGAGCTGGTTTTTTTGAGGCTGAATAGGACGGGTTTGTTCTTGGAAGAGGAACAGAAGGCTGCATTGTGTGGCTGTAATCTGCTTACCTGGATCGCTGGCCCCTCCGATGGGCCCCGCGGCCGTGAGGAGCCCGTGTCACAATGCTGCTGCTCCTCACTGCCAAGCCGTGTGTGTGTGTGTATGGTGTGTGTGTATGTTTGTGTGTGTCTGTGTGTGTGTGTGTGTGTGTGTGTGCATGCGCATGTATGTTTGTGTGTGTGTGCACACGTGTGTGTGTGCATATGTATGTGTGTGTGTTTGCGCGTGTATGTATGTGTGTGTGTGTGTTTGTTTGTGTGTGTGTGTGTGTGTGTGTGCGCGTGTGTGTGCGTGTGTGTGTGTTCATGTGCATGTGCATATAAGTGTGAGCGCTTGTGCTCGTGTATGTGTTTGCATGCCTGCATACTGGAGCCTGTGTGTTTCTGTGTGCCCATGCTTGCCTTTGTGCCTGCTTGTCTGGGTGCTTAATGCTCATGGCTGTATATAGTATGGGCCTGAAATGGTGCAGATTTCAGATGAGATTTCCACCATCATTAAAATGTGAAAGTTCTGCATGCCCATGCAGTATATTGTTTTACTCCAGTACACTCCAGTGCAGTGAACATGTTTGGGGCCGGTTTTGGGGTGTGCTGTACACTATGTGGAGAAGATTGGTAAAAAATAATACACACAAGGATCGGTGTGGTCTGTATTTTCGTCAGACATGACTGAAGTGTCGTCTGAAAGAGTGAAAAAAGAAAACTCACTTGTTCGCTAACTGCTGAAGCTGTCTCCTTAGCGCTTAAATTGTTTATGTGATAACGGGTGTAAATTTTTATTCGCGCACAGAATGCTTGGGTGATCGTTTCGCATCGTGCACTAAAGACATAACTCACAGCGACGGGGCGACACGTGGGGAGTTAACATGGACGCCTCTCACAGGGAAAGACATGTTTGTGATGTCATAGTGGGGAGGGGGGGAAAGCCCCTCTCCGTAATTACGGGCGACTATTTCCAGCCGACGCTGTCAGCTGGAGAGTGATTGCAGCTCTGGAGTGCGGAGCAGCGGAGAGGAGAGGAGAGGAGAGCAGAGCAGGAGTTTTTCTGGCACTTTTCACCACCACTGAGCACTCAGGCTCCTTTGGCTCTCTGGCTCTGTACAAGAACCGCACAGAGTCCAGACTCCATTCCCAGCAATTAGAGATTACTGCAGATGAAGTCTCTCAACACAGCTCAGCTGCTTCCTCCCACTGTCGCCCCCCCCACCTTCCAAAAAGGTTTTTCACAAAAAAAAAAAAAGAAAAATTGTGCCAGACAGCTTCAGCAGAAGCTAGAGGAAAAGAATAAAGTGTCCTATATTTTCACTACATCGATGACACCTTTTCACAGTTCTAGGGATGATTTGGAGTGAAGTAACAAGGCCGGCTGGTTGAACATTAAGTGACAAATTAAAGACACAGCCTACAGTGGTCATATTGATTCAGTGTATCCATAAACATACAGGCCCATGAGTTGTGGCTTCACTTTGTAGCTTTTCTCTCACACAGCGGTGAGGCAAACAAGCAATAAATAAATAATCAAATAAATACCGACCACCATAAACATTCATTTATTGGCGTTAAGTGCCGAACTGGAGCTTGCGTTCGGTTTCCCCACGACGGTGTGTGCATACTTTAATTAAGAATTATTGCGTTAATATCTTGGTCAGTGATTGTGCGTCGAATGGGTCTCTGAAGGTTCTCCATAGCCACCGGCGCTGTGCTGATCCGCGTGTGCGGTGGCTATATTTTCCCCATGAGAGGGGGGGAACGGCGGTAAGCCTAATTTACTCACAGAAACCAAGGTAACATTCAGCTGACAAGATTCCCTGAGCAAACGTAATTAGATATACCTCAGCCCTTTTTTTTCCCCTGGCATCAGTGAAAACCAGTTCTGCCATTGTCCACATTAGCTTCTCTATGGTATTTTTATATTTTTTTTTTTTTTTTTTTTTTTTTTTTTTTATGAACCTGATATTCACATTTAGCTGTGGAATGTCATTTAAATACCATATCTGATCATTTCCTCTGCTACTTCACCTGGAGCGTTCCTTCTGGACCTAATAATGATGACAAAGAGAATGACGGGTTCGGTTTCTCTTGGGCGAGAAGCTCATAAGGGTGAAGTTGGGGGGCTGCGGGGGTTGGGGGGGGTTTGATGTGTCTCCACATATGGCGAAAGTTTGTGGCGCCTCTGGCCACGTGGAAGCCGTGCTCCCAATGCTTGTCCATCCACCCAGGGTGCATGGAGGTGGGAGAAGATGGACCACGGAAGCTGCCGGATTAATCTCCCCGCCCCTCTGTCCTCTTAAGCGCTGAGCTCTACTGAATCGTTGACCTTTTCACTTCGCCCGCCGCAGGTGCGTGAGCGTCAGTGGCAGTGGGAGTGAGGCTGGGGGTACCGTTTGGGGAGTGGGGATTGAAGGAGGCGGTTTTTATTCCGCAGCTAAGTTCTTGCGGTCGACCTTTTTATTACTGTTGTGTCAGACTTAACCGTACCAGATGGCTGGATAAAACGGGCACAATGCTTTGGCGAAGGAGCCGCACGCAAGTCATTCCGAAGCGTTTCACATCTGCCAGCGGAGAAAAGAGGAACGGATGAAGAGTGGGATAATAGTCTTATTAAAAACACAAAAAAGCTGACAAACAACAATGTAAAAAAAAAAACAGCCATAGAGCATTATCAGGCTTAGTGTCTGTAACTTAGGAAGCACAAACTACACGCAGCAGCAGAAGGCTGGGATGTGTGTGTGTGTGTGTGTGTGCTCGTGAGTGTGAGTGTTTGTGTGCGTGTGTGTACGTGTGCAGTCTGTGTCTGTCTGTGTGGCCATGAGATTTGGTATGTGTGGCTGTGTTTGTCTAAGTGTGTGAGAATGTGTTTGTCTGTTTGCCTGCGTGTCTGTCTGTCTGTCTGTCTGTGTATGTGTGTGTGTTTGTATATGCACGTGTGTATCTGTCTTTCTGTCTGTTTGCATGGCTGTATGTTCACATGAGTATGTGTGTGTTTCTGACTGCCTGTGTCTGTACAGGCTCGTCTGTGCTTTGTAGGTTGCAGGCAGGGTGAGGCTAGGCCATGTTATTCTCTCCCTACCCCATCCTCTCCCTTCCCTGGTCCTCTATTAACAGCAGAGATAGATTTATTTAAAAGGAAATAAGCAAACAGCAGTTGCCGGTCTGCTGTGCGATGGGGAAATGGGGTGAGGGGGAGAAGAGACTCCCTTCAGGAAATGAAAAAGACCAGCTCTGAATTGTCATCATATTGGAAGTTATGGAACCTCTGACCTTTTGATACAGAGAGCTCCTCTATTCGAGACCCGGCGGGATGATCCGGGAGAGTGAAACCGGCGGGATGAACGCAGCGGGGTGCGGACGCCGTGCGCATCGTATCGGGATTCGTGCTGCTCCTAATGCTGGCTTTGCTGAGGTTAAGCTCTCCCAGCAACTGCCAAGCGTGCTCTGAAAACAAACGGCGAGGAGGAAGCCTTTCTAACACACACACACACACACACATACGCTCATGCACGCACGCACACGCACACACTCATACACACACTCTCACACACACATACGCTCACGCATGCACACACACAGACACGCTCACACTTGCACGCACGCTCACACACATACTCTCGCACGCACACGCTCACGCACACGTGTTATATATGTATTTACGACCTTTGTATGTTAGGAATGGTTACCCACAGCTTCTCTTATTTGCCTACTTTTTACTTTTTTTGATTGGATCTTAAAGGACATTGGTTTTATCATAACGAGGCAAGGTGTTTGTGACATATAGAAACAAATAAATATCAACACTTTTAGACTTGAATGTTGCGTATGCCCAAGAAATCAGGCAGAACAGTGGGTTGCCAGAATAGACTTACCAATTCAATAAATCAGTATATATAAAGCTATCATATCTACAACTACATAAAAATGTCAGATTCCACACATATATCACTATTTTTGTGGACATTACTTTTTGAATTATATAACTAAATCTGTATATAATCCTTATATGTAATCCTTCCGTACTAATTGTTCTTTGCAAGCTGTATTTGCTGATGGATGAATTACAGAGATCAGTCAATCGCTATCTGATATCAACCCTTTAGACCCCACTCAATACTCTTCTTTTATGTGTTTTTTACCTTGTTGTTAGTAAGCTGTTTCCTTGAAGATTCTTGGTAATTCTGCTGGAGCCATGTGCATTGAAAGGAGTGTAAGTGCTTCAAATATGTATTTGACCTTGGTCTGGTCAGAAAGAAAGCGTTGTTCATTTTCCACTTTTGGCATCAGATATCAGTGCTTTGGGAACCATCAAAGGTATGAAGTATATCAATTATTAACACATGGCCAGAACAAACAGCGCCTCTGTTTTTGTGCATGTTTACCCTCTGTCTTTTCTAATAAAAGTACATCCAAATCAATTTCCTTATATATCAAGTGGCATTGGATGCACTGCTAGGTATTTCCGCGTGGAGATGAAATATGCTGAAATGAAGTGTATTAAGATAAAACTACGTACTGCAGTTATTAACAATTCATTGGCAAATGTACGAATCACTGCAATTTGCTGATAAAGCAGTATATTTTGCAGGGCTCTCCAGGATCATGAAAGCCTTCGGAAGCTTTTGAATTTGAGAAAAATATAAATAAATCCTTCACAGTTTTTGCGAAAGGGCAAAGTACCCTGAAAGTGTTTGATTGTAGAGGAAAATGTGTACATGTTTTTTCCCCCCACGGTAATTATCCATAGGTTTTGTATCTAAACATTGTTAGCTCCTACCCTCTCAGTTTAGCTATTTCTAGTCTGTGTACATCCTCAACGTATGACCTATCATATGAGATTGGATTTTTCTTGGCTGATCAAGCTTCTGCATTTTTTGAGATAATGTCTCAAACTATGCGGTGGTGAGCCCTTGAATTTGGGGAAATGCACCCTGTGAAAGTCATTGGAAAGTCCTTGAATTTGATGTTGAGAATCCCTGATGTGGGAACCCTCGGTTTAATTTTCCACAAAGTTCATATAGCTAATGTATGTTGCATTATATTTCGGTTCCATTAGGTTTGGATAGTTTCATATGCAATGTGGCTGTGCGGTGACATCACACAGGGGAAACGTCAGCGGCCCCTGTGCATTTCATTAGGGTGCTGTCAGAATGCAGTGGGGGCAGTGTTAGGGATGACACCCTCCCCCTCCCCCAACCCTCCCACGCACCCGTGTTGTTCCCTGGGAACACGATTGCCGTGTCCCTTTTGGATTGCCACAGGAGCCAACAACGAGGCATTGTGCGTGCACCATAGAAAAAGTGGTTCGCCACGGTACAGAAACAAGGATATTTTTTCATCACGGCCAAATCTGGCATCTCAGAGTCGGCGATGTCTTACAGGGGTCACAAGTGTATAGGTGGGAGTTGTAGAACGTTTGCTCCCTCAGATTTCGAGAAATTGGGGAAAAAAACTTTCTACCCACAGATGTATGTGTGGTTTTTTATTTGCTGTTCACTTGATTAGAGGCTCGTTGAAACATATTGAGCAAACCATCACTAAGTAAATTGCGCCTTACTTTATTCAGCTTATACTCATTTTCAACACTTTTCCCATGTTTGGGCTTGTACAGAGGTGTTGGCATTAAACCCAAGCAGTATGGACATGAGGGAAATCCAAAGGAAAGTATACCAATTTTGCATGAACTTGAGTGTAGAAAACATTCTTAAAAAGTATATCTCGCATCATGCTTGGTTCAATGCAGGCTTGCCATTAGCAGCCAAAGACGGCTAACGGTTTTGTGAATGTACGACATGTGCTTCTACAGGTACATTTTGTGCTTGAAATGCAGAAAGAGCACATTAATGTTGTGTCTTGGGCGGTATTTAGAAGAGAATCCTCCTGCTCTTGCTCTGTACACCCTACAGTGTGAAAGGCTTGTGCTGAACACTTTCCCATTTGGGCGTATTGGCAGGGAGTCTGATTTCACCGTGCCCTCGTGCTCTGCTGTTGCAGTTCAGTGACCGCAGTTACGCCTGGAGTCCATCTGTAGTGTGCTACTGCAGGTGCTGGACCACCCTGTATGTGGAGGCTGTTGACGGTGAGCCACTGAAACTGAATGATGTGAGTGGAGTGGGCATATCTGCTGCCAGCAGTCTTTCCACCCTGAACCCTCCTCATGTCAAACTGCTGGAGCTAAGCAGGTATGGGCCTGGTTAGGACTTGGATGGGAGACCTCCAGGGAAAATTAAGTTGCTGCTGGAAGAAGTGTTGGTGGGCCAAGAGGCAGTTTTCTCACCTCTGGACCAGACAGAAGGTCTTTTCTCCAGCACAGTGATGGGGGTACTTTGCTATGGGAGGGGCCTTTTTCACTGACCTCCAGACTCTCTGTGGTCATTAAAAATCCCATGGAACTTTTCTGAAGACGGGTTTCAACCCTGTGGTGTGTGGCTTACTTTCCCACAAAAAGCAAGCTGTCTGTATCTGGCCACCTAATGGTGTCTGACTGACACCACAATCCCTTGCAATCTGTATCCACTCTGATTCACTAGGTCATCACTGCAGAAGCAAATCGTGTTCTTAGTTGACCTACCTGGTCAAATAAAGGCAAATAAATGTGTCATGGAGCAGATGAGTTGTTCTGTTGGAGAGCCGATCTTTCTCTCACGCCATCCTCACTCTGCCGTTTTAGGCCCACGACCTTAGCGGAACTCTCTGCCTGCCCAGGATGCGATCATGTAACTCTGCAGCGTTGAACACTATGGTGTTAGCCTGTTGATGGGGTTTGTCAAACGTTTTCCCAAACAAAATGACTTCAAGTACATGTGAGTAAATATAGGTTGATGATGGAGGTGGAGGCAATTGAGAGACAGTGGAGATGTTGTGGCTGCTGGCAAACATAAAAAAAAAGATAGCTGGTGATTTCAAGATTATAATGAGGATATCTTAGCGAGCACACTCTTTATTTCACCAGGAAGTCCCCACTGAGATTGAAATCTCAGCTCTCAGCGGGCCTGACATACAACACAAAATTTAGAAGATGAACATTTTAGTAGAGCCTACAGGTGACACATTAAACGTGTCATAAAACTTGGTCCCTGAGAGATGCATTTTTTGAGTCCTGGTCAGGGAGAGACACAGGGTCTGCTGGTTTTTGTTACCACCTCAAATTCCTCTGCCAGCTCAGACCCAAGAAACTAGATAAGGTGAGTTGAGTGTTTAATCGGCTGCGTTGAAAGATCAATTAAGGTGCTGAGGTGAGACACAAACCTACTCAGTCTGCGGCTGTCCAGTGCTGGAGGTTCAGGACCATCGTTGTACAGCGATTAGTGGGATTCACGCACTCTCATCTCTGCTCTCATTCGCTGACAGATACCCAATTGGTGTGGGAAGTGAGTGCTGCTTCTCAGGCATGTAATGATGGCCTTAGCGGGTATATCATCTAATGAGGGCTCATACCTTCCTCTCAGTGTGATTCATCCCACCACACAGAATGTGTTATTTGCTCGTCGTTTGGGCAATTCAGCACGTAGCCAGCAGTTATCAGCTGTCCGTAGCTCCTTAGCGACGGCGAGAGTAGGCAACAACTGTAATTTCAAACATGAATTTGTGTGGGCTCGGAGGGAGGATAATGACATTTTCAGATAACCTGGATGGAATGTTTTCCCACCACCTGTTTCCTGGACAGCATTCATTGGGTTTTTTAAATGGGAGGAGCTTTATGAAAATGGCTGATACAGCTTATGGGGGCTGTCCTAAGCCGTGGCTTGGCGAGTCATTGCCCTCGATCTACCACAGGTCAATTGAAATATTTTTTCCGCCGATTCTTAGCTCCGCATGGAATTCCGATGACCGGTTTAAAACTGCCATGCACACTGTTGGGAAAGGTGGGGTGGGGGAAAGTCCTCATCAAACCTCCCAGCAACAGGCTGGCCTGGTCCTACATTTGACCCAATCCGATTGGCCGAGGTGGCGAGGGTCCCCTCGGCTGATTGGCAGGTGGGTGCTCTCCAGTTATGGACGGGTGTCAGCAGACAGTGGATCAGCCACTTGATGTGGAAATGGTTTTGATGAATAATAAAACAGTGGTAATAACCAGCTGCTTTCGGGGTCATGTGACCCCCAGCGCCCCGTCCGTGCGGATAATGGCTTAACCGGGCAGTGATTGCCACATGCATTATTAACCGAACCCCCACCCGCATCCCCCCCAGCCGCCCCCCCCTCGGCCCCCAGTTATCAGGGCCCATCAGGCATGGTCGCCACAGGTGTTTTCAAACCGCAAACTCAAATATCATCTGGGCTTTCATTTTCTTCACCCGTCCGCCTCTCTCTCTCTCTCTCTTTCCTCTCGGCGATTTTTATTTTGCACTTTTTTTTTTTCGCCTTTTTACCCCGCTGGGAGCAAGGGGTTGGGCTTGACAGGCCCACGGTTGGCTTGTTTGAAGGACGGCTGCTGTCCAATAGAGCGGTATTGTGGGATTGGGGGTGGGTTGCAGGCCGTGGGCGGAGTCACGTTCAAAGCTCCTACTGCCCTCAGTCACGGAAAGAAAAATCGTGCTCGTCGAGAGGCAACGGGTGTGAGAGTTCGATTTGTGTTCACATTTTAGTTTGCGGCGTTCTTCCTCGTCATAAATGCTGATGAGAGAGCTTGTTAAGCTGGCATGCTGGCAGGAAAATGAACGAGTGCGGGACTCTCTGTTGTGGATGGGGAGCATAGGGTTGCCCCGCCCCCTGATTCTCCCTGGCCCCGCCCTCTCCTTTTGTTTTGTATGTTTTGGAAAACTCACAGTATCTGCCTCCTCTCTTTGTGTTCACATTTTTTGCATAACCCATAATTTATTTTAATAATAATTGATTTGTTTAACCCATTATACTTGACTCCAGTACCCTTTTTTACACCATTTTTATTTTGCGTTGTTTAACCTCAACCTCTCCTTCAAATCAAGAATCTCTTTTCCAAGTTAGGTCAGACCAAGGAGGTGATGAATAATAAAAACCTCTTTACATCGCAACGATATCATAGAAGTGACAAACACAGACAACAAAAAATGCGAAGTTAATTGTTGCGGATGTGATTGTCCTTTTTTTGGTCTTGTGCGGGGGCTTTGACAGGTGCCAATCACTCGGAGCTTCCGTTCACGCCGTCGCCGTGGCGATGGCACGCTAATTGCGTCGAGCGCCGGCATGCCAGATCCACTGGAGCGATTCTGGCTGTCACCGGCTTGTCACTGGGCGGCCCGCAGTTGACGGGCCACGTGGGGGAACATCAAGGTTCCTCCGGCCCCCAGCGGGATTCGCAGAGCGTGGTTTTCTCTCTTTTTTTTCTGACAAGGGCAGGCTTCGCCAACTGGTAGCTATTTCCTACCAGATTTGGTTGGTTGAAGAAACAGACTAAAATGAGAAAAGGGGGAGGCGATGGGGGGGGGGGGGTTGGATTTGAAATTGAAACACAAGCCTCCATTAGAATATGACTACATGCTTCAGACAGTGCCATCCAGTCCTCCCACGATTTTTTTGCTCTTCTGTTTGTCTTTTTTTTTCCTCCTGTTCTTTTCTGATGGTAGCCAGACGAAAGCCCTTTTTCTTTTTTTATCCTTTTTTTTTTTTAAACATGAACCCTCATCAATTGTTGATGAGAGGAAGCTATTAGGTGAGGTCACAAAGATGTGTAAGAGAGATGATATCATCTGTAATGAGGCCCATGTTCGCTCCATTGTTTCAGTGCAGTGGATGAAATGAGCGCAGGCTGACATGCTCGCGTCGCAAGGTTGCGCTTTGTGTTTGTTTTTCTGCATGCCGCCTTTTGAGTCTCAGTGTCCACAGATGTTAATACACACATACACTCAGCAGTGTGTACGCGCAGACAGCGCCGCTAAAATCGACTCGTTTGCCGCTTCAGGTATTTATCTCTTATCAGAAACTCGCCTCAATGCCCCCAGTCCCATGAGGAATGTTACATAATGTTGCTACACAGGTGTATCCTTTCTCTTTTCTCGTTTTCTTCCCCTCTGCTTCCTCCCCCTTTTCTCTCTCTGTCTGTGCGAGTAGCTTGGCGCACTGCACAGTAGCGCGCAGGCAGTAACAGAAGAGCGCTTTGATCTCTGTCAGGAATATGAATGGGGAAGAAAGGGAAGGGATGTCTTTCTGAAAGCCGGAGGTCGGCCTGTTTCGTTCGCGCTGCCAGCCGCCGCTGTCAGTCAGCCCGTCGCCTGTGTAGCTCCGCCTTTCTCTGGCGGAAGTGTGAGCGTCAGACTTGTGTCTGTCTCTCACGGCTGATTCTGCCCTGCGCTCTGGGTTTCGGTGTGTATGTTCTGCACGTTTGTGTCCCATCTGGCTTTGAAGGCTTAAGGAGTGATGTCAGGACAGTGTCCCCCCTACTTCTTGCAAACATGTGGGAACACACACACACACACACATCCAGAAACACTCACATGCTCAAACGCACTTCACTAACGCACTCATATACACACACACACACACTCACAGACTCACACTCTCAAACACACTTCACTCACGCACACACTCACCTCTCACCAGAACATTAGGTGAGCAGGTGCATCAAAGGAAGCCATCTCTGTTTCTCTGTTCTCTTTTTTCATTTTTGCCTTTTCTACTGCTCTCTCAGTCTCCCTCCTTTGTTCTCTTTTCCCTTCTCTCTCTCTCTCTCTCTCTCTCTCTCTCTCTCTCTCTCTCGCTCTCTCTCTGTTCCCCTCTCTCAGGGGACTCTCTAAGAGTCAGCAGAATTGTGCTGAATGTTTGTTTCTCCATCTTGAGAATTTTACTTTTTTTGAAATTGTGTGTCTCCAGGGAATTTCAACCAGCGATCCCGTTCAGCTACGTCCACTCAGGCAACAGCTGGCTTCTAAAATCCCCCAATCTCCCCATCCCATCCCTGCTCTCCTCTCCCACATCATCCCTCTCTTTCTCCCTCTCCCTCTCTCATTGCAGTCTATTAGCCAGGCGCCGAGCTCACTAAAAAAAAAAAAAAAAAACCTCACCCTCTCTCAGATTTTTCTGTATGCCCCCAACCCCTCCTCACGCTCATCCCCTCTGCTTCTGTTTCTTCCTGCAAACGTTGTGACTCCTCCTCTATTTCCCTCCCTCCCCATCCCTCGCTCTCTCCCTCCTTCCCTCGGCCTCTGTCTTTGTCAGACGGAGCTGACAGGCCCGGGCCGGAGCGGGCAGGCGGGCAGGCAGGCAAGCGGGCGGAGGGAAGCGCCTTGCTGAGAACCGTTCCGCTGGCATCGGGCTCCACAAGCTCTCTGTGTGTCAGATGTTCAATCAAAATGCTAATGGCCGCTGCAGCATGGGGACGATATTATTGTAACACTAATTGATAAGAAAAGGAAGATAAGAAGCGCCGATACCATCAGCTCACACCGTATGCACGTCTCGCATTCAATTACTCCTAATTACAATAGCAGTCGTAAAAGAGGACAAATTGCTTAATGATGACTGTTTTTCTAGCAACAGTTCACTGCCTCTGTTTCTCTCCCCCCCAGTAAGTGATATTTCTGGGTGTTGTTCGTTATGCAAAAAAGCTTTCCTCTCTCCCTCCTTCCTTTCTGTATTTTTGATTTTTGAAAATATTATTTATTCATCCATGCTTATATTTGGGTGGTGAAAAGTGCTGAAAAGCACAGTCTGAAAGCCTGGCTCTGTGGTTTTTGTGTGCACCGGTGCAGTTTGCAGCTGTTTTTACCACACGGTGCTCCACTTTCACCAGATAACTGAGTGGAAAATGGAGAAAGAGAGAGAGAAGGGAACAAGAGAGAGAAGGAGAGCAAGAGAGAATGGGTAATGTTTTAGTGCGTTGAATAGAGAGGAGAAAGAAAAACTCCCCTCGTATTCCAATTTGTCAATTTCTTTTAAAGCAGCACCTTGCACGGGAAGGGTAATTAATGAGCTTTAAGTTATTTCTGATCTGTCAGTATTCCTGGCTGCCCTCAGAGCGCTAATGTTCGCTGGCCGGAGCCTCCGGGGACTCTTCTATCTTATTAACTTGTCCAGAGGAGGCTGTCTGACTGTGGGCAGGGCCAGTCAAGGGTGATGTGAGGGGTGGGGGGAGGGGCGGCAGGGAGGGGGGAGTGAGGGCGGGAGGGGGATGTGAATTTAAGGAAGGAACCCAAGGTCTCCTCTGAGTTCACTCATTGTGATCGATCCCACAATTCACTTTGATTTTTGACAGACTCGCGCTTTAGCGATTTGGCTGTGCTGCTTTAATTGAGCTCACCTTTGCTCATGACGAGAATTTGATTGTGGTTTGGTAGTGTGGGCCTGCAGGGGTTTTAAAATATGTTTTTTTTTTTTTTTGGGAAATAGACCCAGCTCCCACCTCCCACTCATGATGCGTGTTCCTCTCCAGCTCTGATTGGTTCCCCCCTTGGCATGTCCTGAGGCCAGCGGTGACTCCAGCTGACAAAATGTGCTCTCTGCTACACCCTAAAAAATTACATGTCCTCAAGCGCTGAGAACCCATAGACTACTCTATGGCCCTCTCCTACAAACCAACAGCAGCCATCGGAGAAATAACGATTTTTTTTTGTAATTTATCAGGCAGGACGAGGGGACTTTGGTGTATGTTCAGAAGAAATTGTCCTTAAATTTGAGCCATGTAGAAGACAGTTTTAATCCAAAGCAACTCACAGGAAGTGCATGTGCACTAGTAGAGCAAATAACCATTTATAGTTGTATTAAATGCCATGGTACTACCGGGAAATTTGGGTTAGGCCCCCCCCTCCCTTGGCAGGGGGAGGGAAAATGGGCCCCAGTGGACTTTTAAAAAAGAAAAAGAAAAATCAACAGTAAGCAACATGAGCAAATGAAGGAATCGATTTGACATGGTGTTAATTTTTTTGCCTTTAAACGCTGCCTCCATTGAGTGCAGGTGCACAAGGTTAATGAGAACGAAGGTCCCAAGTGGCAGTTACCGGCGGAGGAGTGGAGGGAGGGAGGAAGAGTGGGAGAGAGAGAGAGAGAGAAAGGGGGAGATCGTGTGAAGGAGGGATGGAGGGTGAGAGTTAGAGAGGGTAAGTGAGGAGGAGGAAGAGTGCATGTGAGGATGGAGAGAATAAGAAAGTGAGTGAGCGAGAGGGAGGAAGAGAGGGGGAGAAGGAGGGGCGGGAGTTTGTGGGTGCTTGGGTGTGAAGGAGATATGGAAGTTATGAGGCAGAGAGGGTGAGGGACAGAGGAAGCAAAGATGGGAGAGTGTGTTTTGAGTAAGTAAGGAGTGAGGGAGAGTGAGCAAGGGGTAGGATGAAACAGAGAGTGAGTGACAAGGAGGGAGGTAGAGTGTGAGAGGAAGAGTAGCAGGGTGAGAGAGGGAGAGAGGGAAGGAGGGTGAGTTAGAGGCTGGCATTGGAGAAAGTCTGCATTAGGCCTGGAGACTGAAGAGATGAGTTCAGTGAGTTTCACCATGGAGTGGCAAAGACAAGGCGGAGGAAGGGTTTGACTTCCAGAGCCTTGCTTTTTCTGACATAAGGTCTTATTATTTCCGTTTGAAAATCCAAGTCTCTCTCCCTCACAATGGGCGTATCTTTTTTATTTTTGCGGAGTCAGTCAGGCATTCAGATTCAGATGTCCTTGGTCTCTTTCGTTCCAGAACGCAGATATGGCGTCTGGGCCGAGTTAAGCGGTCTTGTGTACGTCTCAGCATCTGTTGAGCACTCGAGTTAAAAAAGGAGGTCGATATCGAAAAGTTGCGAGTCCTGACTGTTGAGGGCGGCTCGTAAACTGGAGCTCCGGTTTTTTTTTTGGCGCGCCGGCCTTTCGCCCCCACTGAGGCGGCGCTCCTCGCCGCAGTCGACTTGAAAAGGCCGAGAGAAACGGAGGACTGTGCCGGGCGTACCTGCGCTTTTTCCTCGGCTGCCCATTTTCCTCCTCACTTCTGACAGATAAGCTCCGGGGGAGAGGGAAAATGGGTTCTTTCAGCCGTCAGATTTCATTTCATCCGGCTTTATCTCCGGAGAACAATGCCAATGGAAGGCCTTATCAGGGCAGGCCTCAGACACCGCTGCCCTGGGGCGATCTGGCCTGATCGACGGCACAAAAGCTGTCATATATATATTTATATACACCGTAGCTGTGTATACAGACAGCGAGGGGTGGGAACCTGCTCTTTGTCTCATGCCTGCTCGGTCAACGGGGGGAACAAAAAACGCAGAGATAACGTCTAAAGGACGACGGGATCGATTTTGAACGCCGCCAGACTCTCTCCTCGCCACCGTTGGTGAAATCGGCTAATTAATTGAGTTGGCGCCGCGCTGATTGGACACCGTTTGTTACCGGCGTGTGGATGTTTGTCGCTGGGCCTTGGCGACTCGGCTTCGGTTTGATCGCGCTGAAAAATTTTTGGGAGAAAATTTGACGAAGCGCCGCGTGGATGTGAGACACACGGTGTGCGCGGAAACGTTGGCTGTGCGTTTGTGGGGAGGAGGATGAGTTGTGTGACGTAAAGCCCGCCAAATTAAATAGGGGTTTGTCACGACAGGGACAGGCATCTGCCGTCGGTTGCAAGCTATGCTCAGCCTGTATGTTTAATGCAGCTCTCCTGCTGGATTGGAAGCGGGAATCAAAATCGCATCGCCAAGGTGACAGGAACCCGGTGTTCCGAGCGCAGGGAGTCCCCCAGGACGCCCGCGCAAGCGTGTCTGTGTGGAAGGGACACGGAGCGAGCCGTTCCTCTAACGGCCGGAACCTGGGACCGAACACGCCGGCGGTTCCCCCCCGGGCACAGTCTCAAGGCTCCTCCACCATTCCGTGACAGATTCACTCAGAAATCTGTGAAGAAACAGGTCTGCGGGTCCGTATCGAATTGTACATTAGCTTGTTTGTTTCTCCTGTTTTTTTTTTTTTTTCCACCCTGTTTTGTTTTTGCCGGTGTGCCGTTCTCAGAGTGAGTAATCACCCACTCAGTACATATGAAAATGGCCTCCTTCGTTTCTCCTGTGGCGGCTTCTCTCATACCGTCACTTTCAATAAGGGAGAAAATAAACTGTTCGCCCGTCATGGATTCAAATTCACATTTTCATTCCCTTCTCCCCCCTCCCCGACGCCTCCCCGCACCCCAAAAAAAAGAAAAGCCTGAGAGAGGACCAGACTGCTGCCGATCCGGTTTGAGGAAGATTAATGAGTTGTTGTGTATAAAATAAAGCATTATTTTACACAAATTGGAATCCAAAATAAATAACAAGAAAAATATTTAATGCCTTGACAACAGGCCTTAATATCTCACCATATGGGTGAGAGATTCCGAAGGTTCTGCAAACACATTCGCTGGTACAATTTTTAAATGTCACGTTAATGAGATTTTGCTGATGTACTTATGTAGGATTACTGGAACTTTTTTCCTCAGTGCAGGGAAAAAAAAAGTCACATTAGTCATACTTTATACAAGAACACAATAGTGTGCGTGGTTTATGAAATACTCTGCATTGCCAAGATAACAAAACCAGCTCTACATCCTAATCTGTGTCCATCTATGTATCGGGAATGATCTGTCAGAAAGCACATCCCTCTTTTCAGTTACAGTAGATATTTTTCATCCCATAAATTTAAAAGTCCAAAAATGAAACGTATGCAGAGCTACGCTCACGCTGAACTTTTTCATCGCAGAGGAAATTAAGTTGTTCGAGAGAGAATTTGAGGACTTTTTTTTGCGGGAAAATATATTGCTGTCACTCTTCAAAGCTGATAAAGACGTCCCGGGCTGACTGACAACGCTCCGCCGTCGCCATGGAAACCCGGAGGCAGCCTGAATGGCGGCGGGCTTGGCTAATGAAGGGCCTTGTTAACGGGGGTGGAGATAACGAGGACTTCGTTTAGCGCCTGCAGCGAGTGAAATGGAGAGGCAGCGAGGATGGCGCTGTAAGCAAACCTTGCTCAGCTGCTGCTGGTGTGCATTTCTGCCCCACAATCCCCCCCCAAAGGCCTGCTGCCAATACCCCGCCCTTCTGAATCGTCATTTATATTCATTTATTTATGTCTTTTAATCCCGCCACCACCCTTCCACCTTGAGGGTCGACTTTGTTAATTCAGTTGTTAGCTATGTTGTTTGTGTATGAATTCCCCCACCCAAACACACACATGCGCACACACACATGCACACACTCACACACTCACACACAAACACACAAAGCATTTTTCCCGTTTCTCGTTGTTTTTAACTCATATGTTAAAAGAGCTCAGAGGTGCCGCTCATCAGCCCATGTCCTCCCAGTTTCAGCAGTAAGCGTCTCTATGACGACCGTCTGCACCAGCACTGCCCAAACCTGTGTGTTGAGGTTGTGGCTGAGGTGGGATGCAAGACAAGTTTTCAGTCGTAATGTTGTAATTTTTTTTCAGTGTCATTCACATTCCATTGACACATTCACACCTGTCAAATTAAACACTGCAAGCCACTGTGTGCCAGTCACTGTTTGGACATGTGTTTAAAAAATGAACATTTTAATTACATATTTTCAGCATGAGCTGTGTGAAGCCATATTCAATATCAAACTGAGAGTGAAAATAAAATATTTTGATTGGAAAAAAATTTTATTATGCAAGTAAGGATCAAAATAAGAGTATGTGGTACACCACTTAAGAGAGCACTTGGCTGTCCTCAGTAGCTTGCTTAGAGTTGAGTACATGTTTAAAGCACTGTAGACCAAAATGGCCGCAGTGCTGCTGCATGTGTCACATCAGAATGTTCTGGAAGGCCTGCACAGTGCATAGATCAAGTGAAGAGCCACTCTTGCTTGTTTGACTTTTCTGTCTTCTGTGGCTGTTGTCCACTCAATAATTTCACTCACAATTGTTTTTTTTTTTGTCTGATTAGTTCTACTAAGGGCTGAGGGACACCAAAAAGCTACATTGTGTATGATTAATGACACTAGGGCACAGGTGGAGTACCCCAAATTTCCACCTTTGGGAAAAAGGCACTGGGCACAGGGCACCCATGCAGGAGGTTCCCATTTGACTTGTAGGACTTGTCTACCTCCTGAATGAGAAAAGCAGCACAAAGCAGAATTCAGCCCAACAAAAACTAGAGAGAACAGTTCAAGCAATTTGCAGTAATGATCAATTATTCTCATAAAAGGCTACTTTGAAGTATTTTGAACTTTAAAAAAAAAAAATGAATTTTTGAAATTTCTTTGAAGACAATTTTGTCACATTCAGCTATTCTCTGTAGGTTTCCGTTTGTCGGCGTCCTCTTTGACAGCTCAGAAGAATGCATTAAATCGGCTACATTCACAGCTCTGTAACACGCGGGCCCACTTGTCACATACGCAAACTGAACATGGCGTTTGAATGGAGGATAATCCGGGTCTTACATGAGCGCGCAGAGAGGGACGGCTTTACACAGTCCATCAGGTGAAACCGTGCTCAGTACATGCAACACACTAATTTTAGGACCACCGGTTTGTATGTTTGTATTACATTGATAAATTGTACCAATTTGACCTAACCAGTACTGCATCAAAGAGTTGCCGAACTTAGGACTCTAGGGCATCATGGACGAACTAGGGCTGCAGTGTCTTCTGGTTTTTTACAGTTGCCTTGAAATCAGCAACTCATTTTAGGCCTTTGTAGGCCAGTTTAGGAAGTTGTGTGGAATCTTGGAGCCAGTAAATGACTTGAATTAATGTTCTGCATGTGGAAATGCATAAACAAAACCAGCACACATTGTGGCTTCCCAGGACTGAAGTGTGACACCTCTGCTATAGTGAGTGTAGTGCAAAAGGTGTCCTCAGGGCCTGCACACACAGTGGCACAACACTCCTTAATTGGGGTGCCCTATCAGAGACCCAGAGCCCCCATACAGTGTAACGCATGACCCCAAGCAGTTGTAGGTGTTACATTGCAGGTCTTTCGATTTACAGCAGGGAGCTGGAAGGGGGATTAGAGGAAAGAAAGTAATGAAACAAATCCTTTTATACCTCTCACTCTCTCCCGCGCTTTAGATTATATATTCTAAATGCAGTTCTTATCTCCTGCTCGGCACTTAGTGCACCCGAGAGGGCATGAAGTGGCAACACGGAAAGTGGTGGTTTGTGTGTGTGTGTACGTGCGTGTGTATGTGTGTGTGCGTTTGTGCGTGCATGTGTGTGCTCTTGTGGATGTGTGTTTGTGTCCGTATGTATGTGTACGTCCTTGCATTGCGTGAGATGTGTGCATGTGTGCGTGCGTGCGTGTGTGTGTGTGTGTGTGTGTGCATGCATGTGTGTACTGGTTACAGGTCCTGTGACATACTCATTGGTGGTTTGCAATACCTCTATTTGTGAAATGGAGAGCCAGAGGCATGGGGGATGATGTCATAATAGGTAATGGCTCAAACCACTTAGGAAGGCTTTAATAGACTCAGAGTGTTTCTTGATCGGCTGACCCTTTTGTACGCCGGCCGGAGTCCTCAAGCCAAGATTTAGGTCATCTAAGGAAGTGAGCTGGGATTGCAGAAAGAAGGACACACACACACACACACACACACAAACAGACGTAATATGCACACACTTTCACAAGCGGGGGTGCAAATACACACACACACACACACGTACATACTCTTGAACACGTGGTGTGTATGTGTCTCCATAAAGTGATTGAGTTCCCCAGACTTCTCTTTTTCAACATCCCAAACCCTCGCTCCTGTGCAATCTCTGAGCTGATCAGTGCCTGAAAGTTTAGTGCGCTGTGCCCCAGGACCCTGCACCTCTCCTGGCTCTGGCGCCATCGCACGGCTCACGTCTCTGCCAGCCCAGGATGAGGAGGAGGTTGCACAAACTTCAGGAAAAATAAAACAGGCTCTTCTCCCAAGGGTGGAGGGAATGCATCAACAGCAACAAAAGATAATTCAACTACCTCAAGATGGTCTGTGATACTTCCATAGATAACCAATGGGTGGTGCCCTTGAGGTGGCATGCGCTGCGACCCAGGGTACCTTGTGAGGGTAGCAGTGCGGTGCAGTGGTTAGGTGACCGGGCTTATCCAGAGTTTGCTGGTTCAGACCCAGCATCTGCTAATTCAGTTTCCTAGTTCCGGTGGGACATATCCATAATTTATTTGAGAAAAATACTTAACCTGAAGTGTTTCTATGAATATCCAACCAAATACATCATAAGTCATGCATCATGTAAAAACACAGTATGGTTTAGTATTGTATGGATTAGTTTCTGGTGTGGAGGGAGTTGATTGGCTATTCTTGCATGTGTCGATTTCTGAGCGGATGACTGAGAGGGCCTGGCCCTGCCCCCTCGGGTCGCCCCTGTCAGAAAGGAGCCTGACTCTTTCCGTCAGGCTTTGGCGTACTTATGATGTAAGATCTGTGGCGAGAGCAGGGCCAGCTGGAAGATCAAGCAAGTCGGGGCATCTGTCCTGTCACGTTACGTAAAGAGATTTCAGATGACGAAGGCTCGGACGTCTGTGTGCGGCCGAAGACGCGAGAGGAGGAAGCGTCACGTGACGTGCGGCATTACGTTAATCACCTTAAGGCCGGCGAATGCGGCCACGGAGGCTGAGAGTACCGTTCACACCATATTTCTTTTTCTCAAAGCAGACATCTGCGATAGGCTGTAACAGAAGCTGTGGGTAAAAGGAAAGGGATCTTTATCGTCTCTCTGTGTTTCTAACACTGCTATAAATGTCATCCCACTCTACAACACTGTGGTCTCTGGCTCTGTTCCAAATTGTTGTTTTGTGTGTGTATGTGTGTGTGCGTTTGCGCACGTTCCACACTCTTTATCTGTTGTCAGGGTTATTAAAATGTGATAATAGTATTATAGCGTGCACCGGCACACAGACACATTTAGACTTTTAAAGCAGACTGACAGCTTGGGGCCACGCCCACCCCTGAAGCAGTACAAAGACACTGTTAATTTGTAGCCCTGTCTTGAAAGCAAAAGGCAGAGCTGGTAATAGAGATTTCCGTTAAGAGCTTGGCGGAGCAGGGCAGCGATATAAATACCACTCATAACATAAACTTGAATAGAGGGGCTGGGATTTCGGACACAGAGCTTCCTGTTGCTTTCTTTAGCAGTCTTGCAGCGCTTACGGAAAGCAAGAGACTGTGTGTGTGTGTGTGTGTGTGTGTGTGTGTAACTGCATGTGTCGGGGGGGGCGTGGTTTGGGTGGGAATGACTGGTTGAGAATGATGTCATTGAAATTCCAATCCCGCGCTCCTCACGCTTATTTAAACAATATTTAAATCGGAGGGAGGATATGTACCGTGATATTCCAGCGGGTTTCGTGGATGGCTTTTTGACTTTGGGCCGACTGCATTTCTGATTCTAGATTCCTGACAAGGTGTAAATCAAATGATAAAAATGACAGTATGTGACATTTTCCCTGTGAGCTCCACAGAGGGGGGGGGAGGGAGGGGGTTAGGGGGTGGGGATAGAGGTGACAGGCCTGCTTATAAAGGCCTCATTTGCTCATTTGTCTGCAGTGGCTGTTTCCGTGAGTTGGGGGCGTGGTGGTGGGGGTGAAACGGGGCTTGTTGTCCGTGGATGGGATCACCCTTTTGTCCTCGCATCCTCTCTAGACAAAAGGCTACAGGAAGATCTCTAAATCCCATAAGGCTTTGTCGAGGGCCTATATATAGAAATCCACCGTGTCGGGTGTACTGTCAAGCCTATTTGCAGAGGCCCTGGTAGTGTGTCTGTCTTTCCCCCTCTCACACACACACACACACACACACACACACTCACTGTACATGTTTATCCTTGTCTATGTGCCATGGAGAAGTTGCACTCATCAGTCAAGGGCAAATATAAAGACATCATTACTGACAGGAAATGAGGCGTATTGGGTAGGTTAAATTGAGAGACAGACACACACACACACACACACACACACACACGCATGTACATACAAAGACACGTATGCATTCCTGCATGAGCACACACTCATACACACCTAGACTGACCCACACACACACACTCAGGTGTGGACCTAATAGCATTTAAGCATTTATCAGACACTCAGCACAGTTTTTACATTTCTACACATTATCTACTTACACAGTAATGTATACATTCACTGAAGAAATGTGGATGGAGTACCATGCTGAAGGGTGCATTGCATTATATTACATTATATACATACAGTCAAACAAAGACACACACATGCACATGGACACAAGCATACAGCCAGAAAGATTCTTGTACACACACACACACACACACACACACACAGTCCCAGACACATGCAGTCACACACAAGCTGAGGCAGATAGACACACAGCCTTGCTGAAAGACAGGTGCACCATACACACACTCACACAGCCTATTCGAAAGACAGACTCACACACACACACAGCCAGGTAGGCACACAGCCGTGGTCAAAGACAGGTGCACACAGTCCTAGACACACACACACCAGACACAATGCTCCCACACTGCCAGAGCAGGGAGAGTGAGAGAGAGTCTGTGCGTAAATGGAGGACAGCGTGAGCCCAAAGCCATATCTCCAGCCAGCTTTTTCACCGTGTGCCGTAATGAATTAGGCACAAATGCGGTTATTATGTACAGTGGACATTCTATTACACCGGCATCCTCGCTATCTCTGATAGGTTATTAAGCATCGGCTTTCAGCTACATTAAACCTTATTAAAAGCACCTTCGTTTGGAGGATTACAAGGGCACGGAGGCAGTGGTGGTGAGGGAGATGAAGAGGTCATTTATTGATAAAGGTGTAATTTGTTTTTGGCCCACTCCAGGCCCCATCCGCAGGACACTTGTTGGGGAGAGAGGAGAGCGAGCGAGCAAGCGGGTGGGGAGGGTCACACAAGGGTACGCTCACGACAGCGCACTCAGCTCTGGAGTACCTGCTCTCCCTCCCTCCCTCCCTCCCCCGCTCTCTCTTTTTCTCTTTCCTATCAAATTGCAGACGATGCCAGGCGGAGGGTGGCGTGTGCGCTACCCCCTCACTGCAGCTAAAAAAAAGGGTGTTCATTACGGCTTATTACCAGCAACAACGCTGCACTTATAGGTCGTCATGGCTCCCGGCAGCTCCGGGCGGCTTCAGGGCTTCAGTCTGCCCTGGGCTCCTCCTCCTCCTCCTCCTCCTCCTCCCTCAGGTGTTGGAAGTTACGATTAAAAAAAAATAATAAAATAAATAAAAGCCCTCTGTTTATGGCAGTTTGCCAATGTCAAAGTACGGGCACATATGTGCCGTCACCAGGCATATACCAGCTGAAGAGCTGTACAGACCCATGCCTTCAACTGAGTAACAGAGCGTGTTCGATGTGATTTTCACTTCATCGCACTGCATTTATGGCACTGTGGATACTCTTGTACAGTGTCTGTGCTGTAAGTAATCGACAAATTTACACCGCATTTTTTTTTTTTTTAGAAATCCTACATCTCAAACCAAATAAATGAATCGTTGAACGTTCCGTATTCCCCCTTCAATGCGGTATTTATAATGTCTAATTCATCAAAATGACACGATTCATTTTGAAATGAATGTTGCACAATGACCTTTAGAAACTAAAGACGTTCAATCTGATTGGAAGTTCTCACATTCGGCGGCTCAGAAAGAGCATGCTGACATTCTCCCCAGATGGGGCTATCTCTGGTGGGAGATATCCTGCGCTTGATTGTGTCTGTATGATCTGCCTGGCAGCCCCACAGCCCAAAGCCTTATTGTTCCTGATGACTGTGAAGGAGAAACTCCTCTTCCACACAAGCTTTTTTTTTTAATAAGAGGCACCTAAAGCCTGTGAGTTAAGTAGACTCATCCAGGTCTCCTAGAGTCTGGAAGAGCCCAGAAACTGAGAAGCGCGAGCCTGCGTTTGATTGACTCGTAGAGATGGCATTTTAAAGATGGGCTGTCTTGAGGAAACTTTGAAGTTGATTTACCAACACCTGCGGAGGTGGTGGTGAGATACTGGCAGCTCTTGCTGAGTAGAAATGCTGGTGCAGTTTTCTGATCTGGTGTGGGGCGGGGGTGGGGGTAAGAGGATTTAGTCGACAGCGTTGTGATGTTTTCCCTGGTGCTGGACTACGCACCCAAACACACCCACCCCCCCCCCACCACCCCAGTGTAGAGGGAAGAACGCCTGCTGTCACTTTTTGGGCAGGTCGTCATTCACGGATCTTGTGTTCGTCCGTGCAAATGAGTCCCGTCGCTTCTCTCGCCGGTGCCCTCGTCTCGGCTCATTCGCTGGAGCGGTGTCAGGGGCCACCATGGCGATAAGCACCTTGGCGACGCCGCAACAGCTGGCCCTCCATTAGACATGCCATTAGCCTCTGCAGTGGACCTCCGGGAAAGAATGATTAAAAAAAAAAAGAAAGAAAAAGGAAAAAAAAAACTGCTGCGGATGTGTCCACCCCATCTTGCCGCCTCTTTAATAACAGTCGCTGTGCACAATGTGACCCCCCCCACTCCCTCCGCTCCCCCTCAGAATTGTTTCGGAGAAGTTATTGGGAGGACCACAGCGGACAGAAGCTTTTATAGCGCCAGTCTATCTAAATAACCTTTAGATGAATTAAACGGGCCTCTGCCGACTGCGTGACCCCCTCGGAGTGCATCTTCAAAAGAGCAGACCCCACCCCACACCGCCCCCCAACCCCCATAATAGGACAGCGCATGGGGGTGGGGGGTGGGGGGGTTCGGCTGCCTGGGGATTGATCAGGCCCTGTCTCAAAGGGCAATTACAGAAGGAACAAATACCAGGGAAAAAAAATAACTAACTGGCCCAGGCAGAGAAGTGAACACTCCTGTTGTCTGTGTTCCATCACCACACATGCCTTCCTTCTTCATAGCCTTTTCAGATAAATTATGAGATCCTGACCTTAAATCTGGTGTACGCCAGTGGCTCTTAATGTTTTTTGGAACATTGGAACCCGTTCAGAGGATCTGATGAAAGCTTATGGACTCTCTCCCAACAAGGTGGGTTTTGAAACTACCCAAGTTACTGAAGCGCTCCTGCTGATCCTAGTTTTGGAAACCCCCAGGTCTGAGCTCTGCAAAAACAGGACCATGTGGTGAAGACATTCCGTTGAGGATAGCATTTGTCCTTAAAATGACTCAAGTCTGTTTTGGTTCAATTATATTATGTCCTTAAAGAGACTTGTGTTTGCTTAATTGAGCCCTGAGTTGCGTATTAACCCTAAAACAACCAAGTGTGATTCCATCTCACCTGGTTGTCTGCACATCTCCATGAGTTGAGTTGCCCCCATACTGCTCTCTCTCTCTCTCTCTCCCTCTCCCTCTCTCTCCCTCTCCCTCTCCTGAGCTCCTGTACCGTAGTACTGTATCCCCATGGTACATGATTAACCACACTCGTTTAAATCATGCTCCGCTTCCACAGATGTCGGCTTTGAGATTGAAATGAGCACTCTGCTCTGAAGCGACGGGGGGAATGAAAGAAAAATAAAACTGAAGGATTCCGGAGAAACAAGGACCCTACCATGTATGGAGAGCCTGGCTCAACCACAAGCACGTCTACGCAGGGCCACTGGGCTGGGATTAGTGTGGTCTCGAGTCCAGACACTTAATCCCATATACAGCCTCTCGACAGCCTTGTTGACTTTTTTTTGGCATAGGTTTCCAGGTATTTGGTTGGTGCCTGCAGAATTCCGAAAGTGGATTTGGTTGTCTTTGGAGGTTTATCATTTGACACACACAGAATACCCCAGAAAACCTGCACAACAAAGTCAGTCCTTTCCCCTCCTTCGTTTGGATATCTGGACGCTAAGTTATGAAGCTGTTGCCAAATTCCAGTGATGGAATTTAAGGTGTTCAACCATATTGGGGGATGTAGCTTTTTTGCTAATATTGACAGTCAAAATTTTTTTTTTTTGAAGATATTTGTTCTCTCCTGATAGGCCTAGAAGCCTCATAGTGATTTTTGATTGGCTGGCCCAGCATAAGTATTCCTTGGGGTATGGTCAAAAATAGAGAGCCCATAGATTGCACTAAAATGCTGACAGCGCAGTGGACCTCCTGTCACCATCTGAAAGCTTAAGGTATGTAGATACAGAGAATGGGAGGCATGCAGTGGCAGAGGTCTGTGAAATATATAGAATGCCCTCAGTTTGAGGCTGGTGGCTTAGACTGCGTGTAGAAGGAGTCTGTGTTCCTAAGCTTCCTCATTATGTAAAACAGGACCCCTCCATGTTGATTATGCAGATCTGTACCATGTAACCAGCGGAAAAACGCAAATTGCAGCTGAACCAAACCCTCTGAATATTCCAAAGCTGTTTTTTTTTCCCCCCCTCAGTTCCCCACAGTGGTTTTTAGCGTGTCGCTTAATAGCACTTTCTGGCTGCGCTCAGTCAGTTCCACTAAGGCGAATGCGCTGATTACCACAGTATGGCTGCATCTCGACCGGGATGAATGCGGCCCTTATCTCCATGTTGCTCGAAAATTCTTTTAAAGGGAGGGGGGCATGGGGGTTGGGGGGTGGGGGTTTGGAAGACAGACGAGCAAATTAAATGAGCAAGATGAACAAAGAAATAAATAAACAGCGAGACACGGTACGCGACGGGGCTTTTCATTTCTGCTAATTCACCCTGGCACTGTCCCAAATCCAGTGATTAAAGGACATTTTGAAGTGCTGAAACGGGCTCGCCGATGTTCGTTTTCACATTTGATTATACAACCAATTATGCCACGCTTAAAATTTGAAATAAACCTTGGGAGCCGTGGAACAGAAGGGTACCACAAATGCCAATTCTACCATCCCCCCCCCCCCCGCCCAAAACCACCACTACCACCCCAAAAGTTTACTACTGTGGATGTCCCGAGGTGACCTACCCTCCATGTGTGGTCATGTTGTCCTAGGACAGCTGGGGGAGGGGGTTCTGTCTTTTTGTTTTTTTTTGTTTTTTTTTTTTTGTTCATTCTGCTTGTAGCTGGCAGCTTTGATCAGGGATTTTGCTTCATTCATCACCCAGAGAGCGCTGCGAGTCCCCAGCGTTTAGTTAGGTAATTGTTGTCTCTATCAAGTTGGACACTGGTACATTTCTATCCACTCCCGTCTTTGGCGGGATTCCAAAGCTTATTGTGAAATGGTTCATTTCCAAATTCACAAGGGTGTAATTTTCAACAGGGTTAATTTATTAAAAAAGAAAAAAAAAAATCACTTCCTGTCTTGTAAATTGCATCGAGTTACTTGGAGGTTGCCAGTATTGCCAATTTTCCAAAAATACTTTTCGGGGGAAAAAAAAAAAAAAAAAAAGAAGTAAATAAAGGAAATGGTGTGCCTTACAAGTCTTTTCATCCCCTCGTTAAAAACAATCTGCTGTTAATGGTGATGGGCTTCGCGGAGCACTGCCGCAAACGCTCTTAATTATGGATGAATTGATTCGGAGTCTTGCTTTTAAATGTATCACTTGCACATGCTAAAATGCTGTCTGGCCACAGTTAGCTGTGAATAGCCTAATTACCCTTAATCAGAGCTGCCTTTGTGTTGGCTTGTGTGTATTCACTTCTTAAAACACCAGCCGTTTGCTCAATCCATCTTGCTTTTTGTGACATTTAAAAAAGAAATAAAAATACTATTGATACGATTTTGACGCAGTTAATCTGTGCATGAATGCGTCATGTCAGTTTCTTCAATTAAATTCCAAATGGTTTCAATTAGTAATTTGAGCAGATTATGTAGTCGATGTGAATTTCATTAATTGCATTCAGTGTATTCTATCTGCACGACCTACCCTCAAGCCAAACTCCGAATTTAAATTTAAATCCCAAAATAATAGAGTCACAAGTGTTAGTTACAAGGTGCATTGTGGCGCAGTTCAAGAGACGTCATAATTCGAGTAATTCTCAATTTTACCACTGTGTAGTTCAGAGAATTTTGCAGCAACTTTTGCTCTCGGTCTTTGAATTTAGGAGTTTGAAGGGATAGTGTTACGTAAAAAGGCATTCATTTTCCTCCTTCAGGGAGTGACAGCTCTACACCCTCATCGATTTGATTACCGGATTTGATTATTCAACCAAAAAGGCATCACATGGCCTCATTTCAAAGTGAAGTTTAAGTGTATGGCAGAGCAAGGGTCAGCTAAGGCTCTGGTACAAAATGTCTGCAAAACACCAAAAATCTAAAATAAAAACTTATATCATTGTTTGTGGTAGTGAGGAAGCTACAGATACAAGCACAAAACCTCTTAAACAATCTTGTTTACATTGGAAACTTTCTGACTGGCTAAATGGATGTACGGATTACATTTTTTAAGGTGAACTGCCCCTTTAAGGACTTATTTTAAGAGTCTCTTTAATATGACAGGCCTTCGTCTGTGTCACTGCACGGGCATTTGGCTGCAGCAAACATGCAGATGATTGGCTCAGACCAGCGCTGATGTGAACATTGTGCATGCGGACCAGACCAGGGGTGGTCTTCATTGGCCTCAGTAATGCAGTCAAAGCAATATGGAGAACTGGCGTTGGTGAGAGGGACGTGTGCGTACGTGCATGCGCGTGCATGTTATTCACATGCAGGGTTCTTGCATTAGTGGCAGAAGGAAAAACAGAACCTTTGCATTAGCATGCCTGAAGGCCCCGCTTGTTCCTGTTGGCACTAATGTACGCACTTTGTGTGTCTGTATATTTTTTCCTCCTATCGGAGCCAGTTCTCCTCATTGGTTTGAATATACATGCAGGCAGGCCACAAGCTGAAGTGCCTGGTGGGTGTGTATTGGTTAACGGAAGGGGTGGAGGGATTTGTTTGGGGGGTTGGGGGAATGGTGGTGGTGGGGGGTTAGAGGGGTTTCGAGGGGAGGGGGTGGCGCGAATGAAAAATCCCAGTTTCTGTAGTGCACACTGTGTGTCTTTCTAAGTAGGACAGTAAAATTGATGGCCCATTGCTGCTAGCTGACCTACATAGAAGCAGGGACAAAATGGTACTCTCTAACACGGGAGTGAAGCTGAACCACAGAGACACACAGATGTGGGCATAGCTGGAGATGCAAATGGATACAAACATCGCTATGTGTACACATGCACATACAGCGAACTGTAAATACATTTAATATGCATGTAGTACGTACAGGAAAGTGAGCACACATACACAGACACACGCAGTTCTCCCCCCGACAGACCTCCGTGTATGTGGACGTGCCGGATATGTTATTTGAGCTGATATACGGTTATGTTCACGTGCGCACGTGACTCAGACATGTAAACAAACACGCGCTGTTTCTCTGCGTGTAGCATACATGAACGAATGCGGTCCACCGCAGGTAAATGCCCACACACGCAGACGGTACACATTAAAATAAATACAGATACCAGTATCAGATGATGTGCCACACACGCACGCACACACACACACACACACACACAGATATAATCGTCAAGTCATCTGCTGCAGTGGTCTGCCAGTGTGTCCAGCCCCATAACCCTGAACATCCATCACTCACGCTCCTCTGTCTCCCTTTGGCTTTCAGGCACACACACGCACACGCACACACACACACACACCGTCCAGAGCACCAGCCGCCGCATCTCCTGTCCAAATAATCACATCCGCCGCTGTGCTCTCGGCCCCAGCCAGAGAGGGTAATCAATAACGCCAGATTTATGATTGTCCATGGCAAGAATAGGGAAGTGGGTACCCTCCCCTCATCAGATGTCATTTCAACCCAGTTGTATTGTTACGTTTGTAAGCCAACGGCTGTGGAGAGACAAAAAAAAAGAGAGATTTTGCCCGTGTTTAGCTCGAGGCCAGGGACTCGTTTGCAGACTCCAGGGAGTTGTAGAACAGGCTTTACTGCTTGAGTATTAAACTATACATGCATTTACCCTCATTAAAAAACAACATCTGCAGTGGAAAATGAAGGCAAGGGGGTACAATGGAAAGGTATAATTATTAGGCTTTAATGAATGCGATTGTGTGGAGCTAGATCCGGCGCAGGTGAGAGCCAAGAGAGCCGAGTCTCATGCATTATTCACCAGCGCGGTTTAACCAGGTCTTTCCAGGGCGAGAAAGCGTGCTCTGAGCTGGGCCCGATGTTGGGTCGGCACCCTGCAAACCCAGTGCTTCACCAAGGGCTGCTCTGAGCCCTGAGTTACATGGTATTAGTCAGAAGAAGAGGTTGGAAAAAACTATTGAGCGTTAGGGCTTAGATAGCCTAGCACGTTAGCAGGTCTTGTGTGGAATTTGTGTTGTGGGGAATTTATATTAAGTGGGGAGTTGTGATGTAGTATGTTGGTGTGTCTAATGTGGATTTTCTGTGTAGCACGTTTGGTGTGGAGGCCTGTCCTGGATGGTTTTTCTCTCGAGAATGCAGGCTTTTCTGTAGGAGTTTCCATGTAGCGCTATTGCACATTGTATGTGGAGTGTCTGTGTAGCCTGGTGGCTAATCTTTGGTGGTGTATCTGCACAGGTCTGCTATGGAATGTGAGATTACTCCCTGTGGAGCAGTAAGCGTGCGATTAGCTCTCTTAACTGGGGACCTTGGTCTTTAGCTCAATTTTATGTATTGCTCTTCTTGGCGCCATTTTAGTTCAAAACCCAACCCAACAACCAAACTCTTGTTTATGCGGAGGCTTTCTTAAGCAGGCACAGTGGAATGAAAAATAAAGAAGCAGAAAAAAGTATATCGAAATTACTTTTGCACACTTGGGGATTTCACTGACCCCACCCCCATCCCCAATCCAAATACTGGCACACAAACATCCCCCCTCCTCATCGAGCACTTTTCGGTATCGCGCAGGGGTCTTCGATCCGAGGAATTAAGCATCAGGAGTAAAAGCAGGACCCGATCCGCCTTCGCCGCGCATTACAATTACGGCCTCAAACGAGCGAAGAGATTATTTAATAACGTATTTTCTTAACTTGTCATGGCAATTGCTACCTCTGAGAAACGTCGGTGGCGCCTCTCGCCTCCATGTGTCCTGCGTAATTAAAGCCCAAATTGTTTTGATGCCAGTGTAATCACATTAGTCTGTTTTTAGGAGAGGGGTGAAATTGGACTGGTTGCTCCAGCGCCTGCATCAGGCAGTGGCTGCAGAAAGTTATGTATTATGAACAAAGAACTGTCACAACGCATTCGGCTCAAACTTTCTCACATATGGTGTTCGATTACTGGACCTGTCATAGCCAATCAGAGAGCAACGGATGTTATTAAACTTTAAAGTAAATAGTTAAAAAAAAAAAAAAACCCTGGGGGAGATCAGTGTCTGTGTGCAGTGTGGAGCGATGGCTCTATTGCTTGTGGGTGGGTTTGTTTTGTTTTGTTTGTTTTTCAGTTTACAACCATCCATGCGTGCACGGGCGCTTGTGTGTGTGCATGTGCGAGCCTGCGTGCGTTGGTGTGTGTGCGTATCTGTCATGTGGGTCTCAGTTCCGAGGCTTGCACGCATATTTGGAGAGAAAAAATATGCCACATCTGAAGAAATGAAAAAATGTCAAGATACAGGTGATGGACAGTTTTAATGGCCAGCAGTAGTTCAATTACAGGAGGCTTTTGTCCATAGCTGTCCACAGCAGGATTTCAGCTGCAATTTTCATTTTGTAAGGTTGGCAATATCAAATGGATTTGGATTGAGTGGTGGTGAATTATTTCAAACATTGTACAAATTAATCAAGAAAAAAATCAAAAAGCATACTGTAAGTAGTCCTTGATAAAAATGTTTTTTTTTTTTTTTAAATCAAACTAAAAGCGGTGACAGTAACATCATAAAAGCTGAGTGACTAAACCTGCTTTTAATGTGTTTTTCTTTGCCTAATATTTCAGCAAATTTAGTTTCAAACAAATTACTATATGGGTCCTTTTGGCAGAAGGTGTTTGTGGAGAACAAAAAAAATTGACAGTCATTTTTTCCCCTTTACTGCATGTTTTATTTTTGGGAAAAGATGAGAGATGCAGACATTTTTATATGTGAAAGTCAGACAGCGTAACTGTGAGTAATATTGAGCTGTTTCTGTCATGGCAAAGTTTGGCTGGGGAGCAGCCAAAGGGCTCAAATGCGCTTATGCCATCCAGCCTGTGATGGAAAATGCAGGGCCTTTTCTTCTGAGCCCATTCACTTGTTTGTTTTTTTGTAGTTGTACAACTTTTTTTTTTTTTTTAATTAAGTTTACAAGTTTATTCGGTTTTCAGAATTCCCCTCTCTCCTGAACACTGAGTTGTTTGGTGTTTTGTTGACATGGTGTTTTTGGGTGCAGCAGCAGCGGTTGGCCTGGGCTGCTCAGTGAAAGTGTGGATACATGTTGTAAAAACACTGCTTCTGAAAGGGGTGAGGGCGGGGGCAGGGTTACCCCTCTGGGCGGGGCGCCCTGGCCCCAGTTTCATGACTCGGGAGGGGGGTGTGACCCCAACACGAGTCGCTGATTGGCCAGGGAAGGGGCGGGTTCTCCACAGCAAGAGCCTTTCACCAATCCTGCGAGCGTGGCTGCGTGGAGAGGGTGTAGGGGGGGTGGGTGAGCAGGAGTAGGAGCCATGGCGGTAGAGCGGGAGGGTAATTTGACCCGCCGTTTCCGACAGCCGGATCTTTTCGGCTGAGGTAGATTAGTATCGGATGTCTGCTCGTCAGGGCACTTTGTGGGTCGGGGACTTTTGCTGCACTGATCAAGAGTTGCGTGTGGGGCCTCTTCCCCTCTGGGGTCAGAGGTCACCACAGATCCCGTTTCTGCACCCCCCCCACCCTCACTGCAGCTCACAAACATCCTCAGTCCCGAGCAGCTCTCGCGCTGGCTGCTACATCAGAAGCATCCTCCGTCATTAGGTACTCATCTCTCCCGGTTGGTGGGGAAAAGGAAAAGTGGAGCAGAGATCATTAGAGATTTTGAGCGAGCAATTTGTTTTACTTTATATCTTGTTTTTCTTTATAGGTTTGTATTGCAAAGTTTTTTGTAGTTCTTTTTTCTTTCTGCCACCCCCCCCCCCATCCCCCTCAGGTTTTAGTGTTTAATGCAGCCATTAATCTTCAGGTGTAGTAGTACTTGTGCATGCAGCTTGTGTGTGAGCCCATTCTTCTCTCCCTGTATGAACTCAGTTTTGGTCCTCGTTGGGACACACAAGCGAGTGCGTATGAAGATGTGTGTGTGCTTTTAATAGACCCCCGGTTGTTGGGTGGCACACTTTGTGCATGGGGGGGGTGAGTGGGGTGGGGGTGGGATGGTGGTTGTTTAGCAGGTGGATTCGCATTTGTTCATATTGACCCAGAAACACACAGGTAACAGGAACTCAGTGTAGTGTGTGGGGCTTAGTGACAGCTTCTGCTCGTCCACGTGCACACACACACACACACACACACACACACACACGCGTGCGCGCACACATACTCACACACATACAGACGCCCCTCTGGGGAGGGAGGGGGTTGTTATGAGATTTGTAGATTGTCACTTGGTCGCAGAAGTGTCCATCTCTGCGCTCACAGTACGTGCTTTTTAAATGCTATCTTTTTTTTCAGCACTCAGCTAAATCCATGTTTCAGGGTGATGTCTGGCTACTTCAATCGATTAGGCTGTCCAATCTAATTTATTTTACAAGGGCTGCAAGTTCCTGAGAGCTTACCAAGTTACTTTTTTTCCCCTCCTTTTTGATTAAGGGGATGTGTAAATAAGGCAGAAAACTCCCATTGATTCTGGACGATCTATTTATCGACTCCAAAGGATCCATTTCACTATTCCCCCGCGGGCTCTCTGGCGATAAGGAAGAGCTTTTTCCTAACAAAGAAGAAGTGCTTTCAGCGCAGCGGGCTGCCACCCTGATTAAAAATGAAACCCAGAGACAAGTTTTCCTGTTGTACGCTCCTGTTTTTTAATGGATGGGGAACTGGGCCCATTCATCACCGACCGGTGAAATTAATTGACGCCGCCTTTGATTTTATTGCGTCGGCTATTGTCCGGGCCCATCATTTTGCTATATTTTCCCCCGCCCTTCCCCTGTTTCTCCCCCTTCCCCCCCTTACTTGTGGTCCCAAGGAACTTGCAGGATCACTCACTCGTACGCGCGTGCACAGCAAAAAAAAAAAAAAAAAAAAAACCATGGTAACCTCCAAAAACGTAGTTGGCGATGAGTTGTTCCCGCATCTCTCTGCCAGACAAGGTCACCACTTGCGGCCACCGGGAACTGCAATGAGCCCGATGCCATGGTAACAAACCGCACTTAACTGCACCATGGACGCGTCATCGTCCACGCGCTTAAACCGCCACTTAACTTAGCGTTCTTTTTACATCAGAGCCCAGACGGCCACTCAGGCAAGCTGTGTATATACATACGTCCATGATGGCCGTGGCCGCACGTACTGATAGAGATACGGTATGGGATTCCATTAACGTTGGCCTGTAGCTGTAAACTATGAGACTGACTCTCCAATTCAGCGTCACTCTATAGGTGATGAAATGAGAAGTCGTCTAACATAGGGCCATCTCAATCGCTGTGTAATCTTCATAAACTGGGGATTATGAAAATCCACATACGATTTCTATTACTGTCCTCTTGTGGTCATTTTTTTTGTTTTTTTAAATGCTCCTACCTTTCTTGGTTTCGTTAAGTAAATGTTGCTTGTGTATTTTGAGTTGATTAGGATAGAATGAGGAACAACTGGAATGTTGTTTGCTTCAGTCCATGCGTCTTCTCCTATGATGCGCTCTGTCACCCATTTCCTTGTCCGGTTTAGTAGGTGACATGGAAGTACAGGGAGAGTGGAGAAAGTTTACGCAAACTGTCTTGAAACTGGAAGGAGTATTTTAATTTGTTTTTATGATGATCATTCATAAAAAATTTGTTGTTCACAGTAATTTGGCTAAACTGGTATGGTTGTGACAGCCCTAGCTTGGACCAGCCAAAGCCAGTCTTAATAACTGACAGGCACCAATCAGATTGCAAGAATCTTGTGACTGAAAAAGCAAAGATTGGGCATGCAGTGAGCTGAGACTAGGCATGCATGGTGAATACATATGCTGCTGTTCACCTGTGTTCGTCTTCTTGATTTGCTGTTTTTGATGCTCTGGCAGTGTTTGGGGTGTGTGTGTGGGGGGGGGGTTGTGGTGTTGAGTTGGGTCTGGTTTTGGTTTCCCATCACACTGTGTATATGTTACCCATGGCAACATCAGCTGGGTGCTTATGTGGAAGAACAGTCATCGCACATGCACACTGTCTAGATGAATCTCCATATTCTGATGCAACTTTGAGTAACATTTATGTACCTAAATGTCTTTCTTCAGTCAAGGGAAAACAAAACAGAAAGGAACATTTAGCCTAACAGTTACTGTAATTCTTACAACTTGTCACATGACGATTTCAGCAAGATCAAAATAATTTATGGAGGACAGACACTAATTCAGACATGCTCAGCAAATTACAGAGGTAATGTTAAGTCCAGATGGAGAGACATCCTTTCGTGTGGTCGGTGCGGTTTGTGTTTGTGTTTTTGACAGGCGCTCGACGGAAACGATTAAAAGCTTAGGCGGTCACGCCTGCTTCCATCACGTTCTGCAGTCTTTTAAATACATGAAACTCCTCTGGGCATGTTTTTTTTTTTTTTTTTTTTTTAAACAAAGGTCAGTTGGAAGCTCCATCGATTTGAGCATTTTAATTTTATTTGTGTGCTGCTCCGTAGAGGCCAGAGCAGTATGCTGGGTAAAGTTGAGGCTTTTTTTCTTGCGAGGGCCTGTGAATGTCGGGTGGTCTGTGGAGACCCCGCTAGCCTCGCGTCGCTCTAATAAGTGCGAGATGCAGGCCGGGCTCCTCGGTAATAGCTGCTAACACTTATTACTGAATAGAGGTAGGAGGGGGGGTGGAGGGTCGTCGTTCCTCCCGGGGTAGCTTGTGCGCGTGTTGTAGTTAAAACTACAGCAAGCCAGAGGGAAAAGTTCTGTGAGAAGTCAAGGTGCTGACTCCACGCCTGTTTTCTCTCTCTCTCTCTCTCTCTCTCTCTCCTTTAGTTCAGTGGCTTTGTTTGTTGAGAAACCAGCCGGAGTCTCTTGGAGACAAGCTCTGGGGCGGGGCGCTAGAGCCACTTCCCTGTTGGTTCGGATTGGGTTTGGGGGATTGGGGGACGGGCACAGTGGGGCGGGGTTTATATTTAGGTGCCTAGAAGGGGGCGGGGAGGGGCGGGGAGGAGCGGGGAGCCGCGCTGGCTTTGGGGACGGGCCCTGGCGTCTCCTGCCTGGATACAGAGCCATCGTTAGAAACCGCTGATATCATTAAAGCTCCCAGAGAGCCAGAGTCATCAGCAAATTGATCCGCCCCCTCCCTGAGCTGAGTCACGAGCTCGCCGATGTCTCTGGCGGCCGAGGGGCGCTGTGTGTGCGTGCGTGCGTGCGTGTGTGTGTGTGTGTGTGTGCACCTGCATATGCGTGCCACACAGGTACCTGCTCCCCACCCCCACCCCCATCCCGGTTTTGTTTGAACAATCTGTGGTAACCGATGAAAGTGGAATCACACCCTGGAAATTGCCTGTACTCACAATGCGCGACTTCTGTTCATATCCTTAAAAAGGGATGATAAGGCTCTAGAATTTGCTGCTGTTTGGATGTGTGTGTGTGTTTGCTTTTGTCTATGTGCGTCTCCTTTGTGTAAAAGTGTCTGGGTGTGCTTCTGGCGGTGTTTGTATTTGTGTATGTCTCCCTGTTTGTGTCTGTCTTTGTCCATGCATGCACTGGTCTGTGTGTGTGTTTGTCTGCATTGGCATGGTAGTGTTTGTGTTTGTCCAAGTTAATATGAGTGTGTGTCTGTCTCTCCCACTCTGTCTGCCTGCGTGAGTGAGTGCGTGTGTGCGTGCGTGCATGAGTGAGTGAGTGAGTGAGAGAGTGTGTGTGTGCGTGCCTGTGCATGTGTCAACCAGCTCCCAGGTCTCAACACCGCCACCCTTTGGTGACGGGAGGCAGCGCGCACTGACATAGGCGTGACCTCTGCGGCGCGACTGTGCATTTGTGAAGCAAAGGTCTTCGGTAAACGGCGGGCCCCGGCCGGCTCAGCGTGAGGCGGTGGTGGTGGTGGTGGTGGCAGCGGCAGCGACAGAGAGAGGGAAAGATGGGGGGGCAGGGATGAGAGCTCTCCCACAGCGAGGGCAGGTGTGTTCACCCCTCTCCCAGCTGCTCGCCCAAACCCCCCTCCACCCCACCCTCCCCATACCGCCGCCACCCAGGGCGTCTGCTCCTGTGCGCTCAGCCGTGACAAATGGCTCCTGACAGCTGATTTGTTGGTTGTCAGAAGCAGTCCACGCACCGCAGATAAGGGGTGAGGAGAGGCAGGTTGGGATTGGATTTTTGGGGCGGGGGAGGTGGGGGGTGTTCTGTGGTTGAGAGAGCTAGCAGCATCTCGCCCATTTCAGGCATGATGCCCCTCACACCTCAGCCCTGGGGAGGTGCCCTGGGTCTGAGGGGTCCCCCACCGCCGAAGCGCAACCCCCCGTTCCTGTATCGATTCCTCCTCTTGTTCCCATCTCACGAAAAACCCATACGTGTCCGTTGCGGAGATTGCTCACGGCCGTTAGATACGACTCGGTTACCCGCGGATCCTGTTCCGCTTCCACTCAAATCCAACGTGACAATTCAGTTTCACACCAATTCGAGTTTAATTCAGCATAAAGCGCACAGGGTACCTCAACTCCCCCGTAATTTCAGTAATCTAATAACTAAATGTAAATAATACGACACTCATTGTCAAATTTTCATTCTCCACTTAATCATGAATAATCGTAGGTAATCCTTTATGCATTTTAAAATATGAAACGCCTCGCACGAGTGTGAAGTGATGTATTTGTCGAACAGTTGTCACCACATTGGAATTATATCAATATTACAGTTGGAGTTTGAGTTGGCTCCCGACACTAATGAGTTTATTACGAAACTCTTGCTGAGCTTTCAATTACAATTCTGCACTTGATGACACTTGAATTGGAATTGACCACGTAATTTCAATTTGGCTTGCAAATGTACTTGAACAGTGTATTTACTCATAAATCCTATTAACGTTTTCTGTTTGTGTTCAAGTAGGTGTTTAATTCTATCCTGTGTAGTTAAGAATTAATTTTCTCATTGTGGTGTTAAGTAATCAGTCTCTCTTTTTCCAGCCACCTTGGCTGGCTTTTGATTACTCTTGGTATAAATGTTCCAAAAAAAAAAAACTGCAGGAAATAATAGCCCTTTGGAAATAACAAGTAGCAGAAACATAGTGCAGATTGAAAACAGTGACATATTTTCTGATTGGCTGACCCAGCAGGCGGTAGGCAGTAGTTGTTTTGGCGCTATGAGAGCAGTGGAAATGAAAAGGGCTCGAGGCGGTCTGGACCAGGGCCGAGCTGGGCTCCAGGAGCACAGGGGGGATGGGGGGGAGGTGTGGTGATCCATCGGGCCGGCTTCAAACGGCCGCTGGCCTGGCCCGCGTCCACATGTCCACTGCTTTTCACCGGCCTGGTGAGGAGAGGGGATCGTAGGGTCAGGGAGAGAGAGAGAGGCCGGAAGTGGAGGAGGCGGGAGGCCGGGTTGGTGAGTGACGGCTGGGATCAAGTGAGCTGCCCTGGATATCCTGATGAGGTGGTAGAGGAAGCCATCCAGGAAGGCAGCAGGTCATGAGTCTTCCTACCTGCAGCCTTCTTGCAGCTTTTAAGGGGCCAGCTTAGTGTCGCTCACTGATGACATCATTGCACTTATGGGATGAAGGAAGAGTGCACACACACACAGGCACACACAAATATATGCACACACACACACACACACACAGGCACACACAAATGTATGCACACACACACATATGCAGGTGTACACACGCACATAAGCTTGATATAAATTTGTGCAGACTCACGCTGTTATAGTGCTGTGCGCAAGGAATTTGCGTGGCTTGGAGGTTTGGGCCCTAAACTTGTGACCGACCAGCAGGTTATGTGTTTGAGGGCCATGGTCAGGATACATTTACGCTCTTGAGCCGAGAGCACATAACATGAAGCTGAATATGTGGCTTTTTAAAGGGTATAGCATGTAGTGTGTCAGTCTGGTCAGCTACGCATATAAACAACGTAACGTAATACAGGAAGTCATGGGCGGGGGCCTTACGATCAGCGCCGGGTGTTTCTGGCACGAGAAATATTCCTCGCTCCCCTCTAAAAGCCCTCGGGTGTGATTTACGCCTCTCCCTCCTTTAATAAAAGCATCACTGACCCCCCCCCCCGCCTCTTAATAACCCAGTGCACACACCAGGCTTCCCCAGGCTCTACACAGGCAGGGATTTGCCTCCTCAGCTCGGAGCGCAGAAGCAACAGTCTCTCACGGAAATGGAATTCACCTAGATAAATTGAAATCAAATATTGTCAAGACATTGCAACAGTTCACAATAAGTGAACAAATGACACTGTATGAAAGCATATGGACTGTAGTTTTTAGACATTTCTGTATATGATGTAAATTCGCTTCAGAATTGCTGTGAAATATATTTACCGTTGCCTTCCCCACATAAAGAAAGTGTATATTTACAGTATATACTTATCTCAATATCGATGTGTTTGGGGGGTGGATTTTTTCCTCTCAGACTGAAGAGCAGGCCCAGGGTTTACGTATGAATGGCTCTGAGGTTTTATAGGTGGATGGGGGGGTGTGGTGGGGTGCCGCTGGATTGTTTATCTGAACGTGCTCCCTTATCGCGCTCTCCTGCCTTTTATCTCCCTTTATCTGGCCCGCCCGCGGAGCAGGGCGGCGGGCTGCCTGCATGTGGCTCCGTGTCAGCCCCGCCGACCCCACGACCCCCCCTTATCTGCCACTTTCTTAAAAGCCCGAGCCCTTGTCTAAACTCTGGAGGGTGGAGGGGGGTGCGCGTGGTTTTTACGGCCCCTGTGTATTTGTATAGAAACACACACTGACCAAATCCCAGGCTGGTGCCGCTTCTGCTGCGCATGTCAGAAAGGGAGTGACCCCAACCCCCCTTTTTATTCAGCATTCAGATGTATGTTATCATTTTATTGTTCCTGAATTGCTTTGAGTTTTGCCCAGGTTCAGTCCCCTGTCCCTTTTCAAACAGTGTGTGGCTGCAGTGGAAAAGCGTAACCTTTTCATGAGCAGGTTTTTCCCCCCACCTGTTTTTGAGCTCTCCCTCCCAGCTCTAAAAGCTCACAGTTGCCATTTGTGTGGTCAGGACTGTCATGCCTTTTTATGTCTGAGCTGCAAATGAGTTTTTCAAAAGGTGTTATTTAAATAAAGCTTCATATTTGTATTATTCATGTTAGTAGTAGTATATAGTTTATTATTACTTTATTCATAATGTATAGCATTACCCCTGAATCAAGAACTAATTGTTTAGCAGAATGCACCACCTGTTAAACATAGTGTCATGTTTAACAGATTTGGGTTTCTCCCTTTTGAATATTTTACATGGTTGAAATACCTCATATAAATCGTTTTAAAAGTGTTTAACAATGTTGCAGTACTCATGTGTATAATTACTGTAGATTATCACTGAGATAAGACTGTATCAGCTGTGAACCTGTTGACCTCTTACAACTGAAAAATAAGTTAGGACATGTGTGACCACAAAACGCTTCTCTAGTGTAACTGTACGCTTGTTCTTTTCTTGAAATACTGGTCAAATAAACTGCTGTGATACAATGGAGAAGTGGAAAAACTTTCTCCATTGTCCTCGACACCCACACAGAGACGGAGGTTTCTTTTCAGCGGCGGTGAAAGCCGCATCAGAAACGGCGTCTCATTTGGGTGGAAGGGGTTAAAGGCAGAAATGCGAGTGACATCCGTATATCCCGGGCTCGCATTAACATAAAAACGAGAGCTTGTTATACACTGAAATATCAATGAAGGGAACACAAAACACATTTAATGAAATTCGGATGCTTGGCCTTGCTCCATGAATCTCATTTAAACGGGCTTTGTGCTGTGTTTTCCATCTCCTCTTTGTGTGGCCAGACGTACAGTGTGCCACTTCTAATAATGTCTTGAGATTTCATCATATTAGCGGTGTAAAATGTACACTGCGCGCAGTCCTGAAATGCACATCATTTGGCTCCATGGCTACACAGACGAGGTGAAGGGGAATGCCGTCCTTCAGCGCGCTGATCTTCATGAATGACGCACGCGGTCATTATCAGATTTGTGCTGCACCTTTTTGTGAACATAACCTTGTTTTTTTTTTCCCCTCTCCTTTTTGCAGTTAAAAAAGTAGTTTCCAAAGTTCACTTTATTCACAGTGTCTCCTTCTCTCTCTCTCTCTCCCCGACCCCCACCCCATCTCTCTCTCTCTCTTTCTCCCTTGTCTGTCTCTCCCTGGACAGGATTCGGCTTTGTAACTTTCGAGAATGAGGACGTTGTAGAGAAAGTCTGTGAAATTCATTTTCATGAAATCAATAATAAAATGGTAAGTCGTTTCATTTTTTTTCCAGAAATTTTTCAATCTAGGAGGATTAATATTTTATTTTGTCTTTAGCAGAACAGTAATAGCAGACAGTGAGTGGGTCAGGCAGTCAGCAGGTGGAGGTGGAGTGTTGGGGGTCTTTGGGGGGTGGAGGGGGTCAGTACTGATAGTGTGGTGCTGTGTCTGAGGGGGTGAGGTGACATGGGTTGAGCTTTTAGGGGTCTGGATGCAGTGGCATGTACGGTCCAGAAAGCGTGAAATTGTGTCTCTGAGTCCTGCCTGTCTGCTGGTGGTGGGGGGCGGGGGGTGGGGGATGCACTGGTGGTGTGGGGGGTGTAAAGGGGAAACATGCATGCTCCAAGTTCATTCCTCTGCAAGGAAAAAGATGAAGCAAGTTGCCATAATGAAGGAAGTGGAGTTAATTTAACCCCTTCAAGGTAGGACTGGGCAAGCTCCACCCTCCACCCTCCCCCCCCAACACTAAAGCCCCTGTTTTACCCGTGTGTTCAGAATGCCTGGAATGTACAGAGTGCAGAGCTGGTTTCAGCAGAAAGTGAGCGGGGCCCCTGGGCACGCTCAGTTGCCGTTCAATTTCACCCTCTGTCTGAAGGTGGCCCCAGCCGCTGGGCACGGACAGAGTCTCCTCTTTCACAGGCTGCGGTCTCTGCTGTTCTGCCGCGTCCTCTCGCAGCCCTCCGGATGACGGATAAATAAATAACGCGGCAGGTGTGGATGTTACAGTTTGGATAAATCATGCATAATGATCATAATTATGTGACGGGGGATAAATATCGATGCCGCTCTCGGAGCTGGGAGGCGAGCCGTCTCTGGAGGGCGCGCGCCAGACGGTCCCTGAACCCAGGCGACGGGAGGAGGAGGGGCTATGACTCATCATTCCTCTCCGGCCCGCTGTGGCGCAGTGTGGAAGCTGAGACGCCACACCGGGCGAACTCTACCTGCCCTTCCACCAACGCCCCCACCCCCCCCAGCCCCCACATCCACCCCTTGATACCAGCCTCTGCCAGCGCCTCCCCTCCCCTGATCCCTGAAGCGGATAACGAGAGGGGGAAAAAGAAATGGCGGCAATGTTTCTTGTACAAAAAAAAAATAAAAAAATGCAGATCGCTTCGTTCATCCGCGAGGGGCAGAAAGATCGATGTGGGCCCAGAGCCCTGGTTTCAGTCAGCCTGGCCCGGTGGAGCCAGAAGTGGTGAATGACGAAGCGGGGAGAGGGGGGTGGAAGGGAGACTGGACGCTGATCCTAGCGACACGGACAAGCTGTTCTCGGGCCTCGGGACAGGCGAAAGTGGCTGACTGCAGATCTATGAGCACAATACAGGGCTATTGATTTTCACATGATATTGCATCAAATGGTTTCATCGTTCAGGGAGCGCAGAGCGAGTTTCTTTCTTTCTTTCTCTTTTTCTCTCTCCATTTCTTTCTTTCTTTCACGTTTGCTAACGTTGCCTGCACCACCCCTCAGCGCCTGGATTAAATTGGGCTACCAGGGAATTGCATGCATCGTTAGTGACGGTTTTGACGAGCTTTGAAAAACGAGAAGAATGAAAGACGCTTTGAACGCCGCCGCGCCCAGTACCGACGATTTGTCTTTCATAAACGACTACTTTGTTACGGTCCCTTGGATTGGAAGAGTTTTTGGAAAGCGGAGTCTAATGGGGCTTCAAATGAAATGGGTCCACGAAAAAGTTGTGGAAACCCGGTATGGTGACGGAAGAGCGTTTGAGAAGCATTTAGCGCGCCTCCACCCCCTCCTAATTTTAGATTCAGTAGTAGTTCTCTGTTGCCAACAAGATCAAAGCTGACTTTGAAGCATCATCTGCTAGCACGCCGATGGGTATTTTACTTGCTAATTTTTGATCATCATTATTATTATTACTTAGTAAACACAATAATGATGCTCACCATTCCGGACAGAAACCGTTAGGCTGCTGTGCCTTCCTCTCTTTCTTTTTCCTGCCGTTCTCTGTGTGGGGCCAGCTGTAGCCTTCACCCTTCCCTTTTAAAGATGAAAGGGTGTCACCGGCTTCTATTTTGAGCCACCCGGTGGTACCCGGCCCTGGCTGAAGCGCCATCGAGATTCAGACATTGAAATGAGGCCTGGAAAACCGTCACAAACGTTGCCAGAATATTTTTTTTTCCTTCCCGTATCACCGTGGACGCGTATGTTTTGCCCACGCTTCGGGCCGGTGGTGCCCGCGTGGAATGCCTCCCCGCCGACCGGCCGTCTTTGATTTCCGCTCCTGGGGCATGTACCGGGGACCGAAAACGCGCCACAGATTTCATCCAGCTGCCTGAGAGCCTCGTACTTCTCAAACAGCCCCTGCAAGGCCTGACAGAGCGCTGACATCTGGGGGAACCAGGGGCGATGAGGAGAGAAAGGAAGGAGCGTAAGCAAGAGATGGATGGGTGAAGAGAAGGAGAGAGAAGGAGAGGAATCACTTTTTGTAAAATAAATAAATAAATAAATAAATAAAGACACAGGCCAGGATGCCAAAGCTAGCGAGTCCAGTTACTCTGCACCTTCCCCCACCCTCACATCCTGCCCATTTGCAAAGACCTGGGCCATCCTTTGTTATGCGCTTTTGTGTTGAGTTTTCTCCTTCCCCTTCAGAATCATTTCATTGATGAATACACAATCTACATTTTTGGAGCTTTTGGAGGGCCCTGATGTTGCATCACCTCTCAGGAGCAGGTTTCCGTTAACGCTCATGGAGATGCCACGGCGGATATCTCTCTGCCTGTCTTAACTCTGGAGCCCATTCTCAGGTGCTTGGCTCTCTGCCGCTCACGAACATTGTGCCCATTTTTTTCGGGGTGCCTGGTCAAAACGATGAACAAGTTTGAATCCAACTGTTCAGCTGAACAGCGGCCCCTCACCAGATGCTGTCTCTGATGGAGCATCTCGATAACGTGGCTAGTACTTCTGGCCATGACATGCAGTGGTCTGATTGATCCTGGCGGTTTTGTCGTAGCAGACTTGGTTGACTCAAGCAGGTTTAACCGGCCATTCTTTTACCAAACAAGCATGTTGGCAGCAGTGAGCAAGGTACAGTTGGTGGTGTCGATACTGTTGTAGCATATTGGAGGTGGCTAGGCCTGTAGTCAGGCTAAGTGGCTTCTCGGCCCCTTGCTGTCCAATGTTCCCCCCCCCCATGCCCAGGCTGATGGGCAGTGTGCCCGCTCCCCCCTACATGCGCATATCCAGTCAGGGTCCCGCAGAGAAACCGCTCGCCTTCCACTGCCCTGATTACCGCCGCCACCGCTGCAGAGAGAGAGAGAGACCCCAGCTGGGCCTGCAGAGAATCAGAGCGCTGAGGCTGATTTTGGGGGAAAAAACGTCTCGGCTTTTACTCTCCCGCCGATTCCTCATCACTGTACTTCTCGCTGATTGTCCAATTCAACTCCTGCATCAACTTTGTACCTGCGGTCTCATACTGGTCCTCACCACAGTCTACTCCTGCACCCCCGCCCCAGGCACCCACCCCCACCCCCGCCCCCGCCCCCATGTACGTCTAACTCAATACTGCCACCTAGTGCTGAGCGTATTGTAAGCGCTTTTCTGTAGCTAATCTAATTAGTGATCAATCTGCCGGTTTCATCTGTACCCCCAATAACTAGCCACAACAAAAAAGCCTGCAGCTGCATCATTCAAGCTACACGGCCACCTCGTTTGCGTTTCTGTGCATCTTCCTGCATCCATCCACCGAAGGCTAATGGGCCGACATTTGAAACACGTGGAAGAATTGTGAGTGACGGGTTGGGGACCATTGCAAATGACGCGCCATCAGCAAATCTTCCATGGCTTAGCTTGCAGAATAGCTCCCTTTGCTAATGCGTCAGAGAGGTGTGCATTTTGAAGAGACTGTGGATATGCCAACCCCCGCTTCTGCCAACTGCATGATTCAGATTTATTTATAATTAGCACCTACACAACTGCATCAGATTTTTGAGTTGATGATAATCATTAGATTGTAGAATGCATAATTGTGAATTGCTACTCATGGATTAAAATTGGGTGATTCTATTTCATTGTATGGCTAGATGACGAGTGTTATAGCCTCCCCCCACTGCCGAATTTCTGAATACAGTCCCCCCTTCCTTCCACCTTGTGTAAGGTTGCTGATATTGTTGAGTGTGTTTTGTGCACATTGAACTACGGCCACCCCCCTTTCCTTCTTGTGCAGTGGGGTGTCTGAAATCATTTGGACCAGCGGAGGGCATCTGCCCCCTCCCACCCCTTCGGTCCATCTCCTGCCCCGTCGGGGAGCGCACGCACGATAAGGGCTGAAGGCTGCTGCCCGCTTGTCTCTCTCCCTCCACGCGGTGTCCCAGGCCTGCGCTAGCATTTCGAGATAATCTACCGCTGTGAACAGGAAAAAAAAAAACCCTGCAGAATTGGCTTATTTTCGTATTTATTTAATTTTTTTTTTTTTACTTTTATTATTTTTCAGCTTTTTAAAAAAACCAAGGGGGTTTGAGGGGGGTGGCTAAAACAAGAGACTGAGGCATCCATTTTGAGAGACGGGGTCTAAGGCAGAATCGGCCAGTCTGGGAGCTTGGTTTAATTCTGCAGCGGAATGAATGAATTGTTGTCTTTGCTGCAAAAGGTTGAATTTGTCGTTGTCGACCTGTACCTCTTTGGCGGCTCGGGACACCTCTGTATTTGCACATTCTCCTGGAGTGTTTTAAGAGGTAGGTTAAGCTGATGGAGGGCAATTGTGATATTTGACAAGATTACAGTTATTCAGCTGGCTGTAATGGAGCCAAAGTGATCCTTGAAAGTGACCTGAAATGTCAAAATATTGAATGGATAAAATTCAGTTGCTTTCCCTCATATTTCACTCATCAAAAAAAGAGCTTGGATCAAAATCTCCTGTGATTGACCTTGCCAAAAGTGCGAAATACTGCTGGAAATGGGACTGGGAAGATAACCGGATCTTACGGCCTCAGCTGTGAGAGAGTGATTTCCCCTTCCACACAGGCTTCCGCGTGCGCGTGCGTGTGTGTGTGCGCATGTGTGTATGTGTGTGCGTTTGTGTGTGTGCGTGTATGCGTGCATTCACATTCATGGGAGTGTGTGTGCATGCGAATGTGTGTGTGTGTGTGCGTGCACGTGTATGTGTGTGCGTGCGTGTGTGCGCGTGCGTGTGTGTGTGTGTGCGTGTGTATGTGTGTGCGTGTGAATGAATGCGCATGCGTGCGTGTGTGTATGTGTGCTTGCGCATGTGTGCGCGTGCATGTGCATGTGTGTGTACGCGTGCTTTCACATTCATGGGAGTGTGTGTGCGTGCATGCACTCATGGGATTGTGTGTGCATGTAAATGTATGTGCATGTGTATTTGAGTGTGTGTGTGTGTGCGCGTGCACTCATGTGAATGTGTGTGCATGTGTATTTGAGCGAGCAAGCGAGCGTGCATTTGTGCGTGCATGTACACACTGGGGTTAACTCTCAGTCATGACGAAAGGCTTCAAATTGAAGATTTTTTTATTTGGTTTCCAGTGCTCTGCCTCCTCGCCATAAAATAGATGTTCTGTTTTGGAGGTGTAAATAGCTTCTGACAGCATTTTTTTGGGGGTAGAATATAGATTTCTGTGTCATAGGAGAAATGGCTTTAAGTGTATCAATAATGTACACGGCCCCAAGTCTCCAATGTAATTTCATTCAAGTTGCTATGAATTATGCTCTGCTGTTAAGCTGGGGGTTCCTGTGCCTTCAGGCAGTGGAGCCCAGTTTCTTATCTTATTTTATTTTTGTCAAAGTAGTAATATTAGTAGCAGTGGTAAGTAGCTGCAGTGGAGGCTTCGCGGTTGATGTTTTGGTATGTCATCCTTGATCTCCCAACATGAAAACTACATTAATGTTTGGTATACGAGTGGTAACGAAATGAAAGGGCGATGTTTTTTCCCCTGGGGAGATCTCATGATATGTGGGCAGCTGAAATCAGTCTTTCTTCCTCAAGTGCAAGCCTGCTTTTCTCACTGCACCATGTCAATATCAGTATTTTTAATCTAGTGTGAATATATTCACTGTTGCTCTGTGTCTGCATTCAGTAGATTGATATCTTTTGATGAATTATATAGCCAACATCTATATTGTGACAGTTTTCAATGCATTTTTTTTATATTGATAATGTACATATCAATATGCAAGAGTTTATTTTACAATTGATTTTTATTTTTTAATCTTAAATGAGGGTTACAGATTTTTGATAAGTCATAATGTCTGATCAACCCCAGATTTGGCCATTTTAAATTGTTACACTCTCATATTTATTTAGAACTCATGTTGAGAGGAGGAGATTTACTCGTTAATACCAATTGGGTATCACAGCTTCATAGCATTAAAAACTCATGTCGTCACGATACGATCAAAGAGTAAATTAACTACACGGTAACATTGTTTCATCGTCTGTTCCATTGCCCTGATCGGAGCGCGAATGTGGCGGTGGGTTTTACTGCGCCTCCGCCTGCAGCCATACTGCCACGGACCGTGCGGAGGTCATCGCCTCCTGTACACCGGCCAATTTGATCTCGTTTCAAAGGCTCAACGGCAATGGGAGCTGACGCAGTCGGGCTCAGCTGGCTTCCCAGGCACGAATCGGCGCATTGGGAACGGGACGCGTCCTGTCCGTGTCCCCCCTCGCCCTGGCGGACCAGATGGACCGTGGGAGATTGATGCCCGCCGTTCAATTCCGCGCAGACCCAACGGACGTGCCTCTCTCTCCTCTGGGCTCGCAGTTTGGGTCCGTCTGACATTGTAAATGGTCCTTGCCAACTGCAGAGATGGAGAGTAAAGAGGTTTTATTTATTTATTATTTTTTTTTTTTTGCACTTTTTAGTCATGTCATCTGATGGGATTTTTCTGGACTCTGCTGCCAGTCCTGTTTCTTTCAGACAGACATAAAAAAGGTGGTTGTTAACTGTGATTGGCTATGTAAGGGGCTGAGTCAGGCTTGGAAAATATATTATGTACGTATATTACATGTTATATTAATGTATAATAATGTATAATATTCTATTATAAATATAGGGTTCTCCCTTAAAAAACATCAGTGGCTTTGTGCCATTATGTTTTCCTTTGTAGCCCCACAATGTGAAATTAGCCGTGTAAATTGGTTTGGCTGCGAACATGAAAAGACGTGAAAATGAAAGTGAAACGACACTTATTACTGCAGCAGCCGTATTAGCTGTTTTAGCGTAGTTTACACGAATTTCAGCAGGCTCTGCTTATGCAGGCATTGTATGTACCATCAATATATTATTATACCACTTACACATATACACAATGGGGCCGATCCACTTTCTATAGAGGCTACATGGTCTGCGTTAGTTACATTGTACACGCCATTGATTCGACATGTTACGAAAGTATTTGAATTCCACATTTTAATGAGAGGTCCATACAGAATGTTTGCCCTCATTAATGGGGTCGTTCGCTCGGAGGGTTTGGGAAGGGCTCCAGTTCAGCGGCTGCCTCTGTTTTTTTGCGCCGCACGTGCCTCCCGTTTGTCTGGCTCCTCAGCACCGTTTACGAGGTAACGTGTCACGTGACTCACTCAGAGATCACCGCTGCCCTCATACCTTGCTGCAGTTTGTAAGATGGGAGCACAGAAGGAGCCCTCACTCAGAGCCAAAGCAAAGTGCCCATTTCAACCCCAACTGTCCATCAACAGAAGAAAAAAAAAAAAAAAAACAGCTCTTTTTTTTCTTCTTTTGGAAGAAATCCGGGGAACTTTTGCTCTGAGTGCACAGCCATGTATGTTGCGTGCATTACAGAGGTGAAGATTACATTTTCTGCAACAGATTGTCCAAAGAAACTGTTACAAAGTGCAGCTCCCTTCTGTACCTCCCCGAGGAGTGGGTGAGTGATGAGCGATTAATGAAAGGAGAATGACAGAGGTGGAGAGGAGAGTGTCTTTGTGCTCCCACTCTTTTCCTCTGTGGAACACCTTTGTATTCTGCATTCTGCTTTTATTACATCATAGGGATAATAGGTAAATGCATCTTACATTTTGTGGGAACTTTAGTTGAATAAAAACCACTTTGATGCTCTTTGATTTCGGACAGCCTGCTGAAACACGATCGTTTAGAGGGAGCAGTACATCCGGGAAGTGAGCATCACCCCCCCCCCCCCACCCCAAGTGTTCCTGACAACAAATATTTTTTTTTTTTTTTTTTTTTCGGTCACGCCTATTCACCTCCCCCTCACGCCCACAAGGTTAATATACATGAAAAATATCAGAGGAGTCAAACCGTGCGTCCTGGAGCCTGCCTGCGTTTTCAGACTGGCGGGATGACAGCCATGTTTCAAGGTTATTCATATGAGCTTTCATTTTGAGATTTGTGAACCGCAATAATAAAGTGAACACTGTAACATCCCATAATAAAGAGACAGACTGTGACAGAGGGGGCTTAAACATTATGATCACAGGCCTGTCCCGGAGTAGAGGAGCAGAATACTGATTTTTAAAATAAATTCTTTTTAACTTTTAGTTAACCAGAAAGTGAGCCCTACCCAAGCAAGCAACCTTACAGTACATACAGAAGGAATTATAAAGTGATGCAATATACAGTGTCAAAAAAAAGAAAGAAAAGTCCTGTTCTCTCCTTCATGCATGTGGTAGATAGCAGTTTATACCTTTCACAAATAATAACATTTTTCAGTTTTAAAATACTTGGTGGGGTAAGCATTTGTTAAATCCTCTATTTCTAAATTCAGATGATCTTGTATGTTTTTCCAAGCCCATGGTGAATAATAAAAAAGGCAGTTTTCCCTCGCTGTAGGTTTGCCACAGGAACATTAAAAAGCCAGCACAGCTGTTGAAAGCAGCTGGATTTTAATGACAGGGGAGGAGATGAGATCCACTGGTCCTAAGATTCACCACAGAACTGAGACCCGAAGCCAAAGCAGAACGTGACTCAGGACCTTAGACGGGTTCTGACCCGTTACCTTAAACGGTGGCTCACAAACTTTTGCTCACGACAGAACATTACATTGCTGTACATTACCACACGAAGACGAGTGTTGACAGTATTGGTCCAGAGACCAGAAATTTGAATAGGATTCAAGTGTGAAACTGTTAATTAAGCTGTCAGGGAAATTAAATGATGAAGTAATAAATCAATTGGTACAAATCAATATGCACCCAGCAATGGAGGGTCATGTGAGGATGCGGACTGTGAGATGACACATGAAAAGTGTTAATTATAGGCAGTACAGAACACTTCCCATTGACGTTCTCGCCAGTCAGATTAAACGCTGAAATGACCACTGTTGCATTGCACTAGTTACAATATGCACATGTTTGTTTTTGTGAAGGTAATGTAAAATGTACATCTTCATGTTTGAACATGCATGATGGCCAGATTTTAATTAAGATTTTCTCACCTGAGAAAGTGGGATCACTGTCTTGTGCACAGTGACCCTCCAGCCTCTTAGCCTTTTGTGACCGTAACAGTGAAGTGAATCACATTGGTAATGTTCGTGGTCAGTCTCAGACCATGACTGTTGGATTGAAGAAGTTCATTTTTGGGGATCGTCATTACGCTACTCCTAATTTGGATTTATCACAGTGATTTTTTGGGTCATCCTCAAACTACTCATGATTTGGGTTCTGCATAGTCATGCTTGGGAGTCATCACCAAACTACTAACCAGGCCCGCTGTGTCAGCGGAATCCAGTGGCGTGCCACGGATGACACCATCCAGGAAACTGTTGTCTTCGTTCGGGGTGGGCGGAGGGAAAAGAGCAACATCAACAAGAGGAAAATTAATTTAGCGAACAGCTGCAGCGGCAGCATTAAGGTCAGCCGTGGGGGCTGAGCGTTTGTGAGGGCGGTGATTAGCCGCCTTAATCAGCCCGTCCTACCTTGGTGGCTCAAATTGCCTTCCAGGAAGAGTTGGGCACGGCCCAGGCTGTCTCTCCTCTCCTCCTCCTCCTCCTCCTCTTCAGCCAAGTCAGTCAAAATCTTTCTGTGTTTAAACACGCCAAACACGTGCCGGTTCTACATGCCTCCACTGTAACCCTTGACCTGTGACCTCTGCCCTCACCTGATCCCAGATCAGAGCTTGCACCATGGCCAAAGGGGTTAAGAGCAGGGGTCAGAGGTTACCATCAGCACCTGCCGCTCTTGCGCGTTCACGCTCAGTTATGGTTGGGTAACTCGGCGGTGTTTGCCAGTTACCTCGTTTATGCTAGAGGCCTGCTTTTCCAGTCGCCTGCACATAGCAGAAGGATTCGCAAATCAACCCTTTTTTTCCATCGACCGAGGGACGCGGCATGTGCCTGATTGTGTCGGATGTCGTCCATTCCTTTCCCCTTGTGTCAAGTCAGACTCAGTCGTCAGACCCTCCCTGAGGTTCAGCTATTTTTATGTTGATTTTGGTGTCTGACCCCCGCTGGTCAAATGTTCATAGATCTCAAGACTCCCCTCACCGTCTCTGAATAGGTTGGACAGTTGCAGTGATCACCACACCAGGCACATGGCTGCCCACACTGGTGCCTGATTCTCAAGAGGGGCGGTTTGCGACATTGATACGTCACACTCTCATTTCGACAGTTTGAAATTCCCCTTCACCTTAGGACCCTCCTTCACAGATGAGATGCGATTGGTTAGAAAATATCGCTCAAATCCTGAAAATGGGAACGTGATCAGTGAAGGACTCATGGAGTATACAGGAGACCACATTAGAAAAGAACAGCCCCTTCCGCAGAGTGCTCTCTGCTTGTTTTTAAATTTTCTTCCTCCCCTACCTTCTCCTCCTTACTCCTCTTCTTCTCCTCTCTCCTCTCCTACTCTCTCTCTGTCCCTCTGATCTCCTTCTCCTTCCTCCCTTCCTCACGTCATCTCTCCCCTCCACCTCTCTCCATCCCTCCGATCTCTTCCTCACTTCCTTTCATCCCCTTTCATCTCCTCTCCTCTCCACCTCCTCTTCTCCTCCTCTTGTCCTCTCCTCCCCTCTCTCCATCCTTCTGTTGTCCTCCTCCTCCCTTCTTCCCATTCTCTCTCCTCTCCACCTTTCTCCATCCCTCTGCTCTCCTTCCCTCCCCTCTCATCCCCTCATCCTCGCATCCTCTCGTCCCCTCTCTCCCTCCTCCCCTCCCTCCTCTCCTCGTCTCGCTGCCGCGGTGACGGCAGGAGCCGGCCTCAGCCCCAGGCCATTAGCAGGCTGCTTCATATTTTCATTAGGCAGTGAAGGGCCTCATCAATGGCCACCCTGCTCTATGCGTGTAATTAGCTAAACGATAAAGCATAATGCCGTCCGCGGTGCTTTCACCGCCGGCTGATGAATCCGCGGCTTAGGGGCCGCGAGCGCCTTCTCTCACTCCAACAACAAGGTCTATTCGCTCACACCAGCTCTGTCCTTCTCTCCCCCCTTCTTCTTCTCCTTCCCCTTGTTCCCTTCTCGCTTTTTGGATGTTGTGATTTATAATTTTATTGTTATTGATTGTTGTTGATTGTCTCATTGTTGCGTGCAGGCGTTGCTATCGCAGTAATAAAGAACCAGATAAGAGTTTTCTGATTGACATTAATCAGTGCTTTCTTAAGAAATGTGTTCAAATTTATTTGAGAAGATGCGTGAATATATAAACAATCATAGTATATGATTATCATTCAGGGTTTGGAGAGTCATATTTTAGATACATGCCTATTATGTTTAACTGATTGTGTTAGGAAGGAGGTGGATAATGACAGCTCCAGTGGGTTGGTTATATTACATTTGATGCAGTTCACTGTAGTGGGAAGAATTGCATCTTAATAACAGTACGTTAGATTGGGTGTAGGTCCATCAGATTCAGATGGTCAGTGTACACAGGATGTGAAAAGCTACTGAAAGCAACTGTAAAAGTAACTGAGGCATACTTCAGGGAAGTGTTGTGTCTACTGCTGCTTTCTGCATATAGCGTATGTGCATGTGTTCATACATATATTCTGTAACCAGTGTGGATACGAAAGTGGAATAAAATTCAGCATTGTTCAAGTGAAATGCAAACGCACATTTTTGCCTGCTCCAGCTCAGTCCCTAGGCTAGGTTATGGATAGGTTCATGTTTGATGAGAGCAGGGCTCTTCTGGAAAAGGTAACCTTGAAGATAAAATTCATGGCTTGAAAATCCAAGCCCCTTGATTTGGACACTGGAGATACAGGCAGTTGCTCTCAACGAGGGTCATCGAGGCAGTCTGTGGTCCCCACATTTTTATAATGCAGTGTATCAATTGTTAAATAAATAAAATTTCTCATAATACCTTTCTCAGCATAGTGCTTAAATGCAGTTCATGTATAAAGATAAAGGATATTTCAAACAGTAGAAAAAAATGTGAACTATGTTCACATACTTAAGAATTGATTTAAATGTCTCCCCACAATTCAGTTAATGTCTACCAATGTCTTTACTTTTATAACTTTTGTCATCATAATTGTAATGTTATGAATCTCTGGGTATGTACTTAGTGTATGCAGAGTGATCAAATAAAATCAAAATAAAAAACAAAATCAACATCAAACCTGCACATACAAAAAGTATGTAAGTACCTAGTTGCACCGATGTTTTGCTATTTACAAAAACTGCTATTTACACAGCGTTCAAATTGAGGAACCAGCCCATGTAAGTGTTTTTTTAAACAGAGAAGTGACTTTGAAATAAAAAAGGTACCTGACAGAAGGTTTCTTCTGCATTTGACACAACTTCCAAAGTGAGTGCACAGCAGCTTAAGCTAGCAGGGCAAACCCCCATAACAGGAACAGCCAGACTCCCCCTAAGATGATCGAATAAATGGGAGTACCAGAACAGGATCAAGACGATCTGTCGCTCTGTGTTGTACAGGACAACTAGACAAAAGGTGTAAGATGGGTGCAAGTACAGCCTGCAATCCATCTTATGTATTTTAAGCGCCACCCTGAGTCAACATGTATGGCGGTCAACATCAATGTGGGAGACAATTTTTGAAATAATACTTCAGTGTACGTCATTCATGGAGTTTATTAGAAATGCAGACACAATGTTAACTTGAGCATTGGCAGGCAGGAAACAGGCTGATTTCTGTCACCAATGCCTCCAAATATTGTGAATAGTTAGATAAATAGTATGAAAAGTATAGATAAATAGTTAATAGATAAATAATTGTAAATAGTTAATGAAAAGAGAATAAAGCAACACTCTCCAAAGAAAATGTTTAGTTCTGATGAAGGCCTCGTTTCATATTATTAAATGACAAATTCAGTAGCGCCAAATCTGGATTGGAGCATTTAAGACACAGCTTGTTAGCTGTCTTTTTAAGTTCTCAGGGAGGCTTATTAGTGGAAACTAGTTTTTTAATAAACAGTTTATATTTCAAATGAGGGCTTTTTTTTCTGTGCTGCATGTCCACCGTTTTTTTTCAACTACAGAAGGTGGAGAAATCAGGGTATATTTTGTCTTCTTTGGGTTGGCACTCTGTGTGATTCTTTGGAATGCCTACATGATCTGTTTTGTGCAAGTTGATTGATTTTTTTTTCAATGTATATTGGGTAAATTTTAGAGCTGTGGTAACCTGAGAATTAAATAGAATGGGAGATGATATTGCTGTCTTGCCTGAAGAGATTTTTATTGGCCAGGCAAGCTGAAAAGTAAAAAGATAAGACGCTTAGAAAACAGAGCGCAATCTTAGGTAAGATAAGATAGCGGGCATCAGAGCCTGAAAGACTATATCCTTATGTTTGTTCTTGATTAGCTAAAGCTATATTTGTCTAATGCAAGAACCACTTAACTGGAGTTCATTCATTAGTGCAGTATTTCATGGAAAACATTTCATGAGAAAACTGTTTTAAAATGTGCTCTGTATCATATATACCCATTCTTGATTCTGCAGAGCTTGAGGCTTGTATTTGCTTTGATGGATTCATTGTGCATGGAAATTGGACCCTTTAATTGTGGTGTATCTGAAGTATCCATTTTTGTTATGTGCAAGTAAGGTACTTTAGGGCAAATTGGGCAGCTGAGTTTGGCTTTGTAATTCTCAAAGCAATAAAAAATAACATGCACACAATTCCAATTCGGGGGTATACTTTGACAGTATCTACAGTTAAAATGATGGCAGGCAAAACCTATTCCAAAAGCCTGATTGCTATCAATTTAATATGTTTCAAAGAAGACTTGATCAGGCAGTTTTTTTCCCATTAATTAGCTTGTATTTTTTTGCCATAAGGTTCTTTGTTATGGAAATGTAGTGACCCTTCCCCTGGACTCCAGGGGAAGCAGACGCAAATGTGACTCCTCTGATATGTATGGAGATTAGCCTTCACTATTTTTCCCTCTTTGCTGATGTAACACGGAGCACATATTGCCCATGGTGTTAGAGGAACACAAAGTCATCGTTTGATCGATTCACAAACATTGCAGTAACCCGAGTGACCAGGAGAGGCCGCTAGAGGGCAACAAGACTGATGAGTTTAACTGTCTGACCCTGTATTTTTCCCTTGGGAGGCTGAGCCATTTGCTGCCTCCCCAGTGTGGACCTCTGGGTATAGCCCAGTGTCCCTGGGCCTCAGTGCACTGCATAAACGCTGTTTTTTTGAGAACGGTGGTATGTAGACGATGTGAAACACTAAATTGCTAACAGACATTGACAGGAAGTGTTGTTAATGGCTGGGCTACACGCACACATGCTTGGTTCCAACAAAAAATAGTTACATATCCATGTTTGAGTATACATTTTAATGCAATTACATTTCTTATGTTCATATTTAAAACTCGTTTTGTGAGCTTCGCTTTCTTCCACTTATTCGTGCCTCCGTTCTGGAAATTTTCTTGCCGACTGTACGGAGCCCAGACTGATATCTCTGGCAAATGGTCTGGCATTACATTTTCATAATTCGCTGATGTTTCTTGTGCTCTGCAGTGCAGAGCCCTAACTGACATCTCCAGGAAATAATTTATCATTAGGCTTTCATAGTGTGCTGGCGCTCCGTTATTCAGCAGGAGTGTGCTGAAACGAGAGTGTTTGCCTGAAGCAGTACCGCGACGGCATTTTGTTCGTTTACATGGGGTCTTCCCTCCCCCGACCCCCCTATTACTCTACAGTCCAAACACTGCTCCCATGGTGTACACACAAAAGAATGAAGACAGGGTGGCTGTTTGCTGTTAAGCAGAATGCACAGGTAGTTGTGAGACAGGCAGACAGACAGGCAGGCAGGCAGGCAGACAGGAAGGCAGGAAAGCAGACAGACAGTCAGGCAGGCAAACAGGAGGAGAATCAGGCAGGCGCAGATGGACAGGCCCCTGGCAGAGAGGCCCGGCCCGCCATACAGATCCGCCGGTGCGGCAAACGGCTTCGGCCTACCGAGGAGGCCCGGGGATAGACGGGCGGGTGAGGCAGTCCTGTCAGCTGTGGAATCTCCTGTATATTTCATAAACCGCTTGTTACGAGAGTGAAGGGGGGTGAGGGGGTGGGGGGGGGGGTGTGCTGCACATATAGCTCTGCTGCAGATGACTTCACCCGCCCGCCTCCGCCAGACCTACCTAGACGAAAACGGTACACTGCCCCCCATCCCCCCCCCACCCAGAGCCTCCCTGAATCAGTCTGTCAGGGCAGAACGTTATTTCACTTCTCATCTCCCTCCAAGACAGACCCGCTCTGTTTACCCCAGCTGCTCCTCTCGGACAGGGCGAGGATTTCGAGGTGCAGCTCGCGCACCCCCGTGTGCAAAGCCCTACAGGGGATTGTGCAAGCAGTCTCTCTTTTTTTCTAATTACTATATTTCTCTCTTCCTTTATCTGAGCACACAACACCCTAATATCTGAGCGTGTTTACAAATGTTTGCAGACACAAAATGCGATGTGTTCAGCAAATGGCTCACTCCATAGGGGTGGGGGATGTTATCAGGGCTTGACTGTTGTGTTGTTTTCTGTCAGATTTGGCCTGGTGCACTGAAACCCCACTTAGATATGCATTGTGCAAGAGGTTGAATTGTCAATCAGAGTGTGTGTGTGGGGGGTGGGGGGTGAGCGCATGATGGCACAGAGGCAGACAGGGGGAATGAAAGTGCTTGGGGTGGAATGGGTTTGATGATGTGAACTAGACGAGCATGCAGAGAGAGAGAAAAGTGTAGGAACCTTTGCCTGAAGATGTAAAGCTGGCTGCATTACTACACCAAATAGACAGACGTCAAATGAAATGACACGCATAGCAATGACACTTCCATTGTCTGAGGGAAGGATTTTATGTGTCTCTTTTTTGTTTGTGTTTTTTTTCCCCCCTTATTGTTTCTTGGATTCTGAAATAGTCCTTTGACACTGACACTGGGGCTCCACCGGGTGGCGCTGTTTTAATACCCAGATAACCATGGGGGCTGAGCTCTGGTTTTGTGCAGTTAAGGGTGAAATTGGATGTTTTGTCATTAGAAGTGACAATTTGTGGTGGATGTACAAATTAGTAATCATATCCTTTTACCTGTTTTCACGGCTTCGCATATCTTGTAAGTTGAGATTTATTTCCTATTGAGGGTGCATTCAGGGAAGATCAAATTAAAAACTCTTTTTTTGACAGCCACATTGACATGGCTTCGGAGTTGTAAAGACAGCATAATTAGATTATGCTGTCTTTACATGGACACAGGTGTTGAGGCTATGGCATCTCTTGGCCTGTTGACTCGGCTGACCGTGTTGTTCCATTGTGATCCGTCCCACAGGTAGAATGTAAGAAGGCCCAGCCGAAGGAGGTGATGTTTCCCCCAGGGACGCGGGGTCGGGCTCGGGGCCTGCCCTACACCATGGACGCCTTCATGCTGGGGATGGGCATGCTGAGTGAGTACAGGGCAGTGGGGAACGACCGGCGCCCCGATTCGACACCAACACACACCAGTACCACAAACCAGTGCATACCGTAAAGCCCTTTGTTTCCCCTACCACATGCAGGGCTACTGAAACCAATGATTACAGCATAAATATTGTGTTAGCATATGCTAATAGCCTATTACGTCATAAATAGCCAGGACATAAATTTCACATAAACATTTGGGGGGCTCTGCAGTTATATTCAGAGGGCACCGAACAGTATTGAATCACAGCTTCTGAGCTTGTATCCCCCACTGACAAATATTCAAAAATGGCAGTAGGAGTGTATTACATCCAACTTCATAATTTCAAATGATAGACAGCCAGAATCATGTTGTAAAAATGCATATATTACATTGATCTCGCACTTGAGAAGTTCTTTATTTGAATTGTGACTATAATTATGACTTGCTGTATCGTCGTCAGTCACTTTGACCCCAAGGTGCAAATTGACTTTGATCTACTATTAATGAAATGAGAAACTCAGCTTTCTAGCCACTTTGTTTACTAACCTGTGTAGTTAAGTGAATGACATTCTGTTCATCCTTACTTTCCCAAATCCACAGATGAGGAAAAATAAGACTTTCCAGTTTGAGGGAAAATGAAGAAAAAAAAACATGACTCTGAAATATGACATCATAATTATGAGCCTGACTAGTTCCTCATTTACACCATGATGTTATACAACTCTGCACTGATGCTTGTGTTTTTGCTTTGCTAGTATTCAGGCAGTACTAGTTATCCCAGTGTTGTCTCTGATAGGAATGTGTGAAATGGTACAGGGCCTAAACCAACCAAATTCACCCTCAGTAAACTGCAGGAACCAATCAGATTGCAGGAAGCCCAGGGCAGGAATGTTAGTGAAACTGTCAAGCACTCAACTAGGTACTGAGCATCAGCAGTCAAGACTGCTTTCTCAGAGTAAGAACGAAACCATAATCTGAGTGATTTCAACTGACGTTCCAGGCCAGAAAGAGGGAGGTATGGGAGAGACAGAGAGAGAGAGAGAGTGGGAGAGAAGGAGCCGGTCCACATCTTCAAATCCATCCTCCTGTCACTGAGAGAGGCTCTGCCTCGCTCTGTGCTTCAGCCACAACCATGGAACACTTCATGGCGTTCTGTGTAGATCTGACAAGAAAAAAGACACGCAGCCCAGACACTGAAGAGCTGCCCCCACCCCCGCCACGACCAGATGATCGTCACCCTCGCTTTAGTGACAAGAGATAATTACCGAGCGATTGATCGTCGGCCGAAAGTAACTGAAGCAAATAAATCGTTTGATGCTGGGTGAGAAGCCCGAATGGCGGCTAATGGAAGCCGCGGGATAGGTCGGGCCCGGTCTTTAATTTGGCTTGATGAAGCCCCACGATGCCCGCGTGAAAAATGGCATTGATATTCAGCCAGCCCCCTTTTGCCAAGAGTGCCAGTCTCCGGTCCCAAATCCATCCAAGCACGGCTGTGCATTACAGAACTAAATGAAGAGGAAAATTGAAGTAATGTTATAATATGAATTTATGATTTCATCAGTCTTGACCTCAGGAGTGCTGAATAATGGAACATTGGAATCCTATGGGCTTTATCTCTGCAGCCAGAAAAGCCCTATATACTTTTACCTATTAACTTTTTTGTTATGTAGTTGTACGATTTATAATTGTGTTTGTTAATAGTTTTAAGAGTAAGTAGCGCTTGAAAGATAACGTGAGTTTTTGTTTGAGTAAACTTCTAAGTGAGCCATGAACTTTGCTGGAATTTGTTGCGTATCAACGCAGCGGCGCTGTAGCGCAAACAAAAAGGAAACGGTGGAGAAGTGAAGCTGGAGAGGGACGTGGTGTGCCTGGTGGGTGAGAATATTAACTGCTAGGTTATTTAGAGACGCTCTTATCTAAATGAAATTGGAAAAGCAGGACAGCGAAACATTCCTTTCCATAATTTGCATAAAAAATCAAGGCTCATTATTTAAGGAACTGTAATTCCTTACGTGCCAAATCTCATTAAAACTCGTTCTCCGTTCCATTGTTTACCGCACCTAATCGCGCCATTTATCTTTGTGTTATGCCGCATGTATGTTTGCTGAAATTAATACACATTTAAGCCTGCGCAAAATATGGGTGTACCAGATGGGTAATTGATTTTAAAGTGAATCGGAACTGTTGAGCCATAAAATAGGTACATTAGCATGCATATTAATAACGCAAATAAGAGGGTGAGGAAGCCGCCACCAGGCCAGATAAAGTGACAGGCCTTATTTACTGAGATGCCAGGAGGCGGCAGGACGGAGAGAGGGAACATCGGCACTTAATGAGTTTCCCCTCCTCGCCTTCCGCCTTGACGGCGTAGCTCTTCGGATCTCATTCAGCCGCGCATTCTCTCAGAGGAGCTTAACCTGCGGGCCGCCGTCACCTGTTAACGCTGTCCGCGGCGCCTGTTTGGAAGACGGCCCGCCGGAAAAGCAGCTACGTGATACAGATTTGGTTTTCGTTTTAACCGCCTAATGTTGCATCTTTCTCTGCAACACACAAGTGCTCATTGGGAGAGTAGTGTTTTATTTTTGAGACTGAAACAATGTTTCCCTGATGTAGTTTTTAACAGGAGTGGGATCATTTAACTAATTTAGCTCCCTTACTTGTCTGAAGAGTTGTTCTAATTTGAATCAGACAGATTCAGGCATAGGTACAAGTAATACATGATAGCCGTACTGTATGAATACATTGTACTACTGCTCACCAAAGCCAGGGTTTTGGTATGGGGTACCCTATTGTTATAGCATGACTTTTCACCCATAAAACCTGATACACTTTTCTCTCTAAATACCACATATTAGACTGGATGTGTACCAAAAAAAAACCCCATATCAAATACAATCCACAGCACTTTACTCAAGCAACATGGCTGTGATATTACCAATGTTGGCAGTAGGTAAGCCTAGTTTAAACACCGTTCCTTGTTCAAGACTAGATGTAGGAAGATTCCAGGACACGTCTGATTAAATCTGTATGGATTCTCATGTAGCTCACTTGCGAAGTGCTGCGAACGGTCAAATACCGTGCAGGCACTCGTCTGCAATTACATTAAATGTGGAGGGTTTTACGTAACGATTACACAATGCATATGTAAACGTTGGCAGAGTGCTGACCTGTGATTGGGGCTGGGGGGGGGGGCGGTGTAGAAATCTCCTGTCAAAGGTTGCTGGGAAACCTTGTTTACCCAGTGTCCATGCTGCTGCTTTCTCTCTCTCTCTCTCTCACGCACGCACACACGCACGCACGCTCACACAGCGGAGATGGAGGCATACCCAGCTGTGGTCCTTGGGCCGTATTGGTAATGATGTAGCCTGGGGGGGAGTCTCCCTGCAGGCTGTACCAGTGTGGTGCAGATCAATACTAATACCTCATCTTAAAATTCATCTCCGATCTTTATTGTCAAGTTTATCTCTTAACTCATAGGTGCTATGATGAAGGGAAGCCGAGGTAGCAGGAAATGATGTATGTGAAGCGATGATCCAATCAGTAGGGATCCCACATTGATTGGTTGGAACAGATACACAATTGTATTCAATCACGCATATAGTTGCTTATGTATGTAGATAGACAGAAATGCATATTTGTACTGGATTATGTGCCACAGTGAGTGTGCATGTGTATATTGTATATATAGAATTATAATAGTATATTGCAATCAAGCACACATTTATGTATGCATACACATGCGCACACACAAAAATGCATAAACCCTTATATATCACACTGATGTATGTAATTGAATGGGGAATATCCGTTCATATCAATCAATAGCAATCAATATGGATGTATACTTATAGGATCCATGGTGTATATGTACATCATCCTGCTTCATCTACTTCCTGTTCTTATGGAGTGTATATGTGTGTGTGTGTGTGTGTGTGTGTGTGTGTGTGTGTGTGTGTGTGTGTGTGTGTGTGTGTGTGTGTGTGTGTGTGTGTGTGTCTCCGTCCGTGTGCACGTGTCTGGCTTCTGGAATGCCCAGTCTAAACTGTGAGCCTTCCCATTGCAGCAGCATGCTGGGAAGACTAGTGAGGGATGGTGTTGGGGGTGGGTTTGGGGTTTGGGTTGGGATTGGGGTTGGGGTTGGGGTTGGGGAAGGAAGTCCCTGCCAGCTTAACCTCTCCATGGGAAAGGTTTTGGACAGTTCTGCATTACCTCAGCCAGATCATCATTCCTAGTGCTTTAACTGTACACAACACATTTATAAATATATAACGCACAAACCTCAGTTAATGTGTCCTGGTTACTGAATCCCTTCAGAATTTGCTGTCTAAGTATCATGAAGTTTTTTTAGGAGGCCGGCAGCACATGTGAAAGCAGACTTGGGCAGGCAAAGATACAGTATTGACATAAATAGACCCAGCACAGCAGAAGTGTGCTTTATTAAAGGGTGTTTTGTTAGACCAACTTCACTGACTGATGGGAAAAATAATGCGCAGGGAATCCATAACTTATGGGTAATTCAATAAATCGGTCGGGTGCTCGGCGGCGTGCGGCCGGGTCAGACTCCCGTCCGGATGCCGCTTTGTATCCGTTAGTAAAAGGCAGCTATTCGGGGTTTTAAGGATTAAATTGAAGTTTCTCATGGGCAGCAAACTGTGAGCTTCCGTTTATTACCCCAGACTACCATTTCAAATCTGAACTGGAAATTGGAATAGCGGGCTGGCCTCGGAGTTCTGATCCCGTCTCACCCAAGCTGAACAGAGACCTCCAAACCAAACCCTGCCCCCCCTCCCCACCAGCCTCCTATGACAGCAATATTAAGTATGGATTTACCAGAAGTCCATAAAACCTATTTGTTTATTTATGGATTTATTGAATAGCAGTTTAACATGCAAATGAATGGGAACCTGTTAATTGTTAGTTGCAATATTGATAAGTACTAAAAACAGTGCCTGTAGGTTTCTGTAGGGACGAGGGATTTAACATGAAACAAAATGGGAAAATTTAAGAAATGGAATTCCTACCACATTTATTCGAGGTGTGATGGGGAAAAAAAAAAGTTTGAATTGTGGAATTAAATGTTTTTCTTAGACATCAAAGACTCCTCCCTCCTGCACGTACACACTTGTTCCACTGTTCCTACCGCTGTAGGAAATCCAGTATCCGGAAATCCTCTTTGTTAATCACCTTCAGAAGGTCTGTCGTTGTGTTTGATGTCTTTGATCGTGTCAAATTGCTTCCCTTTCACCGTCTGTTTCAATTAGGGGAACGGCTGATAGTCACATGCTGCAAAGTTGAGCAAATAAGGTGGATTTTGGGGGCGGGCATAACAACCCCTGTTATGGATGTTGCAGAACAGAGTAGCTATGTCATATCTGAACAGCATGCAAGAACATGTTCCTCCTGGCTGGCGTCGGGACAAACGGAGCGCGTGCACTGGAGGTCTGCACTCGGATGCAGCTTGACCAATCACAGGGATGCAGAGAGGGCCACTTTATTGAAAAGCGCTTACTGTTATTATTTTAAGATTATAACAGTAGTGAGCATTGTAATAACAGACAGAGTAGGCGGCGGAGGCTGTCAGAATTAAAACTTTCTGTGTCAGCAGGGATGCTAAAACTAAACTCTAAACTCTCAAATAACGCACTTCATTTTCTGAGCTTCAGAATTCTGCAGCATTGCATTTTTTGCACATTAGTTGATTTTGAGTTGTTTTATAACGTGATTTGATACACTCTGTCGTTTGGCTGATTTGTGGTGTGCAGAGGAGCCTGTCTGTTTTGTCCACTCATTGTTTCAAAGTGCTGTGTCCTTCATGACTGATTAGCTGAGGGTAAAGAGAGGAAGTTATTGATCAGGGGCAGTAAAACAGCAGCTCCAGACAGGTCTGCTGTCACAGCCAGGGAGAGAGATTGTGCTCCCAGAGGCAGTACCACAGTCTCTATGTTACGGTAACTCACAGGTCCACTGCTATGGCAACACTAGTGCACCACTAAGGTAACACACAGGCTCAGTGCTATGGTAATGCCCCAGTGCAATGCTAACACTAGGCAGTTTTTCCACAGTCTCCATCACACTATATTAATTATATATTTTTTCTTCTCTCCTCTCCTCTTCCAACAACCCCCCACCCTCCTGCCCCTCCCTAAGGTTACCCGAACATCGTCGCAACGTATGGACGTGGCTACACTGGATTTGCCCCGAGCTATAGCTACCAATTCCCCGGTAAGTTCTGTCTTGTTAAGCGGTTGCCGTGGGCGGCAAGCAAAGGCCTCCCCGCTCATGTGGCGCACAAGCCCACTCCTGTCCAACTCACTGGGGGGTGGGGTGGTGGCGGGGGGGGTTGATGGTGATGCAGACGGCAGAGCAGACCGAATTAGGGTGGTGGACATGGGGTCCTATCTTTCCGGAGAGAAAAACAGCCCCCTGCTTTCATGCCCCTCGCTGCTCACTGCTGGCTGCTGGCTGGTGCTCACACCTCCCGGTTGGAAGCAATAACCAGCACAGCCTGGGAGAGGTGCATTATGGATCCTCAAGAAGGGCAGCAGCATTTGGTGAAGAATTGTTTTCTACAGCTGAGCATGGCATTGTGCACTTGTGATTGAGGAATTGAGGTATCGTGGCACAGAAAAAAAGGAGGAGCTACCTTAGGTCAGAGTTAAGTTTAACCAATCACTTTATGTGGTGAAAACAGAAACCATTTTAATTGGTTTAAACAAGTCAGGGACTGACAGAAATCTCCCACCAATTTCAGGTGTTATGATACCTCATTTGCCCATCACTAATGTACACCACCATGAAGTTTGCAAGCATGTCTTGCTGTTGATGTTTCAGGGTCCACTGAAAAGCAGAGTTTTCAAGGGAGCACATTTCCAAAGGAGTGGCATATTTGAACCGGGTACCTGTTCATAGATAAATAACACAGGTTTTGTGATGGCGTTTGACACATTAACAGATGCGCTTGTTCGCAAGCAGCAACAGAAGGAGTTTAAGTCAGACTCGGTAGTCGGAAGCCGTCTGCTGAGCCACTGTTCCTTAACTGATGCAGTTTCTTTAGTGTCACCATGGTAATCACTGCTCGCTAGGTTTAAACTCACAATCCAGCCCATTATCTATTCACCAAGAGAAGGACTGGGACCTACAATAGCCTACAGTTTCTAACAAAAGTTCTTTCCTTTTGACAGTTTGCCAAGTTCTGGTTTTTTAAGAAAGCAAGACGGGTTGCTCTTTAATTTTTTGCGATCGTACAGATCAGCTCCTTAATTATTGGTTACCTGTATCCCATTCACTTTTGTTTGGAGCATCAGTAAATTGAGAACCAGATCCACAAGTGCAAGTTATCTGAGTGGATATGTGTCAGATGCATCATTAGTGGATTACATTTTATCAGGTGAAATCCTTTACAAATGTATAATTTCAATTATTTGAAATGGAAGTTCTGCATAACTCTTGCCCTTCAGAGGTATCAGAGTTACTGCTTTTCCAAAACGGCGTTCTAAATGAACAGTGAGGTTGGCGGTGATAGAGGTGTGTTGCTTGAGGCTGTTGATGTAATGTTGTATTTAAGCATCAACGAGTTCTAATCATTTATAAACATTTATATGTTTGCGGTGCCAGACATCAGTACCATCACAGATAAGGAAGAACCTGAAACGGATGATTGGGGATCTCAGTTTTAAGTCCGTTTTTCTTCTTTTTTTTCCATATACAGAGGGCAGACTATAGGTTATATCCCGAGATTGCGGTTTAATCATTTATTGGTGGCGCCTTGGCGATAAACGTCAGGAAGCCTCAAGGCCTCTAATTAGGAGATAAGAGAGTCAGGTGGGGAACGCTGAAGTGACAGGACCCCCTCCCCCCATACCTGCCCCCCTGCCCCCCACTGTACCTCCCCCCACCCTTAGATAGTCCTGACATTATGAAAAATGTTTGCTTCAAGAGTGACTGATTGCTGTGAGATGGAACTCTTAGCATGCAGGGCTACACAGCTTAAACAAACTTCCTTCGGTTTGTGTGTTGGGGTTTTTAAGCATTTTTTTCCCTCATTGGAATGGAGTACTTTTGTTAAGCACAAAGACTTTTTTTTTTTTTTTTGTAATACTGGGTGCAGATGAAATTGAAATGGTACACATGGCAACATTCAAATTGAATATTACTGAAATAAATATATAATTGAGTAAAGGGGAGGGAAGATAATGAAGAAGTGTAAATTGGCACACTCTGCAGAAGCCGCTGGTGTGACTAAGCTAGGCGGAGGGGATTGAAATATCACTGCGGCTTACCCCCTCTGCGTGTTCGGTGCCAAACGTGGGCTCACGCTCGCGCTGGGTAAAAACCCTCCCCGCCTTCCGTGAGGCCGCCAGCACAACGTCTCAGGTAAACGTACAGACGTGGGTGCGCACGGACTCGAGCGCTCGCGTGTGCATGCGCACGCACGAGCGGGCCTGAATCACGGATTTTCCTCCAGTGCCCGTCTGTTTTTAAATGACTATTATATTTCCATTATTATGTTTCCAGTGACACCCGTTGAGAGGGTGTCATTAAATGTGCCTGACAGAAGATGAAAGCTCCAGCCTCGGGACAGAGGCTCCAGTGCCTGCCATTTGTGCAGAATATGTGCTGTATGAGGGGAAGGTGTTTCTCCCCAATCTGCTGAGCCTCCTCCCAGGCCTGGAGCAAGCAGGTCCACCAGCCTTCATGGAGGCTAAATACCCGCCTCTACAGGGGCCTCCACCTGGGTAAATACTGGCCTCCGCAGGACCTTAAACTTGGGTAAATACCCACCTCTACAGGGCCTCCACCTGGGTAAATACTGGCCTCCGCAGGACCTTAAACTTGGGTAAATACCCGCCTCTACAGGGCTCCACCTGGGTAAATACTGGCCTCCGCAGGACCTTAAACTTGGGTAAATACCCACCTCTACAGGGGCTCCACCTGGGTAAAAAACTGGCCTCCGTATTGGCTGTGACTGAGTAGATGCTAGCCTTTAGGGTGAAAATGACCCAGTTAATTGCCTGCCTCCACATTGACTGTGAGTTTATGAATACCTGCCTCTGAGTTGCTGGGTATGCTCTCGTTAATATGTGTAGGGACCTGGGTAAAATAAAGAGGCTGCAGTAGATTTTGTTCCAACAGGTGGTCTCTGTTGAGCCAGACAACTACACGGGCAAAGGCCCCACCAGGTCACTTTCCTCCCTCTCTGCTGGCTCCAAAACCAGCCTGAAACGGCCCCGCCCCCTGCCCCCGCTGCTGCCACCGCACCGTCGCACAGAGTTAACTTTTCTCTCTCGCAGTTAATCCTTCGGCTTCTCCTTCTAAAATGATCCTCTGCTGTGCAGTCCCTCAATGTATTCCTTTTCTCCTCCCGTCTCAGATACCGTCGGTGACCTTGGTGTAGAACACGGAAGGTGAAAAGGCATTTGCCCGGTGCTTGTAGCTTCCGGGGATTTGCAGTAATCTCGGTTACTTGGGAGGTTAAAAATTGACTATGGCGGAAAGAGCAGGGCAATTTTTTTTCTCCTTTTTTGAAGTGCGTGCTATAATCCACAATCAACCGAATGTTAAAAAAAGCCAATAATGTGTGTGTGTGTGTGTGTGTGTGTGTGTGTGTGTGTGTGTGTGTGTGTGTGTGTGTGTGTGTGTGTGTGTGTGTGCGTGCTCATGTGTGTGTGTGTGTGCATATTGATCTGTGAGGTTTCAGTATTCTGCCTCACTGAACCTGTGAAGACACTAACATATATACTGGAGTCTGTGTGAGGCTCCTTGGTGAAGACAGTTACTGTGCCTGACTTCCCCTTTCTGCTCGCCGTTCCTGTAACCGCCTGTTTCTGTGTGCCGCTTGTTTGCAGGGGCTTTTCTCTGTCCCAGAGGCCTGTCCCCAACCCTGGTGTCTCACCTCAGAAGCCCCTGTAGGTTTTAGTTGCCAGGTTGAAATCGGACTCAAAGGCCCAGAACGCTAACAGACTTTAGTGCAGGGATTCATTAACGCCAGGGTCCGCCAGTCACGTAATGGAGTCCCAGCTCCATTAAATGAATGCACATACCACACCTCACATATACACACACACACACACACACACAAACACACACACACACAAAAAAAACACACCCCACCTCCACCTGCACAAATGCTTCCTCTCAGCAGTCTCATGTTAACAGTTTTGGAGGAGCCCTGTCTCCCAGCCTCCCATCACACACCACACTATTTTCCCTTGCATCTGGTCTGGCGGAGTCATCTCAGGGCCTGATAAAAGGTCGCAGGAGTTGACTGCCGCCCCCCAAAAACCTGTTATCTTTGTGCCACCTCTGGTTTCCCGGCAACCAGCCCTTCTTCATTTTTATGTGGCAGAAGCTACTGGTCGTGGAACAATAAATCACCCCCACCCCCTGAGAACAGTAAAAAAGCACGGGGGGGGCTGTTCTGCTCACTGCTCTGCGCTGGCGGAGTCCCCAAATCCCAGGAGGAAGATTTGGAGTTTAGTTCGTATGGGATACATGGGGGTGCAGGCTGGGTGCATCAAGGGTGTCCCCAAAAACAGAGGCTGGCAGAGCACCCTGCCGGGGCATCCAGGGGCGGCTCCCCTCATACCCAACCCCGCCCTCGCCCTCGCCCTCGCCCCCCCTTCAGGCACCACTAATAAAATGCATCGGCCGAGTCCTCTGCCTCCAGTTTTATTTATATTCCGCGTGGAAGTGCAGTGCCGTTATGGAAATAAGCCATCTGGAAGAACGGTAAGGGAAGGCGAAGTTGGCAGAACTTCTTGTGTTCTTGGTTGTGTACATTTCCCCGTTTCAGAGGAGGAGATTGCCTTGTTGTGTTCTTTCCTTCCCTCCCCCTCTCGCTTCACCAACAGCGGGTGTTTTTGACACATCCTGCTTTGATGTGCGTTGTACTGTACAAGCATTCGCATACATACATACATAAAGATGTTCCACTTCAAGGGCGTAGACTTGTAAAAAGGACTGCGATATCAATGGGCCCTGTAGAGAGAGAATCATATTCATCTGCCTTTATCTGAGAAGTTGGGTCAACTGAGAACTCCACTCTGACCTGGGGAGTCAAAGAGGGCAGTGAAGGCAAAGCGAGAGAGGAGGCAGTCAGATGTAGTGAGTGATTAGCTGGGATGTAGGGAGAGTTTTATGTGGCTTTTTTCGTTTCTACTCTTTCGAAAAAGCGCTATGGGATCTTGATGACCACAGTGAGTCCAGACCATGTGTAATGATCTCATCCGAAGCACGCTACCTTCTAAAGCACAGTGTCCCCATCGCTTTGTCATTGGGTTTGTGTTTGGTTTAGAGCAAGGGATTCCTGGACAGCTGCAGTGTGTATGTGTTTTTTTTTTTTTTTTTTTTTTTAATCAGAAGCCAATTTCAGCCTTGAAAACAAGGTGTGTGGATTCTTTAGTCAGCACAATGACTTAAATTAAGCACTTAAGTGGTGGAAGAAAACAGCAATGCTGTGCTCCAAGCCTGGAGTCTGACGACTGTGCTCTATAGGGAAGAGTGCCCCCTACTGGCCCACCAGCACGTCTTCCAGCCGCAATTTAATTTTCCCAGCAGGTCTCCAGTCCAAGTACTTTGTACTAATGACGCCCACACCTGCTTATCATTCTAATTTTATGTGCTGTTTGAGTGCAGACATGTTATGGCTGTTCAGCCTTTTGTTAGTCAAAACTCAACAGCTGTCAGACAGAGGGCTGACCGGACCGGCGGTTGATGCGATCTCAGAGAGGCGGCCTGCCTCTTGGCCCCCTGTCCTCTGAGAGGGCATGGTTTGGGTTTGAACATCCTGTGATGCAAGGCTTAATTGGAGCGGTGACCAGCTGGATTTTGCGCAGTGGGTGTAGAGCGTGTGTCTGGGAGCGAGGTAGGGGTGGGGCATTGGGGATGGGGTGTTTGGTTTTGGGGGACTGACCTTTTGAGACTGCAATCCAGGTGAGTATTCTTATAGATGAGAGGGAGAGAGAGTGGGAGGAAAGAGAGATGGAGGGGGAGAGAAGAGAGATAGAGAGATGGAGGGGGAGAAGATAGCTGGTGAGAGTAAGGGAGGCAGAAATGGAGAGGAAGAGGGGGAGGGGATTGTAGCAGGAGGGGAGAGATGGAGAGGGGGAGGAGGAAGCTACAGAGATGGAGCAAGACAGGTCGGAGAGACATAGAGAGATGGAGAGGGGGATGAGAGAGAGATGGATGGAGAGAGAGAGGGATGGGAGAGATATGGATAGACAGAGAGAGGGGGGGAGAGAAAGAAAACTGAGCCCTCCAGCAGCTGTGCCAGCTCGTCCCACTCTTGGTCGAAATTGGCGCTAATTGAAAAGCCTGCTCATTAACCCAGTGGGCGTGCGGAGGCACATGCCTTCAGAAAGTGTCAGGGGTTCCAGAGAGATGGCGGGTGAGTGCGGACAAGCGCGCACGCTTTTAAACAGCGCCTGCCTTCTCATTCACTACTAATTTCACCATGAGTGGATGCTGCGGATTTGATCATTTTTTTATCTTTTTTTTTTTTTTTTTTTTTACATTTTATTTTATTAACACTACACAGTGGCTCAGAGGCTGGGAAGCTGTAGGGGTAATTTTATGGAGATTGATCCTGTCCTCAAAGGCTGGAGGGATACCGCCGCTTAGCTTTAGGCTAATGATAAGTGTGTGCAAGCTTGTGCTAAGGTGAATGTAGACCTGTGATGCCAGCCGCCACACAAACAGGCCAAGGCCGAGTCTAGCGTGGTTTTCCCCCTTCTCTACTTTTCTCGGCTCCTTGTGCATGAACACCACTTATTGAGGAATAAATGTTTTGTGACTGATGTTTTTTTTTTTTCTCTTCTTGAATCTCGAGGCCTCCTGCTTACTCACGGTCATTCTGGCTGTTTTGAAGAATTCTTTTATCCTCTCTACTCCTTCCTCCTCTTCACATCATCTCTTCTCTCTGCAATCCTTTGTCCTCACCACCCACTCCGGTCCTTCTCCATTCATTTCCTCTCTCCTCCCTCTCTTCCCATCCCTCCCCTCCTCTTACCCTCAGCCCCACTCTGACAGCGCCCCCTGTCTCTCACATTGAGCTCTGAGGGTCGCTCTGTCCTGTCTCCCTGCAGCTTGCGCCTCCTCTCCCCCTCCCTTCTCCCCCTCCTTTCTCTCTCTCTCTCTGCTGACTCTCCAGAGCTCCTCAGGGTCTCTCCACATGATCGTGGCCTGCCGGACACACTCCCTCATTAAAAGTTACAGCCGCTTTCCTCCTTTTCCTCCAGTCTTAACTCATTAGTTTTTCTGTTACTATAAACACTCTCAAAGGTCACATGCCTAAACAATGTCAACTCCCTGAGTGCAGAGCTACACTCTGATACTGTTAATACTGTGAATGGTCTAGTTCGCTATCTCTCCCCCCTCCCTCAACGCTGTTTGGATGACAGAAAGAGTGTTATCGTGTCTCGTAAAACACAGTTTAGCCACAGCCGTTCTCCAGCTTGACACACAAACACACACACACACACACACGTAAACACACATGCGTACATACACCCTCCCTGCTCTGCCGTTTTCCCCACAGGAATTAAAAACTGTGCGACTGGGAATTTGGGTTCACCATTGAAACCATGTTGGGGGAAAAAAATGCAAGCAACATGAAGGAGATGCCAGTTTACACTGAGCTTGTTTCTTTCATCTCGCCATCTTTTCGCTCTTTTTTCCCTCCCCTTTTAAGCTTTGGATCTGCTTTTTTCCGCATTGTTTTTCCTCCTTCATGTGTTTTTCTCAGGATCAGGCCCCGGCTCTGAATGCTTTCAGACAGTCATTAAAATGCATAACAAATTAAGACTGTTTACTTGAGTGTTAATGAGAGGGCCTAGGTGGCCCGGTCTAATTAATATCAGTGCACTGGGTAATGAGGCCGCCGGCTCGTAAAGTGCTTTTAAGAAGGGTCCTATCCGCTCCCCGCTCCCTCAGCTGGCTCTTTGATTTCGTGGGGGTTTTTCTTTTCCTCCCCCCTTCACCAACAGGCCCTAGAGACCAGATATTCCCTCGTTAGGACGCTGTTGTTGGGATCCGTAATGAGAGGCCAGATTTCTGGACGATCGGCAGGGTTTTCCCGAGAATGGTTCGTAATGGGAGAGACGGCGGAGGCGTGGGGCGCAGCAAGCTCCCACTCATGTATAGGTCTCCGAGGCAGGCTCAGAGTGTGGGGGTGGGGGGGTGGAGCAGAGGTTGCCAGATTGACTCTTGTGGCACAGTGGCCTTCAGCCTGGAGGAGCCACTCGCTCTGGGTCGAGACGCGCCACACTCTCGAAGGCACTCATGGCTGAGAGTGCGGTGGGTGAGCGGGTGTGTGAAACCAGGCTCGGCTAACATCATGCCCGACTGCAGCTTTTTCGTGGATCCTTCTGGAGGGGGATTTTTTTTGGCTTCCAGAGAGATCCACTGTACACTGTGTGCATTTTTTTTTTTCGTTTTCATGTTAAATTCCGCAGTCGGTTCCAAGGGTCTACCCCAGAACACACAATGTGATGCACCACATTCTCCACACCTGGAAGTGGAGTCATGCATGCAATACAGTGCATGCATGACCACAATCTGTTTCATTGCATGAATTGTTCATTAAAATCAGGTAATTTAACGGAAACCTTTTGTTAACCTGCCTTTTTTTTTTTTTTTTTTTGCTTTCACATGTTTTTGTGTGTAGTCGCTAAATCAACATTGCTAATTCTGCATCATGGTGCTGGAAAGACAACACAGTGGTGTAGTGCTACTATAGCACTCTGTGGGAAAACCTTTCAGTTCCTCATCCATGAAACCTGGTGAGGTGAGTTAACTATACAATCAGCTGCTCTGACTGATTGATTAAGTGCAGATTAGCTAGTATTAGCTCTCCGGGGCCAGAGTTAAGGACAGTTCCTCAAGTAGCGTATCCCCCCGGCCCCCCCACCGCAGGTCTCCATGGTGGCTGAGCATATGTAAAAATAGTGTATATTCGTGTAGCCATAATGTTTTCAGAGGGCAGTGCTCCTCTTAGTCAAAATAGCTTTCTGACAGACACATGGCTCCCATTTTATGTGGGGTAAAATTACACTGTACACTATTATATGCGAGAGCATTAATGTACTGTCAATGATGTGTGAATATGACAGGAGAGGTCTTTTTTCTTCCCCCCCACCCCATGTGCACTAATGAAAGGATCGCAAGTTCACCATGGATATGGAACAGAAGAGACGCAGCGTCTCTTGAACAGCGGGATTGTGTCACTCTGGAATAATTACTGGTTAATGTGCTTGGGAATGGATGGTAGCCTCTCTCTGGTGTGTGTACGAGGCCCTTGTGTGTTTACTCTCCAGCCTGGACCTGCCTCTATTTATAGAGCAGAGAAGTGTGTGATGCGTGGGGCTTTTTTGTGTGTGTAAATCTGCTGGCCTTCTCTAGCTCGGCCATTATGTCCAATGATGTATGAAAGGTGAACAACAGCAAAGCCTGTCTGTCCATTGTATTTAAACTCTTTTTTTCTGGTAATGTAATTTTCCTGAAACACATGGAGTGCTGATAAAAAAAGGTATTGATGTTTGTAACAAAAAAAAAGGTAATTTTGAAGAGATGCACCTCCTCCTCATCCTGTCCCATACGCATATGCCCACTCTGTGCTGGCTAATTAGCGGTGTCCAGCAGTACTGGTTCGCTCGTGGATTACGCCATGGTGAGACTTTTAAGGCACAGACATGAGAGCAGCCTCTGATCGTCCTTCATGAGCTCATCAATAACTTAAGCTAATGTGTCAGGTCACATAAACGAATGGGCGAGTTAAATAATTAACGGCAGATGCTCGTATGAAATCTCGAAACAGTCATGAGTCTTCCTTACCTATCTTAAGCGCCAGGGGCTTCAGTGCTTTGGGAGGTGGGGGGGGGGGTGGGGTGTCCGGGTGGGGGAGTAGGGCAGCAGTGTGAATGTGTTCCGGCTCCCCTCCCCTCACCTGCGTTCCAGGGCCTTTGTCCTGCAGATGGAAGTGGCTTTTAATAGCCTGGAGAAAAGGGGCCTTTTGAATGCAACAAAAGCCAAGGTTCTCAGCCAGAGGACGACAACAATGAGGCACTTGTCAATCCACAGATGAAAAGGTAGCTATGGAGATTGTGTTTATATTAATTTGCGCTTTTTTTTAAAAATCTTTTTTTTATGTTTCGCCTCTTTCCTAGAGCGAATGTAAGAGGACAAAGGGTGGCGATCATTTTTTTCTTCTTCTTTCTGCTTTCTGTATCCCTCCCTCGCCTGTGTGTCGGGTGTTCTACCGGGCTTTTATTGTTCAGCAGGCCCCTGTCTGTCTTGCAGTGCCCTGATTGTTTTTGCATATTTATCTGTTGATCACAGCTTGGTTGTGAAAGCCTTGTGTTGTAACTTGCAGACCTGCCCACAGTCATTTCGGCCCTGTGCCGAAGCGGCTCGCTCTCACTGGTTAGGAGCTCGTTTACAGTAGTGAGAATGTGCTTCTCGTTTTGCTCCTATGTGAGTAATTTGCATGTTCTATAGTGTTAACACTACTGTGAGAAGTTTCTCTTGAGGGAGGGGCCATTATGACCGAACATGAGCGTGTGCAGGAATCTACAGCAGAGAGAATGTACTTGGAAGGAGACAGCATTTACACTTCTGTGCTCAGGGAAGAGTATCCATTGGCTGATCTTTTACTAATTCTGGCGGTGGTGGCATAGAATGTCTCACTCTAAATCTACATCCTTCTTTTTAAGTCTCTTAGAGATTTTCACAAGGTGTCTTTTGCATCTACTGTGAGTGATTTTAGCGTGGACAAGCCCAAAATTGAGTGAGACTTGGAGCTATTTTCGTTTGTGGCATTTCATGTATAGCTTTTCGGTTTGTAGCACTTTGTTTGTAGCAATTCATGTTCAAATGGACGATGGAAGGCTAGGTGTCAGTTCTGCTGTGGCACATTGGCCAAGGTCATGCTAGCTCATCTGTGTATCAATAACCCTGGGTGAGGGGGGGGGTGTGGAAGAGACTTGTTTGATTGGATGGCCTGTGACAGCACATTAGCAACACGTGGCTAAAAAGGAGAGGGAAAAAAATATGGTGCATTTGCGGGAGAAATGTGAATGCTTTGGGCATTACGCTTTCATGGGCATAGCTGTGGTTTTCTGCCACAGACGGTCTACACTGCTGTGACCTCGTGGCAGGGCAAAGCTTGTGCCACGTGAGGGAGGAATTTTAAAGTGCCTGGATGCATTAATTGTGGATAGAGAAAGTGACAGACAGTGAAAGAGAGGGGGAAAGAGAGAAAAAGTACAGTAAAAAGATTTATCCATACCATTTATGCTCTGCTAAGAAATCAGGGACAAGTACCCTGGACAACCATGAAAATAATTAATAAAATAAAATAACAAATAAATTAAATAAATCAATCACAGAATTAGTTTGAAAATTCAGTTCTTTTACTGTACAAGTCCATTCTGAATTCATTCTATTTTTGTACATTAAAAAAAAAAGCTAACACTATAATAATGAAGTCTGTAAATAAAATGAACTCAAAAAATAACAATCACATTGAAAACATCCTCCACATTTCACATCTGGGGGGCTGGGGGAGCAGAAGGAGGTGGTGGAAAGGCTGAGAGAGAAAGGGCTAGAGGAGGGACAGAGAGAGAGAGAGGAGAAGAGGAGAGGAAGCTGGTGCAGGGAATACAGCGTCACCCAGCCATGGGGGGTAAGACTATATATAGAGAGGATAGACAGATCGGCAGTAGAAAGCTATGGGAGAGGGCCATGTGACCTCTCTCCATATGGGATACACTGACAGACTCTCCCCCATCCTCACAAGGTCCTATAGCAACCTGTCATGGTGATCCAGACCCCCCCCCCCCAGCCGAAAGTGTCCCAATTCCCCTATATTCCCCCATTATTTCTGTGCCCCTTAGCCGATCAGTGCATGGGCAGATGCTCCAAGGGAATTTTTTTTTTTTTAAAACTGTTCTTTTTTTCTTCTTTTTAATTTTGTTCATATTGTCAGTGAATAAAGACACCCTTTCAGAATAAATCAGTGTAGGTCCTGTAAGAGTGGCGGGGTGGATGGGGGGGTAGGGGTTTATGTTTAAAATAGTCTCGGCCTGTGTTTTCATATACTTGGTCACTTAAGCTTGGAAAAAATAAAAGAAGGAGGAAAAAAAATTAACCGTCATGTTGACCGAGTGCAGAAGTGAAGGACGCTAAAGTGCATTCTCCTACCATTTTATTGTTCATTACTTCACTCCCTCCCTCCTTCCACTCCGCAAGCCGAGCAAATCCTTCAGTTCCCAGGACAGAAAGAGGATGTTGGGATGGGGCTCTTGGGGGGCTTGAGGGTGTGATTGAGTGTGATTGTGTGTGTGATTGTGTGTGTGTGTGTGTGTGAGTGAGAGAGTGTGTGTGTGAGTGCGCGTGTGAGTTCGTGTGTGTGTTGTGTGATTGTGATTGTGTGTGAGTGTGTGTGATAGTGTGCGCGTGTGTGTGCGCATGTGTGTGCGCGTGTGAGTTCATGTGTGAGTTCATATGTGAGATCATGTGTGTGTGTATGTGTGTGTGTGATTGTGTGTTGGGATTCTCCAGATGGGAACAGATGTGTCCTTGTCTTGGCAGCAGGGCTCCCTGGACCCGCCAAACAGGGGCACTGATGTGGCAAGGAGGCTGAAATAATTGTGAAAAATTGAAAGCTAAATATTGGCTTTATCTCTTCAGTAATAAAGGGCCATGAAATTGATTTAATGCCGCGGCGCCACTCCTGGGTGACTTCTTACCATCCGAATACAAAACAATGAGCCTCCCAGATCTATTAATTAACCCACTTAATCCCGCAAAGTTAATCTCTCTCAAGAACTTTGCCCATCAGTAACTTTGGGAGCTACAGGCTCCGCTGGGGGTGGGGGGGGGGTCGGTAACAATAGCGACGAGGTGGGGGGAGAAGTACCAAAGAGCTTAGGAGGGAGCAACAGCGGAAGCTGACTTCTGCCAAGACATAATGGGCATTTCTGCACGGCAACAGCTCCGGGACTACTTTTTTTTTCCTGGGAGCATGCGGTCGTCATTACCATAACGTTTAAGTCTTGATTTTTCTATTTTTCTGAAGAGATTACAGGGTGAGGTGGAAATCAGGAAACGCGCAACTTGACTCCTGTCAGCTTCAGGCGCCAGGAGGGGACTCGTGATTGATTGTAATCTGTCCGGCCGGCGCGGTCTGTCTGCGTTTGACGTAATGCCCCGCGTGTTGCCCGCAGTGGTCGGACCATTTTTACCTATCTACCCTTCCACCGCCAACTCCTCCCCTCCCCCCACCCACCCAGCGCGGTCTCAGCAAGACCTGGTCCTCACAATGACACGTTCGCTTCCCATTCTGGCTGTACCACACGGAGGTGTGAATTACCTCATTCCCATCGGGTTCACAGAACCAATGTGTTTTTTTTTTTTCCCCTCCCCACTTTCTCAGTGTGATTTCACAGCCGCTTGGGCCTTCCTCTTCAGCCACACTCCCCCCCCCCCCATTTTATGAAACCCCCGGAGAGGGGTTTGGCTGTATGATAGAGTCTCTGTGCACCCCCCCCAACCCTCTCCCCAGTGATCAGGCCCTTGCCCTCTTAGACAGGGCTACTCTTCACCATACCTTTGCTTCCTGTGCTTGCTGACCTTTTTAGCCTTTCTCTCTCTCATTCTCACTTTCCTCCTTTTTCTGTTTCTCCTGAATTTCCTCTGAGGTAGACAAACACAAAGGTGTAAGTCCAGCAATCATTAAAAAAAAAGTAGGCCGGTAGAGTTTCCTGATTGCGGTGTCTTCCCACAAGACCTGCCCTCACATTTGATTGGACATAGGTTGAGTTCCAGGAACTTGCCATGGACTTCAGTCACTGAGCTAACATTAAGTGTGGTTTAGCGAATTGGATCCATAGTTATTAACATAATGTAGGCACAGAAATTAAAATTGGGAGCGGTGGTACACCATGCTGCCTGAAAGAGGGCAAAAGGGCGTAGAGTTAGTCTTCCACACAGACAGTTGTCGGTGCTCGCCACAGCTTTCCAGGTCATGTAGAGAACCTTAGAGTGTTTAAGACGAGGCCTGACACAGTGCTGGATACTCTCTGGACGGTAAATGAATGACAAGCCTTGTTTGGCTGAATGGTCTGTTCTTCTTCATACATTCTTGCATCAATATTCCTGGCTGTGGGTGGAGGTCTGCATTAGTTAGGCGACAATTGGCCCAGAATCTCTCGGGAATAAGTGGGGTCAAGCCAGTGAAGATCATTAGTTTTGTCACTCTCTAGCAGTCGATTGAGCACCAGCAGAGGGACAAAGTAAGTATATGCTGACTTTGTCTTCTTCCGATGACATCAGCAGCGTGTAAATGGTGGTACGTAGTGTGGAAAGTACCTAGGGCCAGTCGTCACGTCGAATTGGAGGAGCGACATACCTAAGGCTGCTTGCAGGAGGTGAAGAAGTTTGGCTGAGTTTGCAAGAAGTGGGGGAAAAGGAGGAAGAAATGTAAGCAAAGTAAATAAATAGAATCCTAATTACAGTCCCCCCCCGTCTGATCAGATCCCTCCCCAGCACCTTTGTTTCTTTGTGTGGCAGTGGGCTGTCACCCACAGACCGCGTCTGCCACAGACATGTGTTTTAATTAGAGGAGCCAGTCAGAAATTATGTTTATATGCCAATAATGACTCACACATTGCCTGCTGATCTTTTTTTTTTTTTTTTTTTTTTTTTTTTAATCGGTTCAGTCTTGTGCACGATTATGGTTACTTGATTATAATGTTTGAATACTACAGAGAAGTGTGTCGATGCTTCTCTCCTCTCGTTCTCTTGTGTAACAGTGGCTCCTTGCAGTTGGTTTCTGTTGACTTCCATCTTCACTTGGATGTGTAGAATGGTTCATTGGGGAGTATCTGCTCTAATAGTATGAAAGCCCGATGATGATTTTCTCAAATCCCTGGCTCTGCTCGGTTTCTCATCGTCTCTCGTTTCTCTCAGTCGGAGATTCTGCCTCTGGCGTCTGTCTATTGAGGGTGTTGCAAAGCCTCAGCCGTTGGCCCCCTCGGTTATTCCTCATTCCACACAAGGCCCAGGGGTAGCAATGGCTGAAATGAAGTTCCATGACTGCTGTGAGGACGGAGCTGTGTTTCAGCTGTCAGTCATCGACTTGTTTTCACCAGTCAGAAGTATTGTTCTCTCCGCAGCCAGTGCAGTCATTGGTACTGTGTACTGGCTCCTCCTGTTTTTCTGTCAATGACACCTCACTTTCCCATAGGTTTTTTTTTTTTATGCTTTACATTTTTGTGCATCTTTGAAGTTAAGGCTCATGTCTGCATCTTTCGTAGACCTATTCCCACTGGTATCCTGACTGTAGCTGTACACATCTCAGGAGCTAGCATGCAACAATTACACAGTAGTAACGCTGTAATAGCCTCTATAATTGTAGTTTTTACCTACATACCCCCTCCAACATTTGCCTGGTGCTGCTCTCTTCAGCGAGGAACAACCCATGAGGTCATACAGAAGCAGTCGCCACGGCGACCTTGAGTTTGTATTCCTAATAGAATTGCTCTCTTTTTCAGTTTTACTCCCCTCACTGAATAATTAGGAAGAAATTCCTCTATATTTCTTTTCTTTTTTTTTTTTTTTTTGTTTAAAAAAACTTTTCACAAGAGTTATGCCCTGGTAATGAGGAACCTGGTTTCTGGAAATAGGCAAAAAAAAAAAAAAAAAAAAAAGTATCGTGAAACTGATTCGGTTTTTTGAGTAACTGGAGTTTGTTTTATGAAGGACACATATTCATGGCTCACAGTGTGCGGCTGGATAGTCCCCATTTCCTGTTTTAGGGAAAAGGTGCCTTTTCTTGTTACTGCCTTTTTCCCAGGTTGCCCACAACACCCCCTTCCCCCTTGATGGAGTGGATTAAAGAGCACTTTGTAACAAGCAATTAATCCCCGATTCCTAATCTCATAACAATGCCATAAAGACAAACCGGAGGGGGGGTGACGAGGCCGCCTGTGGCTGCCAGCTCGCCCAGCCTTGCACTGAATAACCCTACCCCCCCCCACAAATCATAGCCTGTCCCCGGGGAACCGACGAGGCTCTGTTAGCGTCGCGGCGGCCGTTCACGCTGCCTGGAGCCCAAATTATCCTGCAGATTGATTGGGTTCCGAGGCATAAACCTCCTCGGCGTGACAACGCCGGGTGACTCGCTCTCTCGGCTTTACGAGCCGCCAGCACACACACACACACACACACACACACTCGTACGCGTTCACACAGGCGGAGAGATAAGTGACTTAAGTGGACTACAAAACGCATGAGTGTGTTGATATTTCCACATTGTCCCATACGGCTGTGATTTAAGGAGGCCCTACAGCGCTGGCTTAACTCCTTCCCCCGCCTGCCTCTCACACATCTTAGACCCAGCTCTGGCGCACACACTTTTACAAGTGCACCACACATACCTGTCTCTAGCCATACCTCTCTTGGGGATATGGTTGTTCTTGGTTTTAACTTTTACATTAAGTTACATCTCGGGCATTCAGCAGGGGCTCATCCAGATGTATAATAAAGAAAAATAAACCTGTAAGTCATTCTGGATGAAAGCAATTTAGGTGAAGTATATTTTCTCCAGTACAACTGCAGATGGGAATCGAACCTGCAATCCCTGAGGTGAAAGCTTAGCTCTCTAACCATTACACTACACTGCTGCCCCTGATTTGAACCTGATTAATCAGTAAATACTGACTCTCAGACCCTAAACTTCTCTGGGGCTTACACTAGTTTGGCTTTACTGCTGAACATCGTCTCCAGTGATCAGCTGTCAGGAGTGCAGGAGATCTTGATGTGTGTGCTTGTAACATTCCGGAGCCCACTGCCTCTGGTGGAGACATTTAGGCTGTGAAAATCAATATTTTCAGATTAATCAGGGGAAATTGAATCCCTGATATTTAAACATGCCTGATGCACACTGACTGACAACTTTACACAGAGCTCGGGGCCGACCCTGCGGTCCTTCCGGTGCCTGACCCCCGCGCTTTTAAGAGGTTTCTTACCCTACGAGGCGGCTCTTATTGATTCGGCGAGAGCTCGGAGGCCCACAGCTAGAATTTAGAGAGCAAACGGGGAACCAGCAGCACTCTGTAAAATACGGGCTGTCTCAGAGTGTAAATTACTGAGGTTTCAGCTTTTCAGGTCTCTGTGAAATAGGTGGATTATTGCTATTTAAAGAAAATTGTAGTTTTAGTTTTTTTTTTTTTGACTCTCTGTGCCAGCTGTTAAACCTAGGTTTTCTGAACCTCCAGCAGTTGTTTGACAAAATGTCTTGCAGTTTGAGTCTTGCTGGCCGGTAACCTAAAAAATACTTTGAAAGAAAAAAAAAAACCATAACCAAACATTGCAGCTACTGTACCTGAAGGAGACAAGAAGTTCGGTTGGCCTTAATTATGCTGTTGATGTCACAGATTGCGCTGGGTGTCTGTCACTCACACTAGCTGTCACTCAAATCTGTCCCCTGCACAGCGTGCACCCGCGTGTGTGTGTGTGCATACCCTGATAATGAGGTTAGGGCGCAGCGTGAAGTTGGGGACCCCCTGCCTGGTGCATGCTGGGTTGCCCAGGGTTGTCATTAGGGCTGGGCGGGGCGAGGTGAGGCAGTGGTGTGGAAGTTGGAGTGTCAGGGAATAGCGTAATGAATGTCTGTGACATATTTATCCTTGTGCACAGATTTTTTTCGTGATTTTTTGCTTTCGTCGCAGTACACAACTTATACTGCCAGCTTTCTGTACATTTCTCAAAGTTGAAAAATTTAGATTTTTTTTTTATCTTTATGCAATTGACCGTATGCTCTTGATACACTCTGTTCTTGTGGATCACATAATCTCATCATAAATGTTTCATGCACTGGATCCAGGATCCAGCTCTGCTGCTGCTACCACAAGTAATTGCCACTGGTTCAGTGCTGCTTATCTGTGCTCTCCAGGCTTTTACTATTCTGCTATTAGCCTGATGGAAACAATGCAGTTCAGTTTGATAAAACCTCCCTTCCTTTTTGGGACATAACAAAAAAAAAAGTATTAATGAAATTTAAATAATCAAAAGGGAAAAATGCTATCCACACACCGAATGGAAAATCAGACAAATTGTCTAGCAAAAATAGTTTTATTAATTTTACATTTGCATGTTTTTTTTTCATCATGCAAATGTAAAATTAATACAACTACTTTTGCTAGACAATTTGTCTGATTTTCAATTCAGTTTGCGGATAGCATTTTTTCTCTTTTGACAATTTTTTGGCTTCACGCACCTGATTACAATAATTTGAGTGCAACAATACCTTCTATTTTAAATTTTAAATAATAAAATGAACTCAGTGAAGATAGTGGTTCAGACTAGAAATGCCAATATGAATTTTGAAACAGGGTTGTGTTTGAAGATGAGGTATATGTCAAATATGAGCCACCCCCAAGAAAATTACCAATATCGAAGGTGTTGTGTCCTCGCTGTGGCTGTTTTTGCCATGAGAAGTCTGCCATTTACAGTAAGGCAAGATATATGTGGAGATTTAAGCATGTTGACTGAGCGTAATGACTGATGAATGAGGTGTCATGGCACCAAAACAAATGGGTGGATTGAGCTGTCAATCAGTAATTCTTCAGCCAATCACAATCTTCTGCTCATTGCTCATTTAGTCATAGCATATGGTTGTCCCACCCATTGTAGGTGTCTTGAAGCCTCATTGTTCCATCACTGTTTCAGAGACTAGCACTGCCGGGGCAGGTTCCATGATTGACGTCCGTCCCCACCCCTCTTTCCCAGGGTTCCCTGCGACGGCGTATGGACCGGTGGCGGCGGCGGCGGTGGCGGCGGCGCGTGGCTCAGGTAGGGGGGCCCGTGGAGGAGCCGGCCACATGGCATACCTGCAGACCGCAGTGGCAGGTAAACGATCTGTTGGTATTCTGTGTGGCTGCAGCTCTCCATCCTTACTTTACTAGCCTTCTTCTGTCTTCTTCTCACAACTAGTTTTGGCACATACCGGGGGCGTGGAAGATCTTTTGTAGAGTTTGGTCCCAAAAAAAAAAAGCAACCAAACTTCGCTTGACTTATTGTTTTTCCTCAGGGTTTGGTTTTGGCGGGGAGGGTGGGGTGGAGGGGGGTTTGGCATAAACTGGGCGGGGGAGAGGGGCTGGGTGACACAAGATCCTGCTCCCCTTTTCTCGCTGAAATTTCGTTTCATAAGTTTTTATTTATTTGCTCACACTGAATTGTTCTTCTGCTTGCAACCTCTGCTACTAACACCACTACTTAAAGCACTGACACACAATGGCCAGATGCACAGATATACACAGACACAGTTACACTAAAACCCCCAGTATGTGGAGAAAGCTACAGTAATTCTGCTCATGCTCTCAACTCTTTCTCTGAGCAACTGTTGATTTAGTGCTAGCCCTAAACAACAACATCTGGCTCTCCCGTTTCAACAGCGCATAAATCAATGACCGTGAATAAGTGCCAGCACGACTGAAATTGGCAGGTAGCATTACGCTCTCAGAGAAATGATTGCTAATTACTCTGAAACGATGCGGCGGACTGCGTGTCAGAGCAGAGAGCACAAGTTCAGCGGCTTGTTTTTACCCATAGTGCATCACTCGCCCGCTGTGTGGGAGGAAGCCCCACCCCCACCTCCTGCACTGATATACTGAGCAGCCCTTCTTCAGCTTGACCCCTCCCCCCCCCCCCATGTCATTCATAGCCACTTAAATGGGAGGAGTTATGAGGCCTGGAGGAAAGGAGGGGAACCCTCCCCACGTCAGGCAAGTGGGTTAATTTGGCAAGCGTTCAAGTTGTCTGTAGCTGAAGCAGGAAGCCAATCAAATCCTCTTTCACTTCAATCAGGACCCTTTTGATTTGGGCTGCTCGTTCTCCTACACAAACAAAACCTCTCTAAATGGGAGCGACAAGCTGCCTCCATGTATTTTGGATAGGGGACGGGGGGGTGGTTTGTGGGGGTCTCATGATTGACAATCTCGGCCCATTCACAAAAGGTGTGTCCCGCTAGGCCTGAGGTCCAAACCAAAAAATCCACGTGTTCTCCACACGACCAGCCCAGAGCAGGTGGTGAAGGGGCGGGGTGCCAATCTGACCCCAGTAGAAGTTCGGGTTGGCTGGACTGGAAATGATGGGTGTGCTGTTAGCCCCCCACCCCGGTGGACCCTCTTAAGCAATCCGGTCTCATTGCTTCGCACATTTAAGGCAAGAGCACAGCCCTTGGAGATGAGGGAGATGTTAAGACATTCAAATGTGACCTTTCACTAAAATCCCATCTTTATATACCCCCCACTCCGAGGTCTGCCGCGGAGCGTGACTAACGCACGCTCGCGGTGCCTCGTTATCGTAACCATTACATACAGATTTACAGATACCCTTGAGGTCGCGTTGAGTTTGAGCGCACGGCGTGACGCTGCATCATGTCCGCCCACGACCCCCCCATCCACGAACCCCCCCTCTGCGGTGGGCTCCGGTGGTGGAGGTAGCCAAGGGCGTGTGAAAGGCAGCGGCCCCGGTCAGAGTGTCCCTCTGAGGGGCCCTGTTGTGGAGCAGGCCCCATCCTCAGCCTTCCCCGGGCGCCGTGTCACCCGTCGGCGTCCCGTCCTGCCTGGCGACAGCCGAGCAGTGACAAGTGTATATTTTTAATTCTCCCATGCCCCTCCCCTCCCTTCCCCGTTCTCCACCTTCCACACACCACACATCCCATCCAGAGCATAGAACTTCTCTTAGGCAACTGAGTGACAGTTAAAATGGAATAAATGCCACCAATTTGAACAGTAAAATATGCTCCATTAGCGAACCTTTTCATTATTGCCCTTGACAACTATTTTGTGTAGAGAGGCACACCATATGACTGGTATTTTTTCACATAAATGCCCTATGACAAATATTTTGTGCTGAAATAAATACCCTATGACAAATATTTTGTGCTCAAATAACTACTCAATGCAAATATTTTGTGCTCAAATAAATATGCTTTGACAAGCATATTTTGCTCAAATAAATCCAAACAATGTATAATACCTTAACAGCACAGGGAGTCAGGCATGTTTAACTGTTAACCGAATGATTTGTTTTGCTTGTCTTTAACACATGACACTCAGTCTGAACGCATTCCACTACCCAATTTATTTATCACAAACATCATAAATTGCACAAAAATTGTTTTTTATTTGAAACAGTCACCTAACCCTTGTGATCTGAGTCTGCACAGGCACAATTTGTTCGAAAGAGAAGATAGCCTTACAAAGCTCTGTGCCCATTCTTTGGGTCTGGTGTCCAGTTTTTACAAGGGCGGACACACAGTGAAGTGCGCTGTGTGTGGACCTTATATTGTCCCACAGGATCCCATTGACCGCTAGCTGCCCATTTATAGTGGAAATTTGGCAATAATTTAATACAGAATTTTTACCTGCTGTAGCTTAAAATGGCAAATCTACTTTTGAACCAGGCAGGTGTTCCTTCTATGCCATTAGATCTGCCTGGTGTTACTTTGGGGAAAAAGTGAAAATGCAACATGTCGTTTTCCTCCTCCTCCAGTCGTTTCAGACCTAATTGGGTGCTTTAAATCCTGCCTTCCAAGGCTGTATTTTTTCCACTCTGTGAGGGTCGAACTGAAACAAGCCAAACAGGCAACAGGGCCTCAGCATGTCTGTACCATGCAAACTGGCATCGTTTTCTGATTGACAAAGAAACCAACCCCGCCCCCCCACCTCCCCTCACCCAAGCAGACCACATTGTTTAGCTTTATAATGGAATGCGTTTTGCCGGACCGTGATTGGTCAGCGACCGTCTGTTGCCGAACGGAATGTCCAGTATCCTCTCGTTGGCGCTCGGCGGTTTCAGGAATGCCGGTTTGATCTCTCCTGGTCGGACCTCGGCAGCTGCGTGAGGCGTAGCGAGAGCGCGATCGTGGAATGTGCGGTGATTAACTATCCTTAACAAACATGAGGATTCGCCCCAACCTCAGAACCCCTGAATGTCTCTTATGTACTTATCTCAGAAGGAATTTTTCTGTTGTGAGGAGAGAAGAGTTTGAGGCCTGGCAGGTAATTAGATCAGGGACTCTCTTTCTTTTCCTGTCTCCTGATTTTCTCTCTTTCTGTCTCCTGGTTTTTTTCCTTTGCCTTCTGACTCAGTACTGTATTTCTTTCTTTCACTCTGGTCCCTTTGTCTTTGTGGTATGTTTTATTAACGTCTCATGTCCTATGGAGTCATTGACATGATATGGTTTATAATATCAGAGATATATATAATACCCTATATCGAACAGAGTATTGTAGCGTAGACTAGTGTCATTTCCATTTGAACATTCTTTTAATCCCTTCATTTCAAAAAGCCTGTACCATGCCTAAAAACACTGCAGTGTGTGCATTTGAATCTCGGTGTGTGATGTTGATACAGATCTGTTTTTTTATGTTGTTTTGTGTCTGGCACGGTATAGATTGTTCTCTTTTTTTTTTTTTTTTTTTTTTTTTTGCAGAGCGGTTTTATTTCTGTTCTGATGAACCTCCTGCTAGTTTTTTTTTTTTTTTTTCCCCGAGCTGAAAAGAGGAAAGATCTGAAGCTTTTGGCAAGATTACCCACATTATCTCGAGCCATTGGGCATTTCCTCCCGACCAGCCTTGCCGTCATGGGGATAGCAGCGGAGGCCGCGATTGGCTGGAATCGCAAAGCCAGAATAATGCGCTGCTCTCAGGCCCCTCGGGAGCTGATTTGTGTTCCTGCGTCCCAGCTGATGCTCTGCGCTTTCACAAAAAAAAAAAAAAAAAAAAACCAAAAGAGAGAAGAAGGGGAGGGCAGTGAGGAGGGGGGCAGGGAAAATGAAACGAAATGCTTTGTGAAACGGGTTCGTTTGACGTAAGCCTTCCTGAGAACTGCAGAAAGGCCGTTAAAGGGCGCAGGCCTTAAACGGGCCAGAGCTGCTCCCCCCTCCGTTCTGTGACCTCACATGCCCGCCATCTCACAGCTGGGGCGGGCAGATGCTCTGGGGCTCTGTGGCCTGATGTCCCGACCGCTGTGCTCTGGGATGCCCGCCCCAAATGTGCCATTTAGGTCCCTTTCCGGGATGGGCGGCTGTTCTGAAGTTGCGGGATACAGAAGACCCCCTGCACAGCCTCCCCTGGCCACCCTGGCTAAAAGTCGTGGGTATTGTCAGCGGCCGTGCCCCGTGGCAGTGTCCCTCCAGCTTGGCGCCCCTCCTGTCTGTCTCTCTCTGCGCTGTTTGTAGCCGTCGCCAAGGCAGCTGTCTGAAAATGCCACACCGCCGCTGCTCCCTGTTGGGGTGGGGTGGTGGTGGTGGTGGTGGAGGGGGTGGGGGGGTGGTTAGCAGACAGACACGACCTGCAGCGCTGCCACTCACCTGGGGGAAAATTGAAAAAAACCACCGCCGCAGGCGCCAAACAGGAGCTAGGCCTTTTCCACCCACTTCCAGGTCTGGTCTCCGGACTGCAGACAGACCGCAGAAGGCCCCGAAAGCATTACTTCGGCCTCCGCGACGAGGCCCTGACAATGACAGATGTGACTCTGAATCCACATAGTAAAACCTTTTCATTGTTTCCTGTTATGAGACCTGTTTGAACAGGGAAAAAAAAGTTTGTGGTATGGTTTGGGTTGGTTTTGGGTTTGTTTTTGGGCGGTGGTGGGGGTGGGTGGCTGTTTGGCCGCAGCCGGAGCCAGAGGGAGGTGAAGAGGGTGGGGAGGGCCACAGTTTAAATAATTCATCTGTTAAAATTCATTAGCCAAGCCTCTCTGAGCACAAAATGACAAGACATTAAACATGTATTATTTATGAAATGTCGACTCTTTCTGAATAAGAAGGTCTAGTGCTGTTAATTAGTCACCTATTCACTTAGAAAACACTATTCTAAATGGAAAGTGAAAGCTACTCTTGGCAGTAAAGAGAGCTTGTAATTTAAAAAAAAAATGACAGGGGTGCAAATGGAGTCGCTTCAAAGCTTATTTGGAAAGGCCTTTGATAAATTTATTGACATCCTCTGCGGAGTGATTCGTGCCGTCGGATACTCGGTAGATGGGGAGTGGGGTCTGGGTGGAAATGTCACTGCGTACTTTTGGGATTGAGAAGGGAGGGGGGCATGTCTGAGTACAGGCTCTGATCCAAAAAAAAAAAAAAAAAAAAAAAAACCCCTCTGTGTAACTGGGTTCAGTCTGCTGTGGGACCTGGACCACAGCTCTTGACGGCTTCTTGGCACGTGGTTTAGCTTAGCCCGCCTAGCTAAAGAGTCCCCAGCACATGGCGCGTCGATATTCTGCAGCACCTTGCGTTCGAATTGCCAGCAGTGGTAAATGCACTTCACCCTGTGTTTTTTATTTTTATTTATTCATTTTTTTGCCATGAACAATGAGCTTATCTGTCTGTCCCTTGTAAATATTTGCACTCACTTCTGGAGGAGATTTACTCTGTTTCTTTTTTTTCGTCCTTCTATCGCGGTAGTGGTTTAGAATTTCTCCTCCAAGGAGCTATCTGGCCAAGTGGAAAGAAGAGAAGGGGCATTTATCCACTTGAGCTAAACAGTCACTGTGATGACAGCGAGCAGAGAGGGACGGGCCCGATATCCTCCCGAGCCTGTGGATCCAGGCGAGCGCATTGGGCGGATGGATGGCGGCGTCCTGTTTCACGTAACCAAGGCAACGACAATGGTGACCTGCACATTTTGTTTCGCGGACGATTAATCACGCTTAATTATACATGGGTGAATTAAAGGAGGGATTTTGTTCTCTCGGTCGAACGTTGATATTAATCACTTGGTTGAGGGAACCCAAAATGGCAGTCGTGAGCTTCTTCAGCAGGAAGCGAGCGTATGAGTGTACGCGTGACTTAGCCCACCTTCTTATTTCGCCGTAACACCTGGATACACATCCTCATGACGGTATTCTGCTCACTTTAGTCCTTTCGGCTCAGAGCCTTTCAAGACGGTGTCAGAAAAGCTGTGAAATTTCCAGAAGGCTGTGAGAATGATCGGAGGTTATCCTGAAGGCTGTTGGGCCAATTCTGGGGCAGCACAGAGGGCTCTCAGTGGTTTTGATTTGATTGGTCCTGCAGGCGGCAGACAGGTCTGGGAAGCAGGGCTGTTTGCCCCGGGAGGACAGGAGCCTGGCACTTTGAGCGCCATGCTGACAAATTGCTCCGCTGTTTCCTAGCAGCTGATAAAAGAACTCCCCCTTTCTGCTCTGTGATGCCTTCTGTCACGCATTATGTTTAATGACAGGGCAGAATAATGCCCGTGCTTCTGCGCTTTCATCTTATCAATGGGTTTGAAGCTCCCAGATGCAGGCTGTAATGGCCACCTCGACCGCGCCCCGGCGCACGTATGCGCGGCCTGGTTCACATCGTGCTGAGGGGAGAGGTGGGGCCGGATGTCACAAGGATGTGCTGTGGACGTCACGCCAAAGTCATGCAGACGCCATGTGAACACTGCTGTGTGTCAGCGGGCGAGGAAAGCCAGTTACCAGCCAGTTCACAGAACTACTGCTATTTCGGGATGCTTGATACCTTCCACAAAGTAATTCTGTCCCCCACCCCACCCCACCTCTTTGTGTGGTCATGATTATCTTGACTTTGAACACTGTTTACCTGCTAATGTTTGCCTCATCAAGTGCAGGCCCTCGGTCTAAGACTGCGGTAAGCAGACCTGTTTTGAAGTTGGTTTGTTTGTATCTGACTTCTTTTCGTTGCAGCGACAACAACATTCTCCTGTCTAGACAAACATTAATCCTGTCACAGTTGCTTTAATGACATGAATGTTTGATTGCTGTCTGACAGTGTTGTCTTTCACAATCCTGGCTGCATGCAGGTGTGCTTCACTGCCAACATTATTCAGGGGCTCTCTTGTAAGGAGTCCATATGATTCTTTACTTTCAACTGGCATCAAAATCAGTAACTGACATCAAAATTGGTGTCAGTAGCTGACATCAAAAACTACACTGAATCGGCACAATCAGATGAATGTGTAAAGACTGTGATTATTTCTCCTGCTACCAGCCATTTAGAATTTTTATGAATTTGGAATTTTGTACATGTTTATACAGCTTGTTAAAGACCGAGCTGGGTTTAGAGGTAGCTAATTGAACGAGCGAATTCATTGACACTGTAAACAGTGTAAAATGCTCTGTTTGTGTATAGTCATGATGATGGACACCGCGACGGGATCAGGCATGGTGCACTGCTCCACAGCAAGACAAAAATACAACTGTTCTGAGGTGCATTCTGAGTAAATTAAGTGTTGCGCTTAAAGGTATCTGTCACATTCTAATTGTTTACAGACATGTCTGTGGACCAAGATCAGACCATTCCTTCCTTTATGGTGTGTGGGTGGTGTTGTGTGGTGTTGTAACTGGCCCAGTATGTGACACAGGTCGTGAGCTGCCCTGTGAGTTTAGCTGGCTTGCCCTTCATTGGTTACCCTGGTGCTGCTGTAGTCCAAATGTAGGTCTCTATTCAGCGACTCAAGTGTCTTTTTTCAACAGCTCATCTGCCAATTCGTGGCAGACTGAAGCATGCCACTCATGGATCAGCATTATGATCGTCACAAAGGAGTGAAAGTGGGATTTTTTTTTTCACTTGCAGGCTGTTGATTTTCCCATCATTCTATTTTTGACTCATATGTACTCACACTCATATATATATATATATATACACACGTGTGCGAGCACACACACACTCTTGATTTGTGAGAATCTAGCCTCAAATATTACATCTCCTTCTCCATCTTTCTCTCTCTCTCTCTTTTTGACTGGTGAGAAAACATGAAGCAAGCATCGCTTTAGAGGAAGGCTACTATCATGAGACCTTTGAAGCTACAATGGCGGTTAATTCAGTGCAGTTTTGTGATTTTGCTCTTTTTTTTACCACTTAAAGTGAATCATTTGAATTCTCAGGAAGTGAAAATTAGCCAGGGCCCATTAAAAATAATCAAGCCATCTCATTCTCCCAGAGGGACGGCCCGCACTACTTTTGCAGTCTCTAAAAATGGGGGATTGTTATGTATGTATGTATTTTTTTTTTTTTTTTTTTTAAAGCTTCACTTTATCCATATCGTTTTTTTACACCAGTCGCACCATCATTAGGAGCAATCTACCTGAACCATAAAAGCATCTTTGCCAGGCTTTATTAGATAAGGCCTTCCCCGACGATCCAGGCGCTTGCTGCGGAGGGCTAATTTCCCGTGTCAGCGCAAACAAAGCTGCTGCGCACGTGTTTGTTGTGTAATGTTGATGTTGCTTTTGTCATCTCGTCATTCCTGTTTTTTTTTTCCGCTTCTTTTTTCTGCGTGTTATGCAGAAGCCGCCTCCACGGTAGCCTGGTGCACAGGTGCTTTGCACATGGCGGGAGACTGAGCTCGGGCTGCGGAGACAAAGGCGACTCACTAACCAGCGTCCCGCCTCAACTATTTAACTAATGGGGATGGGGGGGACCGTTGCACAAGCTCGACAAAAGGTCGACATTTGTTTGTTGTTAAAGATCTAATTAGAAAAAGGAGCGGAAGCAGAATGGCTGCTTGCTTGTCTAATTAAAGACGAGTCTGGAACACGCTTTGAACCTCAAGGACACCCAGCTATTAGCGTCTACATCAAAAACGGATTAAACCTAAGCGGCTCTTTCTTTCTTTTTTTTAATTCTCACCCCCCCACCCATCCAGTTTTCATTTTTTAAGTGATTAAAGATGAGCTGCTTGAGTGGGCATCTCCCGCAAAAGGAAGCGCTCTGAGGCGGCTCGGTCTCCCGGAGCGATTGCGTCGCGGAAAGGGGGGTGGGTGGTGGGGGTGGTTTGGGAGGGAAGGAGAAAGCAGGCCTCTCTCTGAGTCCAGGAAATTGCTCTTTTTCCTTCTCTGTCCCATTTATTTCATTTTTCTCACCCCCTCCCCCAGCGATTCCAAACTGCTGCATAGATAGCGTCATTCCGCTCCCACCCCAACCCCCAGAGGGACGTCCCCTCTGCTGAGTCTGCACCACCAGCTTGGCCATTCCCTCCATCTTGGCTCCTCACGATGCCTCGTTTCCGGGGCATTCACACTAAAGCGCATACACATGACGTCAGAAGGCAGCAGGGGAAAGACAGGAAGTGGGTGTGGGAGGAGCAGTCTGCTTGGGGGACCACCCCCCTCCTGCAATTCCAGATGTAGGCCAGGTGATTTCTCTGCTCAAGCTGAGCTGTAAATATGACTGGAACAGGTGTCTGTCCCACCACTGCACAACCCCCCGCCCCCCCCCACACACACACACACACACACACCGAAACCCACTGTCCTACGTCACAACAACAAAATGAGAGACAGAAATAATGTGTGAAGTCAAATAACGCTCGAAGCAGCTGGAGTGTGGGTCTCCGGTGGCTGGGTGGACCCTGAAGTGCGACATCCCTTCTGGAGAGGTGCAAAGTTCAGTGCCTCGCAGAGAAGGGAAGTCTCTCACCTTACGTTAACGGGCAATGTCTGAGCAACACCCAGGCTTGAGCATCCTCATCCCCCGACATTTTGTATTCTCTCTGTAGCGTCATGGGCTCAGATACAATTCAATAAACGGGTAGCAATTAACAGCAATTGCTTACATTAGCCATTGGTACATAATGCGCTTTTGATTGTGTGTACAGTGCCGAGAACGGTTATTTTAGCAATTAATCATCGCTACACAATTTATTTATTTTTTTGTTAACTTGTTAGGTTGCCACTTCTTGTCTGTGTACGCTTTTGCTAAGAGGAAGAAAAACTGGACGTAAACTCAGACAACTCTATATTTCCATCATTCCATTATCGGGCCGGCACGTCAGAGGCACCCCTGCGCCCCAGTTCGTGTATTATTAGTTTTATCTTCCTTTGTACTCACACATTTAACAGATGTTTTCAGCCAGACCAGCTCACAAAGCTTGTGCTTACTTTCATTTCCTTATTGTGTTTTTGTTTATATATTATGCAATCCATTTATGCAGCTGAGACATTTACCCAGGTAACTCAGCTCAAGTACCTTGGCTTGAAGGTAAAATGTCAATCCCCCACCTGAGGTCTGAGCCTCTCCAACCCAAGACCAGTTCCATAACCATTATACGACACAGCCGCCCATGTATACCCTGCTCTGCTGTGTGTTATAATATATATAAAAATATATAAAATATCCAGAGTGTTTCTGGCTCCTCCTGTGACAGACTGAGTGGGGAAAGTGTCAGGCGCGTTGGTGAGTGTTTGTGGCCAGTGGGTTGAGAGCTTCTCGGCTGCGCACAGCTCCAAGACAGCAGGCCCACTTGTGAGGTTGTGTAACCGGTTTGGATATATGAGGGGGCCGGGGAAGACAAGCCCCGTGGTGCCTATTGCGTAAGACCTTTATTCTGCTGGAGTGACAAAAGGGACTTAAAGAAGGAGGAAACAATGTCAGCGCTGCGTATGCAGGGTGAGTGTGGGGAAGCTCGGCCTCATCGATGGTGTGGCCACGTCCTGGGTGTTTGTCCGTAGGAATAAGAGCGATTGTTTGCCAATTGGAGGTGGGAATTTGGGGCAAGGGAACCTGACCTGGAATAAAGCTGTAATGACATTGAGCTATGGGCTGGTATTTGTGGTTTAGACCCCTGCATTTCTGGCTTGTGTACATGAATGGAGTTGTCCATGCCTACAGTGTACCCTTGAGCTAGTTGAAAGCATTGAGCTGGTGATATTTCAATTCAATTACCTGTCTTTTTTTTTTTTTTGTTTGAAGTGCATTCAGGCACAGTTAAGACTCATTAATGCTCAATGCCCAGTATGTTTGCCCTGGCACCTCTACAGTGAATGTGACGGGAAAGAATTTTATATTCACTCTGGTGCTCTTAGATTGTTTTTAACATTTAAGTTCTCACACTTAAAAAGTTTGTGGACTGAGCTGATGGGTGAGGACCAGTGTGATGGAAAATTGAGGCTGTGATTCCCTGTCCTAGAACGCTCTCTCATGATGCACAGTGCGTTTGAATTGGATGTTAGAAGGGAGAGATGCCTGGTATCACGTTCCATCTTAACAGGGTTGAGAACATAAAACCCACCCACCTATCCCATTGCTGAAGGCAAAGGATTAAATGGATAGCCACCCCCCTTCCCCACTACCCCCAACCCCCCTGCCATTTTCCTCATCCTTTTTTTGGGAGGAACTGAAAATGTAAAAGTGAATATTTTCACACTCATCAATAACTATAGAGTCTGCGCTTCATTACTTCATATTTTACTGCTTACTGTACATTGTACCTTGGCATGTGGCCAATAAAACTTTGAACTTGAACTGTATGGGTGAAGCTGTCGGGCTATCGTGTATGCGGAATTCAGCCTCCAAGCAATGGGAATAAGCCCGTTTGAATGCCGTCCGCAGGTTATACGTTTATAACGGCATATTTATTTTTTCACCAGCGATTTTTGCTGTCTTGGGTGGGCGTGGCATCAATCAGATCCTCGGTTTAAGATCAGAGACGGGGGGAGGGAGGGGCGGGAACAAATAAAGCAGCAGGAGGGTGTGGGGTGGGAGGGGCAGTCCCAGACAAGACAAGCGGAGTCTCATATTGCAGTGTCTTCTCTGGAGTGGATTAACCCTGTTATGAGGAGGCGAGAGAAGCGATGATTGCTTTAATAGCCTGCGTTACATGAGCCGTGTGTTCCAGATTAAGGAGACCCACCGTAAATGTCAACAGACCTTAATGCTGAATGACGCCTCTTTAAGTCTACCTTTAAGTCGTCGATAATCCCTTATCAGTGTAAGAATGTTTATTTGCACGGCCTGAAACATGAAGCCAGAGATAAATATATGTAGTAGATTTTAAGTCTTTGGTGTTACTCGTATGGTTTAAGGTTTGTCATTCGCTTGTCTTGTCAACCTGATGCTGTTTGAAACGTACCATCATCCCGTTTTGAGTATGAGTAGGAAGCTTAGATTTCTTAATTGCTTGGGTTTATGTATAGAGGCCTAAAATTAATTATTGATTTGTCTCAATTGTGTTATTTTTTCTCCCCCACACTCTGAAAGAAAGGAATATTTGTTTTGACGTAAATGTGTTTAGCATCATCTTTGAAAAAGACAGGCAAAGAAAAGATGAATCGATCCATTCGTTTATCCTCGGTTCCCTTTCCATCAGGTGTAAGCTTTATAATAGCTTGGACATTTACCATGAGACAATTATAATCAAAAACTTGATTCCTCTCAACTGGCACATGATTGTGGGTGGTCGTTTTTTTTTATTTCTTTCAACAGTGGAATTTAAGTTCACTGATCTGCGGCATTCATGTTCCCGTGTGGGCAGTAAGGCCAGCGGTCTCTTGCACATTGGTGCTTACCCAATGAGGAGTAGATTTAAAAACAAGTTTTTTTGTTGCCCCTTTATGCCAGCTGGACATTGCCTCTCACAGCACACTTTACACCAGCAGAAGAAGCTGCCAGCAGCAGGGGCTGCTGGGAAGGGGGGGGGGGGAGAGAAAGTACAAATGAATCCACTGCGGATGTCTCAAGTGCCATGTCCATTCACAAGTGCCGCGCACCACATCACAATTTCCATACAAAAAAGTAATGACGTTGCTGTTGCAAAGTGTGCCACAATGATGGAGTCCTACCCCCCCCTTCCCCTCCCCCCTATACTGTATCTCCCAGGGTTCCCCGATTATGGTTTCTATTCTACGCCCAGTGACCACCGGGGGGCGCCCTGCTCCTTTGCGGACTATGGCTCCCTGGGGCCCCAGGCTTCTCAGATGTTGCATGGTGAGCATGCCACGTCTGCCTGCAACTCCCCCCTCCAGCACCTCCACAGCCCGGATCAGTTTAAGAGCTCAGGTTTGTACCCGCGTTTCCTTCATTGATTGGTTGAATGATTTTTTTTTTTGATTCATGCCCTTTTAATTTTCCATGGAGACGGTCAATTACCAAAAAATTCTCTCCTTCTTTCGGAGAGGTGACCGCCGGAAAAGCCTGAACTTTTCGCAGAAACGAAAAAAAGGCGATTTGCATCGGACTAGTTGGCCTGCAATGTACTGCATGCTTATTTTTTATTGTTCATTTTTCAGATTTTTTCATATATTTTATTATTTCCTTTTTTTGTTCCACCTTTGGCACTTTTTTGATATTATATACATATATCTCTATGCATATGTACTGTATATGGCATTGTTTGCCCAATATGTCTGTTTTGGGGAGGCCGTGACTCTGCTCTGATCCAAAATCTGTCCTGGTCTCCCATTGTAAAACTGTGAAGAGACGGTTTATAATCGAATGACCCACTAATGACAAATGGAAGTTGATGTCTCTGGTGACATTCCTTTGGTTATTACAGAGGAGTACTCGCAGATGCTATCTACATGGCAATTCTCATGGAGTAATATACAGTACATATGGAGACATACATGTATATGTATTATATACCCATCATACAGTAGTAAAGTGTTCAGCCTTACAGTCAGTGCTATGCACGCGTGCATTGGTGAATATTTCACCACCGCAGTTTGATTCGTCTTCCCCGGATGAAGTTGTATTTTTTCCCCCAAGCTGAGATGTAGATAACAAAGTGCAGTCAGTATGGTTTTTTTTTTCTTATTGCTAAAATGGGTATCTAATTAGTCACTTGGAAACCAGGTTTTGTGGTTGCTGAAACCAAGTTTTGTGGTTGCTGCGTGCGCAAACTCAAATTCAGAATGAATGCAGCCAGGGACTGTTCCGGCCCCATCTTCTGGTTCTGAAGACTGTTAGACTTTCTCTCTCTCTTTCTCTGGCCGTAGGACATTTCCTTTGATTGAGCACAGGCGTATATTGTTTTTCCGTGTTGCTTTTTTTTTGGAGGATGTTGGTAATTTTCATTGATGTGTGCGAGAGTGAAGGGAACGCTGTAGGGGCAGACCGATGATGAAACTCCAGCTGTATAGTATTGACACGGTTGGGGGCAGCTTGCAGTCTTGTTGCCAAGGTACATGACAGGGACCCTCGAGGTTGGTGGTTCAAGCCCCTGTCTAGCCACAGCCGACAAGAATGCCACCGCTGTAGGGCCCCTTAGCAAGGCTCTTAATCCCACATTGCTCCCAGGAGGGATTGGCCCTTGGTTAGCACAACCAGCTGTAAGTCACTTTGGATAAAAGCATCAGCTAAATGACTGTAATGTAATGACACGGCATAGAGCATCTCGGTTTGGCTCTGGCTGACCTCTCTTGACATGCCTCAACATGTTGGAGTCAGTCTGAACATGAATTCCGACAACATTTTCAGTTATTATAAGTATCTACAGGACACTGCTGACTGTGAAGAGTTTTGTACTGTGCACTCTGACCACAGCTGCCCGAGAGTCGTGTAGGGATTTGGTTACGATCAGGCTGCAGAGGATCTCGCTCAAGATCTTGTTGCAGTCATATGGTGACTGACGGCCCCCTCTCCTGCACAGTTGAACCCCCTGCCTGTTCTGCTGTATGGTCAGGGCAGAGGAATCGAGGGCTATATTCTGATGTAGATGGAACACACTCCTTTGCAGACTGCATTGTGGTAAACACTTCGGTTATGGCATCAATGATTAGCCTGTATATTTCATATCAGGGCTCATTATGTCAGAGTTTGTGTTTTTAGTTCTGGTCAGCATAGTTAACTCACCTATTACGTATAGTGCTGTGATATGCTTGCTGAATTGGAAATATTGTTAGCCAGATCTGGCACTGTTGCTCATATGAGTCTGGTGAATTCAGTTGTGTTCCTCTGTGTTGTAAGCTGCTCTGGATGACAGTTTCTCGTCAGTGATGGCTGTATGAGCCTAATGTTAGTCGTTGTGGTGGAGGTGAAAACTTAAACTGAAGTTCTGCATTGTATTTCACAACATTTCTGTTGCACGGCACTGTTACTATGGCTACTGATAGGGGGATTGTGTATGTTGTATTATCGTTTTTTAAATATGGCTCTCACTAGTTCTTGGTACACCATCGACAATGTGATGTACAGATCGAATGGAAACGGATAGCAAAGATAATTGTGCAACTTTGTATGCCGAACTAGCAAACTGTAGTGAAATGTTCTGCATCCTGAACACAAATTAGATCATTGGGCATTTATAGGGTATAGCAAATGATAATGAGAGGATACAGGCAACCAGATTCCAAGAACAGAGAAAGGAAAGGATTGCTTAGGAAAGAACACAGTTGACCAGTCACCTGAATTTTGTGCCCCGCTTGGACTACATTTCCCAAGATCCTCTCTTGAGTGCCACTAATGAAGTACTGTAATTGGTTTGTAGCCATTATGATATGGCTCCCTGTGGCCTCACTAGTCTTGGCTCATTGGCTTTTAGTGGCAGACTGGAGGAGACATTTTGGTCCCTATGCCATAATTTCCTACCTGGTGGTACTACCAGTCACTATGGAGTGCTTACTTTTTATCTGTGATTGTTACATTACATGAGGTATGGAGCAAATCAAGGCAGTTCTCAGTTCACTGTGAAAATGTTTGTTGAAAGCAAAGAATGTAGCAGAACTGTTAATCGGAGGGCTTTGAGAATGGTAGAGACAGGCTGGCAGACTCAACGTATCTGGCTTGGAGTCAACGGATGACACTGCTGCCTGGAGGATTTAAATTCCCCATTCGGAAACCTGAATATTTAGGAGAGGATGGGGATGGTGAGGGATGGAGAAGCAGAAATCCCAACACACAAGGAAGAGTGCTCAGAATTCCCGTTATATGCAGTTATGGTCCGTCCTTGGTCACTAAACTCAATTTGTATTGAACCATAAGGGTCTGTGTACATGAAGTGTCCTTTCCACCAACCGGGTACGGAGGGAGTATCGACGCTCAGGCACAGACAAGCCCTGCGATTAAGGATGAAAGAGGCTTTTGAACGCGTGCGGGGAATGAAAACGCATAATTGCGGAGCGCTGTAACCGTGTGCCAAACTTCCTGACGCCACAAAGGGCCTTGGGAATCCACACAGAGAGCCGGGCCGCAGTCGAAATCGCTTGTCGGCAGCTGCCGCAGAGTCGTTCTCTCTCTGCCAGGTGACCTCTCCTTGATGCCATTTTGTTTTCTGTTTTGGAGTCTTCTTCTTTTTTTTTTTTTTTTTTCCCTCCTGTGCAGAGGGTCCTTGTGGGTTTCTCACACACGGAAATGTGAGCGTTTTGTAGTGGCTTCCCTTCTCAGTTGGCTGCACCCTTTTGACGGTAGCATCAGAAGACTGTCCGGTGGTCTTTATCAGGGCAAGCTGTGATGGAGAGACTTTTTGCTCACTCAAAATTGGGAAAATGAATGCTTTACGGTTGTATTAATCACCATACCCAAAAGATGGAGGTGTACACATCTGTACTGATTCCAGTATGATGTGACCATAATTGAAAGGAGGCATCTCTTGTGTTTGATAGCCAATGATAGCGACTAATGGCTCCCATATGCCTTGACGCTTCATAATCGCTGTGGTGCTCTGGATTGTGGGTCTGTTTTATGCAGTAGAGAAACTCTGAACTGAACAAAAACATTCAGTTCTTCAAGTTCAAATGAAGGGCTTTTGGGGGGAAAAAAGAAGTCTGTCTGGACTTATCATTGTTTTTGACAAACTGGCAAAAAGGACATTTCAAGTCATAGTCCAGGGTGATCCTAATGAGGATGATGGTGGAGAGGGAAAGAGAGCAAACAGAAAATAGGCAGTGATATCTGCAATGCCTGCTCACATAGATTTGAAAAATCGTTTGATGACTTTGTTAAAATGGGGGGGCAGTAAATGACAATACAGAAGGTGAAAGTGAGCAGCACTGATGAGTCACCTGTGCTTTTAAAAGTTGCTGTGTAATCAAAGGCCCACTTGTTAAATCCGCACCAGGGTTAGTGCACCGAAAGTCAGGCCCAATAAGCGTAATTCATGTTTTCGCTATTAAACTTAATGACAGAGACTGAGCTGCCCCAGGCTTGAATAAAACATAAATCCTGCTGTACATGAAAAGTGGAGCTTGTGTACCGCCTAACAGAATCTAACCAATAAAAAGAAATAAGCTTTACTGCTTAAACTGAAAATGGCCGTAATTGCTTAATACACGTCCCTCATAATGGCTGAGGCCCTCAGATAAGAACAGCAAGGACATTCACAGGAAAGCCTTTGTGTTAGCCGCCAACATCGCTCTTATTAAATTTCAGGGCAATTGCCTGAGATTTATACTCAGTTTTAAAACCAATTTGTTTTTTTTTCCACTTTCTTTCATTTTTTTTCCCCCCCTTCCTTGTATGCGCTCTGTGTTCAGGGGAGAAAATGTGTTTATGCATTTTTTTTTCAGAGATGAAGTGTATTTACTGCACTTTTATGGGAGTAAATGCACTGTTTACTGTGTTAGGGAAGTATGGTAATTTTGTACAGCAGAAAACAGGGAATTCTGGGTAAACGGTAGCACAGTAACTGTAGCTGTTTGTAGTGCTTGTATGTGAATGTTTCTATACAGCTGTGCATCTGTGTGTGTGTGTGTGTGTGTGTGTGTGTGTGTGTGTGTGTGTGTGTATGTGTGTACCTTAGGTGTGTGAGTGTGTGTGTGTGTGTGTGTGTGTGTGTGTGTGTGAGGGACTGTGTGTGTGTTCACCTGTGTAGCTGTGTTCTGTGTGTTTGTGTATACCTGTGTAGCTATGTTTTGTCTGTGTGTGTAAACCTGTGTAGCTGTGTTCTGTGTGTGTTTGTGTAAACCTGTGTAGCTGTGTTCTGTATGTATTTTTTACATCATCCACTGTAGACTGCAGCTCAGCTGTGAATTAGTCCTGTTCCCATGCGGTGATTATCGTTTTCCACAGTGCCCTTTCCATGGCTTTCCTGCTCACATTAAGAGCCGATTGCCTCCTGAGTTTCAAATGTAGCACATTTAATAGTCTTTCTTTCAGTGAAAATCCAAGTGAACCGAGAGCTCGCAGACACACAAAAGAGCTTAATTTAATATTCCTTCATTAATGCAAGGGCTGTTTAATGTTGATGAAGAAAAATGAATATGGTGAGGTCAGGAACTCAAAGCTCTGTGGGTTGTTTTTGTAATTTAATTTCTGCATTTATTTTTATTTATTGCAATTTGTCTTTCAAAGAGATGAAAACAGGAAGGTCCATAGGCCTGGCACCAGCTATGACTCAAGCGGTCTATAACACTTATGTCTTTTTAACCCAGAGTCGTTTCCCCTTCTCTCACTCTCTCTGTATACATTTGTCTCCCTCTGTAATAGTTTGCATTTTGCAGATTCTCTCTGAGAACAGTTGAGTGCCTGTGTGTGTGCATTCACGTTTGTTGGAGTGTGTGTATGCATGTATGTGGTTTGTGCGGTATTGAGAATATGTGTGAGTGAATGTCTACATGTGTTTGTGTGAGTTTGCGTGTGTGTATTTGAATGACTGTATGGTGTGTGTGTGTGTGTGTGTGTGTGTGTGTGTGTGTGTGTGTGTGTGTGTGTGTGTGTGTGTGTGTGTGTGTGCTGGTGGCTTGTAAAGCCGAGTGAGCAAGTCACCCGGCGTTGTCACGTGTGTGTGTTTTGAGTTTCTGTATGGGGTGTGTGTGCCTATGTGTGGGAGGTGTGTGTATTGTATGTGTGTGCACTCTAATGAGATTGACTGTTTGTGTGTGTTAGTGTGTGTGTGTTCTACTAAGACATATTTCTAATGAGACAGACCTTCTGCATGCATCCGTGTTTGTAGGATCTGTGTGTGTGAGCAGTGGAACAGGCTGTGCGCCTCACAGGGCCCAGATCATGCTACATCCTGTGTGCTTTGGGGCCCTGTTTTTTTCCCAGCAGCCCCGGTGTTCAAGGGAAGTGTGGCTCACTGCAGCAGGCTTTTAGCACGCGTCACCCTGGACACCTCCAGTAATTTTCTGCCTGTCAGGACAGAGCCAGTCCCCAGTACCCATGTTACCAGCGGACAGATAATCAGCATCATATATTTAAAGGAGGAGTGTGTGAAGAGGGAGGTGTCTCTCCAAACGGCAGGTGTTGATTAGATAGGGGTGTTGTGAAGAAATCCCCAATGCAATTTGCGAGATTGATTCATGAACCGACATTCACGTTTGACGGCGTACAAACTCAGAGGCACTGCGCGAGAGGGACTCATAAAAAAAGAGTGTCTAAGTGACTATGCCGTTACGCTTCCCAGAGTCCTCAGCATCTAGTGGGAGAGGTTCTGAACCAGATTCAGCCTCCCCCCACCCCAACCCCCACCATTTCTAACCTCAATCAAATAGCATGCTTGAACACTGCAACCTAAACTCTGGCTTCTCAGCAGTTTGCATGGAATGGGAATGCGGTCTAGATGTGCACAAAATCTCACACAACTCTGTTCATGCATGAGAAACATATTTACCAAAAGAAAAGAAAATGGTCCATATTTTTCAACTTTTCACTATGCACATTAATGTATGGTTTTAAGTACATTTACTGGCACTCTCTTTGCCTTCCATGTACCATATATCTATACTGGGCTCCTAGCACCGTCTGTTACTCAAAGGCTACATGCCCAACTACAATTCCTGCATGGTTTTAATTCCTTATCTTTTTATGAAAAGCTGAGCCTAGAAATTATAGATATATACAGTACATGCATACAGATGTATGAATATGTGTGTAAATATGTAAGAATATGGTATTGAGGCGATTTTGCTTTGATTTGTGTGCGTAATTCTGATAAATTAGAACATGAAGTGGAACATGAATTATCAAAAAACAGCCTGTCATTCAGGTACAATATCTAGCCATAAAATTTGAATTAAGAAATAATAGTTTTTATTTCCAACTTTGTATATCAAGAATAACGTTTATGTATTCCACTTATATATTTGTTTCAATTTGTGCAGTATGTAGTTGATTACGAATATTCAAATATAAAGGATATTTTTGTGTTATGTAGTTACAACAGTAGTTACAGTGTATATTAATTATTATGTTTGTCTCTTATGTCATGCTCTTGTATCATATTCTTACATATGCACACGTCATCTTTCTTCTGGCTGACCTGATTTCCATTTTGACTGCACTTTTTTCTGTTTCTGGTTTCCCGGTGAAGGTTATTTGGCTTTTTGGTTTCTGTGGGAAAGTTTATGTGCATGCAAGAGGGGGCTCTCACCCAGGTTTTTATCTCTGCATGCCAGTCCTGAATAGCTACACTGCTCAACCCATTTTTGGCGCCCCTGCTTCCTCGGCAGGCCCGAACCCCCCTCGTCCCGGAGGTTTCCCCGGCGCCAACAGTCCCGGGCCTGTGGCCGACCTGTATGGGCCAGGCAGCCAGGAGTCCGCCGTGGGCAACTACATAAGTGCTGCTAGCCCCCAGCCTGGATCCGGATTTGGGCACAGCATCGCTGTGAGTATATACGGCGCCTCTTCCTCCCTCTCTCCTCCTCTCACTTTCCTCCTCCTCCTCCTCCTCCCCCAAACCCTCCCCATGCTCTTCTCTGCCAGCGGAATCGTGTTCTTCATTTTGTTTTGACTTAATAAACTGGAGTCGTTGTGATTTTGTCAGCTTTGACCAGGATGAGACGCCCCCTTCAGCCCTCACCTACCCCCCACCCCCAAACCTCCAAACACTGTGGAAAAGGAAGCAGGAAACAGGGGTAGCGCACACCGCCTAAAGAGCGAACGGGTTAGGGAATGGGGCATGGCATTGGGGTGATATCGATCGTAGATCGTAGTTTGTGCTTACTGTGGTTTTCACAGAAAGCACGGCTCCTTCAAACCCCCAGGAAATGTGTCTTTATCTAACTAACACAGGGACCTACTGTGCTACATAGTCCTGTTAAGATGGGTTTTAGATTTTTAGAATGACTGTCAGAGGTAATTACAAAATTTAGAACTTTTAAGAATTTCTGTTGACAGGTTTGCAAATCTCTAGTCCAGAGAGGAGACGGATCCACTCATTCAGCTCATAACACTTTTGGCAGTTTTGATCTGAGCTAGGCACAAGACACATCTGTGGAAGAATCAGACCGTTTTAGTTTGAGCGTCAGCACGGTGTAAATATCTCAGATATTGATACATACCGTTTGCATATAATAGTGAGGAAAGGCACCCCCAAAGACCCATTAAATAGGGAACATTGACAGGGCCAGAAAGACGGCAGAGGAACCATTAACAAACAGTCAAAGGAAAAGCTGGCTTACAGTCGATAGGACCTGAAAACATTGACCCGCTATAAGCCAGTAATTTTAATGAGTGTGCCTTCTTGACATATTGAATTAGATTAAGTTATAATAGTTTAATTTGGGGCTGTGTCTCTTTGTGTGTAAAATCCAGCTAGAGTATAGCTGAGAGAGCAGTAGAATTTATAAGTGAGAGTGCTCATGTGCACGTATACTGGACAAATACTGACCGGAATGATGCAGACAGTGTTGTTGAGGCATAGTGGGAGTTGGCATCGTCGCGTCCTTGAGGTGTAGTGTGCGCTGCCCATGTTACTGCTTCCTTCTTTATCCTGTCTCTGACGTCTTCAGGGTAACTAACTGTGAACTGATGCAGCTTGCTTCTGGCCAGCTCTCAATGAGCCTTTGTCTAAGTGCCACCCAGATGGCCAGAAACCCCATCACTCGTTTAGCGCAGCGCGTTCTCCAAACCGGGTGCTCTCGGGTAGCAGACCCAGAAGAGTCAACAGGAGCGCATCAGGTCACGGGCTGGATTGGACGCGTCACACGCGCAGACCGCAACCTTGATGACACGAGGCTGATAGAGGGAGAGAGTTACCAATCAGAAACCGGAAAAACAGCACAGTGAAACCATTTAAAGAGATCGATCTGAAAATATATTAAATCCTTTGTAAACTGAGTTGTCGATCATTTAAAAATCAGAGTAACTTGCCTCACAGGGGCGTCAATTCATGGTACATAAAATGCAGATTATGTGATCTCCATGAATAAGGATATGTGCTCAGGATGTAACAAATAGTAACTGCAATGAAAACTAAACACTGGAAATCTGTTTAATCACACACAAGCATATCGTTATTCTACATATAGGTTTATATGCTTGCATAAACTGTTGCAGGAATACAGTGTCAGCTTGCCCTTTAAAAGTGCTGGCATTCATTATTTCAGATTCTTTTTCGTTTTTTAACCTTTACAAACGCTAACCACAGGCCAAAGGACCAAGGGAAAATGGGCTACCTCGGCCCAGTCATGATTGATGGACAAAATACAGGCAGAATCGCAACAAGTCATAAGAAAATAAATATCTTTTTTTTTTTTTGACCTCTTTGTACTGGAGTCCAAAAGCAAACATCAAGGCATTTTTGCCCTCCATAGGTGAACAAAAGGCCGTTTTGTGCACATGCACTGTTTATTGTAATGCTACTCAATGATAATCCATTAATTGGAGGGCTTTGAATACTTGATACATCCCTGGCTTGGTGAAAAGAGACACAACCTTGATTTTTCACCAGACAGACGGCATATTCATCAGCTTTTGGAAAGAATACGATGAAGAGGAATGTCACCTTGCTTTCTGACAGAAAAGACTCGGCTTCAAGGTTAGAAACACGGATTGAGTAAATCACTATTTCTTCTGCCCTTTTATGTCAGAAAAGGATACCCTTTTATTACTAGAAGCATGATAAAGAAAGGAAACACAACGATATGCTGGACTTAATTCATTTTCCGTTTAACCTTACTTACCTGAAAAATAAATTCTTTGAACTTAACAGAGAGCAGTGAACCGTTGAAACATGCTCTTATTGGGACCAATGAAGAGGCAAATTTCTCAATCCGCCGCGTTAAAAAAGAAATGATTCAGAACTAAAATGCTCTTTTCGTTCTCTTCCTCCGATATATGTAGCGAGAGGACCCTAGAGAATAAGGGACTGCCTCACCACAATGTTCTGGGTGACCTCACTTCCTTTTACCCAGTGTACACTGGTGAGGTGCAGTGACACCTAGAAGTGTTCTGTGACATCATAATGCCTTTTATTAACAGATCTTGGGTGTGGTGTACCCAGCTAAAGCACCTGTTCTCGCTGTGCCCTGTGGTATAGATCCACTTCCAGCAGGCAGTGGTTGAGAATCCAATTGGGTGGTGCGTGATTGGCTGAGCCATTGTCCAGGGAAGGGTTCCATTGGATACTGCAGAATCTGTGTAGTATAGCAGGTGATACTCACAAATTCAGCAGACCCCCCTATACAGTAGACACCATTATATTTATATAGCCAGATATTTTAAAAAGAGGTATTTTAGATGAAGCACCCAAACCAAAGGTACAACATACGATGGCAGTTCCCTACCGAACTTACTGGGAACCACAGGGAATACAAAGTTATGTGCCGAGCTCTTTAACCATTATACTTTACCGCTGCCAAGTTCACAGGAATTGAGAGAAACGTTTAAAAAAAAAACTGTTCAAAAAGTAAATCTTTGCCTTTTGTCCTCTGGATTGTAAGGAACAATAAAACGGATGTGTCGGCTCTTTAAGCCAGTCGGACGCAACTGTCACAAAATGGGGGGGTGGAGGGCGGAGATGAGTCAATGAATCAGAAGAGTTTTTTTGCATTTCTACACGTATTAAATTCCTGCAGCGTCTCTCCCTCTCTCTCTCTGAGCTCCCCTGTCCTCGTCTCGTCCTGGACGGTCTCCTCGCTCTGAAACGCCGATGACAGCCAGATAAGAGTTGCCGTTTTGGTACAAAGGCGGTGTGACGTGGCGTTGAGGCCTGACTTTTTCCCTGGCCTCCAAAATTGCCTTTGTCAGCTGTTCAGTTCACAGTTAAATTAAAATGATGGGGATATTTCACTTATGCTGTTATTTGATCTTGTCGGGGGGTGGGGGTGGGGGGTGTGTGGGTCTATTGGATGATTACTATGATTATTAATTTTGGGAGCTGTTTGTTATTATTCTTTTCATATTACTAAGTAGCTTTATGCATGAATTTGTGATTTTATTAATATTTTAAATGTTAGCATGAATGTGTATGAGTACACAGAAAAAGGTGAATCTGGCAGCCCCTCAAGAGCAACACTGTATGCGTGTGACAGTCCAACATTCCTGCGAGAGAGAACAGCTGCTTCATTCCCCTGCATTCAGCTGGAGGAACTCAAATCATTTTCCTAAGGCAAATAACTCAGATAACATTGATTGTGTACTTTGCATAATACAAAACAAAACAGATGTTAACCACTCAGTATCTCTGGTGTGGCCTGTAGATTGACAGACCCAAACCCTGAAGCTATTTTCAGACTATGGAATAGCAGGGCTCTTTAGTGCCCCCTACATAGGACTGAGAGGAGGTGCATGTAGGCTGGAGTGTGTGCGCTGCAGGGGTGTGAAATTCCAGTCCTGGAGGGCTCTGCAGTGTCTGCAGGTTTTCTGCGGTTTCTTTCCCATCAGCAGCTAATGCTGTCCTTTGAACTTCAGCAAACCAGCGGCTCATCTCAGCCACTTACATACTGAAACACTGCAGAAGCCGGCAGCGCTGCAGCCCGCTTCCACTGTATTTTGACAGCAGAAGACACGGGAATTTTCTGGCACATCCGCTCCCATCAGATGTCATTGCCCATGACAGATTCGATATCCCTAGCTTCCAGCCCTTTTAAATGGCTACCTGTCCTGCAGTCTGCAGTGCCCTTAACTCACTCCTGTCAGCATCTGTCAGACACAAACACAATTCAGCTCCTCACTTTTTTGGCCTATTTTAGCTGTCTCTTCCTTAGCTCGCAGAAGCTCTGTGCACTGTCTCTCTCTTAGCTCAATGCAAAATATATTGAAGCTCCGGTAGGTAAGAAATTTTGAACACTAATTGTGCACCGTTCAGCTTGCATCTAAGCTGGGCACAACTGAATGAAACAGAGGAAAGCCTCTCATAGCAACGTGCAGAAAACCAATGTGATTGGGCAGTTGTTTCTGGTCCTGCTTTTAGAAAGGCAAACATACCGCAAAGCATGCTGGACCTTGTATTTTTAAACAGGATCCCACAGACCACTAACTGCCCCGTTTATACTGAAAATGTGGGCATAATTTAATATAGAATTCTTACCTACTGCTACCGCTTCATTCATTAAAGGAGGAAAAAAATCAAAATGGTTTAGGTTGCTTGGAGGGGCCTCCCAAAATATTCGACTGCATACCACTGAAACTGAGCATTTGAATCAGGGTACAACAGAAAGTAGTGGGGAGTGATGTAATCCCATTAATCCCCCCCCATACCTCTCTCACACACAAACACACACACACACAAACCACCCCACCCCGATGTTCTTTGTTCATCCAAAGTGAGAAGTAATGACAGTGTTCTGTGTCTTACCCTTCAGAACGGAGGATGGTTGATGAACTGTTGACGTGCTGATTCACATTCATGCTAGCAGTACAAAAAGCCTATGAATAAAATGTACTCACCAATGATATATTTTTAATTAATTTTTTTTTTATTTTCTCTTTCCTTTGAAATGCATACTGACTCAGACACTAACTGTACACTTTTAGGGTCCGTTGATTGCGACAGCTTTTACAAATGGATACCATTGAAACCTAACAGGTGGTTGGCTGCCATCTCATTTGAGGTATTATGTGCCATTTATATTATTCAATAGCCATTTCTGTCCCTTTCGTTTCTACTAATGTTTTTTTTTGTCAATCTACCTTTCCACATCCATCTTTTTTTCTCTCCCTCTTTATTGACTGGACTTTTTAACCATTCCTCTTTAGTACTGTTCCCTCCATCCCCCCTCCCTCCCCCACACAAAAACTTTTTACAGTTTTTTAATAATTATTTTAGAAGCACACATACAACATACAGAATGACAATTTCTGTAAAGTAAAATACCAAACTTCTATGCAGGTTTCTTCATTCATAGTATGGAACATTGTGAAACACTTTAAAAAGTTTTTGTAGTTTCGTACTAAAAACATTGTTGGAGCTGTACGTCATTTTTGTAGTCTTTGCTCGCCATCTAGTTGCCACCAAGTCTGTTTTTTTTTTTTTTTTTTTATTTCTTTGTAATTTTTTATTACACTTTTTTTGTAATACACTATCAGTCTTTTGCATGTTACCGTAACCATGATGTGACAGTAATGATGTTATTAACCTGGGTTTATGCAAACCGCACTGCTGCTTTCTCTGTTCTGAGCCTACGGCCATCTCCTTAACTTCACACTGCCCTCTGACCTCTGCGCAGCCGGTAACTAAGCGCCAGTCCGCATTCAGGAGAACAGAATCAGCATGCCGAGTCTCAGGGCAAGCAATTAAAAATAAAACCCAGGTGCTTTTTACAGGCAGGGAGTTGGGGTTTGTGAGTGAGAGATTGTTGGTGGGGGGTGGTCACACTGTGACTGTGTACAGGCTGTTTGCTGAATTATTCTGGGGGATTACACCTGCTGGTCGGGGGTGGGGGCAGGAGCTTTCGCGGACTCTTTTGTTTGAGTGGATCTCAGAGGCCGAACACCCTGCAAGTCCTTGAGGTCTGCAGCATATTCAGGTTGTTTTTTTTTTTTTGATTTCCCCTCAGCTTCTAGTCATTAGCCAGGACTTCTGGATGAGCCCCCAGGACATAACAGTGGAGTGTTTTCACGCACATATGTGGCATCTCTCAACTTATAATTAGCAAGCCCAACAAGACAGTGTCGTCTATTAGGCAAACTTAAACTTGTTTTAAAACTGACTTTTTTTTTTTTCAAAAATTCTTTCAAAATTGTTTAGACTTCAGTTCAGTTCAGGTCAGTATCTGTTGTGAAGGTTTTTCAGACAGCCAGAGCTCAGGTTCAGTCTGGGTCAGTGGAGAAGGATCTCTTTAGTTTAGTCTTAAGATGCTGAGTGAAGGAGGCCCGTATCTGTTGATGTATTTTGTATTTCAGTGTAACTTCTGATGTCCTCCTCCTGAGACTCCTGAGGGTCACAGATGCAAGTCTCTGGGTATTGTTTACTGCATATTGTTTATAAAGAGAACATAATGGTGATAATGTTGCAAGGGGAGCAGGGCAGGGGTGTCATATCTGAGAATGGGAGATTCGGATACTGGCTTTTCTTCAAGCCCAGCACAAAAACACCTCATTAATTTCATAAAGGCCTTGATTGAAGGCAGGGAATTATTTTGGTTGAATCCAGGTGTGTTAGTGTGGGGCCCAGACTGAAGCTCTCTCCCCCACTGGCCTGGTCAGGTGAGATTGGAGCCCCTATGAAACAACATATCCCGATCCACCACACCCTACCCCGGCATGCACTCATGTGCTCCCTCTAAACCAAAGCCCAGAGCACTGACTCTCCTTCAGAAAGCATGCTGCAGGCCTGGCAGCCAGCAGGTAGAGCCACGCGTCGCTCCGCAGTGACTGCATCACGCTGTTTCCGAGTCAGGTGCTTTATAGGCTCACAAATGCACCTGTGATTTACTTTACGTGGCAACACCCAAAGAAAGGCATAATAATGGTGACGGGATAATCATTCTTTAACTCCCCAGCTGCTTGCCGTTTTGTGCGATGGGAAAAGTGTAGCTTGTAAAAGTTCTTTCATCTTATTTTTTAAGGTTATTGAGGGTGATTTTTACCTATAATCAGATCTGTAATTTTGTAGATTTTATTTCTTTGTGTTTTTTCTTTCAGTTATTTTTTTCTATATTACATACTATTGCACGCCCACAGGGGTTTCAGAAAGATTAAGATCCTGAGATAAGGTATCAAATTATATTTTTCTCAAGACAACTAATTATATCTTGACTGGATTCTTTATTTGAAAGCTCTGCCAGTTTTGTAAAACCGAGACAACTACACTAGACTGATACCGGATAGGAGTTTGATCTTTACATGAAGACAGACTCTTTTGGCTTGCTCATATTTATTTCAGCAAAATCAAGATTAACTACAAGGACAGAGGACGTTTCATTTTTATGTTGCAGAGACAAACATTACATGGCCTTAAATGTTTTTCCATGCATCTATCAAAGTTGCTTATTTTTATGTTATTTGTTAAAAATAAAGATCAACGAAGACATTTGTGTAATGTAAGCTAATATGGTGGATTGCAAATTGCTAGCTAGGGAGCTCTAGGCCAGGGAACACTTTGAAATATATGCCCCATTCACTTTAATGGAGCAGATCATTTCAGTTTCTCACAGTATTTATGAATACACAATTTTTTATTATTTATTTTGTCAAGGAACTTAAAAGATGTTTTTCTTAAGCTAATGTAACATGGCTGATTTGACACGCCTGGCTCAAAAATGCTTTTGGCAAGGAACTGTTACAGAGTTAGCTCCATAATAATAATGATAATAGTTAGGAAGTCAAATTTTGCCGAAGAACTGCTCTCCGTGCTTCATAATTTAAAGCAGTGCAGACGGTTTGATGAGGATTTTAGGCTGGGGCTGAATGATAGCGCATACATCTCACAAGTCACTTTGTCAAATAATAAATTCCCGCCATTACTCAGATGGGGTTTAATGCTTGTTGTCTATGGTTGATTTAGTTGCGCTGCGAGACCTTTGAATTTAATAACCAATGTTCCAGTTATGACACTCATTAATATAAATTAACACACACTGTCTTCCAAATTAAGATGACTTTGGACGGGTACGTAAATGTAGGAATCAAAGGCGAACGCAGGAATCAGACGGAGGAAGCAGCAGTGACCGATGCGGTTTGTGTGACGCAGCTTATTGTGTGAAATGAGTTCAGTAGTCAAAGAGCATGCCCAGGTGCAGTGAAATATACTAACCTGTGCATGAACAAGATAGCCCTGCCTCTGCTAGGAAACTGGCTGGGTGTAGATTACAGCTCTGTGTGTGTGTCTGTGTGTGGCTGTGTCTGTCTGTGGCTGTGTGTGTGTGTGTGTGTGTGTGTGTGTGTGTGTGTGTGTGTGTGTGTGTGGCTGTGGCTGTGTCTGTGTGTGTTTCCAGCGTGAACTTGCCTGCGTTCCCTCTGAGCCTCCAAGTGAACCCCCCAAGCACAGTCAAACCTTCAGCTTGAGTAAGGCCTTGTCTCAGCAAATGAGCCAGGGTCAATGGAGGAAGGACCCCTTTCTTAAACATTCACATCACCCCAGCTTGTACCCAGTGTACCCAAAAGACAGAGCTAGCACTGGTCTCTTTGAATTTGCTGGAGCACCCTTAGCAACAGTGTTGCTATAGAAATACATGCCAAAGTTTGAGTAAGATGGCAGAGGGGATTGGATTTAGATTTTTAAGCACAAAACTTGTATAAAAAGATCATGTATTTTTCTGGCCCAAAGGATAGTACATAATAGCATTACATGAAAACACTTAATTCCAAAGGAATAAGTTCCCCTATGCCTGATGTAGCGGAGTCGAGGCTCAGATAGAGCAGTGGCTTACATGCTGCGTCTCACACACAAGAGCTGGCCCCGTTAACCCTCCGTTGTCTCTTTGGCTCAGCAGAGTATATCTGGAGGTCCAGGGAAGACAGGCCGAAGTTTCTAATTGGTTCTGTGTATAGGTGATGTCATCAAACTTCAAGCACTACAGCATCACCCAGGGGAAGAGGCTGGAGGTGGCACCACACAGAGAACAAACGAAAAAAAATGTCAAGATCATCTCAGAAAAGAATCTGCTGTACTATAATCTAAACCTTCTGTAACCCCTGTAACTTTGTTTAGGATTTGAAGTTTTATTTTTCATTTACTTATTTGTGTTAGCTTTTTTTTTCCTTCTCATTTTCCCTTGTAGTTATTGAAGGGAAAATTTAGTTTGGTTTTGATGATTTGTGTATTTTGATTTTTCTCTTTTAGTAGTATATTAGTGTAAACTATTTTATTCTTTTTTGTTTTGTCTTTTTTTTGTGGGGAGGTGAATATGTTTGAAACAGTTATGTTTTGTTTTACCTTTGGTACCGATCCTTAAAATCGATCTGATCTTCAGGTGTCATTTTTGCACACACAAGAAAAATGATATGGACTGTCTAGGCTTGGGGGAAAAAAGCAAAGGTTTTTGCTTCAAGTGAGAATTTAGAGGGTATCTAATAAATCTTAGTATCTCTGTTTTTATTTCTCGTGATGTCTCGTTGTTAACCATAATTACCTGTTTTGGGCAATAAGAAGAGGACTACAATATTTTCACAGTCCTTTTTTATAAGTGTTGTTTTTGTTGTTTAGGCAAAAGATATAAAGACTTTTTTCATTTGAATAAATTGTGAATTCAGATTTAAAAAGAAAAGAAAAATGTAACTGTAAATATAATTCCAGTCACTGCATATAACAAAAAGCAAGATACCATATTTTTGTGGTGGTTTGTCAAAAAAAGGCTATACTGTGCTAGAGCAGAAAGGAAAACAGATGTTTTGAGCTCTAAACAGTAAGTGAAATCTATTTGCAGCACAAAGACTCTGACTGCCCCATTGATGTCTAGAACATATAGGAAACACTGTTGGCTTGCTCTGTAAATGCTGAAGGCCAAATAACTATACTAGTGTCATACCAGCATATTAACCAGATAGTGAGTTCATATGTGCACAGCTTCAAAAAAAAAAAAAAAAAAAAAAAAAAAACTTTTCAGCTAATGTCTTTCACAGGAGAACTAGTCATCTGACAGTCGTGAAACCCAAGTTTCACATTGAGATTTAAACAAAAAAATCATGTTAAAAAAAAAGAAATCAATCCAAAGCACACTTTTTTTCCTTTTTTGAAATATGAGACTGAATCTTGTCCAGATTTCATAAAGCAGTCTACCTACCAATGCTTTTATACACCGGTCATAAAGCAAATGTCCTGTTTAGTTGTTATTTTCCCCGTTTGTTCCATACGGTTTTTCAGGAATGAAACATGCCTGGCCTCGGTGTCACCGTGGCAACATGCAGGGCTGTTTTTTTCCCCTGCTGATCAGTTACAGACTTCTTCTCTGGAATGAGTTAGGAAGGCAAACGTTTTTATATCATACCTCAGTCCTGTGAGTTTTACCTTAGAAACATTGACAGATTAATTTATTTTAGAGGTTAAACAGATTAAATGAATAGAGAATAATAAGATAAATTGCACTGTGACTAGTAGGAAAGAACTGACCATTTCCAATTTGCACATGGTTCATGTTGGCTGTCTAAAGTGGTGTGCACCATGGGGTGAAGTATGAAGGATTATATAGAATAAGCGATGCTGTTTTCAGTACGAACAGACATCTACACAAGTACAGATGGGTGAACATCTTCACTTATAATAGCAATGCGAATCGATATGTTGTGCTAATCTTTGGGATTTCATTGTATGGGTATAGTATGCCAACTTGTGATGTTTCTAAAATGATCTAAAATATCGCAGGTATTTTAGATACAGCTAATAGAAGACACTGAATACAATGTTCATCATGTTAATCGTAGCTGCTGCGCTAATTTCCTGAATACATGGAGACTGGATTAGCTCAAATAGAGAGATGGCATTTAAAGAGACATTTTAAACTGCAGAGAGATTTTAAAAGACGATAATGGATTGATTGATGTATATGCTGTTCTTTGTTTTTTTTTTTCCTGCTGCAAATTTACTTTGTATTTTTATTTTGTCTAATTTTATCGTTTTATTTTATTTTGTTTCTTAAGTTCAGAACAACCAGGTGAAGCAAAATGCTGGATGCTTTTTAAATAATGCGGAGACTTGATCAAGTAATAATTTAAACAACAGAAAAAGAAAACGATTATAATGTTATCTGTTAAAATTTAAAAGGAAGAAAGAAATACAAAAAAAAAATAAAAAAAGATGTTCCTTCACTGATTTCAATTTTGAATCGGGGATTTTTATTGATATTTTTGTGGTTGTTAATAATATTAATAATTATAACAATATTATAATGTACTGTACATCCATCGGTTTCTCTCTTTCCATTCCCTGTCGCCTCATACAATCTTTTGTTGATCATCATTGTATTTTGGTAGTGTGTGTAAAAAAAAAAAAAAAAAAAAAAAAAAAGAAACTTGCAAATTACCTTGTAAACAGAGTGCTGTCTTTGATGCCAGTGTAGTGATCTATACTCTTTTTTGTCGTTCTCCTTTTCTCTCTTGCTCTCCTCTCTTTTTCACTCTATCTCTCTCTCTCTTCCCCCCTTTAGTAATTAGTCGTAGATGTTACGTAATTAAGATTAAGACATAGATGTAGTTATTAGCTGATTTAGGACCAGTAAGGATAGGACCTTCTCTTGATATCAAAGTTTGAAAACAATCGCAAACAGTTATTTTACTAGCAGTTTTTTTTGTTCCATATTTCTTTTTCCTTCGTTTTTTGCAGATCTCACATGGTTTCAACTAACCAAAGCTCTCACAGAAGAAATATAGAAAAAACAAATTGCTGTAAGACAGAATCTTAAACAAGGCATTGATTGGATCCCCACCCTTGAATGTTTTAAAAGGGGGTGTGCCATACTACCTTAAATGCTAATGCTAGATATGCAAAACTTTTATTTTTAATTATTTTTTAAGAGGGACACAAGCTATAATTATGAAAAAGATTTTATTACATGAAAGAAAAAAAAATCATATTTTTTTAGAAAGTTCTAATAGATTAATAATAATGATAACAATAATAATGATAATAGTAATAATAATGATTATTATTATTATAATAGTAATAAAAATAAAACTGTGTAATATGTTTTGATGTTTGTACACTTTAAAAATATCCCAGTAGCCTATGGCACTACTATTTTTGGATACTGCTATGTTTTTTTAAATTTGTCTGCCTAGATTAACGAGTACTTTCGTTTTCACTCATCAAAAACATCATTTGAGGACTTATTTTTATACTCTTGAACCAGGTCACCAGCTCTTTATCTTAATCAAAGTCGGGGTTTTTACATCTCAATCAGCCTGGCCGTTAACCAGTTTTTACTCAGATAGAGGAGAGGATTCATTAAGCTTACACCTCCAGAACACTGCAGGTCGTTAGTGGATTCCAGTATTCCACAAATGTTAGGAAGTATTGAGGGTAAAACATTGTGGAGTTGTTTTCTGAACATGGATTAGACCTAGTCCTGGACTAAAACAAAAATTTAGTGAAACATTTTTTTAGTCTATGATTAGACTTAAGTCATGTCAGAGAAACAGCCCTGAAGAGAACTACACTACCTTTAGGTGATACTATGTAGAATCATTAATGAATTAGTTGGTACTACAGAGATTCTACAGTATCGAATGGCTTTTTTCATTGTCTGTTAAAGGTTCTATGTAAAAACAAATAAGGTACCCTTATGATTGCAAAAAAGAACCCCCGTAGAATCGTTTTATTCTTGGGGTGTTTCCTTCTGCTAGAAAGGTGGGCCCTAAAAGGAGAATGTATGCTCCTAGACCTCTTGGGTTTAGTAGCTGACGAGTTACTACTGATAAAGCCGTCTTGGTTCCGGTACACACTGTTTACCGTACGTTCATCAGTAGAAACCCGAAGATTTAGAGTACCTTATTCATGGTAAAGCTTGTGAGATTTTCTTTGTAATTGTCTGTGAAGTTAGTTGTGTCCAAAATTGTGGTGAATTAACTTCTAAATTTGCCAAGTTTTTTTAAGGTTAAACAGAGAGCAGGATGCTCACATGTGATTTTTTTTTTTTTTTTTTAAGATAAATCTGTTACACATGCCCCTCTTTTAGATAATGCTAACTTTAAATACAGGCTGTGCTTTCTCTGTGACAGGTTATGTGTGGTAGAAATTTCTGTTAATTATCAGCACATTTCTCTGTTTTGAGCAGTGCAGTGAATTCATTTAGCTTTTGATTGAAATAAAGACCTGGTGATCCCTTCAAATAGTTCACACCATTTCTATTTGTGTTTTATTTATTAGATTTTTAATTTGATCCTGTAGCTTGGACTTTAAGGTAGCATGGCTCTGTTGCTGTTATGTTATTTTTCATTGTACAGCAGTTTACAGCTGATGAATGTTACACATCTCGATAGACTAGTCAATTCATTGGATAATTGTTGGTTTAAAAAAAAAAAATTTTAAAAAAAAAAAAAAACGACCTGGAAGGTGTTGGTATTGGGAAGGTGTGCTACCATTTATATTTAAACTTGAATCTTGAGGCAAGTGCTAGGCAAGGGCCAAAACGATCATCCCATCTCTCATGTCACCCAGTACCCTGCACATTGTCACACACACCCACACACTTGTGTGCATATGTGTGTGTACGTACGTGTGTTTGTGCGTGTACATGCACTTGCGTGTGTATATATGCTTGTGAGTGCATGTCTGTAAACATGTGCCCACATATATATATATACGCAATTTGATACACACAGGTGCGCGTGTGTATATTCTTTATGTGGAAAAGTTTTACTCATTTCTATTTGAGAATAAGGAATATTCTACTGTATATTCGAGAGGAAGCAAATCCCCCTCCCCTCCCCCTTTGTTCTGAAAAGCTTTGTAGCCAACACTGTTTGTGTCAGTCGCTGTTAAAACATTTTGAGAATAGTATGGTGAGTCTGTGTGCTATATTTTGGCAAAAAAAAAAATTGTGATGTAAGAAATGTAACAGCAGCCCTGGTCTGTGGTATTGTATACATGATACATTACTGACGACTGTTACTCCCTAAGTGGGGCCACCACTTAGTTTCATATGGTTAGTCTTAATGTTAATGAGTTGGGTGTACGTCTGTCATTTTGAATCTTGCTATGAGAGCAGGGGCAGTCGTCTTTGGCTGTGCAATATTACAAAAAGTGGTTCACCTCACGTTTTGACTCCTGAGCACTGTTCCCTCGAGCAGAGGAGGCAGCGCTGGTGTTGAGGTTTGGTCATCGGCGTGGCGCGCTGTGCCGGACGCCCCGTCTACTCAAAATGCCTTGCCCATTCCTAACACTTGCCCATTTTTAAACGTAAACAGACTTTTTACGGCCAGAACTGACTGAACTGACTGACTTCTGAAAGCATCTTTCAGGTCTTCTTGTATGGCTTGCTCAAGCCCTGTTGTAAAATAAACAAAGTGGATGGGGGTCTCTCACATCTCAGATGTGGAAAGTATAATTTTATATTTGTATTTTCAAATAATAATAATAAAAAAAATGTTTGTGAAAGGTTTCCATCCTCTACTGTGGTCCAGAAATCGATGTGTCTGTCTGGAAAAAAATAAAATAAAATAAACTGTTTTATCCTTGGTTTTACTATTTTTCTTTTTATCTTGGAGAATGTGATATCTCTGCACACATTTGTCTCAAGGTACTGTCAATCAGTCTGATTGAGTTATGATTAAATCCAGAAAGAATTTATGTATGCATCTGCACACCTACTATTGTGACTGAAGTATTCAAATAAGAGCACTGCTTAACTGTCAGAAATTTGAGTAGAATTATTAATTTTGCAGGTATATTGAGTTTTTTTCTATTAAGTCTCTAACTCCAAAAATCTAATTGATAAATCTTTAATTGTTGAATAAAAATGATTTTATGGTTAGTTACACAATGATCACTCAAATATTTTCTGCAGTTACAAAGAGAGTCTGTGATTCTCTGTCTGTGAAGTCTCTCTGCTTCTTGCAAAATTCACCTAGTGGTAGTTTTTTTAAAAATTATTTCTTTCTTTTACCAGTTTATAAAGACACTGTCTGGATGATTTGCAGTTTATCTTTACCTTATTATTCCTCTATGATATTTTAATGTCTTAACAAGAACCAATCAAAACATTGTAAATTTGATTCAAATAGTTCCTTTCGTTATTAAAGCAGAAGTAGGATATTTCTCCCTGGTCCAAAAAACTGCACCATGGAATTAATATTTTATGAGAGCATGCTGGTCAAATACTTTTCCAAATTATTTAATAACATTCAAAATTCATGCAGCGGAGTCTCTAGCTTTAAAATGTTCTAAGTTACACATTACAGATGGAGAATGCGATGGTATAATGGCTTGCCTGACACACAAAACAAATTGTGTATGGTACTCTTAAGCAATGTGATATGAAATTTCAAATCACTTTGCAATGTATTAAACACATTTCGATTCCTACATTTAACGCTGTATAATAGAAAAGTGGGAGAATGCTACCTGTTTGACTGCAGGGGAGCAGGTGCCAGTTTTACCGGCATATATATATTTTTTTGAGTGACATGCAAATGTAATGTGGAAATGGGTCTTGTTGTCGTATAAGTTGGTTTTATGACTGATCATGACTGATGTTTATGCATCGGAAAAATCTCTGAACTGGACAGCACCAGCCCTTCTCATCACAGGAACACTGATAGGGTTTTCATGAATCCACCTTGAATACTTAGCTGTAGCGGGGCGCGTTTGACCTCTGTGTCAGATTTCCTCAAAAATCAATTAAGAAACCATTGACCATGAAGCGCACTGGGGTGTTAGTCTTATCCGAGAAGGATTGGTATAAACACCCAATTCATACAATTGATGTCTTGATTGAGCACCATGATTAGTTTGTTAGTTGAATCTTGTCTAGCGCTGGGCTAGAACAAAAGCCTGCATCCACACTGGCTCTTAGGGGAAAAGACTGGACACCCCTGACTTACAGGTCGAGGGAATGGGTCACCTTTATTGTGCCACAGATTAAAAAGAGACGCCCAGATTTTTAAATCTATCAAAATGAGTGTCAGCAGCTCATTTCTTTCACTGTTAAAGATTCATCAGCCTAGTTCAATGGAATTTGATGTTTTGGACAGCCCTACTCTTTTTATAATTATTGATTGATAGTATCATTATAATGGATGATAAAAAAATAATTATTATTATTATTATCATCATTATGGCTAACCTTGTATACTTATAATAATGGATATTACTTTAGACACGCTGCATGCTTGTTCTTGAGGGATTTAGCAGATGTTCTTATTCACAGTAACTTACACAGCCTATATTTTTACACTCCATTTATGCAGCTGGTAATTTTAGTGTAGTGATTTTAAAGTGAAGTACCACACTCAAGAGTATAACCACAGTGCCCCAGTTCGGAATCAAACCTGCAACCTCTCTAACACATTATACTGCTCAGCTGTATTTTATTAATTTACATTTTTATAAATAGTTTTCTCTCATTTTGAGACCATGCTGTGTTGTGAAACAAAATGTATCTAGCAGAAGCAACAAACCTGGTAACAATCATGTGCTTTTAATTTGGGTTTATCTATCCTTTGTCATTCTTGTTGGCAGGCCCAGACGTGGTCCTCAGGATTCAGCTTACCTCTCACAACACCTCTTCTGTACCACTTGCTCCACGCCATCAGCCCAGCCCGTCCTGGCCCATTTGACACACCAAGGCCCCGGGTTCAGACAGTCAGAAAGGGCTTTAAAAAAAAAAAAAAAAAAAAAAGGCTGCCATCTCCATGACGACCCCCGCCATTATTAATCGTGCTGCCCAGGAGCCGGCGGGTTATCATTGTTATTATCATCATCATTATCCGCAATTATCGGCTGGGTTCCGCTGCCTTGCCGTCAGGCTGTGTCATCGTGCCCCACGCTTCGCAGCTCTGGCTAAGGGCTGACGCATATATCTGATACCCCTCTCAATTGCCCAAAAAAAAGCCCTTCTCCCTCTGCACTGGGTCTGACCTCAGCCTTCGAACAGGAGCGGACTGGAAAATAAGTGGGCCTCCTTCACCATTAAGGTAAGGGCAGCTGACTTCCGGTTGCGCAGGGAAAAATAAAAATGTTGATTGACATTTGGTGTCTAGATTACATTTACATTTTTGGCATCTATCAGGCACTCATCTTACTCTGCACTATCTTCATCTTTAAACACTATTCTTTTACAGTACCCTACCTAGGAATCCACCAGGCAGCCTCTGAGTCACAAGCCCAGCTTTCAAACCATTCCATTCCACTGCTGTGTCATTCCTGCTAATCTAACAGCTCCTTTTTCCGGAAGGTCCTCCTCTCCAGCTGAATTTCCTGACTTTACTTCCCAGTTTTTCCCTAAAAAATACTTATAAAATGGAAGCGCATAGTGATGCATGACTCTGCCTGATTGCAAAAAGAAGTGCCCTGCATTTACTCTGTTACTTTACAACAGGATAGCTATGTCACATCTGTAATTATGCAAAAACGTACGTCCAGGCAGGCAGGGAATCCTTTAAAAACAAGTTATGAAATTTACTTCTCCGATCCAATTATTTTTAAGTCAATTTTCCGACTTAGCTCACTTTGCAGCAACACAAGGTTCAATATACAGCTAAAAATACAGTCAAGTGGGCCTTTCACTATGGCTCAAGGGCAACATGTGGCCTCTGGAACCTCCAGTTTTTTCGAATGCTCAAAGATGGAATTCTGTTACTGCTCTAGAACTTTACTGATTTCAACGAGCAGCTGCAATTGTTGCATCATCGTGAGAATGTATAGTTGTCAAATTCAAATACACCAGTGTTATGTTACCACTAAAAATTGCAGCTGAACTTGAAGGTGAACCACAAGTGCCTAAATGGGATAATCGACCTGTTCAGGTCATTATGTCTTATTATCGTCTTATATCGTCTTAAGGTAAGTACGTTAAAATGTATGAAAAATTCCCTTCTTCCTTTTTTGGAATTTTAAAATGTAAAAATGTCAACCTTCTTAGTTCACAATCGCCGCAAATTTGAATTGAACCAAGTGAGATATTTTTAGCCTGTTGTTCTGTCCCCGCCAAACCCATTAACATTGTGTTCATTTGAAGTACCAATCTTCCTCTAAAAGAAATTATGTCTTTTGAAAAGCACTTAAACTTTGCAACAAAATCATTCCACTGTTCATGTTGTCTTGTACTCTGCCAAAAATTGAAAAGGAAGTGCTCATACACTGTTCTGCCAAAAAGGCATATTATACAAGTACAAATAAAATGCATTTACAAGAACATTTGAAAATTCGCACAAAGAGAGGACGCAATGTTAGAAGGAAAACGCAAGCACACAAACAAGCGGAGACGGTCCCCATTCCAGCAAACCAATACCCATCACACGAATCGGGCGAATGTTTATTTCCTAACATAATTGTCAGAACTTAATCAGGTCCTGTTTTACCTGAAATGGGAAAATGCGATGTGTGGCGTCAGCAGAAATTAATGTCATTTTTTTCTTCATCGGAGCTGCTGTCCCATTTTCATATTTTAAATTGCTCCAGAGGATTAAAGGCATGACAGCTATTATAAATGTGTTGAAATCTATCTACCTGCCTCCCTCTCCCGCTCGCTCGCCCGCCTGCCCAAGCGCCCACTCGCATTTCTCCCCACGCAGAGGGAGTGCGCGCATTGGATGCCCGTCCACCACGGACCGGCCTCATTCTCCATTCTCCCTTCCTTCACTCTTTTGTCTTCTGGAGACTAGGTAAGATTGTACTGCATTTCACCGTGAAGATCGTTCACTCGGTTATTACATCAATAGCAGACTGAACTAACTTTAATACCACGTGAATTTAGGGCCCACCATACTTTTCATGAATAGCATAAAACACGCAATTCATTACTTTTTTTTATTTGATTCCGAATGCTATATACAAACCGCATTTTTGTTCCAGACGTATTCCACTGACATTTTCTACTGGCACAAACTTAGACTGCAACCCTCGAATACGAGTGTGAAACAGCCAATTGAGCAGAGAACTTGGGGAGTGGTTTGGTTCAGCCATCTCGAGGTGCTGATTTGTGTGTACTAAAGCCCAGATTAGTTCCGTACTGACGACTTCTCATTGTGCAGCAAAGCTGTCACTGCAAGCCGCTACCAAAACAAGCCCTGGTTGTGGACTCAGATACTGTCATTTTTAAGAATCACAACAAATGGCGTGTCTTCCCACTTGCTGTCTCCGTCATTAAGTCCCCTATATATTTCTATTGTTATTCTATTACAGGGCTCCCGCAGACGGAAACCAGATTCAAAGCACAAAATGAACACAGCTGGACATATGCTGTATGTGAATTGTATGTAGGCCTATCTGTGCTTCATTTCACACATAAAAAAAAAACTGTTCATTCTTTAGCAGCGTGAGGATAGGAAAATGTTTAGTCTGAATCATTGACCTCCCTCGTTTATGCTGTAAAATTCCCCCAAAGCTACCAGTTTTTCGAGTTGCTTTCCTTAACTTTATGCTTCAGTCTTTTATTTAGCCTTTGTGTTCGCACATAAAGGGGTTTTGTAGTCTCCAGTGATAGCATCTTTAAACTGCTGCGCTTCGGAGGTGACCTTTCGACGAGGCTTTCTTTGGAATAAATTTGATCTGGATATGGCGTACCGCTAATTGTTATACAGATTATCGGGAGGGGGAAAAAAGGAAAACAAACGTCAGCATGGATTTGGTTTTCATCAAATGCCAATCAATAGAACTACAGCAATTAGGTCGAGCGCTTCTGTATTGTGGCGCACAGCCTTCATTACTCTGTCTCTGGTTCCCTTCTCATAAGCATCCACAAATGGGTATTTAAGATGCAATTAATCACTTAGGTCTAATTAGCTGTTTTTAAAATAATGGTGGTGCATATAAATGCCATTAAAATATGGATTTAAAAATGAGTTTAATAAATTAGCTTTGAATAAAGGATGGTTATGAAAAACCATATTGTAAAGGTTTGCTGTGGTCTGGTCATAGCACCCCATTTTCCGTTTGGAAAATTGGTTAATCAGAGATGAGATCGGACGGCTATATTGGCATATGGATTTGATAAAGTGTGCAGTATAATAAAAAAAAATATCAATTTCCATTTTTTTATGAATTAAAACTACAGTATAGAACAACAGGGAAAACTTGTGCTTGAAGTTACTAGAGAAGCGCTTGCAAGAGTGTCAAATGTCAAAATCTGAAGTACTTTTTAAACAAACTTTCCCAATGCACAGTTTATTACTCTGTTACTGTACCCAAAAATGATTTGATCTTTTGTACTTAGCCCTCTACCCCCATTTAACTTTGCTGCTTTTACTGTTCCAGGGGTTCTCTGTAATTATGACAAATTATCCTGTACCTGACATTAGACACCAAACAAAGACCCGTGCCTTGTCAGAAAATATCCATATACAGTATTTTGTAATCTGTATTTCACAGCCCATGGTCACCCTTGGAATGTGATGTATGGCATGTTGATGTGTCTATTTCTGAACTATTTTTATGGTGTTTATGAAAAATAGAACTCCGTAATGGCAATTTCTGAAATGCTTACCTGTAATGATTTAGAAGGGTGAGGAGGCACTGTAGTCACACATAAATAAATATAGCATAGCTGCTAGCCAATCATAATTCAGTATAAATCTGAACCATGTTATAAATATATATGCCTGTATTATAAATGTTAAGGGCTATATATCATTTTGAAAATCAGTATATCATCTTTTTCCCTGCCCTGTGCCATTTTATTACAGTCTTTCATCTTTTTCTTGCTTTTCCTAGCCCTGCTCCACTAAAAATAGCAGAACATCATTAACTACAGATGTCAGATATTTAAGATATGGCATTGCAGTTGACATAATCACTCATTCAGACAAGACGATTGACCAAATGTGTGATTTGTGCCAGATTTATGGCTAGCCATAGTTTATCATTGTAAATACACCTGAGAATTTTACCTTAAAAATACCTAACTCTTCTCTGCTCAGATACCTTTTGTAATCCGAGCTCTTGATTGTTTGACCTTTAACATCAGAATGGCTTTCGGAAGAATATTCAGCAGACATTTTAATTGTTCTGTATATTCATTTGTATTACCGTCTTCTTCTCCGAGGTAGGTTAGCAGCAGTGCCACTGCAACGACAGCTCTATGCTAATTCTTATCCATATTATGTTCATAGGCTATGTAATAATATCTGTATTCAGATAAAATTCATGACTCTAGGTGCTAAAAGTGGGTTTATGGTGCTGTTAAGTCAACATGACCAGGACTCTTAAAGCAGAGTCAAAGTAGTGTGGTCATGTGACTCTTGGTGCCCTTGAGCTACAGCTATCAGACTGCAAAACAACAGTACTGAGCCCACACCAATGTCTTTATATGAATCTACAGAGTACAGACTATTAAATCATTGGATCCCGCATATATACAGGTGAAAAAGGATGTGGTGGATATTGCCATTTTCATCAAGGCCATGGGCCGCTGATGTCTGAATAGTTTCAGAACAGCAGAAAAGAAAAAAATGTTTTCACAGTCAGTCCATCTTGGCGTGTCATTTGCATATACCTAAATAATGAAAATGCAGGTTATTTCTGGCTCTTACAAAAGAAAATGACTTAAAAAAATGTGAAGAGTGACAACAAATATAGTGTTAGGTAATTAGTAAATTGATAGATTTTAGAAAACATAATGAAACAAAAACAATCACAAATGTAATGACAGCGGAAGTAGAAAGAAAGAAATTATAGGTAATTAAAACAAAATTTGAAATAATTAAAAGCAGTAATTAAAAATATTTCTAAAACAGTCATAACAACAAACCGCATATATTGACGTAACAGAACAACCGGGGCCCTCTTTTGATGGCACAATATGATGACAGTAAATCAAATGCCGTTGGCTTCAAGCCTATTGTTCAGTGCAGATGTGGCGTAGGTGTGTGGTATTTTGTGCTTTTCAGTTGTGTTATACTCTTGCTGGATTGAGTGTATTATATTTTTCCATAGGATGGACTGGGTCTGTTGGTTGAGAATGATGAGGGACTTAATTCTGTAGCTCAAACACACTTTAATAGATTTAAGGAATCCAAAAAATCTACCACCAAGAATGAAAGCTAAAGATATGTAGAACATGTTGCAGAAGAAATCATTCATCTGTATTATACAGTATACAATAGCATATCTAAATAGCAAAATAATTCATGTTTACATATTTGTTCTAGGTGTAAAAAATAAAAGGTAAACTGATAAACATACAGTCCCAAATCTGTCTGACTTGACTGCCTGAGTTTAGAATGCATATTCTGATATGTTTTCTAGAAAGAAAAAAAAAATCACTTCACGAACAAAATCAAAATGTGATTGACATTCATTTTACCAAACTAATTTTTTTTTATCTCTCAGCAGACCTTATTTAATTGATTTGACATCCATATTGGAATGGAAATGAGGATGGGTGGACATGTGTGACATGCTGGGGATTCACTGAAGGCTGCTCCAGTCGCTTGATGACACTGCGGCCTGAGTGCTCCAGGTGCCTGTTATGCTAAAACGATTACCTTGATTTTTTTTCATAATCACTGTGGTGACTCAGAACTGTCAGCTAAATTATGTTAGCCAGCTAGTAAACCTTGCTATAACTGCTGTAGCATCTCACACCTCATCAAGCTTATGGAATTGAATATTTTGGTTGACATCAGCTGATCTTTAAGGGTCTTATGAGAGGCAAAAGTGGGATAGCTGACCAAAAATATTTTGCGTGCATGGAGAATGTTATTATATTTTTATATAGTTACCCTCTTTTTTATGACGGTAAGCTGTTATAGTAATGATTAAATGTTTGGTGGTGGCCTTGTACCAGTCTAATTACAAAAGTAAGCAAATGTAAAAGTATGTGAGTGTTTCAGATTAGTTCGTATAAGAAGGAAAAAAACATTACAGAAACTCTTACATGAAACTATTTCTGGTGATCACTGTTTTGTGGTCTTATGGTTGCAATTATTACATTTTTAACTTTTTAAATCTGAATTTTCACCCTAACGGGGTCTACACAAGAGCCACCATCTTGTGGAAATCTTCATCTACTTGGTAAAGGTAGTACATCTACTTTGTATTTTTGTTTACCATGAATTTTGGGTCTTATTCTTGTAAGGAAGACATTTGAAGAGTAACTATATGTATAAAACCTTTATACTTTATTATCGATGGATTTTCCGCCATTTTATTGAATCAAAAAGAGAAATTGACGAGAAGGCGCCAAATACCCTGTATTGTCGCTTTAAGGTAGTATGGATCAAAATTTGGCATAGACCTGGACAGGTTAAATGCCATTATTAACAAAACAGAATTACTTAGTGAGCCAAGCACTTTGGGTCATTAAGCTGCTTTACGCTCTTGGTTTTAGATGATTCCTGGGCATTTTTCCACCCTGTTGATTTATAAAAGCATTTATGCATGTGCAACTGTGTTTTGCAAATGGTGAATAAATAATATTATGCATCTTAAATATTCATTTTTCTACCTAATGGTAGGTTTTCAAAGCCATATTGAACTCAGTTATTCCCATTCAGTTTCAGATGTCTTCACTAATTTTTTCAGATTATTGATTTTCTTTCACATGAATATTTCAGTGTGTTTGTCTACATCCTCCTCTTGCCAAATACAGATTTTTTTTTTAATTTTACTTAAGGTCATTAAAACACATTAAGCTTTAATTTCAACAGATTTGAATTTAGCTGATTTAAAAAAAAAAAAAAGATTTTCGTTACACCTGTTATTTTTACCAGAGTCTGGACTTACTGCCTTAAGTATTACACAAGTTTAAGTCATTAAGCTGTGTTAAGTTCCCCTTTTGGGAAATTCATCACTATATTAATTATAAAAATGATGATGAAAAAAATTATGCTAATTACCTTTTCCATATAGTAGTCACCAACACTGGGATTTTTTCCATGAATTTTTCTTTAATGTTAAATATTTTGCCTCATTAAGCCAATTCTACATTAAGGCTTTTATGATTTCCTCCTTATACAGCTGAATAGAGATTAATTATTTTCTGTCTTCTCTTGAAGGGCATACAAAGCATCATATGTTCTTATATAGTCCTCACTATTTTGGCCAGTCATGTTTTCTGGTTGTTACAGTTCATCTCATGGGCATTTTGCATTGTGACCTTTCGAGTTTAGATGAATTTGTGCTATTGTTATTGTTTCTTTCAATAGCTTTAATAATTCATATTTTGTCAGTGGCTTTGTAAAAGCTGTTGTTGATGCTAAACTGCCTGTTTGGTTATTGCCTCTGATTTAGAGACTGATCTGCCAGCAGAAGGTGGTGTAAGGTGTAAGGAAAATAAACTCCTACAACTTGACAAACTTAGTTAATAATCCGTCAATAACTTATTTACTAGAAGTGAACCAGAATCTTAAGCGCGTGAGCTTGGAAACTCTGCATGGCCGTTATTTCTTAATTTGTATGACCTCATTACGCTCAGAAAGCAATCTCTGCAGTGACTTTGCCAGATTGACTCTGCATGCCCTCATCTGCATACGTAGCTGTCACAGCGCTTCATAAGATCTGGCACCCAATGACTTCACAATGCGCAGAATTACCGGTGTCAGTATTAATGTGACACCCAAATTTACATCACACACCGCGGGGACCGGGCGCAGATTTCACGCAGTTGCATCGTTAATAGGTGGAACGCTATTTGCATTTAAAGTTGGGGCAGTGTGAAGTGTAATCACGCTCCGTGGGCTCGATCGGGGAGCGGTGGCGCGGTAGGCTACCCTCGGTAAACTCGGGAGCGGAGCCGCGGTTGCCGTGGAGCCGCGGTGCGCGGCTGACTGGGCCCACATGCATATTCATAGCGCACTGCGCCTCCGACCGAGCGGCTTTTAACTGGGGCTAGTTTGCATCTCCCGCTGTAAGACTGGAAGACGCTACACAGACCCAGCAGCTCCACAGCTCTCATTAACAGCCATTAAATGGCAGGCTGAGGCAATGGCAGCCTTAATTGCCAATTACAGATATGTTAGATTTGGGTGAAAAGGGGGCAAGTCGCTATGTTTAGACTACCCCCGGGGTAAATTTGCAGGCCGCGTTTATGCGCGTGGCAAAGGTAAACATGGAAATAAGACCTGATGATTTGCTACATTGAGGATGCGTTCAGGTATATCTCCAAAAAAAAAAAAACCCACACCCAAAACATATCTGGCCTGGTTTGACAGCGGAGCTAATCTTTCAGAAATATAGAGCCCGTTTTCGATGATATGAAGAGGCATGCCGAAAAGAGTAATTACACTGATCCATCATCGCAAGGGCTGGCGGAACCATTAAACACACGAGTTTAACTTGCGTTTAACGGGTACCCCCTCCAAGAAAATCCCAGCAATTAGGATTTCTTAAACGTCTCCATCTCCCCAATCCCCTACCTCCGACACCCAGCCACCCCCCTCCTTCCCTCCCTCACGCCCTCCCCCGGTCTGTTACTGAGCCAGCTATTGTTATTGCTACGGTGTTATTTACTACAAGCCATGGCTGATAATTATGATTAGCGTGAAAGCGTTTGCTAACTATAGCCTACTTTAAATGCTCAGGTGGCCCTGCCGACTCTTTCTCGCCGCGTGCCCCTGTACCCCCCCCCCACCACCACCTTGCCATCATCCCACTCTATCCCACCGTAATTGACGTGACATATTGATGGGCACTCTCCCGCAGCCTGGGAGACGAGCGCCTGCACTCCCTTCCAGCTAATAATTACTGATTAAAAACTAGTTAAGAGCCCATGAAGACTGAAATACGCATTAACCAAATGACCTTCTGGTGTGGGGGAAAAAACAGTCTGCCATCTAAGTTAACTGACTGAGGAGACATTCCCCCAGAAGATGTGCCTTGCAAATACCCGCGCTTGAGTGGGCCGTTAGGAAAGGGAAATAAAGATAAGAGTAAAATAGGCGAAGCTGTGATTGCATATTACGTTTTTATTTCATTTTTTTTTTATTTGTGTCTGGGATGCCTTTCACCAAAGTTCCTTTTTACCATTCATAGATTCAAATTTCCTTTATCTTTATGGGCTTGTTTTCAAATTGTGCGTGAACATATATCTCAGGAGAGAGTGGACGTTCTGGCCTTACTGTTTGCTACCACATTCTAATCAAATCTCTGCTGTAACCTTCGTGCAAGGGCTGATTCAAAGGGACCTTTTTTTGGTGTTGAATTGAAGTCAATAGAAATAGGTGATAGTCAATAGAAACAGGCTCATTGCAATGCAATTTTGTCCATAAGTGTTATACTGTAGACAAAGATCATGTGCATGTGTGTGTATGCGTGCATATACATGTGTGTGTGTCCTTTGTCTTCTGAACGGCTGTAGTCATCCCTCTTGGAATGACACTGTTATACAGGATGTGCAGTGGGATACTGGACCATTCTTCAAGAAGAAAAGTCTCCATCTTCCTGTGAAATGAAGGGCAGTAGAAATCTACTCTACACTTTGTTTTATAGAACTTCCCATCAACGTTTGAAAATAATGTTTATACCTGGTGATTGTGGAGGAAATTGAAGTTGTCTGACTTGGTGTTCATGAAACTGCTGTTGTCTCAGTTCCGTAATGTGAATGGGGACATTATCGTATGGGGATATGGGAAAATCTTGAGGAAACAATGTCTGCATCACAGTGTGCACACGGTCATATAAAATGGCTTCATATTCTACCACACATTCCACAATGTAATAATCGGACCTGACGGCTCCCAGTATATGCTAGGTCATACCATATTGGATCCATCACTGTGTTGAACAGTTAGAAACAGACAATATGAGGTGAAGGTTTCCTTTGGATTTCTTCCAAATGTGCAAAGATGATTCACCAGACCATCCTACTGTCTTGCACAGCTGGCTTTGTGTTCATCATACCAGGCTGGGCATTTTAGCACACAGGCCTTTGTCACATATTATTTCTGAATTTAAATCCATAAAAAAAAAATGAAAACCCCTGCAATAGTTTGAAAGTAACTTCAAATTGCAGTGCTCACCCAAAAATATCTGAAAACATATATGCACTATTGTCATTCCTAAATATATAACAAGCTTATTTTGGAAACTGTCTGTTTCATGAGGATGTTCCATATGCTACAGGTTACTAATTACAGACATGTCAGCAAACATTCTCTTCTGAGAACTGAGCCAGTGAAAGGATTCACGGCAGTGCTTCATAAGTGGAAGTCAGGTGCAAATGGAAAAATGAACTGCTTTTCAACAGGCATTTATTTATATCAACACTTTAAGTCCAGACTACCACCCTACCGGAAAAAAATATCAGCTTTTTGACACTTGCAACATTCAGCTTTTGTTGTTGTTTTGACTGGATCGTGGATATGTACAGTCATTTCTGAGCTTTTTTTAGGCATTTGTTTTATGGGTTTTAGAAACTATCCGAGGAAGTGTCCATCTTTCTCTGTTCTTTGACTTGCTGTTCCTAGTGTAGTTTTCTTTGCTTGCCACATGCTATTCTCATTGGCACAATAATGTAGTTCTTTCAGTTTCTGACACACTTGCAGTTTATTTTACCTGTCCAGGATGACAATAGTACATATTTGCATTGATGTCATCTCTAATTCTACATCAGATTTACTGTGGAAAAACTTTGTCTCCTTAATATTTTCCATGTGCTATATGTTACCGATTACAGTCCTGACAGCCAGTAGGTGGTTTGTAAATTTTCAACAGGGGGTGGGGGGGGAGTTTCCCAAAGGAAGTACCCCCTTGCCCCAACACCACCAACCACCACACACACACACACACATGGGGATGGCAGGTTAACAAGGGGGATGCATTCTGGTCATTTTGCTAACAAGGGGGATGGTACCCCCCTCATCCCCCTCAAATTGCCTACTGCTGACAGCCCAGAGTCCTGTTTAAGAGCAGAGCTGGTGAAAGGGTTAAAAGGAAGAGTGGCAGCAGTACCTGCGGCCCCATAGGAATCTGACTAATTACTGAATCAGTAATTAAAAACGGCCTCCTGTGTATTCCACATCATCGGAAAGGATACATCATAAAATCAGGGTCAGAGCCCTGGACAGACTGACGCGGTAGGCTGTAGAATATTATCTTTTTTTTTTTTTTTTCCAAACTTTTCTTTTCTCTACTTTATTAGCTTGTTAAATTCAAGCCTACTCTTTATAAAGTGATTATAATGAAGTGGCAGTTTGTCGTTGTTCGCAAAGCCGGCTGTTATCTGGTCGTTATTTATTACTGTTATCACCATTAGAGATTTTATTCTCCTAAATCAATAACCGGCCTCGGAACAAATGCAATTGAGCTGCGTGCCAGGGAAGCGGGGGAGACTCTTCAATCATCGGGAGGTGACAGGGCAGAGACACAGAGGAAACATTCGAGGGTTTTAACTGGGCCCACCTAGCCTGAGGGAACTATCTGTTGGGAGGGGATCGGAATTGGAACCACACGGAACTGAAACGGCACCTGCACCCTTCACTGGTGCGCCGCTGTCCCTATCTGTTACTGCCAAAACTGTCTCTCCAGCTTTCACACACACACACACACACGCGCGCACACACACACTGTTATCTGTCCAAGTGTGTCCTCTGAGCCACCTTCAAAATGCACGCTCTATAAAACGCCTTGAAAATTGCATCAAGGCTGTGGGAATACAGAGGAAAGTGGAGGCCTGTTTAAAAAAAGAAAAATCTGCCTTCGCTCACACATCCCTGCTTTGGAATTCCAACGGAGGAAGCCGGATCTGAACAGAGTCGGCTTCCCAGCCTGGGAAATGCTTGAAACTTTAATTAACTTCAAAAGCTAACAAAATGGCATTCAATTAAATAATGGAGAATTTCTGTGCTTTCTTATGGTTGTTCAGTATTCATAAACCGTACCGCTTGGAACGCCTGACATAAGAAGGCTTTCCATAGCTCTGTATTTATGATTGTCTTGTGCGCTTGCTGCTCAAAGTCATGAGTCTGCAAAGAAATGTAATGGGCTGGATTTTGAGACTCTGTGTTTTGATGGCAATGGGTCAGGAGTCACATCAGCCAGCATACCAAACTACAAAAGTCTAAACAGAAGGTCTATGCTGATATCTAATGACTGTAATTGCATTATCCTACAAACACTGACCTTCAAAATGGTTCTGCATTTATGTTTTTCATAAAACCTGAACTAAAGGGACGGAATGCAAAAAGTATCCCTTTTTCTCATTTTTAGCAAGCATTGAAATGCATTCACAACGGGTTGACTGGGGCTATATCTGGAGCGGAAAACCAGCAAACCCAGTCGAATCTCGGCCTTTCTTTTTCCATTTCAAAAAACACGGAATCCATCAAATGTCATGCGGTGCCCGAAGAAGCAATTTGCCAACAAATGTTTTGACAATGGCTTTCCATTCCCAGCGTTTGGTGCTCCACGCACAATTGAATACCCACAAACAATCAGTGTTGACAATGGATCCACAGATATTTCTGTATTTTCTTTTCTCATTATTGTTCCTGTGGTATAGAAAAGACAGTCAATGGCCCATATCACACAAATACATTATCTCGTCCTGTCATCCTCTCCCTAGACGCAAGGCTCAATTAAATCCAGCTAGGACCGAACAATATTCAGAAACTTGGTCAGGGGTTATTATGAAAATCTAATTAATTGTTTTAAGGAGACTCCCCTTGCATGCGGAAACACTTACCAAGACACACACACACACACACACACATGCACACACAAAAAGTCCAATTAAATGTTTCTCATCAAAGACCAAAGTGAATATGAAGCAGCCATCTTTGCAAAGTACACAGAACTCCATTAACGCCCTGGTTAAGGCCCATGTGCCATCCATGCTGGGCTGTTCTCCTGTGGTATACTCCGTACTGTACTGTCATTAGTGGGAACGCCGGTGTCTGGATGATGGACTACCCAGATTAACCCAGCTGTGAGCAGAGCCAGGGCTAAATAAAGCATCCCAACCAAACCGGAGAGCTGGGTCCCACATGGTGTGATCAAGACACTGAAGGGGTAAAGGAAACAGGAAGTAAAGGCCCATAACTCGCATTACCAAAGCCCAGTCAAGTACTCAGGCTTGCGCCGGTGCCATTTTATAAGCCAACAGATATTGTTCATAAACTAACAGTTCTTATATTACAAGTAGTCACAACATGGATAATAAATATGACTGAATTTTGGTCAAGTATTTGAGAACAATCTGGGTAAAAGGAATAGTATTAATGGATATTATATGCTGGCTTGTTACATTCTTCATTCTTACTTGTAAAATACTTCAGCAAGTATAAGGTTACAGCGAGACCCAGAGCATCATGGGATGTGGGGTGGTGTAGCAGGAGTGTATAAAGTAATAGGGATGTATAATGAACAGGAAGCTGGACTTGTAGCCCATGGGTTGCAGGTTAGATCCCCAGGTGTTTGGTTGGACCCGCTGTTGAAAATGCTCTTGACAAATCAGGATCCTCATTTGAATTGTTATGGTAAATACCTGGCCGTATAAAATGAATGGTGTGTAAAAATGCGAGCTCTGGATGAGAGAGTCAACTAAATGCTTAAAAAGATATGGTGAGCTGAGCGGAGGTGTGTTTGTGTAAGTGTGTGTAGATGTGTGTGCATATGTCTGTTTGTGTGTATGTGTGTCTCTGTCTCTGCGTGTATATGTGTGTGTCTCTGCGCACATGCATGTGTGTATGTGTGCCTCTCTGTATGTGTATCTGTGTGTGTGTCTCTTTCTCTGCGTGTGAGTGCGTGTGTGTGTGTCGCTCTCCCTGCATGTGAGTGGCTGTGTGTGTTAGTATGTGTGCGTGTGCGTGTGTGTGTATCTCTCTTTTTGTGTGTGCATGTGCGCATGTGTGTACATGCATGTGCGCGTGTGTGTGCGTGCATACTGTACGTGTGTGTGTGTCTGCGTGCGTGCGTGCGTGCGTGTGTGTGTGTGTGTGTGTGAGCATGCATGGTGGAGTGCAGGGCCCACTCTCGGGTGCCTTCCTGGCTCATCCTCCAGTCACAGCCGGCACACACTCTGCGTGTTTATTCCAGTAATAAGATCAGGGAGTTAAATATTTGGTATTCCACTCGTACGGAACAGGTTGTGCAGTGTCACTGTTAATTAAACGCCTTTTTGACTAATCCAGCATTGCCTCCTGAATAGACTCTGCAGTTTCTTGCCCCCCTCCCCAACCCCCAACTCTCTCTCCCCCTCTCCACCTCCCACGTTCCCCCTTTCTCTCACTCAGGCTATTAATCACACTGGCATTTGATGCTGAAACAATGGGGAATGCAGAGATACGCCTTGTTCTCTCTGTATGAGGGCCGCTGGGCTTGGTGCCGGTGATTTGCCCCAGTGTCTGAAATGCTCTTGGTGTTGGAGGTAGGATCATAATATCGCACCTGACATGTTCAAGAACACAGCTGTCCTCTCAGTAGGCGGACGGCCTCTGGAGGGAGGTGCTGCTTTTCGACTGCACCTGGGGAATTGGAGCGTTCAAAACTCAGGTCTCCTCTGGTCATATCAACAGCTCCATTTATAAAAGAAAAATGCATATGAAAATGTATTAAATTACATTACAACAATAAAGGCAAAACGTAACAGAAGAATATTGGGTTGTCAGATGGCTCATCCTGTTAAGGAAACGGTTCTTAGAACAGTAGCAACCCACAGTTCCAAATAGAATCCTGACTGAGCTAATGCTAACTGTTGATTAGCAGCCCTGAAAGGTGCCCTGTAAGAGTCCCTTGTGTTGCCGAGGGAAACACGGCCCTTACCTAGAGTGACTAACACATCTGACATTTTTTACACACAATCCATTTATACAGCTGGATATTGACTGAAGCAGTTGAGGTGAAGTACCCTGCTCAAATGGTTCAAATGGTGGGAATGGAAATCGAACCTGCAACCTCTAAATTACCCATAAATTGCCATCTCCCTAGCCATTACACTGCGCTGCCACCTGAGATCTGATTGGGCTCTTCCCCCTGAAGTCTGCCTTCCTCTGCTAGTCGTTTCTCTGACTCAGTGACTGCGCATCTCAGCTGTAGGACTGCCAAGCACAGAGCAGCAGGGGGCTGGCAGTGCAAGCTTTGGCAGACGCGTTTGCCTGTCTCCGCTCTCCCAAATTAAAGAGGACGTTGAAGTGGCCATGACAGGCCTAGGAAGAACACGCTAGCAGTGCTGATCGTAGCACTTCTTGAGCTTTCAAACAAAAGCTAAATATCAAACAAGCAAAAAAAAAATTACCCTCACTTGTCAGGCAAGTGTGAGCCAGGCTACTTTCACTCCCCAGTGTGGCAGAAATCAACTATAAAACCTCCTGGAACTGTGCTTTGCTAATCATGATTTTTTGCTTTTGATGACTCATGAGTCCCAGGGGAAAGTGGGCGAGATGATAAATCACCAAAAACAATGACGAACAAAACCCACCCTCAGAAAGCTATGGGCACCAATCAAATTTAAGGAAGCCACCTGGATGCGGGATTAGAGATTGAGCGACTGGAGTTGAGACTTCCGCCTTCCTTAGTGGCCAACTTTCCGGAATCCATGGAACATCAGGTATGTGCCTCAGCTCTGATCAGGAGCTGCAGCCAGCTTTCAATCTTTGACTTGCTTGAACCAATCAAAAATGTTTTCCTCTCCAATGCCAGTGCTGCCATTGATTCCTATCATTGTGTCACTGATACGATATATAGTAACTCCTCCCATTTTTGACTCCAGGAAACATCACACCGCCATAGCTAATCAGTGCAAGGGAGAAGCAGCTGTGCCATACGTCTGATGCAAAATTTGGCTCCAGCACATGCCAGCCTGCTTTTTAATGGAAAAAGGCTGTAAATATATGATCAGTGTCTCATCTGTTTCCTCCCGAGGCCATGCTCACATACAGCCCTCGTGTCCCTTGTCCTGCTGTTTTGATGGGCATTTCTGTCGTTAACCTTATTGAAGTGTCCCCAGTCTCGTTAATAAGATCATAAAAATGGCTTTTCTCGATAAGATGGGGTTTATAGATTTTGCTTCAGGTATCAAAACAAATTAACCTTCAGATACCTCTTCGATCACGCCAAAAGCCTGGTCTCCATCTCTGTTTTCTGACTGCCTCTGCCCCCTCCCCCTCCGTCCCTTACACATACACATCTATGTATACACACACATAAACACACACACACATATATATACACAAATACACGCGCGCACACACATCTAGTTCCATGTGACTCTTCGTGTGACCTCATATGACGCCTTTCATTTGCACATGTATTATTATTTATGAGCGCCGGATTGGCGGCCGCCGCTGTTTCAAGATTGGGTTTTAGGCCGGGATCCGGGGATGGGGGTAAGGACGGGGGGGGCTCAGATAGAAACCCTTGGTAATTACCACGGTGATGAATGGGATGGAGGGGAGGCTGAGGAGCAGCGGCACGGGGGGAGGCTTTATTAAATATGGGGCCGGATGATCAAATCTGGGACCCGGCCGCTATTGACCGCTGTTGGGGGAAAAGATGAAGTTAAGGAGGGCGAAAAGGGGACAGTCTGATGGATGCGTTAGCATACCTGGCAGATCACGCTCATTTGCGCTCGCGCGTCTACACTGGAGAATTTGATCAGCGCGCCTCGGTGCGAGGCGAATGAAGGCTGGGGTGATATGGCGACACATTGGGCTGTGTGGCTTTATCCATGACTGCAAGCCCATGTTTGCAAATGGGCGAATAAAGAGCCATAGATAAACCTGGGTTTATCTATCTCCTTATTTCATTATTCTTAAGTTCATTATTACTTTTTCCTACTCCCCAGCAACAGATTTACAAACATTTACAGGAAGTCAATCAAGCATTCATCCATCATTCAGTCAATCAATAAATCTATCAAAGAAAACAGGCAAACAATTAATCAAATGTTCATTTTTTTGTTATTCCAGTGTTATAAACCAGACGGCACAGTGCTTTGCAAACCACGATGGAGGAAAGCATCTCTATTACTCATAAGCAATCGTTATTAACTATTTATGTAATGGATAAAATCATCGATTTATACCATGAGTCACTTGATAGATTTGATCCACTTGAAGATTTTAGTAGGTCTAAGTGCATCTTTTCCTCTGTGTATACCCTTCTGTTCGCAGAGTCGTAAAACTGTAGGTATTTTAATACATATCTCCCTCCCAGTAGTCAGTCCTGGATGACCTCATGGAGTCAGCAGTGTCTGCTCGGATGAAGGAGATTTGTTGGAGGGGCAAAGCTTACATTTAATAACACTAAAAACACTCCTGCTTTCTTCTGTACCTGGGGCTGGGAGAGGATATGTACAAGAGAGAGGGAGAAAAAAAAAGCTAAAAAGAAAAACGCCTTTTTTCGCCATATCTGATCTTGTCAAAGAAGGCATTAAATATTGATCAGTCTGGAAGATACTCAATAAGCTGTGATTCAGATGTTCTGCCGCAAGCCTGGGAGCTGGCGTCTACCGGCACATGAATTATGAGTCGTGACAGAGAGATGGGCAGAGGATGCTGGGAGAGCGGGGGGTTCGGCTTGCGGGGGAGACGGAGGAGGAGAGGGGAAGTCTGATGCAGTGGGGGGGTTCAGACTCTGGGGGCCAGTTGGGATGGGGGGTGGAGTGGGCCTGATTCTGCCAAAACAAAAACTCACCCATGCAGGGTTCCTTTCCGCTGGGTCTCTGTTAGCCCTGGTAGAATGAGGCACCATAAGCCCCAAAACTGTTGGAGGAATGAGGAGCTGGGGAACAATGAGCTGTCAATCTTTGACTTCCTGGAGCCAATAAAAAGGCTTTGCTGTCCACAACAAAGCACAGTGATGGGTTTAACCCAGTCAGGCTGTGGTACAATGACCTATCGATTGCTGACTTCTTTGGACCAATCGCAAAAAAGTTTTGCTCTAGACAGCAGATATCATGCAGTATCCTTGTCCATTTGTGATGTTGTGGAAGCTCATTCTCAGTTCACTAGTTCCGTGGTCTCAGGACCAGTACAGTGTTTCTCTAGTGCATGGCTTTGCAAGTGGGTCCTGGAGGACCATTTTATATGCTGATTTTTCCTTTGTTCAAAACTTTCTATCCATACGTTATTCTGAATTAGATATTTTTAATATCCGTTGAGGGGTGATATACTCTCTGCAGCCTCATTATGTCAGAGACAGCATGAAGAATAAATATCCTATATTCATACCCAAGGAGTTTCAACAAGTCAGACCAAGCCATGCTTAAATGCTCTGTAATGTGCTAGATACTAAATGATTCTGTCTGCCAGATGAGGCTACATTTTTTGTACCGGTATTACAGACTGTGGTAAAGACATTTAGAGACCTGGCTACACAATTTTTTTGAGGAGCAGCAGCAGCAGATTTGGGCCTGGTGAAAACAGCGGGTGAAGTTTTCAGCCTCGTCACGGTTTGGCGACCTCCCACGGCTGGCTAGGCGCCTGCATGCTTGCGAGCCCAGCATATGTTGACCCCTCTGACGCGTCCCCTCTGACGACATTAGGCGGCAGGCGTCACATCTGCAGTGTGAAGAACAGAGAAGGCAAGGCGCCGTGTTAACGAGAGGAGTCATGAGTGAGGCTGCTTCTTCCTGAGTGTGTGGAGGAGGTTCAGAGTGGGGCTGAATCAGAGCCCAGCTGCTGGGGGGAGGCTGCTTCTGGACCCGTGGGGGGTGGGGATGGGAATGTCAATGGCTGGAAAGAGGATGACTATGCCGGGAAATAAGTCATACACCTGAAAACTGAGCTTTGCTTGTTAATGGTTTTTAAGTGTGCGCAATGTATTTTTAAATGTCGGCTTTGCACCCCTAAACCAACCCCCTCCCCCAACCGGGTTGAACATCCATGAACACTTCTACAAAACCCCTCTCTCTCACACTGGCTGAATTTGGTGGGGGGGAGGGGCTGGAGGACAAGTACAGAATCAGGCCTGTGATTACTTTCTTAGACCTGTGGGCTGATTACGTAGTTCACTGCAGCTGGGGAAAAATGGACACTGAAACCAAACAAAAACAGACATGGCAATGGGCCAAACCTGCATTGGGTCAATAAGCATAAGGAGAAAAAATAATTGTGAACAAAACTTTCAATATTTCCAAAAGCCTCAAATAACTAGGAGATTGGATGTAATGAAAACTAACATTATACTGGGGTCCCCCCAGAAGGTGTTTGAGAACTCTAGGCCAAGCCAGTATGTCCACTGTAAGGCCTGGGGGCTCCGAGCCAGTATGCCCACTGTAAGGCCTGGGGGCTCCGAGCCAGTATGCCCACTGTAAGGCCTGGGGGTTCCGAGCCAGTATGGCCACTGTAAGGCCTGGAAGCTGCGAGCCAGTATGCCCACTGTAAGGCCTGGGGGCTCCGAGCCAGTATGCCCACTGTAAGGCCTGGGGGCTCCGAGCCAGTATGGCCACTGTAAGGCCTGGGGGCTCCGAGCCAGTATGCCCACTGTAAGGCCTGGGGTCTCCGAGCGAGTATGTCCACTGTAAGGCCTGGGGGCTCCGAGCCAGTATGCCCACTGTAAGGCCTGGGGGCTCCGAGCCAGTATGCCCACTGTAAGGCCTGGGGGCTCCGAGCCAGTATGCCCACTGTAAGGCCTGGTGGCTCCGAGCCAGTATGTCCACTGGAAGGCCTGGGGGCTCCGAGCCAGTATGTCCACTGTAGGGCCTGGGGGCTTCGGAATCCAGACAATCACAGCAGGGCAGTCGGCTTTCCCCGCTGCAGCCAATTACTGCTAACCACTGCACTCACCCCTTCTTTTCCTCTGTTTCCATGGATCTCAAAGGCTACGAGAGGTCATATTCTGTCCGGTTTGCTGTACCGCAGTGGGGGAGGGGTGAAACCAGGTTAAACTGAAGGGGAAGAAAGGTATCTATAGAAACCATGATGAAGGAATGGGTATGAATGTGAGAAGCAGGGGAAAATCACAAATGACAGGTCTGTTCAGAACACTGCACATCATGGTGTATCATGAAACTGAGCTAAAAAGGCTAAAAATAGCCATATCCAACTCGTCTGACATTCCTAGACCTTTTCAGCATTTACTAAAAAACAATCCTCTTTTCTCTCTTCGTCTTTGGTAGCTTCTAATTTAAAAGCTAGTCTATTGTTTGTCTAGGTCTCCAACAGGCTCAGTAGCTGTTGCCTTTCATTGAGATTTTGGGGTGCTCATGAAGTGCAGGTCAGCTGTTTTTGGACCTTTACCAGCCCCACAGTATCAAAGAAATGGTCCATACCTGTCTGACTGGTGATAATGAATACGGAGAAAGCAATGGTATGAACCAAACCTCAAAACAGTAAATATTAAAAATAGACTGAAGATGGAGGCTGACAATGTTCAATAGTTTGTTGTTGTGATTGTGCTGGGTGTAACACCATGAGGCCATAGTACACAACATACAATATCAGTATCCCATGTTCCTCCCCCTCCTTTGTTTTTTTTCCGCTCTCTTTTTCTGCATCTGATCATTCTCCCTCATATCCATGTTGAAGCAGTGTTTGAATCTGGGGCGTGTACCTGTTTGGGATGCTAAACTGTGCACCATGAAAACACCCTCACATGCAAGTCAGTCTACAATGATTGCACAACCATGGGACTGCCTGACCATGCTGGTCCTTGCAAACCCACTCCCTGAACCAGCCAGAGGATTATGGGATACCCCTCTCAAGTATGGTTCCTCACTACATTCCCTCCTATCAGTTTCACTTGGCGAGTTCCTCCTTGCCATTGTTGCCACAAGCTTGCTTTTCTTAGCATTAAGAGATGAATCTGTTGTAAAGATTATTGTGGTAAACGTTATGAAATGAGCTATACACATTCATTGGTTTTGATTTTTACACTATTTCTTTCTACGTGGCATACCGTCAGTCATCCTCTTCCAATGTCTGTCTGACATTCCGTTGCAATTGTTTGGTATCACTAAATTTAGTTCAATTTTCTTTTACTGTTTCTTTTTTCTAGTAATTGTCTCTTACTACTCCACAGCTCAGCCATCTCAATTAAGACCTCTGAGTAGATTCACATGATTTTTTAAAATTTCACATTGCACTTCAGAGAGAATGAATGGTATGACGGGAATAATTAAATTATTGTATAGTTTTGAAATTTAATAAGGTACATTTAAATGTGTGATCAATCACTGTTTTTGGACTGTAAAAGTTAGTCTTTGGACCTCCTCCTAAAATGATTTACTACATTCTACAGTATACTCTTTCATATTTTACAGCTGTGATGTAGCATTCCTGTTCGTAAAGTTACTGTGCAAATGAAGCAGTGTCCCTATTCCATACAGTTGAACGAAGTACTAACTTTCTGCCTCTGTTTTACAAGTATTTCTTACTATACATATATCTATATACAAGTATATTCTGTTTTAGAAGTATTTCACAAGGGAATTAGGAAGTAAATGGCGCTGGACTGGGCCTTCAATACTGTGTACCTAAAAAAAAACCATGACATATCTGTGACACCATTTTAAATCTGTCCAGAACAGAGAAATTTGACCCTGGCATTTTTGCCAAGTTGACCTTTTCTCTGAGAGCAGAACGTATTTTGTGCATCGTTTACTCCCTGACGCATCAGGTTTGACCTCTTCGGCTGCAATGCTCGTATAAGCCTCTGTTAGTTTTTCCTTATAAAGCTTTAAAAGCTGTATAAAAGTTGAATTACTGCCTTGGCACATTGCTATTTTTTTAATATATTTTTTGCATTAAAATGAGTACCAATTTTGCTCATGGGAATAGCTTTTTTATTTGTTGTTGTTGTTGTTGTTGCTGCTGCTGCTGCTGCAATATTCCATAAACAATTTATTCAAATTTCAAGAAAAAAAAAATCGGAGACATCATTAAGACATCAGCCATAGATGGACAGTTGATGAAGGAAGAGTGGGTTATTCTCTTCAGCTGAATATAGCATACTGGGAAATGGACACGTAGCCTTGAGGCCGTAATAGCCACAGGGCTCGCTGGTTAAATGACTGACATTCGCGGCACTGTAAAAACACCACATAATGTGCTCCTGTGCATCCAGCCCCCAGTCACCCTGCCTCCGTCGCGTAACTAGATACTCATTATATCACACAAACTCATTAAACTTCTGTGAGGCACACTTCCCGAAACTTTCAATCCAGCAGAGATATAAATAACCCCTCCCTCCCCGCTAATGAAGAAAACAATTTTCTTCATGTGCGCCCAAACGAAATTATGTACATCTTGCAGAAAAACATATTTACTTGCCATTTGCCAGAGTTTACAAAACAAGTTGTGTGTGGTGATTAATTGCTTTCAAAGACGTAAAAGAAGAATAGGGAGGGAAAAAAGACGCGTAAGAAAAACGAACAAAGGTACATGTGATCTAAAAATACCTGAGTTATCAGCACTCTGTTGCAGCTGTGAGTTTTTCTGCCGGGCTGTGTTTTTCACCGCTGTCATTTATCATAATCAGACAGAAATAAAAAGCTATGTGCCCCGTGGCGTCTTTTGTGGTGTTAAACATGCCCAGAGCACGTCTAATTGTTTCTACCTCTCTTCGAAAGTCCTTCCCCTTGTCTCAGGGTGCAATGACTGGGTAGCTTAAAGTTGAAATGCTGCCCTCTGGTTCTTTTGGCATAGGGGTACAGAGAGCGAGGGAGTGTGGCTTTTTCTCCACAGTCCAAAGATTCTCACGGTTCACGCTCTCCATGTTGAGAAAGAAACATGCCATGTCTGTTTTGTATTGTGTAACATTGCTTTAACATTCCATCAGGGAAGCCAGGAGTGGATATTTTGCACTGCAGGTGAGATGGTAAATATAATCTACCACATCATCAGGTCCAGACAGTGAACACAAAGCACCAACTGCGGCTGCAGCTTCACCACAAAGTAACATGTGCTACAATAAGTCTATTAAAAGGCATAATGCATTGTGTAGGCCTGATCTGTCTTATGATTTCCATCCTACAGACAAATGATATAATTGCCCTGGTCAATCCTGCAAATATTTATTTTATTTTGAGGTAATTGCAAACACTATGCAACTGAAATAAGTTCTTACAGTTTTACTTATTTAAATAGTCAGAGCCACAAATGAGAACGGCGACTTGTTACCATTAACGTTAACATCGGTAGCATTTCCGAGGAACATGATTACATTCATATTGTATTGTTGGAAGACTGAAAAAAAAAACAGTAAGAATGAGACTTTATTAAATATATGTGTGTGCATTTGTCTCCATTTTTTGTTTGCATGTATGATGTATTGTGGGAGTCTAGGTAAATTTGATTAGCCAGCACACACCTATTGAAAAGTGGTGTTCTCAATATAGAGGGAGCAAACAGCTGGTTGTTATGCACACTTGGTGTGAGGTTTCCATTCTTTCAATAATATCACTCCTACATTTAGTGTCTGCTTTTTTCATGAGCAGCAGTTATCTTTTGATGTGCTCGTTTCAGGATTGCAGATGATTCCCCAATGTTGTTTTTTTTTTATTTTTAACAATACTGAGATTTCACAAAGCTCAACTAAAACCATACTTTTCATAATGTTATGGCTGGCATTTTCCATAGTTATTTAAGGTGTTGTCGAGCAAACCCAGCTAATGGTATCATTTGAAATCATGTATTGTGATATGTGGATGAAGTCAGTGATGATTATCTTTATTTTTAGCATTATAAAAATGTCATTTTTACCATAATTTCTGTCCTTAGCGCCTACACTTCTCACTCAATTTAAGCCTCTGTTTGCCAGGTGTCTGCCCATAATCTTTTTCTTTTGAAGAACTAACACATGTATCATCAGTCTGGGTGTTTTGTAATGTTGCTTGAGAGGATCAAAAGTCACGTAAGGGACACGATCAAAGTGGATCCTTTAAAAATATAATATGTTCTAACTTTGCTGTAAAGGGATTTTCAGACATGAAGAAATTAATAATAACATATTAATATATGACTGGAATTGCCAACAGTTGTATATCAGCTGGGACACCCCATGTTTTAGGCAAAAAAAAAACAGCTTATATACAACTTACATTTGGGGTTGGTGTGTAGTTACTGTGAGACAAAAATGCAAATAATCTGAGTAAAAAAAAAAAACACATTAAATGTCATTATGACCTATCAACTGCTACGAGCACACCACCCCTCCCCTCCAACCATCAAACATATATTTTATCATCAAAGCACCACCCAACCCCCAGCAACCTTCCTGATTTGTGTCCTAAACACGTACCTCTGCAATGAAAGTTATGGCATTTTTCAATCTTAGTTAGTTAAAGAATAGATATGTGTGCAGCAAATGAAGGAAACAAAAATGTTCCTGGCAGCTTAAAGGGCACTAAAAGGGTATCCCATAATATATGTGGGATGTGCAATGGCGTCGCTTAACTTCACATTTCCTACCTTCCCCCTCACAGCATCCAGTTAAAATTTCAACCTCAAAGCTGTCGCCCTTATCGAGAACTTCCCCGTTGTTTTCAGTCTCCTGATGGCTGAGGGTAGAGGGCAGGACACACGTCATTCATCATTTCCACGGCGACTGCCTCGCTATTGGACAGCTGTGCAATCAGTGGCCCATCAGACCTCCAGCCCGCCAGTGCCTCTTTTGTCCCTTTCTACTACTCATCATAGACAGATAAGATTATCACTGACAACCTCAACTCTGACTGAACAGTGCCCGTCTGGCCCAGAAAGAAAAAGGAGGGCGCTTGTCCTTTTTTTTTTTATTTTTTTATTTTATTTATTCCCCCCTCTCTAAGACGAGTCTCTTCCTGTCTTGTCAAACGCTCTTTTTCCCCCCCCTGTTGAAGGAATTGCCTTTCAGAACGCAATTTGTCAAGGCAGGCCTTGCTCCTTTGAGAAAGGGCCCTGACAGATGCATTGAAATCCTTGGCAACTTTATCAAACAATAAATCTGGAAGATTTAAAGCGCCCCGTCAATGCCTGGACGATGATTACAATGCAGAGAAGAGAGAGGTATAAAATGAGGAGACGCGCAAAGCTGAGGACGTGTTAAGCAGCTCATGTCAGTGAGCGTTTAGGCGCTTTGAGGAGAGAGGTTGCGTGTGGCGAGGGCGATGGATGGGGGAGCGGTGAATCCGCAGTCGATGGAGATGCATCAGATGCTACTGATTTGTAGGGAGAGATTTCTTCTGATCTAATCGTTCCTCTGTCAAATCTGCAGTGCAGTCAGACAGGAAGTGACATCAAGTACACCAGCTCCGTAAATAATCAAACCAAAACTACAGGCAAGGGGTGGGGGGGACCACCCAAGAGTAGACAAAAAGCAGTAATACCCAAAAAGTAAAACTTCCTCATTTGTTACTTGTACATATGACACTTGTATAAGGATACATAAAAATATGCATCAGTAATATCTAAAATTCAAGGCCTGTAACTTACACTTTGCACAGTTTCATTGAACAATGGGGGAATTAGGTATCATGACACCAGAAATAGGTGGAACTACTAAATGTTATAGTTAATTGACAGCTAATTGTTTTTCAGCTAATTTTTGGTTTCATGATACCTTATTCAGCCAAGATCAAAATGTTTTGGTCAAGCTTTACATGAATTCTTCATAAAACATACATAAAGCCTTCATTAACATCTTGATATAACATCTTTATAAATCTTTCATGAACACTTGCAATGCTTCTTCCAAAATACTTGACTTGAGAGTGATGTTGTGACTGAAACTGCTGCACATATGCTTATTAATAATGTATAAATATGTTATATTGTAGTAATGAACACATTATACATGTACTGTTAAGTGTGACCATATTGTCTTCAGATTTTCTGTATTTAAATATTTAATATCTGCACAACTCTTCAGTAATAATGTTGACATGAGGATGATTACTGACGTTCACAGCCAATAGTAGATCACTGGCTTTCAGAGATAAAAATATGCTGTTTTGTATCTGGTTCCTTCATCGCTCTGCTGAGCTGAGACACAAGAACAAAAGCGTTTTGTATTTTATTTAAAGACAAATGCATTGTAGTCAGCCCAGGGGACAGAAATGTAAGCCTGCACACCCTGGCATTACCATATCCCCATGTCCCCTCATCCTTCCTGTTACACTGATCAGATGCAATGTGGATGGCAGGAAGTGTGCAGGGACCTGGGGTATGCAAGTGTGTGAGTGTGTGTGTGTGTGTGTGTGTATGGGTTTGCCTACGTGTGTGCGTGTAGGTGTGTGTGCCTACATGTATGTGAGTGTGAGCATCCGTTTGTGTGTGCTTATGGGCGTATTTGTGTGTGTGTGTGTGTGAGTGTGCGCCTGTGTGGGTCTGTCAGAAAGAATGCATGTGCCTGTGAAACAGCGTGACCTCCTGTGTGAGTATGCGTAAATGCATGTATGTGCCTGTGAACGAGTGTGTGAGTGAAGTGTGTGTGTATGAGTGAGTGTGAGTGTGTGTGTGTGTGTGTGTGTGTGTGTGTGTGTGTGTGTGTCTGTGTGTGTAAGTGAGTGTGTGGGCGTGTGTTTGGATGAGCAGGAGGAGGGTAGAGGTTTGGGGGTTAGCAGAACAGACCCTGAAAGGCCTGCATTATTTATTTAAAGCCATAATTAATAAAAGCCGCTTAATCATCATCTTCTTCCTCTGCTGCTTTCAATTTTTAATGTTATTCATGCGATGAAAAGAGAATTCTAAAGTCTCCCCTTCCCCTGATCACTGTGACAAGAAATTGTCGCTTTTCCTCAACAGGCCTGATTACTTGTTAGAGCCGCAATGTCTATACGCTGTATGCAAACACCGCGCGTGCCCACGTTTAAGCTAGCAAACCGCAAAGCCGCCGCAATGCCTCAAGTCATGCGTTCGGAAGCCGGCACTCAAGGGAGCCGGCTTGTTCTTCCAAGCTCCTTTTTTGCCCGGTCCCCATGCCCCTCCTTTCCAGCAAGATGAAGTCTTCACAAAGGCAAAATCAACACGTGGCCCTTTGTACAAAAAAAAAAAAAAAACCTTGGCATGCTTGCTGGGAAATAGATTATGCTTTATCACTTAATTGAGTTTATCCTGAACAATTTCATCTGTGGCACAAGATAGGTGGGTATAATGTTAAGATGTGCAGTGGGGGAGCCATCCAAGTGTCTCCACTCAACCCCCCACCTGGTGAGGTTATTCTTGAGAAACAATACTAGGGAATAAGTGCTGAAAATATGGAGCGGGAGAGAATACTCCATGGCTTTATGCAAATATTGATTTCTCCGTAGGGGTGTGCATTAACCTAACCACACTGACCTTTGGAGGTGGAACCATTTAAATGTGACTGTCCACTTTGCCATGGAGAAACAGGCTGGAGGGGTTGTGCATGGGAAGGACTCTATCCTGTAGTTGCAGGAGACTCCTCAAGATCTGAGGTTGCCACATTTTTAGGTGCCCTTAATTGCTCAGCTCTCCCACATTGACAAAACATATAATGTCCCCTAGTTCAATGTGGGGGCACCAGGGGCTACAAGGTTTGCACACTCTAACAAATCCTGTTTGTTGTCATTAACAACATAACAGCAAACAACATATCATTGAACCTCAAAATGAAATACTTACATGGCTACAGGCAGGCTACAAGACTCCTGCCTACAAGGTTTATACTCAGCCATGGTCTTCAGGACCCCTGCACATTCAGTAAAACAACCAAGCAACAATGTGTCATTGTGCCCCCTGCGGGTAACTTGAAGAACTGTGGCTCAAAACTGCCCTTTGAAGGGTCTATTCCTCTACCATCTATGATTAAAATGATATTAAATTTTCATGAATTTTTTTTAAAAAAGGTTTCTTTTTATTTAGTTTCCAGAAATCACCCAGGTGTCAACGCCCCGTGTGACACAGGTAGCTGGAATCTGTAGAGCCTGGCGACGAGGTGTAGTAATATGGAGGCTAAAAGGATTCTCACCCACTCAGATATGCTCTGCAGGGCCCAGTGCGTGTTCAATGTTTAATGCTCAGGTGGCCCCGGTGGCGGTAAGGTGGGGGGGAACCTCACAGGCGACAGATGACAGGGAGGGCCTCGTCCTGGCACGACTCCATCTCTTAAAACGTTCCAGCCCTCTGGCCTCTCTCGTCTGCAGTGGTGGCGACGGCAGGGAACATGGCGGTCGTGATCAATGCTAGGTTTTTCCGACGGGGTTCACCTCGGGTGAGATCCCGTAATGTGTGCTCTACACGCAGGCCACGGCTGCAGCTTTTTAAGACAGATTTGCAGAAGGGACGGCTATAAAGGTCCGCTCAGCTGTGGAATAACGAGTCCCCTGGCGGGGGGCGGGTAGTGGGGGGGGGGGGTGGAGACAGAGACAGAGAGAGGGAATGAGTGAGAAAGAGAAAGAGATAGGCAAAGAGTGACAGAGAGAGTGAGAGGAAGAAAAAGAGAGGGAGAGAGAGATCAGGCCTAGATCTTTATTTATTCTTAGCCTGGCAGCAGCAGCAGGTGCACCTCTAACTTGTGGTTATGGCATCAATATAAATGACAGATAATTACTTTTGTGACAATGTGCCAATTAAATTAGACTCAGCCAAACAACATAATGGCAATTTGTTATGCTCTGGTGAACAATAACACACCAATCATAATTAAAAGCTATGACCAAAATAGCAAGCTGCTATGTGCTGCAAATACAATTCTATTCTCACAACCAAAAAAAGACAGAGATGCCTGCCTCTTGAGGGCATTCGTAAAGATTTGTTTACTTTTTCCTCCACAAACAATCAGTACAGGTACGGCTTAAAATGCACAAAAAGGCAAATGCTGTATGTACAAACAAAGGAAGTCGTTAAGCGGCTTTTTATATTCAAAGCACTGAATTACATTTACAGTCTGAGACAGACTGCATGCGGTTAAAATGCACTGTAACATGTTGTAAATGTGGGTATAATGCATATTTTTCTAAGATACGATGGTAAAAATATTTTACAACAATACTCTTTGTTTTTATACATTTTCTGGTATTTTATTAAATTATATTTCAATATTTTTTCTGTAAGTGAAGCCAAACATATGACACTGCATATTATTGTTGTGAAATGACAAAGCATACTAAAAATTGAACAAGCTGAGAAAAACATGAAAAACAGAAGAATAATAAAAAAAAAACCAATACAAAAAATGCAACTGCCTTCTCAGTGTTCTGACACCAGTGAACAGGGAGAGGGTGTTGTGTCAGGGTATGAGCCTCCTCTGAGTGCATGTCTAAATCCAGAATGCCTGTGCATGACTTATTCAAATCTCACCTTAAATTGCGGCACACTTCTACCAGCGGCAGGGAAGGAATACCAACCAACTATCATAACCGACAGGGAAAAAACCAGGCAGAGCGATGCTGGGGATGTCTGGAAGAATCCTGCCAGAATAGATTTGTTTCCCTAAAACACATTTTCTCTGCTTTTGCATGAAGGAAAATTATGTCATTTCAAACACCGGTCTGTTCTCCCCCTCCCCCTCCTCTCCAAAACTTACTTACGCGGCTGCCTTCTTGGCCAGGACTTTCTCTGGAAACAAGATTTTAAATCTCTGTGACCAACCTGGTCAAATACAGGATGAATAATTAAAATGAAAGGGAAGGGCAGGAGTGTGTGTGTGTGTGTGTGCATTTATGTTTTTGTGTGTGTGTGTGTGTGTGTGTGTGTGAAATAGAGATGATAGATCAGAGAAAGAGATAGAGACATGGCAGATGATGCAGCTTGATAACAATGTTAATTTTGTAATTAAGAGAAACCCTGTCATATTTGACAAGACATGATTGTTGGCATACCCTAAAAATACTGCCTGGCATAGGCAAAATGAAAATTGGCCAGCCAGGAGAAGCTTTTAGAGAACCATGAGGTTGGTCCATCTGACCAACATCTGGTCGGGCATCAGCCAGCAGCACACTGAGGAACTCCTACCTGTGGGACACACAGCTATATCAGTGTCTTTACCCCATGCTGCACAGAAAGCTCCCTATAGCTAAGCATGGATAAACTCTTAAATGTTAATGTTATTGAGATCATTACATTGAATGGCACTGCTGTGTTAGGTAAAGGGTGTTTTGAATTTGGGCTAGAGCAGTGGTACTGGCTCCAGGTCCTTGGTAGCATCTTGTTAAATTGCATCTCGTTCCATCTAGCCCTGAACTCTGAACATCTATTTTCAACTACCTCTCACTACACACTCAAACTAATGGAGCTTTTGCCACCAGCACCTACAAAAAGACCCTAAGGATATTGTGTAGGTTGGCGTGTTTAACTATTATATTCTGTGGTGTCACGGACAACTTGGTGTTGCCTCGACTTGCTGTTCTAGCCTATTGCATACACTTTTGTAAGTCACTCAAGACCATGTACAGCCAAATGTAAATGTAAATTATAAGAGCTCATGACATAAAATAATTATTGTCCTCCCAATAAAAAAAAAAACATGTTGAGCTGAATCAAAACTGAAATCGAGAGATCGAGGTAGACACAGACATACGCATCCACACATGCACAGAGGATGTCTGCTCCAAACAGAAAGCTTAGCCGGTGGTCAAACCTCTTCTCAGAACTGATGAGAGATCCCTGTTTGTCTGAGTGTAGGTGAAACACACACAACTGTGAAGGATGAAGACCTCTAGCAGTGGGTCTTGGGTCACTGACAGAACTGTAAGAGGCTAAAAGCAGCCCAAGACTATGGGAAAATTGCAGCACATGATGGAATTGGCCTCCCTTGCTCGCAGTCAGCAGAGATGGTTGAAGTAAAGTATCATGAGCCTTCTTTAAAAGAGCTACACACAGCTGTCAATCACATTGTCTGAACCAATCAAAAAGCAATGCTTTTTTTCCCCTGCAGTCATTGGTCAAAATCATTGTGTAACTGATACTATACCGCAGCTCCAACCTGTTTTGGTGCAATGAAATCTCATTCCCCATCACCACCGATAAACTCCTTTCAAGCCCACGTTTGTGAAATAAGCACAAAAGTCCAGGCTATCCGACGGTTATAATGTCCAAGCCAAGCTGAGAGAGCAGTCTCAGGACCCAGCTCTGCTCAAGCTTAATTGTGAGCGCCGATTAGATTTTTTAAACAGCGAACACCAAGCGAATAACCTGTTATGTGCAATTAACGTGTATTAGGAAACCATTTGCCATGGATTAATTATAAGGCCAATTATTTGTAATCATATCGTGTGAAAGGTTGACTGTAGGTGACAGGGGAAAGGAAACAGACCTGGGGGTGATCTGGATGGAATGAGTTTGTGAATGTTAATGGCGTCTGAAGTGAAGAGCAAATTGCACTGACCTGGATGGTGCAGTGGCAGCCAAATTTACTCACATGGTTGATAAACTGGAACAAAAAGGGCATATGACTGAAGAGATACAAGGGCAGAATTAGTAGTTTATTTTTCTCAAATACATTTAGTTATATAATACATACACACATGCATACATACATACTAGGGGTCTGCTGAGAGGTTATTATCTGTATCTGTATCTATATTCGGATATAGATGTGGTCCTAACAGGACGTGACTGTTAATTACGACTGTAAAGTTTTTTCAGCTTAAGTTCTCTTTCTGGGGGCATCTCATGATCTTTTACAGTCTTAATGTGTCTTTTAAATGACACCTCTATTTTCTTTTAATCAAACAATGTGTCTCAGGAATAGGGTGTTTGCATACAGGGTTTTTGATTGAATATATTTGTAAAAATAATTATGTATTTTATCTATAAAAGAATGTTAAAATCAGTATTAGTCTACCTGGAGTCTTCACAGTACCCAGCCAATTTCTTTTTTTTTTTTTTAAATCCGACTACAAATACAAGGGAAAGTATTTGGAAAGAATTATTACCTGTTTATGGTTCATGATTCATGCGTTTCCAAATACGGTATTTAGCTTCAGGCAGACCCCTAATACATACATACAGACATACATGCGATACTAGCTCCTCTGCACAAAGCAGCAGAATGATTAATTATTGACATCTTTGATAACTCTGAGAATACAGTTTCCCCATCTGCAGTGCCAGATTCTGGCACTTCTGAGCAGGGATTATAGACTACCCCTCTGGAAGAATTTCTTCAGCAAGGCTGTTTGTCTTTGGACTTATGAGCAGTTTTCGCGAGTTTGAGAAACAAATCCACTGGACTGAGCAATGGAGATTGCGACAGTTCAGGATATATCTTGTCTTGGCTCCCTGATTTCTTTGTAGATTTGTATGCTGTGCTTTCTATCTTTCTCTGGTTGGAATCTCAGGGAGTCTGAAAGCAAATTTACATCTAATGCACCCTAGTTGTGAGGGTCCACTCCGATCGTAAGACATGATTGAGGCTGAACACAACTGTTTGTCCATGGGTCTTCTACAAGGGCCTCTGGGTGGCTCATGCAGTAAAATGTTCATTTGGGAAGCAGACGTGAGCCCTGTGACTGGGCATTGGAGTCCCAAAGAGAAGCAACAATTGGCCATGGCACCCACTGTGCAATGATAGGGGGGTGAAGCCAGTTAAGTTTGTTTGTCTCATTGCTCTCTAGCAGTCAGTCCAGGTCCAGCCAGGAACCTGCAATACAAACCAGATATATGCTGACTTTGTCATCCTCCAACAGCATAGGAAGTAACTGCTGGTGCAACTGCAGTGTGGAAAGAAGCAAGGGCTTGTTGTCATGTGACTCAGAGGAGTCATGTGATCACAGCTGCCTCCTCCTGAGTCAGTAAGTCAGATTTGGCTAATTTTGGGATGGGGAAATTTTAGGAATACAAACAAAACAAAAAAAGAATAAGGAGGGCTTTTTCTGGGTGTGGACCTCTGATGTGTGGGCCCACACCGTGCTATAATCCCTAATCAAAGGGAAGAAGGTACATCTGGGGAAAGAGGTGAGGCTGCACACACCAGCTTCTTATTTTCTGTTTCTTTGTTTCATAGATGTAGCAAAATGAAAAAAAAACTCTTCTGTTAGGCTGTTGCCATGTTTGTTTACACATGCTCAAGAAGAATGAGAGATTAATGCAAGCACCTGAAGCTGTTAGGTAGCTACTGTGCGGCTGTCTTTCTGAGAGTATAAATTAGGCTTCAGAAGAGGTGACCAGCTGTTAAATCAAAATATCCTGGTACATGACTGAAACTATCTCTTCCTTCGTTTCAGCAAGGTCACCAGGATAAGAAAACTTAGAGAAAATCCCAAGCTAAAGAGATCTACTTCCATGTTTCACAAGGGATGGCAGAGCTCTTCTGATGAGCTTCACCTTTTTGGTGCCAACCATATGGCTGCCACTGAGCATGTCTGCACAGCCCTCCAGTGTCATTAGGATGCAGTTTTCGCGAATTTGTGCCACTTCTTTTTGTGTCATAGTCACTGAAGCGGCTTCCTCCTTGCAGAACCGTTTGCGAGTAAAACGTTCAGTGCAGCTGACAATGTGTACTAGTTTCAGAGACAATTCGCCCTGATTTCAGTTTAGAAGATCTAGCATTGTTGTGTTTCAGGTTTCAGTTTACTTTCCATATCAATTTTGTCACAGTAACTTTTGTCAGAGTTTGCTCTTTAGGGTGATGACTGGAGGCATTGAATGTCTTTATGACAGGAAACCACATGTACAACAAAGTGATGAATTTAGTTTAATGTGCCACTTTTCATTTGCAATACAGAAAACCTAGCCAGTTACTTTTACATTTCAGTTGATACAGCATAACTTAGATTAACGTATCAAGCAATTATTACAGAAATATTTGGATAATGTTGGCTATTTGGTTTACTTACAAATATTATAAAGACCATCCACATGCATAGGTTAAACATAAATAGTGTTGTTGATAATTTCATTCAAATAATTTATATAGTACCACTTTTAAAAAATGTTGCTCACTTCATAACCTAAAGTGAGATATTCGAGAACAATATTCACATTAAAATGTCCTCAAAGACAAACCCATAGTTATTTGTATATTTCTGGGTTGAGCACCAATGGGGCACACATAATTATGTTGTATTATTATTATGTTGTCACCCTCCTTACTAATGACATGCCTGTCTCTCCTCCAGTCATTTGAAGGTTTGGGGCAAAGAGGAGCAGCATTAAAAATGCAGTAAAAATAAGAGGAGAAAGCAGAAAAACCCCCCAGGCAGCGGCTGACCTTGTTTATGAAAGCATGTCCTCAGGTTAAGGAGACGGCGTAAACGTGGCGGGTTAAAACACGGTGAGAATCGTCTCTTTTTTTTAGAAAAAAAAGGAATGAAAAGAAAACAAACTGATCCTGATCGATACCCTGACCGATGGGCTGACACGGCAGACCTCGGAATGCTGGGGAGTAAAAGAAACATTGTGTGTGAACGGCCTTCAAAACCCAGCGGACCCAACCTGTCATCGATTATGCTAACATCGCTTATAGTCCAGTTCCCCCACTCCGACAGCAGAGAGCTTTGCTTGGGCCTTCATTGTGCGGCGGAGATCCCTTTTTTTTCCCTTCCTTCGTTGAGCGAACGCGGCGAGACGATACCGCGGCAGGGCCATATGTTTCTCATATTCAGTCTTCGTTTACAACCCACTTAAGATTGCCCACCAGGGGAGTCTTCAGCATAATTCATTGTTATTATTATCTAATCGGTTTGCAAAAGGCTTAATCTTCCTGCAGGAATTAACATGGGGTGGGGTGGGGGGGCGGAGAGAAAAGAAGGTAGAGGATTTGAATAAGTGAGGCTGAGGGATAGATGCAGCTCCTCAGCGGCTCCTCTGACTGAAACTTGGCAACCACCTTGGGCTCATCTCTTGGGGTGACTCGTGGAGCAGAGCGCCCTGGTAATGAGAAATCAGCCATGGCAGCCAACTCATTGTTGTTTATCTGAAACAGAAGCTGCTTCCCGCGCACTCGAACCTTTGACGCCTCAGAAGCCGGTCTGAAAAACACAAGGGGGCTGCTCTCAGACACCGGGGACCTTGAAGCTTAATCATTTAGAGAGGAAAAAAATTATATATATATATATTTATAGATTGCATTAAAAACTGTGGAATGGTAGTGCCCCTGTACCTATATAATGCCAGAAACTTCATTACACTTTGTAAAATGTACACATCAAATATTTAAAGCATTTTACCACGATATTTGATGACTTTTTACATGCAAGCTGAGAATTTGATGGTGAACAGAGAGCTGCAAAGATCATTGTAATCTACCCATGCATTGTAAAAATTGTTTTTCATACATATACACTTACATGCATGCATACATATATACATACATGCATGCACACAAGCATACTTTCATAAATACACACATACATGCATTCTAACTTGCATCCATAAGCACATCCATACACACACACATACATTCATATGTATTAGGCTTTCATGGGCCTGAGAAGGGTACGTGGGTAATCAGTGCAGGTAAACGGTAAAGGTGCATAGGGACATTTTTTTTCTCTCTGCACTTTCATCAATAGAACACTCAGCCTGTCTATATGAATAATATATCTCGTGGCATTTGCCGTTTTGGGCTTTAGGAGGGATGAAGAGACCGTGGTGCCAGTCATCCGGGTGTGCAGCGTGACAATTGTTCTTCCTCAGTTGTCATGGGGACTCGTATTTATTTATTCGCTCAGCCGTTCTGTCGGGGGTTTTGTTTGAAGGAGCGGGTCCTGTGAAGAACCCGGTATTAAAACGTATTCCTTTCCCTCTCCTCACCCTCCCCGACCGTATTTCACCCCCTGATCGTCATGCTCTCCTGGATTTACTACTTTCACGCCTCTTACTGTCTAATTCCATATACACCTGGGCCTCCCAACATCTGAGCTTCTCCATATGCCTCCTACTCTGTGCCTTGCGTCTACTGTTTCAGTCACACACACACAAACACACACACATACACACATACACACACACAAACACACACACAAACACACACACACGCGTACACACTTGCATACGCACACAGTTGTACTCACACACACAGTCATACAGACTTATGCACAAACATGACTACACACACGTGTACGCACACACACACACTCACACAAGCATGCGCGGACACAGGAATACACGCACACATGTACACACACACACTGCTCACGTTGAACCCTTTACATTTCCCTGAGACAGCTATCACTTATGTAAATGAGTGAGTCGATCAACGGTCACAAAAATTTTATTAGAATTTACACAGACAGTCATGCTCTTGACTACACATGAGTCCACTGATGTATAGTTTCCTTGTTACTCATGAAAGCCTGAATAAACACCCAGAGCACAGTCGGTTAGACCAGTGTGGCCTTAGTTGAGATACTCAGTGTTTCATGTTTCATTCTAAACACGTGAGCACCTCTTCAGCGGCCTAGTTTATTCACTCTGACACACCCATCCCCACTCTGTCACAATAAACTTCACTTCAGAATCAAAAGCCAGAAGCCCAGAGAATAGCCTAAATGGAGGGGCATTTGATGAGACATTTTTAAGTAGGAATTATGCCGCGACAAGCCCCTGCCCTTCAGTTTCCCACAGACAACGACTGTTCATCGAACTGTGCCACACGCACTTCAGCCGGCAGAGAGAACAGGCAGGGGGAAACCAACGATTACAGCCCCACCTAGTGGCGGAGACGGAACTGTCCTCTCCCAACTGTGAAATTCTCATGGCTCCAGGCTATTATTCAACAATGACATTTCCCAGCCAATCAATATCTCATCATTGGTAGTCAACACAGCCTGATCCGAGTCCCTGGAAACAGCATCAGTGCTAACTGCACTGAGGTCTATTTGTGTGTGTATGAGTGTGTGTGTGTGTGTCTGTCTGTGAGTGTGTGTATGTGAGAGTGTGCATATTATGTGTATGCAAGTGCATATAACTGCATATGTTAGAGCATAAATGTGCATGTCTGAGTGTGCGTCTGTATGCATGTGTGTGCGATTGCTTGAGTGTGTGTGTCGGTGTGTGTCTGCATGTGTCTGTTTGTACGTGTCAGTGTGAGATGGTATATGTGGGTTGCATGTGTCTGTACGTGTGTGTGCATATGTGTGTGTGTGTGTGTGGTGTGTGTATGTGCATGTATACGCATGTCCATGTGTCAAGCCCAGCTCAGGGCCAGCTCACTGAACCCTCCATAAATTGAATATTTACTCTTTTTTTCTATTTTCTGTTTATATTTCATCTATTTGTATTCCTTGTGTTGTATTATTATCAGTTGTCTATTTTATTTATGACTTGGTTGAAACAACAATAATTTAATGTATCAATACACAAAAATCTGTAAAAAAAAAAAAGAAAGAAAGAAATTGTGCAAGAAAAAAAAGGATGGCCAATGGATTTTACAGAGAGGCTTATTCTCAGTCTCCTTGCAAATAACTCGGAGCAAAACATAAACACGGAAAACAAAGTGCACATCAGCTGGAAATGGGGGAACGTCAGTCACAGTTCATAAGCTAATCAGTCGCGGGAGCCCCGAAGAGCCACCATTTTTCATTCCCGCTTCCTCTTATCGGGAGACAAAGCTATTGAAGACAGGGGAAGATGGAGGAAGATGTGGAGATAAAGACAGACTTTATGGTAAATATTAGGAGCAGGATATAAGATGCCAGATGAAACAAGTCACTCAAAGCTCCCCCTCCCCCATCCTCTTAGCCGCTCCGGCGCAGTCATATTTGAAAGCTGTCCGTCACAGTGATTGACAGGGCTATTCCTTAGCGTGAACAATAGGGGAGGAAGTACATTTAAAAGAGCCAGCCTTTTCAGAGTGCATTTCCATTTTCCAGCACGAGTTACAAAGCAAATAATTAAGACATTAAAAAATAACGAGAACACAATACTACGTCAATAATAATAATAATAATAAAAAGGTAGCACATCTTGAGGCGAAAGAAAAGCAAACAAAAAGCTTGAAGCAGGCGGGAAGGAGAGATCTCCAGGTACATGATGTACAGTCTCTCACGTCTTGCATCAGAACCCAAAAAGGTGTGAATCCCGCTCCAATTTACGTGCGCTCACTCTCGCCTGAGGGCGAACCAGCGAATTAGACACGCCTACTCTACCACCCACCGGGCGACATCCAATGAGGAATGGAGTGATACAAAAGCCAACACTTGTTACCAGACTAATGGGTTGCCAAGTTTGTTTGTTTATTTCCCTTTACCTTGACAGTAGAGGTACTGTAGGCTCAATGCGTAGACAATTTTAATACCCTTTCACGTATTCAGATGGTTTTTTTCTGTGGAGATGAATCTGTGAGTGTAGGAAAACAGTGAGAAGAGGAAAAATCATGATGGCAGTCACAAGAAAGGACCCGTTTATGATGTTTCATGACGAAGCATGATTAACGAAATCTGAAAAAAAATGAAATAAATGGTTGAAAGGGGATGGTTAAATGTACAGCAGATGTGAAATGACTAGGGTGTGTGTGTGTGTGTGTGTGTGCGTATGTACAGTTTTGCTGTCATGTCTGTGTGGCGATGGGCATATCCGTAAAACATTAAGATGTTGTAGATGTTCCAGGATAAATGGTGCCAGCCCTAAACCCCAGTTAGGGGTTTACATGATTTGAGAAAAAATGCTTGGAAGAGACTGTATGCCGCTGTCTGCAACTACATTATCTGCCGCTGGAGTAAGGAAAAAAATGCTTTATAAGGTGTAAGGAATTATAAGGAATATATAAGACTGCAACAAATATTAGAACGTTGATTTAGGAAAAATGACCATGGATGGTAAAATTGTAGGTAGGAAATTTAATGTTAAAACCACAGATTTAAGAGATGCTGGCTGAGTTAAAGTTCCTAGTACCTATTAAGAAGTTTTGTGGTGTGGATAAACAGTGACAGGCACTTAAGCTCTCTCCAGGAAAGACACAGCTCAGGTTTTATCCTGGGTAGCTCCTGGCCAAGCCTGTGAGAGGGAGGAGGTTTGCAGGAGGAGGCAGAAACGAGGTCAGGCCAGGGGCCGCGAAGGCGGGGGAGCGTTAACAAGGATGGCGAGTGGGCGGTCCCGAGGATTCCTCCCAGGGGTCCCTATCATGTCTGGGGCTCGGGCCTCCCCTCCCCCTCTCCACCCCCCCAGAGCACCCGCCACCCTCAGACTGATGCCCGTTTAATGGAAGCCACCCGTCACAGAGTGAGTAATCTGGCAATTAATCTTGGTTGGGAGGCGGGGCGGCATCGGCGGGCACGGCGGCAGTGGCAACAGTGGCTGGCGGGCGCTGTGGCAGAGTCTGACTGCATCACTTGCCGAAACATCCCTGACGTGTGACACCTCTTTTGATCGGGTGCACGGAAAGCTTTGCGGTGTTTGTGATATTAATCGGCGCTTCTGGCACGGGCGCGCCCTCCCCCGCTACCCCCCTGTACCCCCCGCCACCCATCAGCTTGGCGCTGCCTCCTCAGATGCCATGCCAGACTCTCTGAACTTCCACCCTCCGCACTCCGCCTTGAGTGGCAGATAGGAAAGCTTATTGATCAATTACACTCCGGCCCACGCTCAATTCAAATCATTTATGCCCCCAGATCCTCGCCAGGAGTCAGACCGAAAACTTAATTACCTGCCTGGGAAGATGTTTTTCAAAAGGAAATATTGAGAAGAGGGCCTGGTTTGGTGCCAGGGAGAAAAGCAGCTGAGCAGCGCCGTCATCACAGCCCGGCGCTGCTGCCACACCGCCACGGGGCGTGGTCAGTCTGACTGACCTCCTCAGCCACGGAGCAGCTCTGAGAGGCCTCCGGGCGGCCATGGAGTAAAGGCACATGTCTGAGGAAGAACGTTGAGCCATGAAGGCAGCAGTGACCAGCAGCTCATTCACCAGCAGTGACCAGAGGCTTTCAATGCCGAGGCGACAACTGGCCCGGCCTTGCCAGGGAAAGGAAGAGGTAAAGATGGTCAGGGGTCTTCAGGGCCGTCGCTCTCTAGCAGCTGCTTCTGGCCAGCTGGGTGCCTGCAGGTGTATGAACTGAGCATATGCTGACTTCATGTTCCTCTAACTGCACAGGCGATACTTGATTGGTGCGGAGTGTGGTGAACTTGTCGGAATGTGAAATGGTGGAAGCCATCTGGCCTATCTGGTCTGTTGGAGGCAGTCACTCTGGAGGAACTGATAATAATGATGATAATAATAATGATAATTAAGGTGAGGAAAAAAACTGCACACACTGCCCTGCTAAGACTCCTCAGTGTACATCTGTAATAGCACAAATGTCAAGGTAGGAGTTTTTTTTCTTTCCATTCCATGTGTTATGCATTCAAAAAACGTTTTTGTAATTTTGCTAAAAAAAAAAACCTGTGTAGTATTTCGGAAATGCTACCACAGGTGAGTAAACTCCCATTGTTTTTCGGGACAGACACTAGCTGGTTTTGGAATAGGTGTTCATGTAGATGAAGAAAAAGTACTACAAAACATGGTATGACAGTGGTCAGCTATCACTTTACTTCACTATCTGAAACTGTTTGTGTTGATCTGTGGTAGCTCAGAGTTTTATATTTAAATGTCAAATGAAGAGCAATTTCACCAGGAATAATCGCTCTGAAACAGCTCAAACGCTGAACAAAATCCATTCTTTTCTCTTTTTCATTTTGGTACCGATTTCCACCATGCTACCAATAAATCCTTTTTGAAATGACATGCAGCGGTTTTAATTTTTTGGGAGGATTCTTCTTGGGGTGCATTGAGTGGGAGTTTGACATTTAGAGGCATAGAAAGATCATAGACTTAGACATGATTGAGATGCATTTGGAATTTCTAGACATATTGCAGTCACGGCTACTGAATTTAGAGTAGCTCCTCGTGGTAAATTAATTTGCATTTATCAAATGCTTTATCTGGGTCTGTTCAGAAATGAGGTGTTGGAACAGCTCAGACCAGATGTCAGAGTGTTTATCCCCCAAAATATTCTTTATCACACCCTGCTTCCTCAATGGATTCCCATACCAATTATTTCTCCATGCCACCTACCTGTGATTCCCATGCATCTTTTTATCAAAACTTTCTCCGTAGTTTTTTTTTTTTTTTTGCAAAATCTCAGCATTTTGGAGGAAATATCCCAATCTGGTAACCCAGAGCCTGGCAACCCTTCCCATCATTACCAAGAGTTGAGAGCCTGTTGAGAGAATTGTGAATCTGTGTCATTGGGAGAATTTCACAATTTCCTCAGCACTCTATAGCCTTTGAGAAGGAAACGGGATTCACAGGCATAAAACGGTTTTTTCGAGCACTCATTGGCCAAGAGGAGTAAGTAGAAGGAAGAGAGTGTTTTTCCTTATAGCGTTGACTGCAGAGTTTTCTGAACCACTGTCCACCCACTTCCTACAGCCAGCGGCATTCTCACCCGACGGGCCCCATTGTTTTCCTTCGGTTTTTCCCCCTCCATTTTATATCAATCTTTTTCATTGCTGCGTTTATAACCCATCTCCACAGCAAAGCCAGGGCTCTTATCAGCTGGATTGCTTTCCAGTTGATTGTGTGCGAACAATCATGGCTTCCATTATCATGGGGATATTTCTTTCAGTAACGTGGGGTGAGAGAGAATGAGAGAGGGGGACAGAAAGAGACAGAGAGAGAGAGAGAAAGAGAGGGACAGAGACAGAGCAAGAGAGAGAGCTAAAGAAAGACAGACCATCAAGACGAGCATTTTCTTTTTCAGGGTATAAAAAATAAGGTTAATAATAAGAAACATCACCAAGGTCATTGCTTTCAAATGACTGTTAACCTGATCTCCAAAGTGTCTTTTGGTCTTTTGTTGGTGGGAAGGAGGGAAAAGGCCACAGTGAAAAGCTCCAGTGTTTTTTCTTTTTGAGAGCAAACACCAAAAAAAAAAAAACCTGCTTTCATTTAACCCCTCGGCTTTGTAAGCTTTCATTCGATGATTTCTTTTTAAACGGATGCTGAACCGCCGTGTTGCCTGGTGATGTACGGGATCATGCTTCTCTACAGGTGGCCTGGACATGAAGGAGCCGGGATCGCTCCTGTGGAGCTCAGGCTGAGCGCTGCGCCTGCTAGCTCCAGGCCAATCGCATTGACTTCCAGAGACTTCCTGCAGCTTTTTTTTCTTCCAACCTGCGGAGAGTTTCCTTGAGAGCATTACAGACGGTCCAAATTGACTGGAGGCTCACTTTTTAAAATTTATTACTGTCCACAAATCACATTAATTTATTTCAGTTTTGCCCACTTAATGTGATGTAGCCTGTAATATACAGATGAATGTAGGCTGGATGAGGCTGTCAAAGTATATTCCACTTTCAACGGATGTATGCTATAAGGTGAAAGGCTTTCAATTTGTACTTTGTGTTTAAAAGCATATTTCTAATCGCCATGTGCACTTTAATGGGTATTCAGGAATAATGTGCTAATCTTTACAACACTGTCCAGACAAATGAAATAATGGCCTGGGGTAGTGGATGGCTGTATTTAACAGCTGTTAGCAGCCATGTTCACAGTATTATTGGACTTTGAGTGTGGATAGGCTGCAAACAGCTATATATATACTTTATGGAAGGATATATATATATATATATATATAGAGAGAGAGAGAGAGAGAGAAAGAAATTATCTTTGGTGACATAGGTGCGATTTTTTCTTTGATTAGGCGTTGTACTCCATAATTTCAGATTTGTAATCAAACAATTCACATGTGGGTAAGGTGCAGATTCTCAGCTTTCGTTATGGGGTATTTCTTATGCATTTTGGTTTCACCATGTACAAATTACAGCACTTTTTTTATGCATGGGTCCCCATTTCAACACCGCACTAACATGCACACACACACTACACACACACACACACACACACACACACACACACACACACACACACACACACACACACACACACACACACACACACACACACACACACACACACAAGAGGGCTAAAGACAAGAAAGAAGGCAGCACTGAAACACTTTGTGTCCTTCCTGTGGAGTGTCAGTAATGGCCTTTGAAGCTCAGCTGTCTGGCCGGGGAAGGGGGGAGGGGGTGGGGTGTGGGTGAAGGGGGGGGGTTTGGGGGACTGAGGTCCTCTACCACTCAGCCCCTCTGTCCCATCCATCCTGTCCCGCGCCCCCTCCAATGTCAGGGGTAAATCTTGTCTGCCGTTTGTCACCCCGTCTCCCACAATGGGCGGTTGCCATCGGCCTCGTCTCGGGCGACAAAAGGGAACAGAGAGAGCTGACAATGAGAGCCGGCGCCAGGACAAGAGATACTGTCAAACATGCTGCTGAAGAGCTGGACCTGGGGGTGTGAAGGAGGCACGGGACGGACAGCGCCGGCGCAGGAGGCTAAACTAGGGGAGTGCAGTCTTTCACATTAGTCACTAGTGTGAGGCATCCATAAACTGTGACACATGTAAGTCAGATACAGTCTTAACCAGGTCAGGAAAACTTGGAAATACACAAAAGCATCAGTTTCTAGCTGCATTTAATTTTTTTGAGGTGGGAATGGAGGGCATAATATGAAATTAAATTCTATTTAAAATACCTACTCTGCAAAATATCCATAACCATGAGTTTTATGGAGATGTTAAGATCCGTGTGTACACGCAGTAACAATGTAAGGTAACTGTCAGGTTCAATTCTGTACTTCTAGTTACTAGCTGAAATAAAAGTAACTAATCTACTGGCAATAAAGTACCTATTCGGACTGTTTATTTCTTGTACATCATTGAGTTTCAAACATCAGTTCTGAGAGTCTGTAAAGTTTAACCTCACAATTCTTGAACTGCCATTGAAATTGTGGAAGGAGAATGGTTACCTTATAAAATACTGTAGGACACCAGCTGTGTTTGCTGCAGCAGAGATTTTGCTGCTGGAAACTAGGATGAAAGCAGGGAAAGGGGAGTCGATCGCGAAGTCGTCGATCCTCATCCCATTTGAGTCCATCGTTTGATTTATGGCGTGACCGCCTGTTCCTGACCCGTGTGCGTGCGTGGAAAGCGAAGGAGGGCGGACCGCTGATACATACTCCAATCACTGTGTTGAAGTATTGATTGGCAGTGGTATTATTATCTTAGAAATGTCCAGCAATTTTTTTTTCTGAAGGCAGACATCTCCAAAAATAGTTGTATGATGGGATGGTTGTTGTGAGAAAATTAGATAGTTGTGTTGTCCATCTAGTTGGCACTCTGCCACCATTAATTATGATGAAGTATAATAATGAAAAATAGAAGAAAATTATCAGAAAGCACAATGGTCAGGAATCTGGGCTTGTATCTCCAAGGTTACGGTTTCTTTCCCAGGTGCTGTACCCCTCTTCGCTGTAGGTGCTTCAGTTAATCAAATTTGGGAAAAAATGCAATGGTCTTTAAGGACTGGGTGTTGAATAACAAATGCAATGTCTTGCATAGAAAGCTATTCAGACATCAAAGGGCCAATTATAATTACCCTGCATAAATACAACACAAAAGAATGAGCGCTCTTAGTGTAGGATACATGGATACTGCTTTCCAAATTTTGCTTCCTTCTTTCAATTGGCTCAGTCTGAAAATTGTAAACAGATGCCAAATCCAAAATGTATGTTTGTTCTTTGTTTGTTCACATTTATAGCAAAAGCACCACTGGTATGACCATTTTGTCAGTGAATACATCATTACTTGTTCAGGGAACAAGATTAGTTTAGCTAATGTATCCGGCTGTATTAACGTATCAAAAAAGCATACTACTCATAAAATAAACCAGTAGTTGCTCTACTAGTAAGTAAGAGTGTTTATTAAATGCCTGAGATACAAACAGGTACAAGGCCTGAACAGTGGGCTTTGGGCTCAAAAGATGGCAAAAAAGACCGCGGCTGTATGACGCACAGACGTGAATTTGAGTTCCGTAACATGCACTCGTAGGAGATTTGGAGGTCGAACTACAGAGGTAGCATCCTCATTTTAAGGGGGAGGGGGGGAATTGGTGTTGCTTATGTCTTCTCCTGTACGTGCTGCACGCTTCAAAATCGCACATGCCCTAGGAGTGAGCTGTGCGTATCATAGAGGACTCTGTGCCATCATGGCGTTTCTGATGGAACCGCCATCCCGGCTTCAGCAGCACTCGTCTTTTCTGTTGCTCATTAGTCCTGCTCCCGAAGGCCAGGAGACTCGCCTCCGTCTCGTACATTTCTCTCCGAATCGCCGGCATTAGTATCTCAATTTCATCAGAATTGCTGGAGCGTTTGAGAAACACACAGATAAACTTGATGGTGGTGCCATATCCTCATCCCCTCCTTGATCGCTCCCCGGCCCGGAATGTTCAGCTGTGTGCAGTTCTTTAGAAGAGAAAAAAAAATAAAATAAAAAACACACTCAAATACAGTGTTACATAAAAGCGAACTCGACACAGACCGTATGTACTTTACTTTACTGACATTTTAGAGCACAGCTATGGCAGCCGCCGCTGCCTCATTTCGGTTTATGGTGGCTGTCAGATGTTTGTTCATACGCCGAGATTGTGACAGTTAAACTCGGCACCTGTGTCAGCAACAGGCGCATTATTCCTCGCAATAATTCACCTGTCGCTTATGCGATGGCAGAGAGTGGGAAGCCGTATTTTGGTATTGAGTAAAGTGGCCATTTTTTTTTCTGTTTTCGAGCTTTGGGATTTTTAATCAAAGCTTTGAGAAAATCGGTAAAACCTGTACTGTCAAACTGGTTGAACAACCAGTGACAACTCACGGTAAGCGGTACTGTGGGTTTGATTACTGCCAAACCGTCTGAAGGCTGGAGAAACAGCAAAGCGGAGGCTGTTTTAAACTCTATGATTTCTCTGTCTGTTTGAGTCCAAGAAAATAAGGTTTCAGTCCATGTTTGGAAACACAGATTCAGTTTCATAACGTCCATGCACGATATCAATATCTAAAAAAACCCCCAAACTTCAAAGGGATTTTAGTGTCCAAAATATCTAGCATGAAGGACCCAAAGCCTTCAGTGTCAGAGAATAAAGCATCGTCCTATGGGGGAGTGAAAAAGGGCACTGTGTAAGAGATAAAACAGTGACCTTTGAACCTTATCTGTTCACCTTCGATTATATCGACCAAGCTCTTTTTATAACCACACATTAATGTCACTAGAATAGATGCTCTATTTCTGGAGCGGTGTTGTGCTTTGGCTGGTTTTTCCCGACAGACTGCTGCTTTGATTATACCTCTCCTGAAGCATCAACCTGCTTGTCCTTCAGCCACAGAGCAAAGTGACTTCTCTCTGCTGCCACCTGCAGGCCGCAGTGTATCTCCTGCTAAAAATATGAGGCACAACGAACAAAGAGCAGTCTTCGCTTTAAAGAGGGATGGGCAAACTACAATTAGTCTGTATGCCTATATGCATGCAACACTGTAGCAGCAATATCGAAGAAGTTTATTGGAGTTTGTTTTTTCAGAGTATACCACGTATTCACCACAACCTATGAGAAAAGTGATGAGAACTTCAGGAATACAATTGAATCTATATTTAGATGCATTGATGAAACCTGCACTAGCATATATAGAAAAACATGACTGCCATATACTTGGCTGTGCTGTGGTTGTATAAGTGTAATGTCTGTGGATTTATCTGTACACACTGGTCTTACATGTGGAAGCTATCCTCAAATGACCAAATGGCAACATGTTGCTCTGTTTGTTGGGTAACCTGTTCTAAAAGAATACTCACTTTACACTCGACACAGTAAAAAATCCCAACACAACCAAATATATTTAACCTTATTAAAATGAACATCTCTCCCATGCCTTTGACATGAGTCAAATGTTGGTTGGCTGAGCTGAAAGGAAAAATGTATTTCTCATGTACCAGTATTTATAATGTCTACACAAAAACTGAAACAAGCAGTTTTCCACATGTAAAATGACAAAAGGTGAATAGTATCGCTGTCAGTCAATAATTCCACTAGTTATAAATACTGACCTGTGGAATTATTGACTGATAGCGCCACCTGCAGGCAGATGCCTGAACATGACTGTTTCCTAGACAGTGACCATCTGCAGTAGTTCCACAGGACTCATTTTCAATATAACTCGACTAAAAAAAAAAAGCCCTTAAATGCTTTATAAACTTTGCTATTCCAGAGTCATTTATAAAGTGGCTCTCAACCAAGTGCAGTCGATGCATTGGTTCATTAGCATTGTATAATTCTACTCTATGCAGCCAAACCAAACTTATCACAGCCAATTATTAAATAGAAGTCAAAACATTCAAATGCAAGTTAACAAGCTGGGGTTTTTCGGAAATATAGAAAATCTTAATTCAAATAATATCCCAGCCAGCAAAATTATATTGGTATAACAAAATAAGGCCATTGCATTTTAATCATAGCAGACATTGTTGGACATTTTCCACATAACAACATTATGTAAAGCTGTTATGTTTGTCACAACATTGTAGGCATGTTTCATAGTGGAATGACGACAAAAATGATCGATTTCAACAAAGTCCCACCTACTAATTTTTTGTTGCCCATAACATTCCTGGAACATTAAAGTAAAATGTACCCAAGATGTACATTTGTCCTGTTAGCATGATGTTCCTAAAATGTTATTTGCCTGGGATGTTTTGTAGTGACTTCGCCAGAACTTGTTTGGTACAGTGTACTCCCATCATAAGGCTAGCTCAAAAACCCATGCGAACCTCACGTAAATCTTCCCATCTCTTCTCGAAGTGTTTTGGGTTAACTAGGGAAGCACCCACATATTTCACACAAAGAATAGTGCATGTATTGTAGAGCCCTGTATTTTTGTACTGTACTGTGAGACCTACATGGATAGACATGACAGGTGCGAGAGCCCACCACTGCACTGTTTCCACAAAAACTAGGAAAGTAATTGTGAATTTTCGAGCCAGGGGCTCCAATTATACAGATTTAGAGCTGCACCAGCCTTCTCTACAAACAAGCTACAAAACAATACATTGTATTTAGTTCTGTACTGCCACAGTGGCAACAAAGAACAAAATCTGCAAACGCATGTTTCAAATCAAGGACCAGCTAATACAATATGGACCAAATTTTGAGAAACACAGGGAATACTGTCCAACCTCTTCTCAATTTATTAGAAAAAAAAAATATTCCCAGGACAATTTTTTCTTGTTTGCACATTTGACAAAAGTAATTTCATGCAGTGTTTCTTTAACGTGCTGTGTTTCTTTAACACATCTCCCCTTCTGCCTCGAGAAATAATTGCTCAAGTTTGCAAATAGTGAATGTTAGAAGAGCCCATTCATTTGAAAATGTCACGCCGAGTCTCAGGACAAAAGCTTTCTGGCGCCCTTTGGTAATTTTTCCCTCAAATTTGCGATTTCAAACAGAAGGATGTCTCTTATGAACACGTTTTAAGAGACAATTCAATTCCAATTTGAAACAGACAATCAAATCTACAGTGTTGAATAGAGGCCAATTTATTCAAACGTGATTATGTCAATACTGGGTCACAAACCAGAGGATAAAAAAAAAACCGAAGGTGAAAAACTTAATAGAATTCCCTACACAGGAGATGGTGGGTGTGACCTCCTCGTGATGCTCTTTTTTCCCCGCTGAGAGAGGCTTCCTGTTTGGGGTAAGTGCATTGTTTACCAGGCTGGGGCTGGGACCGTAAATTGCACAGCAAAACCGTCATAATTATCTCCGCTGTTGGTATTTTCGGGCGCTGGAGGTGGGTGGGAAAAGAATCAAGGCTTTCAAGAGCATCATAGGACTAGCTATTACACCATTACATTATTTTGGGATTGAAAGCATGCCATGCAGTCAATTTACAGATTACTGGGACAAAGCCCCATACATATATACACCATCGAGAATTAGGGCCGCTTTTGGGCACCACAGAGAAACAACAATACAATGATGCATACCTTTTTCAATGCACTCCAACAACCCTTACTTGGCAAGCTGAGGAGTTCCATTCCACACAACAACTAGAAATAATATCTGGAATCTACCAGAGCAATTTTTGTCTGTGATTTATATATATATATATATCTTTCTTGAAATTTGCCTTGTTTTTCCATTTTGCCATCCGATGAAAGTGTGGTCTTTCATATAATGGGTTACAACTGATACGAATGCATTGCTTTCATATTGTATGTCTAAACCAAGAATAACTGCCCATTTCAAGATCCCTGACTTTAAAAATAGTAACTTATGACTGTCTTGCAGTTGGCCTGAATTCCACATGCCTAAATGTAGATTTGCCCTCATTTTTTCATCCCTCCATCTTAATGGAATTTAGTCTTTCAAACTCTATGTTTTAAACATAGTGTATGTATGAAAGAGTTTATAGTCTTTTCCTCACACATGCTTCTCTAATTTGGATCAGCCGGTTTAGCCTTTCCAGTCACTGCTGTTCCACCTATATCTACAGGCTGCTGAAGGTCATGGCTTCTCTGGAGGAGCATTTTGTCTGCAAAAGAGTGACTGTTTTACGCTCTACAAGCAACTTAACTACAGAAAGTCTAGCACTGATCAGAGGAGAGGTCTGTCCCTCACTGATGACAACTAGTAGCCTGTGGGCGCTGAAGCTGAATGAAGCATTACATTACGTTAGATTACATTATGGGCATTTGTTAGACACTCTTATCCAGAGCGACTTACAAGGCAAAGTGCATTAGAACAGTACAAAAAGTGCAAGGATAACCCTAGAGAGGGGCAAAGTCCCAAGTGCCAAAGGTGACCGAATAGATCACGACTCCCGTACAGACTAAGAGAAAGTAAACAGCCTAGTCTAAAAAACAATCACAGATTAAAGAGCAAATAATAGACACATCACAAAGAGCAAGGGAGGGGAGGGAAGAGGTGCAGCCTGAAGAGGTGAGTCTTCAGTCTGCGCTTGAAGGTGGCCAGTGTCTCTGCTGATCTGACCTCACGGGAAGATCATTCCACCACCAGGGGGCCAAGACAGACAGCAGACATTACTTGGAAGTGCAGGAGCGGGGAGGGGGCAGTTTCAGGCGACCAGAGGTGGCAGAGCGGAGGGGTCTGGCAGGGGTGTAGGGTCTGATGATCTTCTGGAGGTAAGCTGGAGCTATCCCCTTAACAGCCTGGTATGCTAGCACCAAAGTTTTAAATTTGATGTGAGCGATAACAGGCAGCCAGTGGAGGGCAGTGAGCAAGCGGGTAACATGAGAGTGTCTAGGGAGGTTGTAGATCAGACGGGCTGCAGAAGTAGACCAAAGAAAATAAGGGGGGATTTAGATGAGGTTTTTAAAGTCTTAAAACAGTTAAACAAGACAATCCTAAACATTTTTTTGGGCTGTCAGCGAAACAAGGTTCATAAATGGATTTTAGTTAAGGGTAAAAGCTGAACTGATATAACTGGAATTCTTATTTTTCACATAGTTTTTAATGCTTGGGACAGCTTGATAGGTCGTGCAGGGAAGTGTTACAGTGCAGACCCTTGGAGTGTGCCTGTCCAGGATTGACACAGTGCTGGATGCTCTCTACACTGCAGGGCAGTGCTAGGCTAAATGGCCTGCTCTGGTTCTTCTGTGTTCAGAATAGAATATAACAGCATAGAACTATTTTTCGTAGGGGAAACTTAAGGAAGTCACTGTCTCCACTGTCTGTGAGAATACCTTCCAGTTAGTGCATTCAAAACGATTGTTCTTAGAATGTCATAAACATCATCATCCCATTGGTTTTACAATTTTTTTTTGTTTTTATTGTTTGGTGTTTTGTTCTTTTGATCTACTGTATAAGAAACAAGGCAGCTCTATCCTGTGGACCATTCACAGTCATTCCTGGCTGGTGACATGGCAGAAACTTGGATCTGCAGAAGCACGTCATACATACGTGAGCTCTGAAATTATTTTCCACGCCTACGCCATTTATAGATGGACAATGAAATTCATCTACCTTGTATGGGCCAGCTCTCTATTGCTATGTGATTTTACTTGAGCGGTTGCCAAAAGCAATAGTTTCCATAGCACCAGCTGTGGTTAGAAACACCCACAGAATTGAGGGGCAAATGACACATCTTTTTAAGCTCATTCTAATCTTTGTCCCTGTAACTGCTGTGGGAGGGAGAAACAGTTACAGTCCGTTTTTTAATCAAAATAGGCCAGAGCGGATATTGAATTTTATTGCATGAATTAATGCTTCTCAATGCCTGGGAAATGTGGTAATGCGGTTGACTTACAGTTTTATGTGTTTATCCCAGAGTTGAACGGATATCAAGTCAGAAGATGGTGGGACCTAGCTCTGAACTGTAATCTAATCAGAAGCACCCCTATACCCCTACAAGTTAGAATCTCTGTATAATGAAAATGTGTATTAAAAATAAAGCACCTTTGAAAATACTAGTGAAACCCACAAGTTTTGCCTGTGACTGGCGTAATTTATCAATATGATGCAAGCATTCCCATACAAGGCTGTGAGACCACATCACCCCTACTCTCCAGCATCTACACTGGCGGTCCAATACCACATTCAAAACAAAGTTCTTTTGCTAGTATTCAAATCTCTCCACAGCCTGGCCCCTCCCTATTTATCCAATCTCCTACGTCCCTACACACCTTCTCGCACGCTACTCTCCTCAGATGCCCACCTGCTATTCATTTCCTCCTCCAGGCTTCACACTACGGGTGACAGGGCCTTCAGTGTGTCTGGCCCTAAACTTTGGTAAACTCTGCCCCTAAGCTTGGGCCAGTGCACACCACTATCTCCCTTCAAGATACAATTGAAAACCCATCTTTTCAGAATGGCCTTTCTCTCTGCTCCATGACAAAATTTCTTTTTGTTTTGATCTCTGTATTCTTCCACTCCATATGTCTGAGCTTTCTTTCATGTCGGTATGTCTTTTATTCTTTATATTTTACTATGTATTGTGTTTGTGCATAGTTGTTTGTAAATTTGATTTCTATTTGATTTGATTGTACATGTCCTTGGGTACTTTGAATGGAGCTTAGAAATACATTTTATTATTATTATTATTATTTGCACAGTCATACACAGCATTGTTGAATTAAGATAGTTCAGTTTAAAGGTTAACTGCCTAGACAGATTATTGCCTGTAAGGACACCTAGTTGGCCAGATAACAGCACCAATCATATCGTGTGCACCTGTAGATAACCAAAGTCTTTTCTCAAGTCTTTACAAAAAGGAAAAGGTTGTTTTTAGGAATTAATTCATTCACACATTGTCTGAACATGGACAGGTGACTTTTAAGTCACAAAAATCATATATCAAAGGACTCCAAGGACTTCTTTTCTCCTCAGACCAAGATGAATGTTGCAGGTTTAAGAGGTTTGTTTGATGGTAAAAGTTCTCCTTTATATCATTTTACACCTCACTTAACATCACCTATTATGAAACATTATCATACAGGGCATGATTGTCTCTCTGATCTTTGAATTGCAGATGTTTTTTTTGCCAAGTTTTTTTTATAGCCTAGATATGGTACAAAGGATATTATATCAAGTAATCTCATAGATTATTGTTGTTGATGATGCTGAACTTTCAAAGCATGATATGGTTACAAAATGTAATTATATTGCACACTGCCCTGAGAGAGCTTCTATTTCATTTATATTGAGCAAAAGAGACAGTCACAGGCAAAATGGTGAGTCTATCATCTTTTCTTTTTTGTCTTTTAAAATAATCCAACATTCTGCTGCAGTAGTTAACTATTGTGTGGTTATGTAATCTGTTTCCAACACAAAGAATGGCATCAATATTAAATACACTGACAAATGTAACAACATGAAGACGCTGGATAGGTAAAATTATTTATGAAAAGGATTATACTCCCTCCTCAATGTTAACAATTGTTTTAAAGCCTATATGGTGGCGATATTTTATATTAACAATTAGAAAGCATTTATCACTCAGTAGACACAAGTAGTTCTGGCTGCTGTAAAGTGCTAACAAACTGCTAGAATCTGCAGTAGTAAACGAGAATCTGCAAACTCCCAAAACAATTGGCTATCTACATCTAACCGCCTAAATAGCTCCTATATCCTATATCTGATCATATAATTCCTTATACCCATGCCAATTCCTCTGGGACACAAAAAATGAATAAAAGTAAAAAAAAAACAAAACTTCAGGTTCTTTGTCATTTTAAAATGTATTATTTAAACTGTTTGAAAGAGCTATTTCAGTGGTTTATTCCAGAGAACAAGTGCTCTATATACAACATGTATAAATTCTTGACTTTTTTATAACCAGTACGCTAGTCCTCCTCAAGAACAGCGACAGCTGTAGATGATGTGTAGATTAAATTTGGGCCGAGGCCTAATGCAGCTTCCAGGTTTTTATTTTTAGCAAGACGAACCACACCATTTACTACACCATTATAACTGTCTGTCATTTATTTTGATGTCCATCTAGACACAAGTTTACAAAAAATCTTTTGAAAATGTATCTGGGAAGACCGTTGTGATCAAAGGGAGGGTGATGAGAGGTGCAGACAGGTAAGCCACTTCTCAGAATGTGCACACAAGGTTCCATTGATGTAATTATTAACTACATATATATGTGTGTGTGTGTGTGTTTGTGTGTTGCTTTGAAAATGTTAGTTTGTGTGTATATGGGGTTAAAAAGTATGTGACCATCTAAGTCCTTGAGTTGGGTGTTAGCAGTTAGGATTTGGGGCGTCAAAACCCACTGCACAATTGAGTACATGTTTGGCCATGCGCCCTTCATTTCGAAATGGGTTTCCCATCAATTTCTGAACAAGGAAACCATGAACAGTGAAACAGTACAATGATTTTACTTATGAGAGTAAGTCTCGAAGAACAATGTAGAGATTACGGTGTACAAAGTACAATGCAAAAGACTTTTGACGGTTTTTGGGGGAATTTTTAACTAGGCTACACATCTCGAAAAGATACTTTGCTTGCAAACGTTATGCCCAAAATCGAAGCGTACACACTAATATTCATTTTACGTCGTTGATTTAAAAAGTCATACCCCTAGTCACGAGCCCCTTTCATCGGAGTTTTTGACAACGCACACTATGCATTAACGTACCTTCCACGTGCTTTGCCAACAGGTTTCATATTAATTTTCAGTACGACGATGAAAAGTCCGGTGCCGGCCCTGACATCGCCCTCCATTTCAAATGTTGCTACCTATGGATATGCGACGTTGTTGTTTGCAATACACTGCACGGGGGTTTGTGGGGCTCTGAGCAGTGGACATGGCCCTGTCCGATTAAACGCGGAAATGATTTCATTCTGAAATTTCGGATCAGTTCGGATTATTTTGAGGTGAGGCATTGTCCGCCACAATATAATATTTAGCTTTGTGTTTGTTGTTTGCTTAATATTTTCAAGTATTAGCCCTTGGTTAACTAACACTTGTTAGGAATCCAAACATTGGCTACTTCAGTATAATGAAATCGATTAGTAAAAAGGAAAATGTAACGTATTTATACTTTGTTAAAGTGAATGATTCTGATAAATATATTTGCATGCACTGAAATCAGACAACAAAGCTGACAAAAAATACAAAACGTGCTTGTCACATCCAGAGTACCTAGTGACAGACAACTTTCATGGACTTTTAGACATTGTGAGTGACTCGCGTTGTAATTGACCCTGATCAGATCCTTTTAGTCCTAATCCTATGCCGTTTTTTCTGTCTGTTTTGTTTCCTTTTCCTGAAAAAGGTGAGCACTGAAAACGACCGCTTGCTCGAATACAAACACCGCATTACACCACTCAAGGTGAGCACCGTTGTGGTCGGTGGAGGAGCTGAGATTGATGATGTGTATATCCTTAACGGAAGTAACAGAGACAGAATGCAAAACTGAAAAATAAACACACTGAATATGAAAATTCCTCAAAAGCCATTTTTTCTGTAAATGAAATACATCTTGGTTTTAATTAAACATATCACTAAAAATACTTGGAGTCCCTGTTCAGTCCGTTTTTAAGCCAATAAATTTAACTTCTCCCAACGTTAAACCTAATGCTTGTATGTGAAAGAGAAAACTTTCATCTGTCCAGGTGAAAAGATTTCACATTCACTTTTTTGAAGCTCCTATTTATGCCCCTTGCGCCTACATTGTACTGCCTCGCAATGAAATTATGTTAAATTGGAAGTTTATTTTGAAATTCAGACTTAATTTTTTTAAGTAAAAATGTGACATGAAAAACTGGTATTGTTTTAATGTCCTAGGGCCAATTTTATGTAGATTTTTTGTTCATTTAATGTCAAAAACCCACTGTGTGCACCTAGCTGTGTAAAGTGATGATGATTTGCAGGGGCTCCAGAAGCTGTGGACACACTTACCAGTTGTGTATTTCTAAACAACGTGAATTTCATGTTTTATACCATTCATGTTTGTGGTCAATCAGTCAAGTAGATAAAATCTACTTTTGTATTGTGTTCAAGCCATATTCTTGCATAAAATTTCACATTAGATTATTTTAGCATCTGATTCAGATTTGTATGCTTGTGTGCTACGATTATTCAGATATTAAACTTTGAAGATTGAATATCAGGTGGATATTTGACTATTCTCTCTCTCTCTCTTTTTTTTTTTTACTAGTCTCATAATCTGGCTCTTTTTCAACTTTTTTTTTCTTAAAATATGTGCTGCTGTCATAAAGGGGATCACTTGGAGGCAAGGAAAGGATGCAAGTTTAAAAGTTTAATTTTAATTACAAACTAAGGAACAGGGCAGTACAGAATGATTAGAACACAACCAAACAGGAACCTAAACCAGGCAAGCAACAACCATGATCAGACTCCTGGCTGACACTCAGAAAACTCGCTACAAAACGTCAGAAAACTAACGCAGACAGGGTGTATATATATAAGGCAGCAAACAAGTCAAATTCAGCCTATGTGTGTTCACTAATAAGCAGAGCAGCGGCAAGGCTGGGTGAGTTCAAGACTCTGGCAAGGAGTGGTGGACTGGAGTTGGCATGGCAGTAATCGGGCCTATGAGTGTGCTCGAATCATGGCTTTAACAGAGATGTGATAGTTCTTGATTTTTCTTGATTAAGCAGGAAATAGTGATTTTCAGATCCTAAATGTCTCAACCACATGGAGAGGGTTTGGATATATTACAATCACATACATCACCAGCAGCCCCAAAGACAGCCTTTGTTTATGGTATTTCAACTGAGGCTAGACTGCAGGCCCAAATCTTCAGTCAACCAGTCAAAAATCCAACAGGCAATTTTGCTGCTGTATGATCTGAAAATAACTATCTCTTGATGAATAACCATTCAGTAGTACAAATTCTCAGACAACGAGTGCATTTAAAATGAGTTTATTGATGAGGAGTGTGATAGAGAATGTACTTGGGCTTGGAGTCTAAAGGTGGAGGAGTTGATCTGGCCTAAAGGTGAGGGAACCTTTTCTGACCGAAAGTTAATAGTTGAACCGTTAATGTTAGGTACCAGTCTGGAAAAGAGGAGGAGAGGGTTAAGGAGGAGATGGGGAGGAGGAGGGATGCTGGAAATACTACTAGCACGATGGGAAAAGAGGTATGTGGTGTTTATGTACCTGTATGAGACCGGATGGGAGATGTAATAGGTTGAGGGGCTGTCTGAGAATTCTCCTCCCGAATCTCTGTTTTAACTAACTTCAAGAAATCACACCCCTTTTCTAAGAGCATAAAGCATTAAATCACAAGAACAAGCCGTCATTTAAACTAACATTCCAACATGTACCTGTAATCTACAGAATCAGCCCTGCATCAAGCCTGGATTTCAACTCTCCAAAAGGCTCTGCTTGTACTGTTTGCCCTGGGAAGCTTTTCCAAGCATTAACAACAGTTTGTGAAACTTTATCCTCAACTAATTCCCATCTGTAACTCCACGTTCTGCTAACTGAAGGAAATGTGAAAATTCTCTTGTAGTTCATCAAGTGAAAAAAGTGTTGCGAATTTGAAAACCTCAATCAAATTCCTCCTCGGTCTCCTATAGCTAACCTTTAAAAAAACATATCCACTGCACATGATTTCACCTTTTCACCAGCTGGCAGTGGCCTATCACATAAGAGTGGCCTATCACATAAGTAGGTCTGTCACATTGCGGCAATGTCCACTGTTGATGTGGTGGCTGAACAATGTAATAACTTATATTAGTATTCAGTAAAACTATTTGTTGTGGGTAGGACAGACCTGCTTGCTAATATTTATTAGTTTTTTTTTTGTTTAACCTTTATTTTATCCGGAATATTCCTATTAAGATTAACAATCTCTTTTCCCAGGGAGTCCTGGCCAAAATAACAGCACAGAAAGTTTCACATATAACCATAAACATTGAAACAGACCACAATACAAATTAAGAACAATAATAATAATCAAAAACATGTACATTCAGAGTTCATTAATGCTATTTTTAAAATTTTCTACTGTTATGGAGTTTAGTTTAAGACAACCCCGAAGATCATTCCATGACCAGAGTGCAAAGACATTTAAAGCATTTTTACCAAAAAACCTGTATGGGTTCGAGGGATATTGTACAAACTTTGACCTTGTGACTGAAGATTGTACTTCTTGATGGTTTGAGGAATCAATAATGAGCACAAATAAAGAGGTAGTTTTTGTAAGCTGGCCTGTTGTTCATTCTACAAGTGTGCAAAGAGGACAGCCTAACTCTCTAATACAAATTGCCCTGGTGGGTGTGAATGCTTGAATCAGAAATAAACTTCAAGGTTGCATGGAAAACAGAATCTAATATGAATTTACTATATCAGATGTTACATTCTGAATTACTACAATTGTGTGTGTCCTTTATAGGTAAATCCAACTGTAATCCAGTAGATCGGGTACAATTCAAACATCAACCACTAGGTGGCAGCAGAAAACTACTGAAATGAAAGGGCAATTGTGAAGTGCAAAATTTGAATTATGAGTAAAATGTATAAGGAATGAGATATATCACACATTTTTTCCTTAAATATCACATTTAATGAGTTTTCATCACTGTACTTAAAATCTACATCTTTTAGAAAGACATCAGCAACAGCAAAACAAGTCTTAGAAGTCTTCATTTTTTGCTGTTAAGTGTGTGGAAAGCAGGGTTTTTCTATTTTGAAAAAAAAATTACTTAAATACCATTACCTCTGAATATAAACTTCAAATATAAAAATCTTGGAAAGCACTAGTACCAGTTAAGATTTCCAAAACAATTTGCAGAATTCCAAGTTAGTTTCACTCAAAACGCGGCATTTTATTTTGGTCTGGTTTTGGTAACTTCTCTTCAAACATTATTAATGCATTTTTTGAAGCTGTACAAATTCAGAATTGCTAAAAGTAAATATGTCACAATCTCCACACAGCCTTTTTGATCAGGTCCCACAGGTGAGGATCACAAATCCCAAAACACAGGTAAGATTTATGTTAACGATTAACAGTCCAGAAACCACTGACAAAGAATCAGGTTTTTAAATACAGAGATCTGTCTTTTTTAATCGTATTATGTTGTCCATACAGGTGAAAAAAACAACTTTTTTGTTTTAAATATAAAAGCTGTAAGGGACATTCAAGTTTTGCATCTCCACTTTCAAATGAAAAACATGTGGAGAAAAATAACCAAGTGATTAAGCTCAGGAGGTAGAGACCAATAACATCAACCCACTATATACATATACACACAATAATTCAGTGTTTTTCTAAAGCAGGAGAGTCTGATCAAAACAACAACAATAATATTAACAAAACTTCATAATAAAGCAAAATCAAATAATAAAAAAGAGAGAAATTCTTTTTCAGTACTCATTTCTACATCTCGGAGGAACACACAGATACAATAAACATGATTGGTTATGCGTATTTGCGTTTTTCTTCTCTCAGCTGTGTTTTTCCCTCTCCTAACTTCTTCTTATTTATTTACACTTTCCAGTGCAGGTTATCGAATGAAACACAAGAGAAATGGACTGACAGACACAAATATGAAGAGTGAAGGCCAAAGTTACTATACAGTTGTACATAGATACATAGATTCATAACGTCACACAGAGAATTTTTGAACATTTAAGCTGATGAACAATAACACGTTCCGTCATCTGTCAGCGATCATCTTGTTTGCTATTTTTTGCCCAATTACTTTTGAATCATTAAGAATGTACAAGTGTATACTGACTTGTGCTTCACCCTACCTATGGTTCTGAGAAACGATTAAATTCACAGCCCTAAAAATATGCAGACTAATAATTAACCTTCTATACAGCAGCACTGTTGAGTTTTTCATTCGTTTAGTTCTCATAGCTTTCTGTCCCCCTCCCCATCCCCCCACTCCAGCCAATTAATCCAAAACTCATGTATTTACATAATAATCCACGGGCCATGAAAATGCATGCCACGATGTTTGAAAAGAAAACACCAATAATATCAAAAATTCATAAATTAACTGAATTCTGGGGTGGATTCTCAGCAGCTCCAGGCAGAAAGTGTTGGACGCGAGTACGCTTTGAGTGGATGCACGGATCAGATCGGTCCACATAACGAAGGGAACAGAGGCCTACTTTTTCCCCCCTCCTCTTTGCAAATAAAATCTCTCTCACCCAAAACACTGGCAGCATTGTAACCCCCCCGCCCCCCACCCCCCAAGACCACACTGTGCCTCCACAGTTCTGGGCAGGGAGGCTAGAAACGACAGGATCCCAGTCATGCCCCTTTGATGGGTGACAGTCACTGCTAGTCACAGACATCATTAGTCGCACACAGAAAACTTCATTTTTTGTTTGTTTTTTTTTTTTTTTACTTTGTAACCTTCAGTCATGATCCAGGAATAAATTACATAATACGCCCTAAGGATGGCTCATCCACTCCTCACCGAACCCCCCCACCACCTCCTCCTGTGTCTGTCACAGTGCAGCACGACACCCTTCTGAAATAGCTCTTCTGGCCTGATTTGCGGCAGGGCGATCGCATTCCTCTGTGAGCCAGTTTACTTCTCCATGCGTCACAGATGATTGGACTGCCAGAAGCTGCTGGAGGCTGCAGAGGGGTGGAGCCAGGAAGGACAAAAAAAATCACATGCACAGGCAGGGTGGGCGTGGCCATGTCTCATTTTTACCTTGCGAAACGAACAGCCGGGCCTAACAGAGCAGTGACTGGACATGATGCTCTTCTTCCAAAGTACATGTGAAAAGCTGGCAGACACTCAAAGCATCCTGATCGCTCTCATTTTGGAGGCACAGCTACAGAAAGCCCCGGACCCACAGCCTAAGCCTAAGCGCTCTGTTGTGGTGTGGATGCTAGTGAATGATTTATCATGTGTGTTTATGGTCGTCTGGTGTGAATGGCCCTGCATGCAGCTCTCACCCTGTAACCAGTGCTGCAGGGAAGTCTGAGCGCCGCTTCTCTCCCTAGCTTAGCGTGCATCTACAACTCTTTGAGGCAGCTTGAAGGAGACGCTGGAAGCTGCCCCCAATTTTATTTTATGGGCTTTTTTGCCCGACTGGCCGTCTCTGCTCAGGTGGGGCTACGGAGGCCCGATAGATGAGCAGACGCCCACATGTCTGCGTTTGAGTCCCATTGGGGGTCCAGTCAACATTGTTGCTGTGACGACAGGCTGCACACGCCCCACTTTTTTTACACCCCACCATGCACCACTCGAACAAACACCACACAGTGAGACAGAAAGAGAGAGAGCAGAGAAGGAGAGATGGACCGTACTGTATAACAGTAAACAACATCTAAACACATTTGTACAGAGTCCACAGAATTTACACCAAGCATCTGCCAAGTGTGGGGGTGTCGATACGAGCCCCCGCTCTCTGAGTGAGCCCAAAGGAAACTGGGCGTGGTCTTCAGCCAGTAGGCAGAAACAGGGCCAGTCCTGACATGCGCTCTGGGCTCTTCACTGCCCCCTACTGGTCTGGAGCCACTCCTTCAGGTGAATATCCAAACAAGCAAGCACCACCACTGGTTATCCACCACTGGTGTGTAGAGCGCAGGTGTGTGTGTGTGTGCGTGTGTGTGTGCATGTGGGTGTGTGGCCTCTCCTATTACACTAAATCACTCCCTCTGAGCTATATAGAAGCACACATACACACATCCTCCCCTCTCCACCCCTTCTCCACCCCTGGCCCCTTCTCCATCCATCCTCCCCTCTCCTCAGTGGTTGCTTCTTCACAAATGTGAATCAGTTCATTTTACAGTACGGACGTGGTGGACGTCGCTAGTCCCAGACTCCAGTGAAATGCTACGTAGTCTCTGCCGTGTCTTCAGTAGTCAGCTGAGAGGCGGTGGGTTGGTCGTTGGTTGGTTGGGGGGTTGGTGGGAGGTGCGTGTGGAGCATTCACAGTCTATTCCCACACCAGGGGGAAGGGGGGCATCTCTGAGGGCTGGGCCACCGTGGAGCTGGGGGAGGGGCGGGGTACAGAGAGACAAGCCAAAATGAGGAAGCACGCTTTCAACTGTATTTACATCATTACACTAAAACTCTAATCTGACTCTCTTCCATTTTCCTACAGTGGAATTCATGTCATCAGTGTTGTAAAACAATCCCTCTTATCTCTGTTCTCTGTCATTTTAGATTTTCATATATGAATAGAAAGCTTGTATCGTTAGTTGTGTCCTGTCAAAGCTTCATGTCTCTGTGACTAATTAAGTTCATTCAAAATACCATGTGACTGGAACATTTCAATTCTACTGTAATGCAATAAAAACATTTTTCTCATTTTACTACAAGATATTTTGGAAATAAATTGTCTTTTTGTTTCCCAGCTCCAATTATTTCTCAGGTTGTTTAATGGTACACAATATAAAACATTCATTAAAACCATAACAAAAAGCAAAAAAAAAAAAACAAAAAAAACCAAATCAACCAGCTGTACAGCAACAGAACTGATGATAGTAACTGGCCGCCCTGCTGTTAGCCATGGCGAGGCTGCGCCAGTTGTAGCCTGGCTAATGTGGACCTCCAGCCTCAGCAGGTAATAACGGGCTGGAAGCTGATCCAAAACTACAGCACGACTGCAGTCCGGCCATATTCCTTTTGTCTGTTCCCCTCACTAAATGTGTTATTTATTTTGTTTTTCACACGGTTCCCTGCGAGAAACAGGCCTATACTTATGTTCTGCGCTAGGGGTGGCCAATTACATTCCTACAGAGCCAGGATATGTATGCTGGGGTTTTTTTTTTGTTCCAAACAATTAGCCTGGCTCAATTAACCAATCAGTGGTACAGCAATGCCACTTCTGACCTGGATTAGACCACACTGAAATGTTAAAGACGACAAAGGAGCAGCCTTCAGCTGCCATTCACAAACTTAAATAAATAGGAAATATAGCCAAGATGTCAAGTCACATGGATGATTGGCTGTAACTCAGAGGTTGCAGGTTTGATTCTCTGGTGGGGCACTGCTCTTCCACCCTTGAGCACGGCACTTCAGCTAAATGGCTTCAGTAAAACATCCAGTGTGTAAAAATATAAGTCGTGTGAGTTGCTTTAGATAACAGCGTCTGCCGAATGCCTGAAAGTAAATGTTAATGTGGCAGCAGATGTTGGTATGAAATCCAGAGACGGATTTAGCCCTCCTCCCCTGTACATTACATGTGTCGTAATGTAAGGAGATGTAAAGGGATGTAACGGAATGTACCTGATGAAGCTCTTGAAAGCAGCGGACTGGGGGTTGATGCACAGCGGAACTCTGCTGCCCTTCTGCTGCTCCAGGATAAACTGGTGGATGATCTCTGTGGGGCGGGAACAGAGACAGGAAACAGGAAGGGGCGGGTCATTCAGGGCTTCTCTGTAACTAGGGCCTGCCAATCACCAGGCAAACCGACACTCATGGGCCAAACACCTTGAATTCAGTAGAGCCCACATTATTTAGTTTTTAAAAACATTTAAACATTTACCAATATTATATTATATTACCAATATTATTTAAACATTTACCAGTATACATACAGGGCTGCCAACTTTTACAAGTTGCAAAGAGTGAGGTAAGGACATAGTGGACTAGGGGTTGAGTTTTGACCCAGGGTGGGGGGGTGTTTGGAAAAAAGTCACTTCTAACAAGTGTGGGTGTGGGGGTTCATTGCATGACCAGGAGACAATACATAAAACAAGCCAGGATCTGTTGGTGGGGTCAGTAATAAGGGAAAAGGAAAAACAGGAAATGTGTAGGATTTCAGTCAGTGCTGCACCCTTTAATAACATTTAGACTGATTAAAATGTGTGCGAGGGTGCAGGTACATGTGTGGACGGAGTGTGAAACGGGGACAGAAGCCTGAAGTGTGATGGCAGCCCCCTTGCTCACATTTTCCAACAACTGGGGGTGTTAAAACAGGCAGCAGTTTCGCACAGCTTAAATGAAAATACAGGAAGTGTAATTATATAAAATTAAGAGTCACATTTTCTGTGGTAGGGAACAGGAACAAGGGAATGGTTTGTTCTGCGTTGGCTGAGGTCTCCCTCCGATCGAGATGACTGCCTGTCTCCTTCTGCCTCCATCTACCCTGGAGCATGGACTCACTGGCCTTTACAGCGCTGCATTCTGGGTAATGCCCACGCAGCAGTGCATTGTGGGAAGGCTTTTAACTTGATGAACAGTTGACTACCAGGAAGCTGGCTAATCCCTGGGTGGAAAAAAAAAACTAGTGCAGGGGGGGTAAGGAGACCGGGTTTATTTTTGGCTACCTCCAGAGTAAAGCCAAGCTTAAGCCTGCAGAGCCTCTAATACTCCCGTCAGAATGGGACACTGTGGATCTGGGACCCAACTGCCGAGAGCTAATTAATTTCAGGGACTTGCTGGGGATTTCAGTAACTCATAGTGATACTGTCTAGATGTTATTGCTGTGAACATTACCTTTCTGGGTTTTTTTAAAAAAATACTTATATTTTTTCCCCTTTTTTTATCCAATCTGGAAGTCCATCACATGGTGACATCCTATGGCACTGATTAATGAGAGAGCATATTTGAGCTTATTTTCCTCTCAAACATGTAACATGTCAAACTCCGTGAGACTGACCTTTCACTTGCCGCACAGATGTCAGGTTCTTCTCAAAGCTGTCGTCGAACTTGGAGCTGGTGACGGGCTCAAAGTCGCTGGTGTAGACCCGGCCGGAGGAGGTGGTGTAGCAGCACTTACACATGCAGGTGTGGTACCTGAGCCGGCCCTCGTCCAGGTACGGGTGGGCCAGGGCATCCTTCGCCGATATCCGCTTTGACTGCGACAAAACAAAAACAACAACAAAAACAATAATAATATAATAATAATAATAATAAAGAACAAAACTGTTTATACATAATTATGATTGCACTTATTCATAGTATAACATATGCATTATGCATTCTCATTTTACATTATTTTAAAATAAATTTAATTGCTATTTTCATTACTATTGTCATCACTACAGTCATCATATCCAATCATCGTCATAGTTTAAAAAAAAGAGTGTCATGCATAATTTGGGCTGAGTCACTCCTGACCCCACAGCACAGTATTTACGTCATTTATTGATAATAATGATCTTGTGTGGCCAGAATTGTATTGTCTTTACAAAGAAATGTGGGAAAAAAGAGAAAGAAGTGGGATTAAGGAGCTGACTGACTAATGTTGATATATCTATTCTTCATTTGTTGATATTCAACATTGATATTAAATTGAAAAATAGTTTTTTTCCTGCAAGCTTTTGGAAATATTTACAAAAGTAAAGCCAGCTAACTCCTTGATCTTGCTTTGTGAAATACCTCCTCTGGTTTTAACTCAGCACATTCATCTTTCATGTCTTTATGATGTTTTAGGCTTTATACATCTTCCTGTATTATATACTAGACGTACTCCGCTATTTAATGTTCTGTCAGGGTCTTTGCACAATCCTCGGCCTGTTTTTCCACCCCAAACACAGCCTTGCATCACCCAAATATGACCACTAGAGGGAGCTCTGTGAGATAAATATCATAAACACAGACAGCACCTGCTGCTCCTGGTTTTGACATGGATGCTAAAAATCCATGCGGCCCTCAGCATAGTTCACTCCGTGTGTCCATGTGGGAGGAATCTATACATCCAATCAGCCACCTCGGAGCGGGCTGCAATAAATCACCACCATCAATCGCCGCCTATTAATCAAGGAGGGAAATAGCCACAGGTCTTTATGGACAGTTTCTCCTTGGAGGGTCGCCGTGTTTACGCTCTCCAGGCTCGGTGACGTGACGGCCCATTGTAAAGGCGATCTGGCGTCATAAATCCCAGCTCGTTCTGTCACCTGGAGACGTTCCTCACGCCGAACAATGGGCCCCTCATTCCCCCCCCTTTGGGGGGATCATACGTAGAGGTGTAGCCTTGCGCCGAGGGCTGGTGGCTTAAAACCATCACACTGGAGGCAGGGGGGTGTACACAGTGGGATGCATGATCCTGGTGGGGGTGGGGTGGGGGGCCTGCAGGGTGGAACACTGCACCACCCCTTTCCATAGTTATAGCACTTTATATAAAATCAATGGGCCATTTCACTCTTTCTTTTCTTTTCACTTGTGCAGCACTTGAGATTACTTTCCACATCTTAAAAATGTCCTCTCTTTCATGACTTATCTTTCCGAAGTAAAGGGTTTACATATTGTTTATGAAAAGCGCAAAACAAATGAAATGTATTATCGCTGTCATATTGTTGCTGTCATGAATGTGCTTGTTGCTGTTCTTATTCTGTTCTTAACTGCTGTAATACTTGTTAATACTTTTATTGGACAATGCGCTGGTTTCAGTTTCTGTTTATGTCAGAAATACAGATATTATTTCAGATGTACCCCAAACCAGTTCACCTTTTACCACTCTTTTATGATAGTCAGACCTGTCACATTGTGTGTCCGCTGCCAAGTGTCTTGACATAAATGCAGGGTGAGCTCACAGCGGGAGGGAAAGTCGAGCGGTGACAATGGGTGCAGTGTACGCCACTAACAATAATGGAATGTGACTGCGGAAAAAAACCCGCCCGCTGGGGGGGAGGAAGGCAGATCCCACATCTCTCACTGCCGTGGCCAGGGGTGTCAAACTGCAGGCCTGGGGGGCTGCAGCGACTGAAGGTTTTTTCTGTGTGGTTTCCTTCCACTCCTCTGCAAATTTAGATTTAGAAACACAGTGGATGGAAACTTTGGCCAATCAGGGTGTGAAAAAAAAAAAAAAAAAAAAAAAAAACTTGAAAAAAAAACACCTCTGCAGGCCCCCAAGACTAGATCCTGACACCTGTGATTGAGGTACTTAGCAGATGCGCTTACACAGGGTAAAAATTTCACTCAAGTCACTGAATCATTTCAGCTGAGACAACACTGTGCTCAAGGGTAAGGTGGTAATGCCACACCAATAGCCTGCAGCCACTGAGCTCAAAAGCCCAGCTTCATACCCAATATACCACACCAGGGCAAGGGAGCCCTGCTGCCAGAGAGCCACAGGCTATGCAGGGCTTTGCTGCAGCCCAGCGCTAGCAAACCTGACTCAGATAATGATGCCGATGAGCTAATGATTAGTAGAATCAGGAGCTGGGCTGGAATAAAAACCGGCACACCCTCTGGCTCTCTGGGAGCAGTGTTCCCTATTCCTCTGCAACACTGCCGCCCTTTTGCCACCGAAAGAGCAGAGTACAGGTGCTGCTGGTGACAGGAGCGACCTTCGTCCAGGTACAGAGGTCTGGGAATGGCTCACTCAAACTCTGTTACTGGCCTCTCCCCCAAAACTGCTCACTCACCGGGTCAAACACCAGCATTCTGCACAGGAGGTGAACGGCCTCGTGGGTAGCCTGGCTGGACAGGGTGTACAGGACAGGAAGTGATGGCTGCAGAGACAGGAAGTGACATAGCAGTTAGTACAACAGGTGAGACTGCTGAGAGAGAGAGAAAAAAAGCTGTTCATCTCATTCACCTTTCCGACCGTTCGTCAAAAACTATTTTACTTTTCTGATTTGTAATATTTTACAACTTATAACAATTAGCTACACTGTCAAAAAGGCACTGGTAAGATTCAACTACTAATACAACTCAGGAATTATTTAAAGACTGCCACAAGAATATAACATGCCTGCATGTTTTATTTAGATAATGCAGCTTTTTTCAAAGCACATATTTCGCACCCGCCAAAAGCTTCAGCACATCTTCTGAGAAGGATGTGGGAATGGGAGGGGGCACACTGTGTGAGCTATTTTTACCCTCTCTAATTACTGCCCCCCCTCCTCCTCTACCTCCACTGCCGTGATTGAAAAGCCCACCAGAAATCGTTTGTTTTCCTTGATTAGCTTCTTTGCGCGTGCACAGATTCAGGGCCTGGCTGGTGATTCATTCAGCAGATTGCACAGTGTGTGCTGCCTTCAGACTTCAGAAGTGGGTTTTTTTTTCGCTGCTGGGTGTCTGCCTGTTGTTTAAGGGCACCGGAGGGCCTGCATTTCGGTATTGTTTTTTAAAGGTGCAGAGATAGACAGCGTGCTTCTATATCGCTTGTCAAGGTGATACAAGGAGTGTGAGTCAGACAATGTGAGTGTGAGTGTGTGTGAGAGGGAGATGGAGAGAGAAGGGAAGGAGAGACTAATACTAATATTTTAGTATTGTTTGAGCAGATGGAGGGAGAGAGTGTGTGTTTCAGTGTTTTTTCAAAGGTGTAGTGGGTATGTTTCCATACAGCACACTTGAGGGTTTTACAGTGAGTCTCAGTTTGGGTGTACGTGCTGTGGTGGACAATGCTACCTCGACTGACTGTGCCTCATCCACAAGGATAGCATGCGATCGCAGCAAACAAATCAACAAATCAGTGCAACGCAACCCTCCAAAAACGCACATCTCTCGCTGTTAGCTAACCGCCAACGAGCCCTGTCTGAGTCATCACCAACATGGGCCCTGAGAATGGCACCACAGAGAGCTGATCCAGGATCAGTTTCCCCTGTTCACATCCTAACCTTATCAATTATGTGCAAAAAGGCTAAAATGATCCTACATCAGTGCTCCTGGTCTGAGACGCTGATGTTACCAAAAGGAATAGCACATGGATATAGCACATGGACAGTCTTCCCTGCTGTCGTTCAGTGCAGAACTAAGACAGTTCTCTCCCCTGTTCACTCTGAAGGCACTTAGAAGTCCAGAGCTAATGTTGCTTCGCAGCTTCCCAGCTCACACACAGAGTTTTACAGAACATTTGGGAAAATACCACTTAGATTCCCATTTGGTTCTGAGATCAAAAAAAAAAAAAAAAAAAAAGATGCAGAAAATGCTGCCCAAAGCCCAAACAGTCACGAAGCATTTTACCATTCTGAACAAACTTCTGCCAAACTCACAGAGGAAAAAAAATGTTCCAGGGCAATTAAGAATCCAAGCATACATCCAGGAAACTGTACAAATGTATATGTTGGGAATATTTAACATAAACGTTCCAGGAATGTTCTGGAATCCAAAACTGTGTCAGCTGGGGACATGATACTCCATGGTAGAAAACGGAGGAGGACCATTAGCACTGTCCTTGCCCCCATCAGCCCCTGGTACAGCAGTGGAGCCCCCTCTCAGATCGGGCCTAATTACATCACTCATGAATATTAGTCACACGCTCTACTCTGGAGTTCCCTTCACAAAAGCCACGCTTGTCCTGGCCTGCTCCGCGTCTCCCTGATGACAGCGGGTGGGGGAGTCTCCACCGGGGCTGGGGGGGCAATGGGCTCTTGAGCCGCCCACGGTGGCAGACCTGTGCTCTATTTTATTTATGAATTTATGACTTCTGATCTGCCCTTACAGTTGAAGCTTTGAACGCAAAGATAAGCCATAGCGCTAGCAGAGGGAAAGTGCTGTGTCCATAAAACTGTGGGTGTATATAATTTATTAAAATGGCTGTTTATCTCACTGCATGTAAAAAAGCATTTGAACCCCTGACAAACACATCTGGGCTGAGTCTCCTGTTTTGCACTGAAGGGTCTTGCTTATGTTGCAAACAACCGACCGTGTTTATGCTTTACATCATAACACACACACACACACACACACACACACACACACACACACAAACACTTCCCTTGCTCCTTTGTGCTCTCTCTCTCTCCTTCCATCACTTTTTCTCTCTCTCTCGATCTCTCCTTCCATCGCTTCCTCTCTCTCTCTCTATCCTTCCCTCACTTTCTCTCTTTCTCTCGTGTCGCCAGATAATCAGCTTGAATATGAGCTCTTTAGGAACGTTTTGTAGAACTGACAACCTCACCTGGGAGAAGTAATAGGTGCACATAAGTTATATTTAAACAGAATAGTTATATTTTTTAACAGAAATGCATTTAACTGGATACTGGATGACTGAGGGTGCTCCTCTCCTTGTTTAGTTTTCAGATAGATCAGAACTGGATATGCATGGTTAACTACCGTAAAATGCCACCGGAAATAGCTTAAAGGATTTGATTGGATGAAATCTGGAAATTAGGCAAAGGAAAAAAAAACCCTTGACGGACACTCTGCTTGTCCAAGAGCACTCATAATTTTACAAAGGAAGCCATTTATAAAACAAAGAAACGGCCCAGACCAAATAGACTGAGTCATACACCACTTCAGCTCTTAGAGTCGGATAAGGACACGTATAGGACAGTGAGCTTTGTTTCCAGCACGCATACTGTTTCTATTACTATATGATTTTTGGAAATCTCTCACGTTCTGGTTGGCTTAGAGTGAAGGTCTGGCTACAACACTCATTTAATGGGGTCATGAGAAAATGGTTACAGACGGACAGGCTGGTCCCCGCCCCACCCCTCATCCCCCAAAATTACGGTTGTCCAATATGGACGGCAGGTGCTGTGGGCTCTGATTGTACACGATTATGTCATCATGTCATAATTGTAATAGCTCCCATTATTATAACCATCATAATCATCATTATCATTAATCGGAGCAGAGCACTACCTCACCCAAGAGATGGCCACTGTGGGGGGAATTCACTTCTCTGGTAAACAGCAGCTGAAGTCAAGAGGGTGAAGAATCAAACCATCAAGAAGGGGAATAATGAGATTTGTGAAGAATGAGGCTCCCTGTTGGAGAGTTGTCACTGCTGCTGTTCAGTACTAAGAAGCCCTCTCCCCACGCTTCTCACTGAACAGGATGACAACGCAGAGCACAGATGTAGGATCAGGCTCCCCCCGTTTGCATTCTAACCTGATCCATTACAAACTGAAAGGTTATGCTGATCCCAGATCAGCAATTATACTCTTTTAAGTGCTGATGTTACGGTCTTAGGACAAGGGCGGTCGATAACAGACATTGAAGAAAATTTGAGTTTGATTTGAATTTGGTGATGAGAACATTCCCCCAAAAAAGTCAAAGAAGATTTTTCTGTAGGGAAGTTCTGTAAATGTCATGGGCAAATAATGTTCAACAGACATCCGAGAATACGGGATTAATTTACATGCAGGGCCCTTCTGTTGAAACATCCCAAGGAATATTCTGGAAACCAATAATTCCTGGTTCAGTTGGGGGCTGTGGAGAAAAGCAATATTGCACTTACGCATCTGTATGCAGTCTCTGGCAGCCTTTAGGCAGCATTTAGAAGATGCGTTAACACACTCCTCAGGAGATGCAAATTACACAGAAGCTGGGACCAAATAAAACACACTCAGCCTGTTTAAAAGCATGTGCAATTCAATCCAAACATTGTGCCTGCGCTACAGAATCAGACTGTTTGAGTATTTTATATTTTGTTGGAAACCAACAAACATGTCCCTTGGAATGTGTTCTTCTCTTTGTAAAGCAGAATAGCAATTGCCCTTATAAATACAAAAGTCTGTTTTGATTGAATAGCTTATGGCCTTAAAGAGACTAAGTTCATTAGATTGGGTTCTGGCCAGATTTTTTATTAAAACTTATATTCTTGCTTAAAGGAACAACACCAGTGCCCAACCTGGAAATCAAACCCGCAGCTTCCGAGGTAAAAGCCCAGTTTCCTAACGATCTTGCTTCACTAGCTAAGGCATACTCCAGCACTCTCACTGTAACTCATCTACAGAGTGTGCCACGGGACCACTTTGCACAGAAGTGCCAGTTTTCTGCTACCGTCCACACAGGGGAGGTGCTCAAAATACTTAATGGAAACGTGTCTGGACTTCATTTAAAAAAAGGGCTCTTGTATATTAAAACATGTCCATTTTTGCGTAAGTGCGAGATTTCGCCATGGGAACGCGGGGGATGAGAAATCTCACAGTGGCTGTGGGGAAATGTCGCAGTAATTCTGCATTGCATAACTTGAGATGATTACAAAATGCTGTGGTCAGAGGAGTAAAATAATAAAGTGCGGTTTGTTTTAGGATGGTGTGGTGTTTATTTATATAATGGGGTACAATGGGGAAACATTGACTTTACAGATAGTAACACTGGACTAAACAACTCTTATTTATTCAGTTCACTGGTTCCCAAAGCTGCGAGGAGATTATGAGATTATGGGCGAGATTTAATCAAACATGCTTAGTCTCTTTAAGGACATATTTTTGTCAATTAATGTATAATGTTTTTTTAAGCTCTGTCTGCTTCTTTCTTGGCCAAATCTCTTGAAAATTAGGTGTTACGTCCCACTGAAACTCACCAGGTTAAATAAATGAAATCAATCAATGGATATGTACTGTTCAATCAAACAGACTGCATTAAAATACAATATTCTCCTTGCAAAGTCAGAGAAAGGGACAAAAAAACTTTGCTCACAGCACACACATTATTGCTATTTATACTTGTATTCATTTTTATATGTTTGAGTATGTGATATTCGATTGAAGATCAGAAAACAGGTCCTCTTGAATGTGTTCTATTCATTCCAAACAGAACAGCATATGCTCTCACAGAAACTGGAAGTCGTTTTTTACAGAATTTGCGTGTGCCCTCAAAGAAGCTGTGCTTTTGTTGGGTCCTGATCCAAGTGTGTTTGATTGAGTAACTTTCCAGTGTCATGCAGAATGCAGAACTGCATCACCTGTTAAAACTAATCGCATGCCTGAGCTGCAACATGCCTGAACTGCAATACATTGCATGCTAACTAGTTACAGTATGTACATAGTGTCCCATGTCAAAAGCATTTTATGTATTTGAAATTTGTCTGATTAGACAAAGAGTAGGTTGCAGGAAAGGTATCTGCTCATTATGCCTGTTTTGAGTTTTTGGGATTTTTTGGCAAAGAGTCCCTGATTGGCCCGCATATTTCTGAGGGTGGAGCTGGTTGGTTGGGGAAGTTAATGAATCTAAATCCCTGCTTCCAATTGGTGTTCCACCTCCACAAGATTAGTGACTGAGCACAAGCAGTAACTGACATCCCTGAAGTTGGGAAGTGTTATGCCACGATGGAAAGAGTAGTTTATCAGGATCATAGTTATAAGCCTGATATGTGAACCTATAGAAACCCTGAATGTGTTTTATCGGAGGCTCTCTAATTGGTGTGTGTCTGTTGTATCTAGCCTAGAGCACTGGCTATGCCTTTGTCCTGGTTGTGTCTTTCCTTTTGGATTACTAAGCACTGTACATACAAAGAGGATGCATTGCATCATGGGTATTTTCATAAGAACTAAATGTTACCCCACACCAGACACAGATTGTAACACCAGTGGAGAAGAGGCAGTGTTAGAGTGCCAACTTTGTGGACCTTCTGTCCACACAAACCGCAACTATTCTGGTTTTCTGGTCTCAAAACAGAATCAATGAGATTTTTTCAAACCTTGTCACAAATGCAAGTGAGGTATTTTTCAAACTAAACACATCATCATGTTTATTCTGGGAATCATTGATTAGCAAGGACTAAGCAGTCAAAAAATATTCTGATGAAAATGCAAATGTGACAATAAGTACATTCTCAGGAAAAAAAAAATCATTTTATACAGCACTATCACTGCTCTGCACTGTTTGCTTATGCATATTTATGAAGCAGGTTTGACATTTGTTCAGGAAGTTATCTGCCAGATTGAATAACTTGGTGAATTGGTTCATGCTGTCACATTTTTTCTTACAGGGCTGAAAAAATATACTCACTGGTTAGCCAGCAATCAATCTTGCTCTCAAGACCACTGTTTTGAATTAACCCTGCGTGATGCTTGGCTATTATGTAAATATTCATTCAATATTCAAGATATTAATATATTAAGATGTTCAGCCTCAACACATAAAGAGAGGTCCACAATGAACTACATTTTGATTATAACTTACAGTTACCAACCGACCTCCCCTTACCCAACACGCACCATGACACGGTTACCTTGTTACACCAGCGGCACCCACAGCAGTTTCGTCCGTGCCATGCTCAAACACGCCTAATGAAGTTAATGACAATCCAAGCTTAACATGTTTCGTTTCCCTGTCTGATCCAGGAGGTGATATAATTAAAGATATACAGCGTGATACAGGAGCTAACAAAAGCCCTGCAGACACTGACGCCCTCCAGGAAAGCGACTGGGCACCCTTGTGTTAGTCCTTCCACCATCTTTGGTAACACTCCAGGGCTGGTATCATGGCTGTCATGGGGGGGGTAGTGGTGGTGGTGTCAGTGAAAGCCCCCACCTTTCTGCCACGGGAAACTTTCTGCCCCCATCCCTGCCACCTGTGTGCTTATAAGGCAAATGCCTCCTGTGATAAGTACTGAATAATCCTCTTCACGCATGCTACTGCTGTGGAGATGCTAAGGCTGTAGGGGGTGGGGGGTGGGGGAAGACTGGGGGAAGACTGAAAACACATCTAGATGTAAAGTCTTTCAGCTTGAAACCAGTCAGGTGTCAAATTCGAACCCTGGAGGGCTGCAACGTCTGCAGGTTTTTTTTTTCTGATTTTCTTTCAATCAGCGGACAATTCGGACCTCAGAAAACGAGGTTTGTGCACTCTTTCAGTCAATCAATGGCTCTTCAGTGAATCACGGAAGTGCTGAAACACACCAAAAATTTGCAGATGCTGCGAGCCTCCAGATCTTTAGCCCGACTTCCCAGGTCTGAACAGAGGTCAGCGTGCGCATTGAGCTCTAAGGCTGAGGTTTTTACAGCACTCCCACGCACATTTTAAACTATAACACATGCAAGTATGAATTACACACAAATGCTATGTCTGGACCCTTAATTGCAAAACTGCACCAATCATTTCACCAGCTACAGAGTCTGCAGGTTTTAGATTCCACCTCAAAATTTCACAACCAGGTAAAACCCAAGAAACCGCACAGAGCGAGGTAACTGAGTAATCATCTTCTGTCATTGTTCAATTAAGGGCTGATTGAAAGAGAACAGCAGCACACACCCTGCGGTCCTACAGGAGCGGGACTGCAGTCCACCTCTTTGCAGTCATTTGCGATGGATTAACTGGTGATAGAATTTCCCAAGTAATACTCAGTATCTCATCATCTAATGGACAGGTGTGTCTGAGCTACAGCTGTCATGCCTACTTCTGGAGTTAAAAATTATGCCGTGAATCATCATTTAGTTGCATTTTGATGTAGACGTGATCTCAAAAAAAGATGTTTATGATTACAGTTGTCTTTGCTGCTGAAACACTTATTACAGCTCTTAGTGTTGGTTGTTGCAGTGCTACATGCACTGATTTGCAATTCTTGGGTTCGATGCCATAGCGCTTGTTAAAAACATCAGTTCCTTGAAGTCGCTGTTTCTGCCAAATCATTAAAACATACATATAAAAATGTGTGCAGTTACTGCTGTCTTTATGCCTGTATTGTGTTTGAGCTTGTGGTTCCTACATGTAATTCTTGTGACCTACTGACCTATATGCATGTTCTATTTCTGTTCTTTCTAAACTGTTTATATCACCTGTGATTCTGGAACAACTTATTCCATTTATAAACCAGTTACTGTTCAACATATGGGACTCAGCAAAATACCTCAGCTAACAAACAGTGACAGTCTAAATTTCAAGCGCCAGATTATTGCAGTGTGGTTCAGTTCCAAGACAGAATGTGAGTATAAACAAAAAAACATTCACAGTCTCTGTTTATGTTGTGGTTCCTTTCAATTGGGAGACTGTTACAGTTTGTTACAGTTACGGAGCTTACAGTTTGGAATGGGTCAAGTTCCCTGACCTTTGACCCCACCCCCTCAGTCTCTGATGTGGAATCTGGGTAACTTTATTGAGTTTTCTGCTTCCTCCAATCGGATTGCTGTAAAAAGATTTATGATGGTTGCTAGGGCTCCCATCCCACTTGCGATTTGTCAGAAATGTTAGGGAACAATTAGCATAAGACACCCATGGATGCTGGGAAACATTATGCAGAATAGAATGAGAAACTGGTCATTGCTAATAATCACAAATCTGACAGATGAGGTTACCCTAAAGATAGCCTAAACTTCAGATACTCAATCTCTCTCATACAGAGTTTAAAAAAACACACAGATTTTTGGCATAGACTGTCTGCAATGTGACTGGTGCTCACAGGTTTCTGAGGGTGAGATTTGGATGGCTGGAACTTGTTTAATGCAAGTTTTCCTGGCTACACAGGGGGTGATTAATTAGGGAGTAGCAGCTAACTCAAAACTGGTTTATTTGCAAAACGCATACCCCAAAGCAGGACGGCCTCAGCGCAGACAGTCGTTTGTCAGACTCACAGTCATGAAGCTATGCTGAGGGTGATACTTCCACACGAACGTCCCCACACCTCCGAGGAGGCAGTGCTATGGTCTAACTCTGCGGCCCATCCCCGTCTCTTCCCTCTGTCCCTAATCCAGGGGATTCTGGGAGCTCACTCATCATTTGCCAGGCAGAAGAGAGGCTGGCTCTCAGACAGCCATTATGCGCCTCTGTGAATTAACGGAGGTAACAACGTCCCCAGTGGGCAGCTCGAGGAACCCCTCTTCAAAGTCAGAACATCTTTTAGATTTTCTTTTCCCCATGTCTCCTCCTTTTCTCCAACCCCCCTCCCGCCCCCCTCCTCACACACACTTTCCTTTTCTTCTCTTCCTTCATCTTCCACCTCCAAGGCTAATCTCGTGGGGCCTGATCTATCTTGCACTCGAGGCCTTGAACCTCCCACCCTCTCCAGCTTCCATTGTTTGTAGAAAGCTCTTCAAATCCCAGAGCCCCCCATGAGAATCTCCTGTGACCCCCCATCCCCCGAGCCTGCCACCCTGCCCCCACTCTCATCTCAGAGCACTCTTCACCTCTGTGAGAGAGGACTAGAAAAAAAAGGACAGAGAGAGAGAGAGGGAAGGGGGGGGCAGACCAGTTCTGTCTGGGCAGCTGTGGTCTCTTATTATGACTCTTTCATCTCAGTGCCCGCCCCCCTCCACCCCCCCCCACCCCGCAGGCCGCTGGCACCCTCTCAGACCTGGGGACGCCACCATGGATCACAAACAAAACACAAATTTACATTTTCCGGATCCTTATCTCTTCTTCCTCTGGAATTCATTCTGGGCCCTTTTTTTTGCTGGGGACGCAAATAAATGCTGGCAACATGTGGCGTGCAGCGCCGATCCTGAGAGAGATTACCTGCCCCGTATTTTTAGTAGCGGAATGTGTGGCGAGACAAGCCTTTTTGGGAGGGGTGGGGGGTTGGGGGGGTGCTGTAAGCTCTGAAATCAGCCACCGAGTGAACTGGCCTGGCTCTAGCTCCAAAAAGAGAAAAGGGAGAGGAGTTTGATGTGTTTACGGGTGTGGACATTGAGATGGGGCAAAAAGCAGGAATTTCTCTTGGATTTCTCAGGCAATAGTAAAGTCCCACAATTCCTTTCTGCACCCTGTAACATGAGCCAGGCTGTGTGGTGGAGAGCATGCACTGTAACGGTTCCATCTCCCCAGTAATTCGAACGGCAGTCGATGGACATGATTAAAACAATCCTCTCTTCCTCTCTCTCTCACTGTGTGGGCTTTTGACGGGCACAGCAGTGAGATAAGCCAATTAGTCGGGGGACAGAAATGTCGGGGGAACAGAGCCCTGCAGGAAGTCAGCATCCCGCTGCCAGTAACACCCCAACACCGCTGCCAGTTTGGGTGACCCCCCCCCCACTGCCCACCCCTTGCCCTGTAGGCCACCGCCACCACAATGACCCCCCCCCCAAAGGAACCTGACCTCTGTGGTCAGCTGACCACCCTGCACCATTCACCTGCAGGCTGTTAAGCATCACATTACCCATATGCATTTATCATACTTACACAGCCGGCCTTTATCCAATCACATATCACAACTCATTTCCTTTATGCAATTCATTTCCTTTGTCCAATAATATCGTGAGAGAGGGCCTCCTTGAGAGTCTTTGTTCAGTACATTATTTTATATTTATTTTTATAATAATTACCAGTTTTTCATACAATTGTGTACTTTTACTGAAGCAATTCAAATTCACCAGTTTGTTTTTTTTCTACTCTGTTAAGAGCTGCAGGGAAAGGCAGTCTGCCCTTGAATTTCACTATCCAGTCTCTGGCGACACGCACTTCAAATTTAGCCATTTAGCAAACTCTCTTATCCTCAGTGACTTTGACAGTTTATTTCTTGTTTAACAACTGATCTTTCTCCAGATTATACAGAGCTGCAAACACGCCAGGGACTTGAACCATCAACCCCTGTGTTACAAGCCCACTTCTACGCTACGCTGCCGCCCTGGAACACACAGGGAAACAGGAAGTAAAGAGTGCTGAGTACGCCCTCTTTTGTTGCCTCTTTCTGACAGCGCAAACCTCCACATTCCACTAACGATCACGCAGGGCAGGCGCCAGCTCTAATGAACCTCAGGAAGCTTCGTTTTCCAGCACACGGCCCACATCGTCATGGACACTAATCTGACACGGTGGCATAGTTTGTCACGTAATCCTCAGATTATGAGGGAGTAACAATGTAAGGAGCTCTGCGCTGCGTTACAGCTGTGTGTTAATGGGACTCATCAGGAGCTCTCTGCTTACGTAGGCGACTTAATTAGCTTCTTCATTAAGACACGAAAGACTATCGTGCATTGTGACTTTGGCAGAGCTGCAGCCAAGAAAACATATGCACTTCAGAGTGTTGTGCTTTGAGGACATGTAATCTGTTCTGGCTATTTGTATCATCGTATACAGACAGTGAAAGGTATTTCCGATGGCTGGGTGAATTTTTACTTCAGGCTCTCTTCAGGCACTGCCATCTCCAGGCCTGTAAGACTGCACAGTCACAGTTCTGAGATTCACTCATTGGTCGTGGCTATGGGTGGACCTGGGCAGGTAACGGGGGTCCGTGCTCACCTGTTTATGGGGTCCCCTGAGGATGTGGGCCCTGGCCCCTTCACATGCCGTCCTCATGGCCTCCAGCGAGGGGGTCCCCAGCAAATCTGTGATTAGATCGAGCTACGATCGAGAGAGAGAGAGAGAGAGAGAGAGAGAGAGAGAGAGAGAGAGAGAGAGAGATAGGGATGTTAGCCACACGGCAGAAACTCTGAAAACACACATTATTTCCCTTATACAGAGTTGTAAAAAGTGTTTGAAAGGTGTGGGGAGTGGGGAGTTCCCCCACTGCCAAATTAAGACATATAAGTTGAATCAATATGGGAAGATTAAATATATATTCATAGAAGTCCCCTCCCCATTTATAATGGGTTCTAAGTCCTTGCCTTAAGTCATTTCCTTAGGCCAGTTCAGGAGAACATTGCATTCTGAAGAATTCCATTCAGGAAATTATTTTCTGCACTTTGTCAGGCCCATCAAATACCAATCAACCCCTACCATGCACCGAGGCACAGAGAAGCTTGTGTAAAGACACTGAGCTTAAGGCTACCAGCAACATACATAATCTATTGCCATACACAGGATGGCAAAATGCAGTGACATTCATATTCTTAGACGCTGCACACATGCTCTTATCCACAGTGACATGCATAGTTTAACATATCATCCATTTATACAGCTGAACATTTACTGAAGCAATTTAAGTAACTTGCTCTGGGGGTACAACACCAGGGGGAATTGAACCTGCAACCTCTGAGTTACAAGCCTAGTTCCTTGACCATTATGCTAGGCTGCAAGAATTCCCTCCTGTCACTTATGTTGCATGTATTCACTATCACTGTCATGGTTCTTGCACAGCATAGTTAACTTGCATTAGTGCATCAACAATGTTAAATGGACACTCTCCGGACTGGCAGTGTTGGTAGCCTGGGCTATGCCACTGTTGCTCACATAAGTCATGTGGACTACTGCAATAATGTTCTCTTACATTGTAAATCATTCTTGGGCAAATATGAATGCAATGTAAATGTAAATGTAATGTAATATAGAGCAATCTGTTTTATAGACTGCAGACCTTAAAAGGTATTACTACGGTGTACTGAAGCAAACCTTAGCCATGGACAAAGCTAGCGCTGGAGCCAATGCAGATTTTTTTTGGCAGGAGAGCAATAAGCTGCGGCACCTTTGCAGCTGAGTGCTCTCAGAGCTGGGGGGGTGAGGGTGCAGAGAGGGGGGTGAGGGTGCGGGGAGAGGGGATGGGGGTAGTAGGTTAGGCCAAGGCTTCACGCCCACTGCAGAGCAGTTATTAATAGAACACACGACTCCTCAGCCAAGAAAACACTTGCACATCAAAAAAAAAAAATAACAGAAACAGACTGGGGGAAAGCGATGGTGAAAGCGCGTATCAGAGCGCTGTGCCTCAGGACTTCCCAAAGCCAAACGGGCCCTGGTATCAAGAGCACGCTATGCAGGAGAGGAAGTCCTCACGCTCTTTTACAAACACACAGCCCCTGCAGGGCCGTGTGATGGAACCGTACCGCCTACTGCATGTTCCGCAGAGGAAACAGGGAGCCAGCCCTGGAGTCCACTTAAAGCCCAGAACTCCTCCTAAAGACGGTAAGAGTGAACCGCTTCCAAATGCGCCGTTTCGCGTTTGGATATAAATATTTACAAACTGTTGAGCCAAAGCAAATGTTTGGATACTAATCTGGATACAAAATGCCAATGGATAATACGGAGCGGATTACTCCTTCTGTTGGTGAAACAGCAGTGTGTTTGTGAGAAAAAAAATGCTGTGTATTTCATACTTCATTCCTGCCTTAAAAAAAGGCAGGTATGTTACATTGTCGGTCATTATGAAAATTTCTCCTCTGTCAACAAGGCTAGCTCTGTGCTTTGTGTGTGTGTGTCTGTGTGTGCTTCCTTAATTTCCCCAAAAAACACACACACTGTGGCCTTCCACTACTGGAGTTTGACACCCTGGTTATAAAGAGCGCCCCTCGCCCTGTGTCATTCAGGCCAGACAGTGTGTGCTGGTGGGACGGGACGGGAACAGCTGGGATTGGGCTGGGGAATGTCGTACCTGCTGGATGGGGCTCTGGGCCTGGAAGAGGATGCGTCGACCCAGGAGCTCAGCGAAGATGCAGCCCACCGACCAGATGTCGATGGCGTTGGAGTAATGGCGACTGCCCATCAGGATCTCCGGGGCTCTGTAGTATTGGGTCACCACCTCCTGGGTCATGTGACGCGACTCGTCCAGCTCCTCCACCCGGGCCAGGCCAAAGTCACAGATCTGACATAGAGGGGGAGAGAGTGAGACGCAGGCTGAGAGGTGTGCTACAACCATTTAAAAATGTCCAAAACTACCAGAACCAACGGTTTAATATATGTGAATACAACCACAAATAATCCAATGGCAGGCTCATCGGTTGCCTTAAAACTGTGCTCTTAAAAAGTTGAACACCACAGAACATTTCATTAAGGTGGTTGATAGGATATGTCATCATATGAAACTATATAAAAGTGTGAATTAAATTAGAAGAAATGAAATGAAAGACTGCACTCGTTTAACATTGTGGTACCCAAAGAACTGATTTCCCAGGTAACCATTGCACTGTTATACTGACAAGGTAATTAAATGTCAATTTTCAACACCCAGGAATGGAACACAATAATAGTATCACAATGTCTGCTTTCAATCTGAACCATGGCCAGTGCTGTTTTTTTCCAAATCAGTAGAAAATAATTTTTGGTAGGAAAAAGCTGCAGCCACATAGTTTGTACTAATTTTATGCACCAGTTTGTGCTAACTAGTGATTTGAAAATGTAACAGTAAAAATATGCAGTAATAATATGTCAGTAGCTCATTGATTTAAACCAAGAACCGTGTTCTAATGTGAGAAGAAAACCTTTTGGTTGGCAAGAACTCGCCAGTGATTGACATGTAATTACGGCTCCACTCATTTCTGGTGTCACAATACTTCATTCAGCCATCACTAGCACAAACCAGAAAAAATTAAGACGAGTAGCCCAGGTCTGGGGAAGGATCGCTTAATAAAGATTTTTTTATTAAAAATGCCAACCAGCAGAACATGGAATGCGTGTGAGGCTCTCTGAACGCACAACCAATCAATGGAGTGATACTGGCACACAGAATGGGGTGCTACAGTGTGTGTCCATCGATGCAGTCATCTTCATCGCAGCCCATAGGAAAACAGATTGGTCAAAACACGAGCTACTGTACTGACACATTTTTAAATACTGCATTTGCGTGGTAGTCACTCCATCAAGCCGTCAGCCACGTTGAAAGATCAACGCTCATGTGTCTTTCCACACATTTTCAAATTCACTCATTCTTCGTAGTAGCCATAAAATGGAAAACCGCATTATCTCTTCAGACAACAAGCTATTTCGGACTTCTTCTTCAGAGGCATGCACTAAACAGAAGCTAAGAAAGTTGAAGACTCACATATCTCAGGCATTTCACTCATTAATTAGCACATTAGCACACCTCAGTACACTTTCAGCTCTCACATGGTATCAGCCTCTCCTCACTCGGAGTGAAGCAGACAGTCTGAGAGCACTCTCTGGCGGGGCCTGGTTCTCCCGGACATGAGAGAGGGCCATTAGCGGATCCCCAGTGCATTGCTGATGACAATCCATTTCTCTCCAGCAATAAGCTCCATTTATCACCGCAAAGCTGCTCCATGAAGGCGTTACGGAGAGGCGTTACCCAGGGCCCCAGGAAGGCTCTCCATCCTCCGGCCGGACTTTCCCATGAAAAATCTCAAAACACCTGTGCGCCTCTGAGCTTTTTTTTTTTTTTTTCACTGACTATGTACCATTTCCTTCTACGTTAATTCCACACAGACTACAGTTAGCCTGCCTTTATGCCGACAAACAAGGTGGCTATTACTCAACAATGGATTAATACTCTCCTTCCTTTCATTTGATATGGGTTCACTTGTTAGCAAATTATTGTAGTTCCAGAGTGCACAAGAATAAGACTGCACAAAGCAAAACCATCAACAGTCGGGGTATGGGCAGAAACTGCTATATCTACAAGGGTCCATGTACTTAATGTATTTGCTGTATTCTATTTATATCCACCTTCCTTTCATGCAGTAATTGACATTAGTCTTACTAGATTCTACTGACACTCATGCTGTAGGTATTCACTTTGGTATGGGCGGATGGTGGATAAAAAATGTACTACAACGGGCTGTATGTCACAGGCATTTGTAAAAGCAAATCATGGGTTTTTATGTCAGGTTTACTTATTGATCTGTGCATTGCTATTAGTGGAACGTTTGTTTATGTGTATGGATGAGTGTACATGTGTATAAGTGCTCAGTGTGTGTGCGTGATTGTTAAATAAAAACAAAAAAATGCTGGCCATAGAAAATAACAAACACTCTGCACAGCGTCATGCCTGACGCAGGGGTAATGAGACGGAGAAGTGAATCGGTGTAGCACGCATCGACTGGTTGCACAGGGTCGCTCAGCTATTATTGTTATTCCTATGGCATTAATCATAATGCAGCAGGTCGGGGCTTGACACAGTGCTGGGTGCGCTCTAGACCGGGACCAGGGGGCGTGAAAGTCCTGGGAGCCGCGGTGTCTGCTGGCCTTGATTCCAAGGCGTAAATTAGCTGCTGATGGAAAATAAATGATGTAAATTTCAAGAGACCGTGGACCTGCAGGACTAGAGTTTGACATCCCTGCTACAGATCGTTTATTAATTGATGAGTCTAAATGGGTTGAATTCATGTCAAAATGCCTTCTTACGTTCTTTACACAAAGTGAAAGGACTTATTTGACCTTTTTAAGGACTAATGGATCCAACATAATTGAAAAAAAATTATTCAGGACATTATGACTTATTTTTTATTGAAAATAAGAAGAGGAGAACCATAATTCTGCCCAGCTAAGCTCACCGTTTAAAATATAGAGTATCCAGTACTGCATCAACCCTGGACTTAAACACAGCATGGGTCTCTGCGTCAACGACAAGAACAGGCATCCTGTTCTAGGTATTGACAATCCTTTGTGTAAAATAATACTGTCTAAAATCAGCACAGAACCTACTTTAACTAGTTTCCTTTTATGCTCCCTTGTTCTACAGACTGAGGGCACCCTAAAAGAAGTCTTGTAGTTCACCTTATTGAGCCCATTTGTAAATGTAAAAATCAATAAATCTCCAAAAGTCTCATTCTGTTAAGCCTGAATGGGTTAAGCAGCTTGAATCCTTCCTCATAGCTTTTGAACTTCACGACAGGAACAATTTTAGTTGCACTTCTTTGTACTTTTTTCAAGAGCCTCAATATCTTTCTTACAGTGGGGTACCCAGAACTGCACACAGTATTTGTGCAGAACTGCCTAAAGCATTGTATAATTTTGATGTTGCCTCCTTTGATTTTTAATCAATACTTTTTCCTTACATCCCAACTACTATCCTTAAACTCAGCTCTTAGCACTCTGACATCTGCCTGAGAGATGACACACTTTGGAAACAAAACACTCTTCACTGCCTTCACAACATTTCAGAGTAAATTTTACAATATATTTAAATCTATAGAATAAAGGAGCATGCACTTACAATGTTTCAATGATCCGATGGGTACCAAATCCCTGTTGAGTTATACTGTGTCAAATTGATGGAAAGATACTAAACTGCAAGGGTTGACAGTGAGCTAGAGAGGTACACTACAACCACTCTGAAAACCAAATAAAAAAAAGGTGAGAGGATGGTTTTGATTTCTCTGTGTGGAGTGGAAACCAGAGCCTAAATGAGGAAATGACTGCAGAGAAGTCCCTCTCCAGAGCCTGTGACCGAGGCCAGGCTCCCCTGCAGTGAGTGAGACTCCAGAGGGGCCGCTCCAGGTCTGAAAGAATACCTCTCACCAGATACTTCATTCAGGCAGAAGAATGAAGATTTATGGCAGGAGCTGAGTGCTTCAACCAAGCACAGGGTATGGTGTAGCTTGGCTTGGCATGGTGTGGGATGGGGTAAGTGATGACATGCCTTTGAGATTTAACATTTCATTTTTTTCTGTATTTTTTCTGGTTGTCCCAACATTCCTCCCATTAACGTGGCTATTGGCTTTCGCTGTTTTTCCACACTGCGGCTGTTCCACTGATCATATATAATCTGTGCGGTCGGAAGGCTCCGCATGTATACCTGCAGGTGTACAGGTGCTTAAAAAGTGATGAGACTGACAAGTTTCACCACCTTGCCCGTTAATTTTCCCCAGGAGGCCAGGCCAGTTACCGCTGCACCAATGCGGACTTCTGGCCACAGCCGATGAAAGGCCTGGACTTGTGTTCCCAGCTCAGCCGCACTATGATCATCTTCACTCTCTGCACTTCCCAAAATGGCACCTTATTTTTATTCCATTTCTCTGCACATAGACGAGTACAAACGATCTTTGCACAGTGTTTTAAAAGCCCGGAAATAACGGCCATTTACCATCGCAGCTAATTACCGCTGAGGAACGGGCCTGTAACACCTGAGGAGATTTAGACTTGAGGCCCCCGCACAACCGCGACACTACAGCCACAGACCGTGACCGCAGACAGAGAGAGGCAGAGAGAGAGAGAGAGAGGAGGTTCACATCAGGATACTAACCTTCAGAACACAGTTGCTGTTAACCAGGAGGTTCCCTGGTTTGATGTCTCTATGAAGAATCCCAGCTGAGTGCAGGTACTTCAGTCCTGTGGATCACAGGTATATAAAGTACAGTGTAAGAAGACGGGAGCACCTATTCATAAATCGGCACTGTATCCAAAGCTTTAGCTGTGCAGGTCACGTGCAATGTATCTATAACGACAAAAATTATGTTGATCAATTTGTCCTGTCTGGAAAAAAATGGCAGATCAAATTCAGAACAATGAACTCCATTCACCCTAAATTTTGTATGGCCGTGTTTCTGGTCATCATGGCATCGTATTCGATACGCAGCAACATTCCTATTTAAAACTGACTGGAAAGGGCGAGAGTGGTTTGCATATGGAAATGCCCTCCCCAGGCCAGACACACGCCTGGGGGGGAGAGTTACAGCATTATTAGAGTCACATATTACTGCAGCAATGAATCCCAGGCATTCACTCAAGATTGGTGAAATAGCTTGTTACAGATCTGTGTGTGTGTGTGTGTATGTGTGTGTGTAGGAGAGAATGCACATGTCAGAATCAGTCTGATTATGTTCATACTGGGAGCGGGAAGGCAATGTAGTATAATGGTTAGAGATTGCACATTCAATTCCCAGGTAGGTCATTGGTCGATGTACCCCAGAGCAAGGTACTTCACCTGAATGGCTTCATTAAACATCCGACTGCATTAATGGATGGTTTATAAAAATGCGAGCCGCGTAAGTGACTTTGAACGAGAGTGTTTGCTAAATGCCTGAATGTAATGTCATGTTAGGTAATGGAGGATAGGGAGCAATTCCCTCAGTCTCTCTACATCAATTTAATTCCTTTCATTAAATCCACTCTCTGCAATGGGCTTTACTTACATTCACACACTGAAACATTCTAATTGAAAAAGACGATTTTCAAAAAATTAAACATACAGACATTTCTTAAACATATTGACTCAATAAAGACAAACTTTACCATTTTATCTGAGTTTAAGAATACCGTGTTGGCAATTCAATAGTTTCAGAAATTGGGAGCAATTTAAAATGTTACAAAAAATGACTCTCCTTTCAGTAATTCAGTCACTATCGCTTGTGAGGCTAAGGTGGCCTAATTCTGTACTGGAGCTGTATATGTTGATGGTACAATATGTCGTCATTGTCTCTGGGGTGCCAGTTTCAGTAATGCTGCCAACGGCCCCCAGTTCTCTGCTCCACTGCCATACAGGACTGACACACAGCTCTGACAGACCCGCGGTGCATTGGTTCCCTCCCCAGTGAAGCCCGAACGTGACCAGGTCTCTTACCTCGCAGTATCTGGTAGAGGAACACTTTGACGTGGTCCGAGCTGAGAGGCTGTGGAGACACAATGATCTTGTGGAGGTCGCTCTGCATCAGCTCCGTCACTACGTAGCTGGACAGGACCTCCGAGTCAAGGAAGGGAAATGCAGCAGAAAAACTTCCAAAAATGCCAAAAAAAAACCAGGATGACAACTATGGGTTAAAAAAAATTGTTCCAGAGGAGGAGGGGTAAAAAGAGAGAGGGAGGGAGAGAGACAAGGAAAAATAGAGAAAGAGACATGCATGCAGTGAGCAAGAGGTGGTGCTCTTCAAAAAACAGAGGGAGATGGAAAACAAGAGAGAGAGGGAGAGAAGCAGACGTATGCAAGGAAAAAACTGTTTGTTTCCAACACACGTTACGGATGGCAGTAGGGAAAACAGCAGGACCACCCGAGTCCAGTGACCAGGGGGTACTTAACAGGGTCTGTGCGCCCTGATAACATGGGTCCCCATATCCCTCCTGGCGCTGCCATGTTAATTAGTCAGCGGGAATGAAGGGGTGGGCGGAGACACAGTAAACTGTACAGGACTATGGGGCATTCTGATTGGCTCCCTCCGCATTACCCTTTGATGTGACAATTTTAGATTAATGTAAATTTTTGAACGAATATCAACTGGTAATTGTTTCAGTAAAGAGTTGTCAACGCTTGGAACAGCTGTTCAAGTCATGCAGTGAAGCCCTTGGAGAGTCCAGGCTTGGAAACTCTCTGGAATGAAGGTAAATGATGAGACTCATTGGGCTTAATGGACTTTTCTCGTCATTATTTATGCTTATGTTCTTCTGCTGTTAGTGATTTAGATGCATTTCGGCGCGTTTAATGTCCAGCAGGGGCAAGGCAGCAGTGTCCTTTAGAGAACGCTCAGCGCTGTATCGCGCTTGAGAGAAGGAGAAGAGGAATAACAGATGGGACAGGACAGAGGAGTGGAGGGTGAGACGGAATCTTAAACCTGCATCGCACTCTGAGACCAAGCCTCAGACGGACCTGCTGGCGTGACGCTCCATGCTCCCATGGCGACCGCTCAAGCTTGACCCCATGGGGGTGGGGGGGAGTTGGGTAGGGGTCGCATGGGTGTTAGGTTTCCCCTCTCACTTTCTCCCCATAAACATTAACCATGTGGAAAAGCCACACAGAAATCAACCAGCATGTGTGTTTTTTTTTCTCTATATACTTTTTCTTCTCTCAGTTTTGTCCGATCAGCTTTTTACTCGTACTGGGACCATTATAAGACGTGACCAGATCTGAAGCCCTGTCTATGGCTGTCTCTCCCTATCAGCCAATGCTGGCCGCTCTCCAGAACGGCGTGCTTCTGGGCTCAAACCGTGAGCGAGAGCTGCCGCACCCCTATTAGTGCTGATCTTACAGCATGACATCATCTGCCTGTCGCTGCCCGAAACTCAACCCCCAACCTCCACCCCCACCCCCATCCCCCATCCCCCACCCCTGACACCATCCACACTCTCACAAGCACAGTGCTATTGAGGTGGAAGGTCCAGTCATCCAAGGCCTAGAACACTGTGGGCTCTTGTGCGGTCACTGCTGTCCATTTGCCAAATGGCCTTGGTGAAGACGTTCCTCCCGGTCGGGGGGGCAGAGGCCAGCTGGGACTCGGGGGAGGGAGGGGGTTGGTATGGCACTCCCCCCACCCAGTGGGTACAACGAACACCCTGGCAGTGAATGAGACCGGCAGGAACTCATAAGGTCCTGGCCCCTTGCATTGCTTTCCCAAGCTCTGCGGAGCCTGAATCCTTATCAAAACCATGCAATACAAAAAAAACCCAGTCTCACCCACGGACCTGCCACCACAGCATAACCTGCTAAACTCAAGAAGCCATTGACGGGATAGCACCAATGCTCCACTTTTTCCTGCAAGAACCCCTCCCACCCCCCCCCTATTTTTTTTTTTTTTTTTAGTAATGAGCTGTCCTCATTACCGTTATAACACAGCAATGGGGTCCCCAGGCAATAAGAGTCTGTGAGCCCACAGAGTTCCTTTTTTCTTTCTTCCCTCTTCAATCACAGACCAATATTAGCACAGACACTCGCCACTCAGTCTTCACATACAAAGCACCAGGGGTACAAATGGCTGCTGGGTACAGACACACAATCAATTTAAAAAGAAAAGTGCTATTCTTAACAGATAACGCAAAAGCAAAGAGACATTTGGAGACACACACACACACACACACACACAAATTCCCTCACAGCTCCGCTTGGTGCTAATTAACCTGCTTCAAGAGACATAGTAGAAGCAGCAAACCCCAGACTGGTGAGATTTTATTTTTAATTAAACCCTGCGCACCCACATTTTACATTCTCTCTGACATCATACACTGTTGAGCGCAAATTAAGAACCTCTAAAACATACCTCTAATTAATCCTCCCAATTAACACACGCAACGCCGTCCACCACCTTACAGATCAGCCATGAGAGGGGCCACATACCGTTAGGGGTAAAACTTAGGGTTTAAACTTATCGATTCAAATGTCACAAAGCAAAATAAAAATTGATGAACTGCCTACAAATGCAACAATAATCAAATAATCATGGTTATTATTTAAATAAGTTTGCACCCAGAAACTTCACCCATGAAATTTCATAATTTTCAGTTTGTAATTCAGGATTCATTTCACATTCACCTGCTACATTTGTTGAATAATACATTACTTTTGTGACACATACGGTTTCATTTCTCAGGCAGTACGCTGTAATTACTTTAAGACCAGTCCTAGTCTTATCAGAGCTCCTTCCTACTCAACATTTCTACCCAGATACAGTGAATAAGCCACCACATCGCAGAAAAGACCTCTACTCCAGAAGGCTCTTTGGGGCAAAGATCCTGAATTGACAGAACTAATTTCCAGGAGCCAACTGCCATCCGGGAGCTGGAAGCAGAACTCTGGCTGACCTGTCTTCATGTTGAGGAATTTGGTTTTAAATTAAATATCACGGTCTGGAAGAAGAGGCGAATTGAATTTAGAAAGGGGAAACTCGCGCCTTTACCCCTGTGGACTGCTCGAATCAAAAATCAATAGTCAGGAAACGGGCCGGCTCAGGACAGGAAGAGGGTGCAGGTAGATAAGAGTTTGTTTTTGTGGAAGATGCAGACTTGCCTTGAGTGAGAGGAAATAGGTACTACAGGATTATTTTATTTTGGTAGGGGAGCGACACAGGCAGGCTGAGTCAGTGTTGGTGTGGGGGTATCAGTGAATTGGACAAAGTAAAGACCTTTCCTGGACCAATGACCGGTAGAGGAGGGCACGGGGCACACCTAGGGGTCTCTCTGGCCTTTAGGCCCTTCTCCTGCTATAACAGAAATAGTATCATACCTGGCTGATGATGATAATGCATGCCAGACAGAAGTAAAATATACAACATATGATACATTCTTTAATACATACAAAGGAAGAGAATCAAATCCATGAGTACCATGACCAGAACCATAAAATACCACACACTCAGTCTGTGCCAAGACACAGTCTGAAGACTGATGAGTCCATCTTCTCATCCTGTGGTCATTTAAGTTTCCACATCACTTTTCTTAAGAGCAGGTAGGTCACTCGTACTCTCTGACCTGGGAATGCTGTCAGCTAAGCCTGTACCGCTACTGCTCTTAACTCCTGCAGAGGCACTTAGTCTACTGCTGTAAGTCACTCTGGATAGGGGCATCAACTAAATTACTGCAATATAATGTAGTGTAATGTAATCCTGGTGGCCTGTGTAGATTCCTGGTAGCCCTGGTCTCTACATCCACCCACTTAATAGCCGCTAAGTTTGATTCGCTACACAACCTCCTGGATTCCCCAACTACTTGGGAGTCCCCAGGTCATTACTGTGAATGAGAGATGACTTCTGACCAGCCTGGATAAATCAATCCTATATCTTGAGGCGGAAGTGGCCTGCCAGAAGCGTTTCACAACAAAGCGGCGTTTCCCCCTCCCCCCCACCCCGCCCCCAAAAAGGTTCTTGCGATGATGCACAGAGTTACTCTCCGATGAGCAGGCGTGCCCCAGTGTTGAAAGAGAGCCCAGACCGTGCCCACTCTACACGAAAACCTCCTCACAGCTGAGACAGCAGCGTCTAAAAACCCTGTGAAATGGGGGGGGGGGTTGGAAACAACTTCAGAGAAGAAAGGGCTGTGTGGCGACTCACGAAATTGCTTTACTTGCGTTCCAAATATAGACTTACGCGGTAACGAGCACGGCCCCTCCGTGTCATGCTAGTAAGTCACAGTGCACTTGTTCTTAATAAGACTGGCATGTAGGAGGAATGCTAAAGAGAAGGTAGGGGGCGTTACGTAAAAAGCTGGCTGAGTGAGGACTCTTATTGTGAATTCCCACAGAGGGGTGCATGTGGAGGGGGAAAGGATGAGAGTTTAAAGCCCCCCCCAGTTAAGTTTATTTGAAAAAAAAAGAATCTGAGAATTGGTTCTGGGACTAGTTGGAAAAGTAATGCCTTTCAGTAACTTGGGTTGGAGCCCATATGTGGCCCAACTATATCAACGGGATATGAAGCATATGTGAGAATGTACATGGCGGCATTCGAGAAAATGTCTTAGCAGGGAGTAAGAAAATTGAACCCGTCAGCCGTAAAAGCGCACACTTTCGCAGCGATGTCCATTCTGGGGCCTGGATCAGCACTGCTGTGAGGTATGGGCTGAAAAACATCAGGACGGGCCAAGTGGGTCTTTAATCTCAGAGAGGGCCAGGGAGAGCGGTGATCCCTAGGGGAAGAGCTGGGGACGATGGAGGGGCAGGGGTGGGGGGGTACCTGGCAGTCTCTTGGGATGGGGGAAGCAGTGCCTGACAGTGATCTGTACAGAGCCCGCACACCCCCCCACCCAAATTGGACATTGTTCCCCTGGCGCAGATGGCAGAGCACAGCTCCTCCTGCACTGGGGGCGCTGGGGAAGGGGGGACTCGAGCGCTGCCCCCCGAGGGAGACGTTTTCCTCCACTGATCTGTGAGCCAGAGCTGTGGAACATGCACACACAAACCTGCCTCCCAAAGCGAGACCATGGGCTATTCCCTCCAGAGGAGTGTGTGTGTGCGCGCGTGTGTGTCCATGTGGGCATGTGCATATGAGCAATCCTGTGTGTGTGTGGGCATGTTTATGCAAGCGATCGTGTGTGCGTTTGTGTGGTGTGCTGGAGTGCATGGCTTTGCCTCAAACAGGGTTTGCCATGTCACACATTTGTCACACAGCTACACCATAAACCATATGTGTGTTTTTATGTGAAAACCTGTGGATGCTTGCGTGTTCACCAACCAGTAGTGGTGGTCAGAATTTACTGATTATTCTATAAGCTGCACACTTCAGAGTGTAGAGTGACACCCATTGCGCTTGTGTCCAGCACAGTGTGTGTGCTCTAACACAGAAATACAACTGTCAGAAACAGACACAAGGACTTGATCGAACCCAGAGGTTCAGCTAAAATCCATCGACCGTTTCTGAAAAGGTCATTCCCCCATCGACAGTTGATCAACAGAGAGGGGGATCTGAAGGGTCATGGGGGGGCGGAGGACTATCGGGTCACTGAAAAGCATCAATGAGCGCCCCAAAACTTTTCTGCTTTCCTGCCTGAAACCTCGATCTCACATCTGGGCTTTGTGTTTGAGGAAGGTTACTTAATGATTGACCCAAATGACTCAGACTCTCAGCCTGAGAGCAGTCAAATGAGGTGACATCAAATGGAGGCGGGGCGGGGGTGCACAACCTTTCACCTATTTTTGCCCTCCAGTGGGACACATTATTCAATGTTCCCCACGGAGCTCTGAATGGGAAAATATTATTGAAAGTACACTGAACCCAGGGCTGGCAGAAAAGCTGGCAGCTTGACAGAAATTAAATTCTGGAATTCCTCACAAGACAATTTCTCCTTTTTTTTAACAAACACTGAATCAGTGTTGAACGAAAAAATGCTAATGCATCTAACTGCAAACAGATAAATGGTTTATTTGTTTTGGAAAATTGAAATACCCCACAGTTTACAAGGAAGATTTGCCAGAAGAAATTAGAAAGAAACAGAACACTTGATGTTCCAAAATCTTTAAAAAGATACCTATTAACTGAGAGGCTGGAGAAGCTTATAATGTGTCTCGAAGGCTTAAAGATGATACACAGAGGAAAATTCAATTAAAATGATTCAATTTTTGCACCAGCTTAAAATACATTCTTCCACCATCATGAAATCCTGCTGGTTTTCTTTTACAATTCCAGCCCACTGGGAGAGATACGGAAAGACACAATAAATAACGCAGCAGAGGTATGACGCTGCGTTCCATTAATCATCCCTCTGTCTTATCACCGCACCATTATTACAGTTTTTTAAAGCAAAGTCATAAAACTGATAATGGCAGTAAGTGGAAATGGAGGGGGGATTCACACCATGCACGGCAAGATTCAGGCTGTCCTTTGGGCCCCAGCACTTGCATCCCCATACAGATTTTTCTGCACAGCAACAACTCTAAGCACACCAGCATTATGCCGGCCCCTTGGGTACTACACCCTGCCTTTGTCCCCTGGAGGACATAAAACTTGAGGTGGAGGTGGAGGCGGGAACGGGTTAAACTGCTGCACAGAATTCCAGTGTGTTTTATGGACAGGACTTTGCTTTGGTAATGCACAGAGGAAGACACATTGGATGCTGCTGAACAGCAGTTACCCCCCCCCCCCCCCACCCCAAACCTATCTACAAATCAATGAGGCAAGACATAATTGCGTAATCCAAGGTGTGCGTTTATCGAGTTCAGTGAGCTCCGGACCCAGAGCTGTTCCGCAACAACGCTACGGCGCTAAAGCAGAAGCAGCAGCAGCTGTAGATCACAGCAGGGGCTTGTGGGTAATCTGCAGTCTCTGCGTTTAACCGAGAGCTCCGAACTCGGCTGACCCTGACACCAAACACTTACAGCGCGTTTAGCGGCTAAAGACACATGCAGTGGTTCCTCGTGGAGCCAGTCGGATAACACTACATTAGGACTACATGCCCCTTAAAAGCTATGGATCTCTCCCAAAGCACACAGCACTACGTGGGAGATTACAGTTTGCCAAAGTGTTAGAATTACGGTCAGGGCCTATATCTCTTCATTAGTAACCTAGCAAAGGCAGTGCCGTGCAAGAATCTTATCCCGGAGTTAAGGATCTGACTTGCCAACTTCCTTTACCTGCATATTTCTAACATGCCAAAGGCTGTTCACCTTGGAGACCTGCTGCGGATATGGGTATGGCCCAGCGTGAGATGTACACCATTTCCACACGATTTTCTGGAACTCATCAACTTCCAGGAGCACACTTGGTATTTTCCAAGCACACCACAACAACTCAACCAAGGCAGGTGTGAGGTGAAGACACTGTGTTTAAAACAAACTGTATTCAACTGTAGCTGGTCTGAGTTCCCTTGAGTGGTTTTATTTGCTATAACACTTATTGCTAATCGCTGTGGATCAAAATAATCTGCCGAATGCCAAACTGTAAGATGGAGTAAGCTACGAGACACAGGTCAAAAAGTGAGAGGAGGCCTGTGACAGATTTATCACAGTTCATGACCCGCCCCTCTAAAAATCTGGCCAATGGCTAAGCTTCCCCCATCCCCGGCATGCTGAAAGCAGCTATAGTAAGTGCCACTCCCAGACCGTAATGCAAGAGTGTCTAAAGATCATTCTAAATCTGACCGGCTGGACTACCCAGGAGAGCTTACAGAGGCAGGGACTGGCTGATGGCGACATGTGACATTTAGGATACATTTCCTCAAAGTAGTCGATGTGGGGCGGCTGCAGGATGTCGATGGCAGAGAGGACCTGAGGAGAGAGAGTGAGACGAGACAGAGTCAGGCAGAAAGAAAGAGAGAGTGAAAGAAAGAGATCAGGAGTCTGACAATTACCTGGAAAACACACGCACACACACACGCGCGCACACATACACACACACGCACACAGACACACATAAGTATATATATATATATATTTTTTTTTTGAAAGCTGATTAGTGACCTCTGATTTCGGAGGGTGGATTTCATTGGTCCAGACAAATCTTACATTTATTGCAGAAGAACCATCAGATAATTGTACAGCTCTGAATACCTGAATACCCCACCTACACAAGACCATGATTAGACAGCAGTGACTGATCATTGGTTTATTAGCAGATACCGTCCCTGGAAATAAGAGGCATGACATCACAATAAAGACAGTAATTTTCCAGGCTCATGGTTATGATGTCATAGCCACTGTGCTTGATAACTTACTCTTGGGGGTCAGGGTTGCTGGGATACATGAGAATTGTGTGTGGTTGTAGGAGGTTGAGTTTGGAAGGTGTGACACCTGTATTCCCATAATGCAGTGGGAGTGACCACAATGCATAACACAGCAAATCTACACAATGCTGTGCTTCAACCTAACCTGCAGAAGGTTAGGTTGAAGTTAAGAAGTGCTTGAGTGGCAGCGTAGCACAACGGTTAGTGTAATGGTCCTGGGAAAGTAGCTCAGAGGTTCTCAGGTTCAGTTTCCAAGTGTGGCACTAACACTCCAGCTCCAAATGTAACCTGAACTACTTCAGGAAAATATTCAGCTGTATGAATGGAAGGTATTCAACCTAAGAAAAAATCTATAGTAAACCGTGTACGTGGCTCTGGACAAAGACGTCTGCTAAATGGCTAAACATAAACGTCAGAAGACAAAAACCTGCATCCTCACCCCTGAGAGACTCTTCAGAGCCGAAGACAGCACAGGTAGGGTTAAATCATGAAAAACGTTAACTATGAAAAAATTCAAAAACTAAAAGTCAAAAGGCCTAAAAAAAGCTGACTGTGTTGGAGAAAACATGGAGCAGGTTTCTGTCTTCAGCATTAAAACACGAGGTTTCCCAAGTCTAGCCCATGAGTGAGCACAGGTCTGCCAGGTAACTATCTCCAATGGCCAATGCTCTTTGCACCTCTATTGGAGTGATAAGGAGTAATATGAGAGTAGCCCTGGAGCAGAAAGTGGTGTGCCGGAGTCGGGATTAGTCAGATCAAACATCACGGCCAGGGGCCGTGTGCAAAGATGGTTGGAGGCTCATAGCTGTGGGATCACGAAGGCGAGAGGAAGAGGAAAACACATTAACATCGACTGCTGCGGACTGCAATGATGTTGAGCGACGTTTGCTGCAGCGCACCATATGAGAAAGGCATATGAGGTCATAGTAATTAAGTGCTTTCCTTAAAACAAACTCTACCTGCGGAGGGTTTTTAAGGATAATAACACAGTTCATGCAGCTGCATGCTCTCTATGCTGCTGTTTCAATTTTCACTGCCCACATTAAGCCCACAGGCTGTTCCCAGATCAGCAAGAAACAGGGTTAAGCCACTGTGGTCCTCGTGGAATGGTAATCTTTGGCTGTTCCCAGATCAGTGATTAATTGGGGCTGAGTCACTGTAACTCTTAGTGGAATGCTGTTCCCAGATCAGTAACAAAAAGGACTGAGTCAGTGGGGTCCTGGTAGGATGGTGATCTTAGGCTGTTGCAAGATCAGTGATGGACAGGCCAGCATCACCAGGGCACAGGTGGTAAGGTGATGTTAGACTGTTCCCACATCAGTGATACATAAGGCTGAGTAATTGGGGCACTGATGGTGCAGTGATCTTAGGCTGTTCCGAGATCAGTGGTAAACAGGGCTGATAAGGCGATACTCACATTATCGTGCTTACAGAAGCACAACATCTTCAGCTCGCGGAAGACCCTCTTGCAGGAGACAAGGTTCTGGAAGACATTGGGCATCTTTTTCAGGGCGACCCGCTTCCCATCTCTTGGGTCTGTAACTGACCTGAGGGTGGGAGGTTGGGGTGGGGGGTTGAAGGGAGGACAAGAAAAAACAAACAAAAAAAAACTGATCACACAAAATGAAGCAGAGATCCAACAACACATGGAACTAATGTTACAGAAACATCTTTAGACCAAGGGTGATCCAGTTGGGTCTTTGTGATTACTCAGAACATAAAATGATCTGTTTAAACAGTATAGACTCAACTGGATTCTTGGGTTTGAACAGGTTGCTGACTTTATGGTGAGGAAAAAAGCCAACAGACTCTGCAGCCTCACAGGATCAGGGCTGCTAACATTTGCTTGTGATTCAATTCAATATTGTGCCTTTAGTTTTCCACACACTTTCAAAAGAGCTCTCATTCAGAGGGGAGAACACAGAGCACAGGAAACAGCTGTATTGAGCTGGTAAGTGAGGTAACTGGCGGTCAAAGCTACAGGAGACTAAACTGAGAGACAGCATGTGGAGCAGCAGTGTGGTGCACTAGCTGGGTGACTGGACTGGTTAACCTTACAGCCACAGGTTAAATTCTCAGGTGGGCCCTCGTGCAAGCTACTTAACCTGAATTGCATTAGCTATAAATGAACAGCAGGAGAAATGTAAGATCAGTCTTTATGTGACCCCGTACAAACATGTCTGCCATGAAAATAAGTAAAAACACGATCAAACGTTTTATTTATGAATGACTTATATCAGTAGACACAAGTACAAACACAATGACATATTGAGCAGTCAGTCTTCGGCACTGCACCACAGTGTGTTTAGCTTATGCTAATTTTCAGCACTCATCCCTAGATTGGCTTTAGTTTAAATCAACAGTTGGAGAGTATGATTCAGTACCCCGGTCTGTTCAGGATACTTAAAGGAAAAAAAAACTCTTTCTTTGACATGCAGCAGTGATGAGAGACAGAGAGAGAGAGAGAGAGAGAGAGAGAGAGAGAGAGAGAGAGAGAGAGAGAGAGACCAGGGAGCTGAAGCTAAATTGGGAGAGTGTTTCTGAAAGGAGAAGAGGAAATGGATGACCCATTTATTTAAGCCAGCCAGCCTGCATTGATCCGCAGTATGATGATTAACCAGGCCACCCCAGGGCAGCCAGAGCAGCCTGGATTAAACACTGTCACACCAGGGGGGGAGCGAGCCAGGGAGGGTGAGAAAACCAGGGAGAGGCAGACGGAGGGAGGGAGGTAGAGACCGGGGCTGAGAATGAAAGTGAGAAAGACAGAGCGAGAGAGAGAGAGAGAAGTGGAGAGGGAGCATGAGAGAGTGCGATAGAGACAGACAGAGTGACAGGGTTAGAAGGGGACAGAGCAAGTCAATTATTGCATTACTTATATGCCATTTGTTTGTAGTTATTTATTTTATGTCAAACTGCTTTGCTTTGGCTATACTGCTGTGTTTATCATGCCAACAAACCACAACTGAATTGGATTGAATCACGAGAGAGAAAGATTAAGAGTGTAACTGAATTTCATGTTTCTTTCATTCACAGACTGCAGTCAGATCTGCAGTAAACAAGTCACAAAGACCTCTTCTACAAATCCACAGCAGCTATGATTTTAAAAAGAATACAAAAAAAGACAAACGCATATGAAACAACTAATAAATAAAATGAAACATGACATTAAAACCATCCTCCTCATACCACTCGTTTTGGATATTAATCATGTATATTGTACTTTATTTGCCTATTTAAATGGAAAAGTACTTTGCAAAGCTGGCACATTAAAGACTGCACTAAATACAGAACAACATAAAGTACAGACATAGATCGCTTCACACACAATACACTCTCAGCACAGTACAATACTTACACAGCAAAACAGGGGAATAACACCTTGTAAAAACCCACCATCACCCAAAACACAGAATATAATGGCATCCCCCCTCATATCGCCTACTGTGTATATGCAAATATTCAAAAATCTGAAAAAAATCCAAAATCCGAAACACTTCTGGTCCCAGGAATTTCGGACAAGGGATACTTAACCTGTACATCTAAACTGCACGTACTCTATCCTAATGTGCAGAAAGCATCTCTCCTGGCACCAGCCCTGCATCTGTTACTGGCCCTTCTGAATCACGCTCTTCTGTGAGATCCAGACCGACAGCTCCGCTGGTCACAGCACAAAACTAATCAATGCAAACTTGTATTTATGTTCTGCTGTGTAGCCTGGATCCAGAACAAAGATCCCCATATCAACCTCTACCCCAAACCTGTCACACAGACCTGCCAACAAGGCAAACAAATGGGGACAAACGCCTGCACCCAACAAAAATACATAAGGCCCACCCTGGGATTCAATCAAAGGTAGGTCTCTTTTAGTGCCTACATGATTCAATCAATAGGGACTTGCATTCCTATTTTAGAAACAACAGAACACATTGCAAAGGACATGTTCGCTTGTCTCAAATATAATAGAAAATATTTGTGTTGTAACGTGTTGCAAAAAGTCTCAGTTGATTTGATTGAATCCTAGCCCCAGACCCCTCTATCGCACAGAAGGGGCAGCCCTCTCCGAGTACGGGGTCTATATGTGCCAGGTATCTATTTGTGGCAGTGGCTCTGTGAATAAGCCTTCACTGGAAGTCTCCTGACTGCTCCGGTAATGGAGATTTATGGAGCGATCTCCAATTTCTCATAGCTGGTATATAATTTAGACCCTCATCCTGTTTTCTGCCACCCCTACCACTATCAGAGCCTGTGGGTGCCAAACCCTTATAGGGGCCACATACAGAGACTTCCTACCAACAGATTTAATATCCTCCAACGCTCAGCTCACTTTAATTTATATGACACCTTCTACAATAGCACTGTTATGAAGTAGCATTACATACAGTCTGGCCCTGAGACCCTCTTAAAACAAGTAAGCTTAGGGTGACCGTGGCAAAGAAAACTAGAGAGGAAACCTAGAGCAGAACCCAGCTCAGACAGGGGGGCTTGTCAGCTTCAGGCCGGCCCTATTGAATTTTAACACAGTATATAACACTGGGGTTATGAAAGATACAAGCTGCCCTTCCTTCTCCTACCACCCCTCGAGAGTTAGCACAACCATCTTTACCGTTATGGAGATGGCGCCCTAACGGCCACCATGTCCATCTCCACCAGCCCGTGCAGTGCTGTCCGCCATGACTCTCCAGCCGCCACCATCTGCGCGCCACAGATGAGCCAGTACCGCCACACCAGCTCTCACAAAATGGCTGGCCAAAGCCAGAGGCGGCAGCCTTAGCGGCGGGGTGCTCAAAAGCTCCCTCAAAGCCTAGAGGGGCTCTCTCTGCGTGACAAACTCTCATCTCAGAGAAGTTATCTGTCAGACACACTTTATCTAAGACATCATTTTCAGATTTTTTTTTTATTATGACTTCAGTCTGTTGAACAAAGAAGCATAGATGAAAACTAGTTACGAAAAGACCAGTCAATACTGAGAGTAGGTTGCCAGGCCATATAGTTGAGGCAGTGACCCTTGGAGTGTTTTCGAGGCCAGGCTTGATGCAGTACTGGATGCTCTGTAGATCGTAGGTAAATGTTGAATCTTTGCCATCTGAAGTTACCTAAAGTTACCTGAAGCTCCAAAGGCGACTTCACTGCGTTCTCATGCAGTTCGTTAATTCACCAGCTGGGAAGACTTTACTTATCAATATCCATCTTGAGATTATGTTTTCTGTCCTGAAGATACGATGGATCACGCAGCATCACTTTCATGACAACTTGACAACTTCTCATGTGATGTAGCAACTCTAGACAAAATTCTAATTTCCGTGTCGGTCAAGGAGGGTGGCGCGTGAGCTTTGTGGGGAGGGCCATTCTGCCAATAAAATAGCAGCGGAAACCCTATATTATGTTTTTATGTTCTTATCTGTGTTCTGTATGTGCACACAGAACCGGAGCCAGACCAGATCCTGGGCCATTCCTCATTAAAGCAGAGGCCCTCTTGCTCCAGCACACGCTGGTATTGTGAGGGGACTTTGCCCTGCTCTCCGGGTCACCGCGACCCTGCCAAAAACAGCACTGCGCATCACGTTTCTGAAAGGTGCTTGGGAAACCACCGGGAATCTTCAAAACTGCCAGCCTGTGCCAAAGAGCTGGTGCAAACAGATTATTCAGTATTAATATCTTAGAAAGGCAGAAAGTGAGAGAGACAGAGATGGAGTGCACACCCAGTAATTACTATTATCATTTTATGTTATTGCTTGTTTTATTATCCTTATGCTTTGGCAATGCAATGTGCTCGACTTGTCATGTCAATACAACTTATTGAATTGAATTGAGTTAACAGGGAGAGAGAGAGCGAGCCAGAGAAAAGGAGAGAAGGAAAGAGAAAGAGAAACAGCAAGATAATAGTGAGACAGAAAGAACAAGTGAGTGAAAGAAAGAATGAGTGAGAGTGACAGTGAGAGAGAGAGAGAGAGAGAGAGAGAGAGACAGGCTTCAGGGATGTGTGGGCAGTGGCTCAAAGGTTTTGCAGATGTGATTGTGATGCCTCTCTCCTCGGTCCGTCCACTTCCACACCGGCGTGAACAGAAACCTGACACCAGAACATCATCTCCCATCCTCCCCTCCCCTGCCCTCTGACAGCTGGAGAACCTGGGCTCCAGCAGGGCCAGAGCTTCCCACGACAGCACAGCAAACCAGCAGAGCTTCAAAAACAGGCAACCTGGGCGTGTTAAAGGGCCAGACACATGCCTCCATCCCCATCCGTCCATTAACTCAACACCTCAGCTCTCCTCCGAACAGTGTCTTCCTCAGTGGTCAGTGCTCCAGCTGTTCCTCTCTTATAAAATATAAAATGTATAAAAATATAAAATAATAAGCTTTTTGTGATGAAATATCACATTGTTTTTCCAGCTGAGGCTCAGCTTTCAAAATTTTGCCTTTTATTTCACTGTATAGTTAACATGTCACCTATTATCCTGACAAATGTGAGCTCAGGGAAGCAAAAGCACGTCTGAAATGTTAATCATTTTATTTTCAGCCCTCAAATCTCCAATTTGGGGTGGGGGTGGATGGCAGTGAAATGACAAGTCAAAACAGTTTTTTTTTTTTAAAGAGCAAGTTAATGTCATTGTCAATGATGCATTTAAAATGTCAGAACAATGGGTTGAAATAGCAGAGGAGTGTAACTTTTCTGCAATTTAATTATTTAAGAGAATGTTTGAGCTGGGACTGGGATTTCATAGGCCACTGAGTCCTCTTCCCAGAATGCACTGCGGCAGCTTCCTTCCCCTAACAGTCATGGCCCATGCCCCACCCTCCCCAGTCAAACAAACATGGAGGGAGGCACCCAATGGTACATAAGTAGTTATAAGTGGGATCCCTTATGAAAACAAATATTAAGAAACAAAACTGAGTATAACAATCAGAATGGATATTGTAACATTCAATGTTATTTGAGTAAAAATGAAAGCATAAAAAAAAAACAAAACCAAAAAAACAAATCAATACAAATCGGCAAATTGTCATCTGTGAGTCTGACCAATGTCTACACTGACATGTTCTTGCTGTGACAAATGCTGTGACAGTCAGCCCTGTTCCCAGATGGAGGGAGGCGAGCGTCTTGTAATTTCTTGAGTTCTAACCATCTGGATTCTGTAACTATTACATGTTTCATGACTTGGATGCAAATGGTCAGAATGAGCATACACTATTCTCAGTTAAAAAAACATTTTCAAATCCCCTGGGGAAAATTAAGCAAATTGTCTGCACCATAAAAATTGAATCTCCACTGTTATGAATGTAAAAAAAACTTTACCACTGTACTGTACAGTTTCATTGGTACAGTTGTAAAATTTCATTCAAAACACCATGTCAATACAACCCGTAATTTAAAAACGGTTTGAATAATTTCCTGAAAAAGTTGTCTTTTTTAAACATACATTTCTAGCTGGTTTTCATGCTGTAAGAATTAAGATTTAGGAATTCTTTTGACCACCCACTCATTTATTTTGCCTTTGGCATCCCGCTGCAAAATCAACACTATTATCCTCTGTACCAAAGGCAGGCACCATTACGGCCTGCAGACCATGCTGGCTCTACTACTGAAGTGTTAAAACAATGAAACATGGCACAACACGAAACAACGCCCATCTCTATTAATGCAGCCAGCATCAAAGATCAATGGCATCAGGGCAGATCGCCTTATCTTTATGATTACAGCCCACCCGTCATTCTTACCATCACATCTCAACAGCTGCTTGCCCTTTCTCTGCTTCCTCGCTCAAGTTCTTCCACCCATGCCAAAAAAACAAAAAAAACCTAAATCAAAGACTTCTACAGGAAGTGCTTTTAAAAAAAAGGGGGGGGGGGGCAGCATTCAAACCAATCAAAACTGTTTCAGCAAAGAATGCAGGACAAACGAAAGCAAGCCATAGAGCAAAAAACAAAAAAAACGAAACCTGTTCCGGCTGCCTTTTAACCGGTGGTGGATAGGAGCCCCTCGAGCTCATGGAGGAGGCAGAGGACAGGGAGGAAGTGGAGTCTTTGATTTATGGATGTGGGGCAGCGCTGTCTTGTTTGTGGGCACTAATTAGCCATTTCCCCACAACTGCTTTCATTTCTATAATTAATGTGCACGACTCAGTCCTGTCTCGCTCTCTCCGTGAAGTCGCTGTGGAACATGGGCTACCATGAGATGTGTGGTAGTCTAAGGGAGGGACTGGACTACGCCTGTGTAAACGTTTTATTCACTGGCATGTGGAGCACAGGCTTCTCTTATCAATTCAACCATGAACAAAAGTCTTATTCTCACACATGTAAAACACAGTAGGTAGGCATTCTGTACCACAGGTATGTGACTTCTGATGGGACCTCCAGGTGGTTCGTGTAGTACAGGCGCGTTTGTAGTATCTCCAGCTATATCTGGAAGTTGTCAGCTGTGCAAGCTTGGGAAATGATATGGGTTTAGCCAGTTAAAATTCTTATGTCATTGTCTAGTGCTGACTCCGTGCGTGTGTGTGTCCTAAGCATATGCTGGCCTAGAGTTCCTCTGGGAGCAGAGGCAGTTTGTGATTGGTGATGCTTGTGCACTGTGAAAAGATGCGAGGGCCAATCATCATGCAAGTTAGATGAGTCACGTGATCACACCCTGACTTAGTGTGAGAGAATCACCACAGTGGGCTGATGAGTTTGATTCAGGGTGGGAAAGAGGGAGGGTGGGAGGGAGGGAGGGAGGGAGGGGGGGGACAAAAATATGAAAAGGAAAAATCTGACACAGGTAAAGGAATGAGGTACCTGCTCACCTGCATGGCTGAGATACTGCGAGCTTGCTCTCAATGCCAGGGCTTGACTGCCATTGAAAGGGAGATTAAAGAGGCTTTACAATATATCTGCCAGCTGTGCTCAATCATTTCAAAGCCCTGCGCAGATTTGGGTCAACGACCTACTTATTCTCAAAAATTCCATGAGTAACTGCGCAGGGCTGAAGCGATTTGAACTTGCACGGGGCAAGAGGGGACACAGAGGGGGAAGACAACGGGGGAAAAAAAGAAATGGCTAAAACTTTCAAACAACTAAAGAGTGGGTCTTGCGCACATCTCAAACAAGTTTGCCCTTTCAAAAAAATGAGATTACATGGTTGGCCCCCAAACAGTGCACATGATTGTATTATAATTATCAATATATAGAAATTGTGTGTTCATTTTTGTATTTTTTTAGCCAGCTATTTTTGAACAATGACGTGAACCGGATCTATCTGGCTTCCTTCAGCTGTAGCGCTTTCGTTATGGTCAAATATCCCAGAGCAGTCAATTTAATGGAAAGCCATACACTTTGGAGCAGATATAAAGGGGGATTCTACCCGTTAGCAGAACTCACTGCTCTGGGATTAGATCAAACAGACAAGACTCAGCATACCCTCATATAAAAATCTGGGATAAAAAAAACTGCACTTTTCAACCTCAGATGGTATAATAATGAAATACTATGTCAAATAAAAACGGCTTTGTGTAAAGGCAGAGAATCCTAGGAAAAGACAGGTTCCTGGCATCATTCCGGGAGAACGTCGGTTTGAGCTGCTCTGCCTTTTAACGTTGCTGTTAAACCAGATCAGCGGCCCACAGTTTGAGAGAAAGGTAGAGCTCCACACACAGGCTGCGTCGACCATTATTCCCTCAAGTCCTACATTCCTGCCGTCCATTTTGTCACTCTCTCAGCATCAATTTGTGCTTTTGTGACGGGCTAGGCGAGGATGGAGACTGTGTGCTGGTTCAAGACGCTGTGTGACAAACACATTCCTTTCGAAGAGAAAAAAAAAACTACTGCAGTCCTTGTAAGAACTTCTCTTTCTTGGCCCTTTTTGTTTTTCATGAGTTGTCAGCTTTGCTCTTCTATAATATGGGATACAACACAAGATTCAATATTGTTGACCAGTGGGTGGGGGGTAATAACATTCAATGGGAAAACATTTAAATGTAATGACTAATTCCCAGGCTATGTATTTTCCTAATGGGTACATTCTCTGCTTATGAGTCTCAAAGCATATGGCTTTGCCTTAAATTGAGTGTTTTGGGACACTTGACCATAACGAGAGCCCCACAGCTTGAAGCAAATGTTATTACTTAACGTTTTACTACACAATGCCATTTAATGGAAGGCGTAATAACATTTAATGAAGTTTATCAAACAAATTTCATTTTTAGCACACTGGAACAATACAGCAACCATAATTTATTGTTATTCTTTTTTAGTTAAAAAGGGGAAAATACATAACCATTGGTTTTCCATACAGGGCTTTCCAGCAAACCAGGAACACTTTGCTACAGTTATCACGTCCAATGAAGACTTCCCCTACTGTCTTTATTGTTAGCGTTGGCTACATAGTCTACACATTGATCAACATTACCAATTGCAGATGAGGCAGGTGCAGTCTTGATTATGTTACCTTTCACAGAATCCTGCTCTCAACAGCACTGCTTTTCCCAGGATTATAGCAGAGAAGCATAAGCCCGGTATTCAAGCTTTAATGTGCTATGAGGAAAACAAACTAAGAATACAAAAGAAAAAAGCAACTCCTACCCAGCCGGGACATTTTCCTGGCTGCTCCTCCATCATCGACATCATTACCAGAGCACTGTTGACAGAAAATTACAGGTAAAGGCAATATCGTTTCTCTTTCTTTCCTCTACATCGAGAGAGTCTGTCAGTGGGTAGATAAGTCTATTATGTGTCTTCGGAGAGGTTTTTTCATAAACAGTGATAGAAGCCTGGCGGAGACAAGCCCATTTTCTTATGTCAGCAGCATGCTGCTTGTTTGCCTCGATCTCGGAGCTTGGATTTCAATAAAGAGGAATGAAATAGTGGGAAGTCCTGCGTGGCCGCCTCCTGTTTTCTTTGTGGTACTCGACTGTGCCAGAAAATGAAATGCATCATATCCCTACATGACACTGGTGGCTGCCTGAAATCCAAGGAATTGAATTTGCTGGTGCTCGGAGGTACATTCAAGGAGTTATGAATAAATAGCAAAAAAAAAAAAAACATAAGAATCATTTTTTGAATCCATGGGGCAGAACAGTTTATTTTTTCATTTGAACTCGGCCTGTTCAAATGGTTTATTCTTTAGGCCTTGCGTTAGCATGTGAGACAGATCTACAGGAACATAAACGTACAGGCACGTGGCTGCAGTTGTAGATGATCCATGTGAAGCAGCTTGCCTTCTCAGGGCTCAATCCAGGAAAAATATGAATAATTATATTATTTTGTAGCGTGATTCATCTGGGCTGCATCATGCCGTAGCCCTTTCCACAGATGGGGTTTTGGGAGAGCTGCTGCAGCAGATTACAGCTCGATGACAGTAACAGTGTACTGGTGATCTGGCATTGATCTGGCTCTGACTGCTAACACCTCGTGCCACTCACTGTGCTACGTGTGTTGTGCGAGCTTACGCTCTCTCTCTTTTTTATTCCAGTTGAAAAGTGAGGTTACCACGGCAGAGGTAAGGTAGGGCTGCTTTCCTTTTGTCAGCATATGCTGGACGTGTCACTCCCAGAGTCCAGCTCCTCTGGGGGACACTCACAGGAACGCAGAATGCAGCTGCCGGGCCGCTAAAGTGAGAGGACTGGGGAACGTTGCGGAAGGCATAGCGGAGGAGAGCTACAGGCTAAATCAAGAAATTGAACATCCCCAATATGGGTGCAGCCGTGGACAGAGAACACTGGGTGCACAATTAATGAGGGGGAGTGGTCAAAGATGTGGTCGTGAGGACTTCCCAAAGTGAGGAGGATGTTGCAGTTAGCATCATTACAGAAAAACAAAAACATGTTTTTGAGGACAGAGAGGGTTAAACATGCAATTCTTATCTGCTGAGACACTGCGGCACTAGTCCTTTCCTATTTCTGCTTCCTGTTTTCTGCCTATTCTTTTTTTTTCTATGCTTAAGTGGCACTTGAGCGGAATGCCACATCGGGGGCCTCCTATTCTCTGTGCGAATCAATTCTTCATTACCACAGTTCTTACGGAACCTTCTCCATTTCTTAAGTTTCCTGGGTTCAAAAAGAGCGCAGTTCTTCGGATAAGGCTTGTACGGTTCTTTAGTCTGTCAGGCTGCATGGTGAATACTTAAGTGGGTCACGGCCGCTGTCCCCCAGAGCGAGGCGGAAGGTACCGTTTGACTAAATATCCCAGAGCAGGGGAAGATAATGTGCACAATGTATGGTAAGTGATACATGTCACTCTGCATAAGGTCATCCGCCAAGCAAAATAATAACACCGCGAAGAGTACTGAGGCACAAAAAAGGAAGGTGTGTCAAATCTGTGAGTTCAGTCAACTGCCTCAGATGTGAACAAGCTCAGATGTGAACATTGAGTGGACTCTCTTCTCCTGAGCTAACAGAATTTTGTCCATACAATACAGAGGACAGAGGGCCACAGGGATATATGCTGTAGCCAGAAGAGGTAGCCAAACCTGGCCCTGGAGAACTGCAGGGTATGCAGGTTTTCCTACTGTTTTTCTGTTACTCACCACTTAATTTATTCAATCAGTTACACAGTGAACTAACCTCCCTGTCTCGAAGGTCTGAATTAGTTACAGATTTTAAAAAAAGCAAAAACACCCAGTAGCAAATGTGCTGTAGCACTCTGCAATGTAGGGGAGAAAGCTTGTATAGGGGTGCAAGCTGTAGAATGCTGTGACAGAGGAGACAGAGGAGAGCGTTTACAGGAAAAACTGCTGTCATGACTGATCAGCCGTGAGTCTATGACAGGCCTCCAAACTGAAATACGCAGACAGGACTACAGGATTCCCACTGTGTTCTGTGAACTCTGGATATTACACGAACAGAGAGAAAAATATTAATAAAATCCGGATGACAGTAATTTTTCCAATTGTGTTGCAAAGCGCTACACACAATCAAATATTTTTTCATCTCTCTCTAAAGTTAGAGGGAGATGAGTTAAAAATAAAGACCGTGTGAGAGATTTCCCTGGAGACCGGCGTGCCTGCCTCTCGCCCTCCCTCTCTGTGGAGCTCGCGTCCGTGAGTATGAGTATGAGTGTGAGTGTGAGCGTGAGGGTGTGCGGCTGCCTCCGCGCTCCTCGCGCGGCTCGTGATGTTTCGGGGAAGGAGTTATACGTGCCCTCTGAGACAGCCCTATCTGACGGCGCAGCTGGGAGGGCCTCCCATGGAAGGAAGCGCTCCCACCGAAGGCACGCTTTCTCTTCCTCTCTGTCCCACCCTCTCCGCAGTTTCCCCAACAAAGAGACCGAGACCCCTGTCAATATAGCCTCTCAAAGTAGAAGGGCTGATCTGGCATCAGGGTTTCTTCTGTTCATATCATAACCTTCTTCCCCTCTGAGCTAAAAGGCAGAACTGATTTCAGGTCAACATTGTGGTGTAACGGTTACAGACCTGGGCTTGTAACTCACAGACTGCAGGCTCAATTCCCAGATAATGAACTGCCATTGTTCCACATTGTGTTATTGCACCGAAATTATCAAAAGATATCCACCTCTGTACATGCAAATTGATGACAGCAGTCTGCTATATCAAACTATAAATGCCTGTTGAGATGCTTCATAATAATGAGCCCAGTGTTACTGTCCATGCACACGACTTGTGTCTACTGGGCTTATTTTAAATATGGCATTCTCTGCATGCTTAATCATCATTCTAAGGCGATGTCGGACCTCACAAACTTCCTGTTTGACATCAGGCAGGGCTCCTCCCAAACTCACCACAGTGTGCTTCTCCCAGGACACTGATACTGAACCACAACTGTTAGCTCTTCTCACCCTCAAGCTGTGAAATTATCGAGCAACCCAACCTGGTTTCCTGGTTCAGCTCTGCTGCCTGTCCCTTGCCAGAAACCAGACCTTGCTGACAGCCTATACTGACCAGTTGGCATTAATATACTCTGGTGTTACACTTTTTAAGAGTGCCTAGACCTGACCAGAGGGAGATGGGCTCCCCCTCTTAACTCCTACAATCTACTCTACACCATCTGAGTCCACTCTCCAGCACTGATTGCAAAGTGTCAAGCATTAACTAACTTTCATTAATGTCGCTAAAATTATTTTCCTTTTTTATTGTGAAACAAGCTGGTAGAAGAGCGTATGTTAACTTGCCACTGCACATTCAACAGTGACCAAGGAAACAGCTGCCAACGGGCCCAAGGATTGGCGCAAGGTTAGCAGGCGACCCAGCCACCGACGCTGAGCGCCAACGATATATGCCCCGTGTTATCAGTCCAACCCGGTCAAGGTCATATCAATGTAAGAGACAGCCAGGGACACGACATGCGTCACACCAGGGGAGAAACATCCCTCCCGTCCTGTGAAAAACCCCTCAGTAAATCTTCTCAAGAGGGATTGTGGAGGGGAGAGAGGAGGATGTGGAGGCAGGAAGGGGGGGAGGATAGGATGGGATGGGATGGGACGGGATGGGAGCAGCCATATGTTAGCCAAACACTGGTAATTATGACGAGGATTTTCACAGTGCTGACCGCGGGAGTGTGCTTCACCAATGTTATAACTGCCTCAGTGTGCTGGCCGATGTAGACTGAGCTATGAAACCCGAGTGGGATCGATTTGGCTGCACGGAGCACACTCCTCTGGGCAGGCTCGCTGACAGCCACAGGAAAAGCATTTCTGGGTGTGGGGATTGGGGGTGCGGACATACAGACCGTTTACTCTGTGTGTGTGTGTGTGTGTGTGTGTGTGTGTGTGTGCACATCAAGCAAAAATTGGTAGTAGCTTCTGCTCACTCTCCATTTGCAATAAGGAGAAATATTCCTGCTACACCTGGGATTTTAAAAGGAAGAAAATAATAGTTTATATTTCATAACCACTGTGTTCTGGCATATAGCCCTCCAAAGGTATATGCTGAAGGGGGTTGGTTTTTTTCTACATAAACTGTTATCTTCTTCCATTAAAATCCCCTGTGTAGCTGAGCCTTTAACCCTTCTCACTGTTGCGGGTTATTTTATACACCTTGTTAGTTTAGTGCTTTTGGCGTAGCGGGAGCAGAGCTCCACGCCCATACCCTGTGCGTTTTGGGGTTGGAGGCGGTTCAGTATCTGCTGGTGAGAGAGCTGTCCCAGCGCCGAGTTATCTGAAACCCCAAGGGACGATGAGAAAGCTGGAGCAGCCAGGGAGGAAGCAGAGCTGCGCAGATTGGCCTGCTGGCAGGGACCTCGCCCTGTCCCTCTGCTCATCCACTGGCGATGCTGGAGCCGTAATGGCCGCATAGCCACCCGCTCGTTTCACTCTGAAGATGACATCCGTTCTTCGCCTTGCCAGGCCCCCTTCACCAACCTGTCCAGAGCTGCGTGTTCTGATCTGTGCTGTGCCTCTATAACCAGATGTAGGCCATACTGCAATACTTCTATTCAGTTTGTACTGTGCTGTTGACATACACACACTAGTTCAGTGGTCTTGTGGTCAAAAGTGTCTGTGAGGGCCAGAATTCAATGCTACTTCACATTCCTGGCTACAAAGTGCTACTCAAATATGGCACATGCATGAATGGCTTAGTGTGACTTTTTTCTGTTTATTCTTCCAGTCCAACCATGTTTCAGAATGATGGAAGACTTTGCAACCAACCACAGGATGATAATTTGAATATCAGCTGTGATGCCCCACTGATGCCATGAGGATGGGGACACCTGTAGCCTATGGGGCAGTCTGTAGTCCAGTGGCTAAGGTAACTGACTGAGACACCTGAGCTTGGTGGTTCAAGCCCCAGTCCAGCCACAGCAAGAACACCACTGCTGTTGGGCCCTTGAGCAAGGCCCTCAACCCCACACTGCTCCCAGGGGGGGGACTTGGCCCCTGGCTAGCATAATCAATTGTAAGTTTTTTTGGATAAAAGCATCAGCTAAATGATTATAATGTAATGGACATTTTATGTCCCTTGCATGTGCTGCACCTTCACAGACTATATAACAGCTGGGAGCAAGAAGCTCCCAAATTCACATGATGAACAGCACCATCAGGCTTGGGGAAACACTGAGTATAGCTATTTAGACTGTTGCACTACATATGCCAAAATACAGCAATGACAGCAATGAAATATCAAACTAATGGGCCAAAACATCAATGAAAATACAATGATGGCAACTGGCTATCCAAATGTCAAAATAACATAATGCTTCGTTAATCTTTTTCATCTTTCCAATCAATACCAGGCATGTCTGCAAGGAAATCTTGTCTGGCCAGTGGCTCTTATATTATATATATACAGTCTTATATTAAGCAGTGACAGTCACTGGCATGTGCCAATTTCGGTATGACTGATGAGATGACATGAAAATCCAAATCTTAAAGTGGGTGGGAGAGCCAGTGTGCCAGTGGTCCCTGAACTCAAGATGGACAGGTGAAGACGCTCTTGCCTTACCATTTGGAAATAGTACTTACTGCAGCAGCAGATTACCAAAACAAGAACACTGGTCCGATTCTCAGAAAGTAGCTTGCGTAAGTGTGATCTGCTTGACATTCATATTCCCTGTGCACAGTTCATCTGAATTGCTGGCATCACGTTTCCTCTTTTAGTAAGTTGGTCCGATTTTACAAAACTGGCCGTGTTTATTAGGGTTGCGCCAGGCTCATAGTTGAGAGCTCGGCGTGTGAGGCTAGCCCACTGGTGCCCGCTGTAGAGCACCGTTTTGGTGATTACGGCGCCGGGTTCTCCGTCACTTTAATCAAAGGGCTCATCAGGATCTTTTCACATTTCCTTAGGATGCTTTAATCAGCACCAGCTTTCTGTGCTCTCCCACACCACTGCGCCTGCGGAGTTAACCCTGTCTGTGCCCTCCGGCCCTGCCACAACATTCGCCTTGTGCCAAATCACTCTCTCACTCACTCACTCACTCACTCACTCATCGGTTAGGGTCTGGTAACAACAAGGATTAATTTTTCACTTAATGTCAGACTTAAGCTGTCTTTTCTATTGAGCTTCTGAAGCTCTGCTTCTACTGCTCTAAACCATGCTAGCTTTGGACCTCTTTAGTCAAGAGATCCCATCTACAATGTATTTTAAGTCAAGCATTTGTCTTTCTTTTATTTAAAAAATTATGTGAAAAATTCAGTAGATTGATGTGGATTGGGTAGTTCCCAGATCACCTTTGTTTAAATTGTGTGGAAACATTTAGCCTTTTAGCCATTCCAGTAATGTCACAATCCGCTGTGCAGCAGGCATTGAGCCGCCTTCACTGGGGCTTACATCTGGCTTGGCTGTGCCAACGAGCATCTCACCTCCTCTTCATGCTGCTCCATCAAAATGGGGGGGTGGGGTGGTGGTGAGTCATATGGCAATGTGGGCCATTGAATGATGGGCAGCTCCAAAAAGGGGGGAGGGAGACCCCCTTGGTGGGAGCCGGGAAAGTGTCGCTTTGTTAAATGAGACTGTCAAACGTTTAAAAAGGTCAGCAAGTCAGGGCCTGCTCCATCGCATTTGGCTCCAGGTCCGTGGGCTGCGGTGACTGCCACTGGCTGGCTGAGAATTCTTCCTGGCTTTCTATGCCAGGAAACCCGACCTCCAGGCCTTTAGGTCCACAGTGTTTCTGAAGGTAGATCATTTCATTTGTCCTTGAAGGGAATTGGGTTTGGTTTGCGCAGTGAAGTAATTCAGCAAGACCATCACATAAAAACGCACAGTACATACAAATGTCTGCACTTTTTTGTGATTTCCTTTTAATGAGCCTCCAATTTAAAGGACTTCCAGGGACTTGAGGCACTTTTGCACTTAGTGCATTTCAAATTATTTGCATCAATGTTCCCTAAAATAAGCTTAATGTTCTTCCATTTATTTCTCTTCGTTTCATCACAGTACAATCACACTAGAATTAATTTCCAAGATTTTCTTTCAGTTCCAAGGATTTTTTGTCCCAGTTCTATTGCTTGCTCATCACATACTTCTAAGCACTCCATCTAATGTTTTACACCCTCCCTTTTACTGTGTTTAATATATTTTTTCAGCATTTCTTTATTTTAGTAAGGTACTGAACCAGAGGTTCTGTGGTAACCAAGCAATTTGAGTTGCTTGGAAAACTGCAAAAATACAACTGATACTACCTGTCCTGTGTTTGCTCTTGGGCCTGCACATATTCCCAAACCTTAATTAGCGCATTAATTTTGGCAGAAGCCAAAGTTAGCCCACAAGAAGAAACGTTCAGCATCGCTCCATGTGAGCCACTGAAAGTAAACCCTTCAACAACTATTTTCTGGTAGCATGAGCTAATTCGGAGCATTACATTTCCAACTGTAAGAGCTTTTGCTTTCACATAGCACAGATATTAGTGTGGAGTAAATAGCTATCCTACCACAGTTCACTTGCAAGTGAACCATGACCCCCTCTCTCTTGAGGTTTCCACTCTGTTTGTTTGGTCAGTGTCTTTGTGATTTTACATCACCATTTTTGTTTAACACAACAAACACATATCAAGCATATATAAGAATAATTCTGTACACGGGGAAAGCCAGTTAATCGCAACGCTTAAGCCCTGAAACACAAGAAAAAGCAGTTGAAAGAGAGGACATGCGGGAGTCGTGCGAGATGACTTGCTTGCTTGACTTGATTTTGAGATTCTTGCTGTAAGCCTTGCAGAATGTTAGGAGGCCTGAAGCAGACACTCGTGTCTCTGTGTGTCAGAGGTTTGCTTTGCATAGAACACATCGGGCTTGGCGGTGCGTGCTTTAGACTGGAGGTCAAGCGCATTTAAATTCCAATGCAAACAACTTCCTCTTTGTTGACACTGCAGTTGACTTTAAAAAACGACAGCCTTCCTGGGAAACCTACTTATCCTTTGCCCCATTAAATAAAATCTTTGGGCCTTATTGAGTTTTCAACCCCACAATCTGTTCTTGCAGGAAGGTAATTATTTTCATGAGGATGGCTTTACCTGTCAGACATTTAAAAACATGATCTTAAATGAGACTTAAATGAAAGCATTATCAAGGGAGTGAACTCAACATCTGAGTTGTGTCATGCATAAATCTTAAGTATAGCAGCTATTTGGAACTGGGTCCATTTTGAGTCACATTTTGAGTCTGAAAAGAACACTACGGAGTCATCTCTATCATACAACCAGCTGCTATGACACAACGGTACTCCTGACTCAATGTTGCCAGTAATTAATTTTTGGAACACAAATACATTTTAACTCCTCCCTGGTAAGGCTCTCCGTATCCTCATAGGTTATATTCCTCCACTCTCAGTGCAGTTCAGAGGAATAAATCTGCTCACCTCTGAGACACAAGCAACATTTTCAAACCAAACTCATAAACAAAGTGACAGCAGGTTTAAAGGGAATTCACACAGCCGTTCAAAACGGGCGATTTAAACAAATTAAGAAACCGTACTCCATTGACTTGAACAGCGAGAAGCGTGCGTAAATATATTTCGCTTCTGTGAACTACCCTCTGAGAATGTGACTAATGCTTAAGCTGCTGCGTTCCTGCCATGGTGATCACTGCTACAGTGAGTGCTATTCCCAGACCGTAAAGTGAGAGTCTCTGGGGACCGCTTGAAATCACGACCAGCTGTGGTCAGAGACTGGACACACCTCGATGGTGACTCAGAGAGCTGGGGGCAGACTGTAACTCTGACACACAGACGGAAGCGGAAAGAGGACCACACAGCAAAAGGTGAGGAAAACCCTGCAGGTTCATCAGGTCTCCCTGCACATAAGAGGCCCTTCCCTGCCTCCGTCTGACCCGGCCAGCCGAGGGTTAAACGGACCCACCTGGTGGTGCTTGCTTTCCTCTGCGAGCCTGTCATGCTACCGGCACGAAAAATCTCTGGAGTACACTACTTTCCTACTCAGAAAAACCAAGAGAAAATAACATGGAACTGAGCACTGATGGCACCCTATACCTGTTTGAGTGTTTGCATCTACACATTAGCACCAATTTTACACAAATTGCAGGCTAAGTTTCCAGTTAATTTATGGGATTAACTCATGCATATTGTGTAATTAAACATACTTCAAAACATAGATCAGAATTTCACAATTGCTACATTCATTAGCCAAAACTCATCAATATTTATTTAACCTTTACTGCACCAGGTAGGTTGGCGGAAAACTGAGCTCTCTTCTGCAGTGACTCATTTCTCTCTTTTGAAACTCACTCTGAGAATTATGAAGAAAGTTTGATTTATTCTGTTCCACCTGTGCTTTGCAAAGGCCCCCACGGTCAAAATGGCACAGCTCATGGAACTGGAAAAGCAACGAGCAACATAGGTATATGTTACCCCAAGGCCACAAGCAGTCAAGAAGAACCTGCATAAAGGGCACCTGGCATTTTTTCCGGAGACAGAGAGAACCCCAGGGAAAGCGCTTTTATACAGTAAATAATAGATTGTAAACTGTGCCTGGATGCCCACATTATCTCTGTCGGTAAGACATCTTATTTTCACTCGCACAGCAGAGCTAAATTGAGACTGATGTCAGCCGAAGATGATTCTGAAATGGTGGTGCACGCCATTGTAATTTCTAGGTTGGTTGTTTTTTTTGTAATGCTATGTTCTTTGGTTTACCAGACCTTAGTCTGTGGGAGCTCCACAGTTTGTTCCAAATGCCTCCACTGGAGACTACAGAAGCTGCAAAATACACACAAATCCCGTCCTGAGTTCCTTGTGCTGTCTGCCTGCAATGTTCTGGGTCTGGTTTTAAGATTTGCTCAGTGCTTAAACAGGCCCTCGTGCACTTGGGCATTCTGAACTTCACGCTCCCCACATTCAGCAAACGCTCCTCTTCCACACAGGCAATCCCTCAGCTGCCTAAAAACAGGCAGAGAGAATCTGCCTCTTCTGCGTGTCGCCTTTGGAACTGAGTTGTTAGGAATAGAAGAGATTCAAGAAAACTGGACTCTTTTCCACCAGGCCTGAAAGCATACCTGTTCTCCAGTGACTGTAATGCATAGTCCAGTCTTTAAGCCTTTAGATTCTGATTTTAACTTTGCCCTGGTGAAAAGTGGGCTAGTGAGCTGTGCATTGGTTCTATATTAGGGCTCACTGGACTGTATCGAATTGGAAATGACCTTTGCAAAGGGTAACAACCGGAGGAACATTGACATCATAGGAGCGAGCAGTCTCCCTTTGTCACATTTAAAAATAAATAAATATAACAGGAACAACAGAAAACAAAGCCAATTTTCCACTCCTCTTGTATGAAATTTGCAATCACTAACGGTGGCTCTCGAGTCTCTGCAGGTGCCACTCGTTCCCACACAAGGAGTAGCTGAAGTGCGTTCACCTCACCTGTATCACCGAAGAGCCGATGACTGATTTTCCACGCTACAGGCCACACAGCACTAGCGTGCTGATTGGTGGAGACTCATATCTGTGGCCAATGATGACAGGGTGGAAGCCCGCCATGTGACTGGAAAGCAAACGCAGTGGTATCCCGAGGAATCCGAGCCAATCTAAACTAACTCACTTCATAGCAGTCTCCTGGCCATGCAGAGCTGAGGAAATTAAGGAAATGACTTTCTAAGTTTCAAAAGCTATTTAGATCTAGGATGCACACATACATGTGAAATGGTGACGACAACCCTGCAATGACAATAAACCTGCAATAATAGCCTGCAGTGGATAGACTCCCATCTTGTAGGTATGAATTTGAATGAGTATAAATAGATTATTGCCAGACCGTACAGGCTTGTCGCAATTACGTGAAACAATAAAACAACATCAAGCAATAAATCAATATACATACTAAATCTTCACACCCTCTTTATGTCACCTTGTTTGTAAAATTACTTTCCATGTCCTCTAAGTTTCCAGTCAATCATAATCACGATTGTAATCACATTCTTGCCAGGCTATTAAAACTGCACAGCACATATTAGCTTGCAAAATTTATGATGTAGCCCATCATTTTAATCATAGAATATGTGATATTGTGAATCATATACTAATAGGTTGTCTGTACAAGTAACTGCATGAGGGAAAGACATGGAGTTTTTTTTAGCTCTGTGCTGATATGTCTGTCTCGTACACCACCAGTACATCAGTGGTTTCACAGCAAAACCCCTTCGGCTTGGAAAATACAAGTTAAACAACTCTGAGAGGCATCCTTTCGTCATCCTCCAATCAATGCCACTGGCTTCTCTTTCGTTTCACGTCAGGCTTCTCTGTCCGCTGTTCGGCGCTAGCGTCAGTTGGTTTCTGGACAGCTGGAAGGAGAACAATATGCTTAAAACGAGGTACGAGAATAGGACTGCCGCGAGGACTGCCAGCTCTGCGCCGCACTCACTGAATCCGTTCCCTTAGCAAAGACGTCATTCAGAGGGGCCAAGCCACGCGGTCACATGGCCGACGCTGGTATTTTCAGCTCAATGAACCTACGCATTGTCAGTGTCATAAAAACCCAAAAAAAACCACTAGTACTTCCAAAAAGACAACTTTTAAGGAAATGAGAAAGACTGTTCCGTTATTACATTATATTAGACATATTTTAGTCACATGGTGTTTTTGTTAAACTTCGGAAGTCACGGAACCATGAGACACACTGCGTTACAGAGCTACTGACGTAAGCTTTCTATTCATATATACAGCTCAAAAAGTGGAAATGCAAGACCTGTTTCAGTGGCTCAGCTCACCATCATCATCCTCACCACCACCACAGATTGCTGAAGCAGCGGCTGACAACCAAGCCGTGTGATGCGATTTATCACCATGTTGGCCTGCTGGCCTCAGACATAAATAAAACATAACGTGTTGATTTCTCAGTGGTGGTTTTTACAAAAGTGCGTTATTCTGGAAAAACAACCCCAGCATATTAAAACAGGTATGAACTGGGATAAAGCCTCGACCAATCAGAGCGTCAGACTGGGACCATGCTGATGGACAGTCTCAGACATGCAGCAGGGTGAGGTCAGGCTGTTCTCAGAGAGGATGTCCCTTAAGTGTCTGCAGAAAGCATTTCACACCGAGGCGATTTAATATGCTGAGTGCGTGTTAAAATGCCAGCGGACACTTTCGCCTCTAGCGCTGTTATTGTAGCTTCTTCATTGCGGTAAAAGAGGAGGGACTGGTAAAACAGCCATAATAGGGCCCTAAAAACCCGCGAGACACGACACTAGACTCCCTCCCAAAGAGTGCCTGCAGCCAAGGCAACACGCCACTAACTTAAAAATCCACACTTCCTAGATGACTGCAAAAGTTGAGGTTTTTTTTAATGTAACACACACTTCCCAGGTCATGCTGGTTTAGGCCTAAATGTAGACCTGTGAGGTGGTGGGGGCAGCGGAGAACAGAGAAACTCACAGACTAAGTTCTTTATTTCTCACAGATACATCAGACACAGTAAAATCACAAGGTGAAGCTGGGACATGGCCAGGAGGCTGCAGGCTCAGCAAAGCTCAGGTATAAATAGGCTCATCGCGCACCTGGATACTGCTGCATTCAATACAACGCGCAGGTCTGCTCTGATACACATATACAGGCTCACACACACACATACACACACGAGCATTTGCAGGCATGAACATACAAGCAGCGCGCAAACACATACGCGCAGGTACAGATGCACACATACATACATGCAAGTGCACACGGTGCACACGCACGTGGCGCACACAGCACACACACACACACACACACACACACACACACACACACACACACACACACACACACACAGAATGGCAAGCTTGCCTTCCTGTGCAATCACATACCTCCATGCGCACATACACACCCACATGAATCCAGACACATGCAGGCTTTTGTATCGCTCATACCACTAATGACATCGTCTTGAATGTTATCATCAACGTTGATTTTGTCCCCATAACACAATTTTGTCACCACCCATAGGAAAATGCAATCATTTTCTCGATCAGATTTTGATAATACAACGTTTTATTTTCAGAAAATATTCCCTTCTGCTGACAACTCCCTTCAGAGTTTCATTGCTACATGAGAAATCAATAGATCTTATGTTTCAAGTGAACAATATTTGACAGGGGAGATTTATTCTTTTCTGTGCGTGCAGGCACTGAAAGACCACCAGGCTGTCATTGTGCTCAAGGATATTTTTAGCAGTACACTGCTGACCTACACAGGAAGCAAGATTGATAGAAGAATGAAATTTTAACCTGAAAAGCACAGTCCCACCTGGGCCTTAGGCAGCTCAGGGATCGAACGCAGCCATCTCAAAACAAAGTCACTTTAGACAAAGTCACTTTTCTCCAAATTTCACAGCTGCTGGCACAAAACAGAACTTCCTGTGTCACAGTGAATTCTCTAAAACCTGACCACAGAAACAGACACACATATACACCCAGAGAGCTACATTTTCATGCAGGCACAAACACATCTATATTCATACGCAGGCAAGTGCATGCGTATGCGCACGCACGCACGCACACACACACAGGCAGGGAGACAGGCAGACACACACACACACACACACAGGCACACACACACACACACAGGCAGACACACAGACAGGCAGACAGGCAGACACACAGGCAGGCAGACAGGCAGACACACACACACACACACACACACACACACACACACACAGGCAGACACACAGACAGGCAGACACACACACACACACACACACACAGGCAGACACACACACACACACAGACAGGAGACAGGCAGACACACACACACACACACACACACACACAGGCAGACACACACACACACAGACAGGGAGACAGGCAGACACACACACACACACACACACACACACACACACACACAGGCAGACACACACACACACACACACACACAGGCAGACACACAGGCAGGCAGATAGGCAGACACACAACACACACACACACACACACACACACAGGCAGACACACAGGCAGGCAGACAGGCAGACACACACACACACACACACACACACACACACACACACACACACACACACACACACACACACACACGGCAGACACACAGGCAGGCAGACAGGCAGACACACACACACACAGGGAGACTACACACAGGCAGGCAGGCAGGCAGACAGGCAGACACACACACACACACACACACACACACTCGCACACGCACATGGCCCTGGCCTCATTTACGTCAGTAGATTTTTGGCCTTGACTCAGAGAGCCTCTCAACTTCTCCAACCTCGCTCCAGTCTTTCACTGATAATACAATGTAATAAAATGCAGAAGTCCCTCACTTTGGAATGTCACCCGCTATTCTATCAAAATCCTTTACTGTCACTACACAAACCCACTCTGAAAAGACATCTGTCAACTTGACAACTTTTCTCTTACTTTCTTTATTGTTCTGCCTATTGTTTTTCTTTTCTTTTCTTGTTCTTATATAATCTGTATTATTGTACAAACTGTTTTTCAATTCATTTATTTACTACTCACATTAACCTTCTTTAACACAGGGCATCTTTAAACACATGTTTCACCTGTAGTTTAACTTAAGGGGCGAATACTTGTAAAGGTCTTATGGGATTCTTGCCAGCCCCAGCACTTTTTATGCATGCACCTTTTCTAAGCATGTATGTTTTACGGTTTGCATATCTTTTGCTGCTTTAATACAATAAAAGTAAATACAGTGTGACAGGCCGCAGCCCTTGAGACATGGTGGAAGCATTAACAGGGCCTGGCACCGCTGCTGTTTCAGGAGAGGCTCTCTCTGTTGTGTCTGTGGCAGAAGCCTGAGCAGAGCAGAGAGAACTGCGGGACTGCCTCCCCAGACCTGCCTTCAGCACTGACTGCTATAAATACACCAGGTCGCCATACAGATTAAAGGCAAACAATGAGCAAGAGGAAGAGAGGTCCTCTGCACGTTTTTCGGGGTCAGGCTCCGGCTATAGTAACGACAGATGACAGCGTTCAGGAAAACCTTAACAAAATATGAAAGCTTACCAAACCCCACACCCCTTACCCCTCACCCCAACAAAAGCAGAACCCCCCAGCCACAGGGGCCCCTAAATAATGACAAACAGACGGATCCCACATCACGGTCTGTCACTGAAAACACCGACACTCGAGGTAAGGTTTGTCTCATGAAACACTTGTCAGGACACTTGGATATGGACCTGTGTACACTGCCAGTGTTTTTACACTTGCTAATGAGACAACAGGGAGCACTGGATGACTTACATCTGACACATCACTAATTCAGCAGAGTTGGAATGACACTTCACAGCTGAAATTCAGCATAAACTCCTCACTCAAAGCTTACAGTTTCACAATATGACAAATCCCACACATTAACCCACTTAGACATAAAAATATCATGTAAAAATACATTCAGAAATAAAAGGATAGCACCCTCATTAATTATGTTACATTAATGTGAACATTTCCGCTGAGATTTTTTTGAAGTTTTACCAGACATGAAATATTACTGTGCCTCAATACATTAACATTTATTGCTTATCTGTCTGGAGTGAGGCAGACACAGCTCCCAAGCCCAGCTCACGAACAGCCTGAAAGACACTTCTGTGTTATAGGCTTTGGCATGGCGGGGCCTTTCTGCTGTCAGTCTGGCTCTTTCTGAAGTATTGAGTGATCCAGAAAGAGGTATGCATCAGTGTTTTGTCATACTCTTGCCTCCTGATCACACTGTGTGGAAATGGCTGAAAAGACAAAGTCTTGTTGAACTCACTCTCCAGTTACTGCTCACTGTTTACAATAACTTTGAATGTATATGAATCATGTTTAATTGATGTTTGTCTTTCCTGGGTTTGTGGCGCTGGTGGGGTTGGGAGCTGTCTCAGGACCTGCACAGTGGACGTCAAGCTACCCCAAGGAATTAACAGAACTAAATCTTTGGCCACTGAGGAGATTTAGCTTACAACATGTATAAAAACCCACCAAAAAGTAAACTATTTTATATCTCCAAAATACTGTTATCAAAGCCACATCACAAAACATTTCAGACATGTACTGGGTCGTTGTTAACATAAACTATTTAACTAAACGGGAGTGTTGAGGCTCTGAGGCACGTACAGATGTAGAGTCTTCATTCCTGAGCTTTTAAAACATCTACTCTTGAAACTGTGCTCTGTTGAGTTTGACAGATTGAACAGAGCACGAAGTTTTCACAGAAAAAGTTTTCCCCCGTGCTTCACAGTCACGGCCACGGTATAAACAAACCCTAAGGCACTGCTACACTGACATCATAATGCAGTAACGTAAAGCGCCTTAAATATTGTGATGGTATAGTGAACAATGTACGGGAGAACGGTCTATAAGGACAAGAGCAGGGGAAAAAAAAGAACAACGAGAAAGTAAACAAAGGAATTAAGAGGCAACGCAGAAAATTTGAAGCGTGCGAGGGGGGATGAAAAATTAATAATTTCCAGGAAAAATTATAATGATACTTGGAAGTTATTGGGTTTTCCTTCTGTAAGACACACCTTCTCGTCATCAATCACCCGCCCACTCTTTGAAAGTTCATAAGTCCCCTGACAGAAACAGTTTGCGTTTTCTGGGAAAGATCCCAGTATAAACTAATGTTTTAATTTTATAATTAGCCTAATACTACACAAACACGATACAGGCATCGGTATTGCCGCTTGCCTTAAGAAAACAAAAAGTCATGTTCAAAGCAACGAGTAGCGATAAGACTTGACATGTTGATACACTCACTTACCAGACCACTCCAAATGCTCCGTATCCAATGGGTCTGTCAGGCTCGATATCCAGTGGTTGTTGTAAGAGGTGTGAATGTTGGTGATGGTGGTGGGATTTGACCGCAGCGGCCTGAACTTGGGCCGGTGCCGCAGCCGCGGCGGGACCGGGGGCCTGTCCAGGAGCTGGCGAGGGAAAGTACGGTTGCTGCTGGCTCGGGTTCAGCATTACCGCCGCAGCGGCAGCAGCTGCTGCAGCGGCCGTAGAGGCGTGCTGTTGGACCGGGTGGACTGCAGCGGCTGAGCCTGGGTGCAGGTGATGTTGCCCTGGGTGATGATGGTGATGTTGCAGATGGTGTGGTGGAACATGCGGTAGCTGGTGGTGATGGTGCGGGTGATGCGCTGCCACCGCCGACGCGCCGCCGTTGTATGCAGCCATCATTTTTGCGGCATTGGAAGCCGTGGTTCCACACAAAGCCATTCACTCAGCAACGGCGCCCGTAAGACGGAATAGTGAAATAGGAAATTAAAATAAAACTCTGCCCGTTATTTAAGGTCTTAGTAGCGGAACGATAAAGACGAGTTATGGGGGAATGTGAGCAGGGCAGTTGGGAGTCAAGCGGTCAAATACGTCAACATCAAACCGGGAACAATTAAAATTACAATGCAATATGTGTCAAATAAATGCCTTGGTTGTCATCTTTACAGGGTATCCCTAATTTCTGCACGGCTTCATTTTAATTCCAATGCTCTGACCTACTTCATTTGTTTTGTCTACCTCAATTTAATCTGCATGGACAAAATTAATATTGAAATGTTGTTTCACACAAACAAGAGCTTATGAAGAGCATCGGTTAAAATAATTAAAATAGTAAAATGTTAATGCGACAAGAAAACCCTCTTCCCCCCACAATAAATAAATACTCCACGGCCTTAAATCTCCCACATGTTGTAAGTGGCTATCCCCTCTCCACTCACAAAACCAGGGCAATTTCCCATTTTTGCAGTAAAAGAGGGTAATCAAGACGTATCACTTGTAAGAAACAGGGCGTTCATCTGTCAAATTCCCTCATCTTTGCCTGTTTGTGACAAATCCATCGTCACAAATGCCACCGCCAACTGCTGCATGTAGGTTACTTCGCAGAAGTTGCTATGGTCTCAGTTCGGCTACTTGTTTTCGGCTATGCAAGAGACAAGATTGTTTCGCGCACAACAAATCAGAAACTGTAGTTCTAAATGCAGTTAAACAGTAGAAATGTTACATTCGTCGGGCCGTATAACCCATATAGCCGACGCAATAATAAAGGTGATGCACGCCTATATTTGTTGAATCTGCTAACGATGAGGTCTTAGAAGAAATCTGTGGTCCTGGCTCCCTTTTAAAAATATCGCGATTCCCGCAGCCCCCCATATCCAGAAATCCAAATCATTTTGATAAAAAATATCCTTTATCCTGGAGCGAGAAAAGCACTCTTCCAGGAACGATCAGTCAACTTATTTTTTCCATCAGATCCGGTATTTGTTAGCTTGCTTGTAGCACTGTCTCCTTGAGCTACGCAGACATAGAAAATAAATAAAGGAAATATAAAATGAAAATAAAACACCGAGACCGCCTCCTTCGCAGTCACAAAACAGGCGGCCACAGTTGATTCTCTTTGGCCGGATGGTGCTGCCTGGAAAGTGACACGCGCAGCCTAAGCAAGGCTACCAGTCCGTTCCTCCTGTGATTGAAGGTCTTTGAGCCAATCAGAGTACAGACATTGACGCTCCTGAGGTGGTGATGTCATTCAACTAATCAGATGAGGGAGAAGGACCGTCCATCAGATTTAAGGGTAATAACTTGAGACTCACGCCATTGTGTGTCTGAAGATTTGCGGTTCTCCTTGTTGCAGACATTGAGGACGTAAATTGTGGCTGGCAAAACGTTGGGCTTGCATGGCTTTAATGTGTGAAGATCGCAAGCAAACGGTACGCTCCGAAAGAGCGCTCCTAGTGTGGAATGATTGCCATGAAACGCTAACCAATGACTGACGTAGCTGAGTCAAGGGCTAGGGTTACAACAAGGGTAGCTATTGAGCTTTGACTGCCGGTACACAATACACTTGTAGGAACTCCCTGGTGAATATTGCTAGTTGTTCCAGCTAAAACCACCCACAAATAGCCTGTAAGACATTAATTCAATTGTGAGTATTCCCCAGGAAAAAACTAACCAAGGCAGCCTACAACCCATGGCCTACCCACTTCATTTCTAGTGTCGCACGTGCGATCCGCCCCACGCGGGAGCCCGTTGGGGAATGAGTTTACGCCCCCTAATGTTTCCTTTCACCGCCAGCTGTCAACGGCGAGAAAGAGTAGCAACATCTGTGCACAATGTAAATTTATTATCAGCTATCCCATGTGATTATCTGAAACAAACTCGACATGCAATTCACATCATAATATAAAACAGAAAACTATGAAACAAAAATATTGATTTCTTGACCGAATACCAATTGAAAGTTGTAATAGCCTGGTTAAACCATAGTTCTATACATATACAGCATACTATAAACTCTCTTGCGTTGAAACTGAATGGGACATTTGAACCATCACTGGCTGCTCTTAAAATATAATAATGATAATAATACTAATAATAACAATGCTAATAATAAAAATAATAATAATAACCAACATTTTATTAATTTTATCCATCTACAAAAGTTATCCTTTCAATCAGAAAATATGTTATCATTATATTAGTCATAGCCTATATTCTGTAATGAAGTATTATACATAACTGCTCCTGCAACTACTAGTATATGAGTAGTTGGCCTAGTAGTACAAAAAAAAAAAAAACTTTGATAATTAAAGGACAGACTTCTCGTTCCTGATTTCAGTAAAGGAAAAATGAGCAACGGCCTGGTCAGGCTTTAGCGTACTCACCCGACAGAGGGGCAACATTTCTCCGGTCAGCAGATTGGTGGTAACCTGAACAGACTGCATAGCAACTGTGAATTCCAAACAACTGCAACCAAGTTCAGCTGCATGCTGACATTTCTCAGACCCCAGTCAGTGTCCATCGCTGCCTCACTCTTCCTGATGGACACCCACACTTTACCACACCTGTCAGCTCAAGCACATAAAGGGGTCCAAATGGAGGCAGAAATGGAAACAGAATAAAACAAAATGAACTAATTAAATTAGTTGGAGAAACATTGAGAAAGACAGGCTCCTAAATGGGATGATATAATTATGTATTGAGTCAAGTGATTAACATTTTATTATCCATAAAGAATATATCATTGTGTTATAACTCCCAAAATTGGCTTTTCATTTAAATAATAAACTAAACACAAAGTATTTCAAATATGTATTTGAACCATATCTAAACTAACATTAAAAACAGTCAAATATTCAAAGGTCAATGTGTGTGTTTTTTAAACCAATGGAAAGCTGAGAAGTTGGATGAGCTTATACAAGATCCTACCTTGAAACACCTTACTAATGAATAATACTCTTTAAGGATTACTCCGGGTGGGTAAGGAGTGACAATAAAAACATGAAATCAGCTCTCAACAACACTGAGTCACGAGCCCCTCAGCCACGCCCCCGAATCTCCTGTACTTCCAATACCCACAAGCCCCATCCATCCTCTTCTGTTCTCTCAGCATATCGATCAAGATATTATATCTCTGGCTCTCAAAAGACTCCGTATTTCTGCCCCCCCCCTCCCCACTTCCCCAAAGGACTGAAATACACTCATATTCCACCTTTCAATATTAAAAGGTAATTCATATCATACCACCACCTGTGACATTTTTATTTTTTTTACCCTTACATCTTAGTGGGCTGTTTACTGTCAGTTAATAGCTGATTCTGATATTATTAGCACAATTAGTATCAGTACAATTAATACATACATAGCTTCGTGACATGACATGACATGACATAGCGTAGCATAACATAGCATAAATTACCTTTTCACCTTCTACACACCTGACTGAGTAAGAAGAGGACCATTAGATACCAAAGGGCAATCACTCTCATCTGATTATATTTAACATGGTTCACAAATCCACCTCATTAGAGGCACGTTTATTCTCTAAAACCGGAGCAGCATGTGTCCATCTGCTGAGCCGTTATTTCAGGTTATTAGAAATTATCACATGGCGATTGCGGCACGGAGGAGGCCCAAACAAATAAATGCAAAGCCAAGATATCACTTGCACAATTGAATGTCCGATTTCAGTGGCCTATGTCAATAATATGAAAGTAAATAGTTCAATTTATTCCCTTTCAATGTCCCTTATTTCCATCCAATGTTTGTTATTAGGCATCTGTCCCCTCACTTTCTTGACTGTGAAAAACTGTAAGTTGATCAAACTGCCATTGAAAGCAATCTTATAATGAGTAAAAGTATTACTCATTTAGGACATGTTAATATAAAGATGAACAGCAACACTGGGTTTTTGATACTTACTCTTACAATTTTTTTTGATTTTGCATCATCAAGCACCACAAAACTAAACCAAGAAAGAAGACTAATAATAATTGTAACTTAAACTTTTAATCCTTTGGGTAAATCCAGGCATAGTCCAGGAACTGTCACAAACTCTCAAACACAAAGGCAACGCTACTTCCTCCCATCAGTGTTCTGTGTTTGAAGTGGTCTTGCAGAATGCAGAACTTTCACTGGACAAAGATGGCAATGATGAAGAAATGATCACTTCCATCTCCGCTCTGTAATGGATGAACTAAGCATCAAAGTGTGCTGCCGACTGCATCACACCACAGGGCTATTTTAAGACCAGCTGCATTTATATGCAGATGCTGGAAATGCCAGATTTGATGCCTGCACCAGCATGTGGCATTCTCTGTCATCTGCGCTCTATCATTCTCTGTCAATCTTCATAAAACCCATTTCATCAGCAGCATCAGAAGAATCCTCACATCTCTATTCCTACTATTTGTACAAAAGGGAAAAGCTTACATTACCATCATCAGCTCTGTACTGTATCTATTTCATGCCCCTGTTTCTAATAAAATGTATTCAAAGACACCACCTAAGTGGGACTTGTTATTTAATCTATAAAATCTCATTCACTGAAAAGTTGTCCTTTTGGAGATGCAAGATTTTTTTGTTGTTTTGTTTTAGAACGCCGACGAGAAGTATATTTAGCCAGTCGCTAAAAACACTTCAGTGACTGCATCACCCCCTCATTTGTCACATTGAGACATTATGCAATGATCTTTTGGATGTGACACATTCTGAAAAAAAAAAAAAAACATTTTATAAATATCCAGAATTGATATCATTATTTAAAACAAAGCAAAAAATCCAGGCAAGTGTCTTTAGGACTTTACTGTTAAGAGATGCAGTCTCACTTAATGGCCTATACTGATACCTGGCCTCAGATCTGCTGCCAGCCAGGTCACAGGTAAGTTGTAGGATAAAGACTGAAGCCCAGAGCTCAAGCCAAAAATATTTTTGTATCTCAAGCAAAACAGCTGTTCAATGCTCACTCGGCTTGTTAATGCTGTCTTTGTTTTGTGACCTATCCCAATATCCAGCACCAGTAAAGAAAAACAGAACCATACATCATTTTTACAGGGTACTGAAACCCTGAAGACAATATTATAAGATGTATGTGCACACTTAACTATGTTGCTAGGGTAAGATCCACAAACTGTAAAATAAACAGTAAAAGAAATGAGGAGCAAAAATAAAATTCAACATCTATGCTTATTTAAATGTCAACACACATTTACTTGATTCTCGTTTCCATTCAGGACAAATTAGCTGAAAGAGAACAGCATCCCCTTATTATGTTATTACTTAGGACATAACCCTTATAGACAATGCTCTCTTTCTTGCTCACCAATATTTTTTCTTTAGTGGTAGACACTCAGTCTGATGGTCAATTTGTTTACTCAGAGAGCAAACCAATAAAATAATGAATGGAGAATACATTGTTCTTGAGAGTATCTCTTTAAATGCCATGAAGAATAAATGTTCCATGTTCACACTCCAGGGACTTAAATCAGCCATGTTATGAGGCACATAGCAGCCCATTCCAGTCTATTTTTAAACAGATTAAATTATAGACTCCTGGGGAAATCAGTGGGGTCCTAACTGCTTGAGGTGTGGACACTTGGTCAATGACACTAAATTATTTGCACAAAGAAGATTTGAAAGGCAATGCAAATGGCAATGAGCCAAACCAGCATTGTGTTAAATATGTTTAAGCAAAAAAATATGGAAGTACTTTAGAGATATGTCACCATATTTCCATAATTCTAAAGAGCTATTTCACCCAGTTTTCATAATTTCTTATTGTTTCCTCCAAGCAATAAAACATGAGTAATATCACTATCCTTCCACTAGTTCTTGGCTTTTGTCCAGTTGCCAGATGCTGACATTAGCTTCATTTTACCATATGCATATCTATGAGTTACCAATTTTCCCCTGATAAAATAAAAAAAAGACATGAACCAGCATGAATATGATGACGTAACTTATCTGCTGTATGCTATATTGGGCCTCAGTGTGACAATGAGAAACTGAACTGATTGATTGACTGTAATGGAAATCCTAGATACACAGTGCGTGCCCAGGGCAAAGTTTGAGAATCCCACCACTAACAGACATGTTGGAACAAATTAATTATTACCTCACTATAGTGCAAAGGTGAGAGTTTAGAAGTGGAAGCAAGCCATGGCAGCATGGACTCCAGAACGCCCAGCTGTAAAGTGGGGCTGTCCAACATGTGGTTGAAGGGTCATATAAGGCCCACCATGGATGTACTCTTGGCCCTTACATTATTGAGAAGAAGGCAAAAATAAGAATTATTCTGATATGTCAAAACATTTATGTATGTCAGGGTCAATACAAGAATATTGGGAGATGTTTATCTTTGTAGGGAGTCTGTCCTGTAGGAGGTAGTAGCAGCTGAAGGAACCTGCTGTAAAATGTACAGTGTTTAGTGAACTGGTATCAGGATCGATGCGTGGAGTGCCAGTGTGTCAGTTGGCTGAAAGCCCACTCCAGCCAAACTTACTTCCTGATTTTATGCAAAGAAATACTCATAAATCAAGAATCAGAAATAGGGATGTGAACTTCAGAGAAAGCTGAAAATGTAACACCCCTTCATTTGCCCGGGAACTTTCCAAATAGGATAACTCTTTACACACACATATATACATACATACATACATACATACATACATGCATATAGCATAACCAATGTCAGCAGCAAACAGCAATTTCACTAGAAAACATTTTCAGACAATGGTAGGTTTTGAAGGATTTATTATTGAAATGGGTTAGAGACAAGGATGTTGTGTACTGGTTTTGGGCTTGCAGTCCTAAGGGGGGAAGGAATGGAGATGTTCTCAGAAGAGAAGAGGAACCCCTGTTGAGTAAGTATGGTTAAGAAGCAGTAGGAAATAGCAGGGTGGTGATGGGGAGGGGGTGGGATGCCAGAGATGCAGAGAACGATGTGAGATGAGGTATGTGGCATTTTTACACTTGTAAGGAGACCGGAATTGATTGAAAGGGTTGTCTGAAAATGATTCTCCCGAACTTTGTTTTTAACAAAACTCCATATAAAGCGATTACATAGCAGGGTACATGGGAAATTGTTTCAGGAGGAAGTTAGAAGATTGACTTTTCTGGTCTACTTACACACTCACTGACATGTCAGTTTTCTGACTTGGATCAGTGCAACATCATATTCAAACTAATGAATATAATATGTTGTTGAAAAAACATCAGGATTATACAAGTGCTGCTTTAAGAGCTCAAGCAAGTAATTGATTGGCTATTAGCTAAAAGCAAGTCATTGATTGGCTAAACTTTTGACATTCCTGTAAAGTTTAGTGCACTGTCTGAATTGTGCTCAAATAATGAGACAAATTCCACCTGACACAATGAGGCGGCCGAGTTTCCCAGACCTCAGAGACAAACAGCCTGTTCTATTTAGAGCACCAGAGGCGTTATTGCTTCTGTTTTTAGAAACATGTTGTCTTCAAACTTTTCGTTTTTTTGCAGTGGCAAGCAGGGAAATGAGATGCAAAGAAGGGCCAGATATAACAACAAATTCTTCATTATAAAATAGGCTCTCCTCTGTTGGTCTTTTTTAGCTCAGTCAGTCAGCTTTTGTTGAAATGGGTAACTGGACTGATGTTAAGGACTGGCTACGCACCCCATAGTACATAAAGAGGACAACTTAACATTCACTTTAATATTGCAATAGGTAATTCATTAAAGAAAAAACAAAACGCTGAGCTTTTGGTCGGCTGACAATCAAAAAGAGCAGGGGTTCCCAACACTGTCCCTGGGTGAACCCTATGTTTGTCTGCTTCCATAATAGTGACTGCTATTCTATAACAAGATATTAATTACCCTGTTAATGCTACATTATATCAGAAACATTATCAGATACTGATTATCACACAGAGTTTATTTCATCTATCCATTTAAGGCCCTCTAAACAGTCAGGTCGGTTTCCAGACAACTAATACTTTTTATTTTTTATGGTCGGTGATGAACAATTCCTTACAATGTAATTAATAAAGATATTGATAGGAACGAAGACCAGCATACAGTGGGGTCTCTCATGACCCAGTTTTCAAACCCCCAATTCAATTTTAATGTAAGATGACCAAGGGAGTTTGAAAAAAGTCATTGTGCCACGTGAAGGGGAAAGACAGGAACCAGCAAAGGAAACCCGTTAAAAAATTATACGGCTATATACAGTCACAAGTGAGGTCATCGCTCTTGCCTGATTCCCATGAAAGAGGAGAGAGAGAGATGGAGAGATAGAAAAAGAGAAAGGTACATGGCACCTTGAGACCTTTTCACGCTTTCACAAATACCGGACTGATCCGCCTTGGTCTGATTCACAGTCCGAGTGTGAAAGCAGAGGAAGTACACTGCTCCACCTGCTAAACCACAGGGAGGCTGTCAGGCAGGCTGGCCTCATATGTGCTCTACCATAGGAGAAAGGTTTATGCAACACTTTGCTGCCAACAGTTCTTCTCACTTTGTCTTTCATCTCTGCTGGATACCAACCACTTCCGTTACAAACCAGTATGCAGGCAAAACAAAATGTTCCAATACAACCTTTTTTTCCCCCGACAGGATAAGTTTCAGACTGGGAACTGGCATAGATAAAGTACCTCGGATTTCTGATTTCTTAATAGCCCCAGGAGGCTGTATGGGCCAAAGTCCTTCAAAGCCATGACAAAAGCTGCCAATGTGTAGAAATGCTGAACAGAACATATTTATATTTTTCCCGTATATTTGCATGTTTCATGGTGTTACAGCATAATCACCTCTGATAAGGTGTACAGTCACAGGCTTGTGACCTGGAGAGACGTTTTACCTCTCGAAACTACTGGTGTCATGCAATATATGAAAATCATTCACAACGTTTACCACAATATGCATAACCCTGACATCACAGGTTTATTTAATTTAAAATTTAAGGCTTTCCGTGTTTATCGTCTTCAGTGACAACTGATTACATGGAGGGCCGGTGGAATGCTGGTTTGTGAAAGATATCTGTCTTTCATAGATATATAAACTTGTATTATAGTTCTTGCAAAAAAAAAAAAAAAAAAAAAAAAAAAAACCAGGCGGCAGTCTTTTAGGCTTGAACGTCACCATATTCAAATATATGAAGCAGATTGTGGCAATGAATATTTTTGCATGTACTAATTCCATGATACTCATTTGATTAACAAAGCAGCTCGAGTTATTTCTCTTGGGCTGGCACGAGCATACTTTGTAGAATATTTAGATAACAAGAAATAGCTCACCATATATCTTTGCGTTTTCTGTTCTTGAACACATCTATGTTCTTTGTTTCGTGCATATCTTAAAAAATGAATCATTTCACAACGAAAGCGTGACGCTATCGCCATACATTTCCTTAGAAAAATTACATCCGCAAGTTCCTGCAAGTGGAGAGGTAAGTGAGAGGTACGTGAAACGTATTGCCTCCCTGCGACTTTGCAAGTGGGTGGAGGAGGCAGCTCTCTTAAATAGCTAGGGTACTCTGTGTCTTACCAGAGTAATGAAATGAATACATACAGCCTAGTTCCCTGATATAAGCATTCCCTCTGCTGAAATTTTGTAACAGACCATCCTTCCAGTCCCGAACATGATGTAGGCTTTTAACATTGTATCTATTGAGCGCATAGGCGGATCAAATTTATCAATACATAACAGTTCCTCCGTTCGCCTCATACACTTTTGATGATTGCTTAGACAAATACTCCGTTTGGACGTCGTAACCATTAACCGTGTTTTTTTGCTACAGCTTCGGCCAATTTATAAGACAGGCTGTGACCACTGTGGAGGTAATAAACGTCAATATGAAAACATGCATTTACCCTCATTTGCCTACCTTTGCAATTCAACAGCGCCCCCTCGCGACTAAAATTTCAGTCCCAGGGTCATTCATACTGAAATGACAGGAAACTTGCCGTCACCATTGTTACTCACCAATATCGAAATTATTTCGAAAGAAGTAAAACTGATGATAATAAAATAATAAAACTCAAGTCAACCCACAGCTCCCTAGGGAATATGCAAATAATTTGAATGTTTCTGATGTTTTAACCACGATCGTTTGGCATATAGGAGGGATACATACACATCTATAAATTATTCTGGATGCTTTTCAATACTCATGGAAGTATGGACTGAACTATAAAATTTCCGAAACTGGAACAAAGATTTCAGATGAGACAAATGAAGAGTTCGCTCTTTGCAGATTTCCCCAGCTCACAGACTGCCATGCTGCGTTATTCTTGTGGAGACTCGAGGCTACAGGAAACCTTATACTATTCCAAGTCATCTTGAATGACTTTGTCCTCCAGCACGGATCTTTCTGACTTTTGAAAATATGAAAAAGGGGCTTTATTTTCACATGGTTCTGATTACACTGTAAAATACAAAGGAAATTTCAATTTTATAACACAAAAATATATGCCACGTTTATCCAGCTGAGGGCAATGAAAAAAGAGACAAAGAACACCAGACAAATCACAGGACCAGTTTTATGTTTTATTGGAGACACTGGTTGCAGACATTGTTAGCCTTTTTAAAGCAAAGTGCCAAAGTTTTTTTTTTTTTTTTTTTTTACAAAATCAAAAAAAGGAAATATGTGAAAATCTCTACACTCTCATAGAGCTGATGGTTTACAGTTGTCTGTATAGACTGGCCTAAGGAAAAAAAAAAATCGATCTGAAAATCTAAGCTACCACATGAGGAGGAGAAGCCTTGAAGCCTTTTGTCGTTTACTCATATTTGTTAGGTGTCTGCAAATACAGGGACTGATAGCAGCCGTGAGTCCATAGGTTCCACTGCACACCGTTTTATTAAAGCACAAGCAATGGATCCTGGGAACCAGACAAAATCACCCATCGTTCCACACCAGCAACTTTGGCAGATCGGGCTTGTTAGAGGAGTGTTAGGGAGGCAATCTGAAAAATATTGTTGACAGAAAAATTCAACATGCAGACACTCAAGTGGAGCTTGTTTGTGTGTGTGAGTGTGTGTACACAGCACTTGGCTGGGTTGTAACAGGGTTGTAACATCCTTGGTTTCACTCTCCCCTCCACTACGCTAGTCTCAAAAAGCCAATTCCTTGATGCCCAAGTCTTAACCAGCTTGATGTTGGGAAGAAGAAAAGGAGCAGTAGGTAGGGGGAGGAATTTCCTTGAGGAGAGGACTTAAGGGTGCTTGAGTGATGGCAAGTGTCTACACACACTCACACAGTCGGTACGGGTGCTGACATACACAACCTAAGCCTGTGACAACAGCTCGACAACAGACAACTTGATGCCCCACACTATGTAGGTTGTATTCATGTAGTTATGTCATGGTACGAATGACAGAGGAGAAAGTTATAGGTAAACAGTTATAGCTATGGGAGTGATCTTACATTTTCACACAAAAAAAAAAAAAAAAAAAAAACAGCCATTTGCAATTTAACCCAAGCCATCATGAAATTGTTTTTGAGATCAGTGCACAGGTGTGCTGTTTCCAGAAACCTACAACGGGTGGAGCAACCCCATACAAAAATCAGTGACTTGTGGGAACCAAACCGAGCACCTAACTCTCCATAGCAGGACAATACATTTGGTATAAGCTGCTCCCATTTTGCGGTTCAGGCAGTCATGTTCTCTTATTACTAGTGCAAAGAGCTCCAGTACACTGGGGATGGTCACATCCAGTTTCACTGAAGATTTAAGGTTGCAGTTTAGTTTAGACCGGAGTATCTGAGAATAGAACAATCCCTATCCCCAATGTAACCGCTGTGACCAACTCGATGCAAATTCTAGATTTATATACTTTAGTTAAAAATGTGTCATTGTGTAAAAAGAATCACTCCAGAAACAGAAATAAAATAATGGCACTTAAACAGTTTAGTTTTAAAATAAATTTTAAAAACAATTTAATGAGAACCAAAAAAAGTTAGACATTTAGAATTCCATTTGAATTTAGAACATTGGTGTGGACTTTGAAACACATTGTCATGCTCCAGAAAAGCTGGAAAAAAAAAAAAAAAAAAAAATCAGGTACATTGACTTACACAATTATGAATGTGAACCCAATAATGAAATAAAATTAGAAAAACAATTTTTCAAACTCCCCACACTCTGACGGTCAAACAGTAAAATAAATGGGGAAAAAAAAATAATTACGGCTACAGCCTCCTCTACTTTCGATAGAGAGCTATTGAATTTATGTGCACGTTGATTCAATACACAGCAACAGGCACTGCAGTCATTAGTAATGCAGAGACAAAAACACAGAGTTGCTCAGTGGACAAAGGTGGACTTGGCACCAGACAAGTGAGCAGTGAGCAACAACAGATGTGGCTTCACCGCATCAGCTAACCGAGGGAACCCGGCGTGCTCCAAATAAAGCGTGGACATATTTCCCTTATATTCACAACTCCTTTCACGCATCACAGATGCCAATGCAATGTTTTCCCAGCCTAACAGCACTGTTGCCAGGCTCTTAATTTTATTTTTTCGTTCCTCAGGAGGCCAAGACAGCAAGAAATGAGACAGGGACACGTGGTGCACAAAAGAAGCTTCAGGAGGCTGTCATTTCCTGTCAGACAATCAATAGCTGGATGAAGAAGCAGCACTTCTGGTATTCTTAGTTAATATTTACATGTTGGTTGATTTTAGTTGGTTTTGATTTTGGATTTGCCTGCAAGTGCACTAATGTGTGCCTCCTGGTGGTGGATGGCAGCAACAGCTCAGAGCAAGCCCTTTTCAACCTCTTTTGTCGGTTCAGGCTGTAGTAGCTACACTCACCGCTAAAAAAGGGACCCATTCCAGAACCTAGGAAATGAGTTGGCAATAAGAACCACACACCTTTAAACATTTATCGAACCCCATATAACAGTTATAAAATTACTCACTAGCTTGCCCACCCCAGGAACACACTACCACAAGACGGCTGCCAATCACTTGGACTAACTCTCAGTGGAAACACACTGAACTCTTCTTCTCAGTCTCTACAAATACTAAGGCATGTTTCTCTATGCATCATCAGGTCTTTTAGTGTAACAATAAAATTAATACAACAACGGATACCGGCACCTCCCTCATTTTCCCTGGAACACTAACCCCCTGTTCAACCAGGTGTTGAAAGTTTCCTAGACCAAACCCGCCCATGAAGAGGGTCCAATGTTTTGAGGAACTGTTCAACTAGTGTTGATTTTCTATTCAACACTGACCATTTAATCATTGTGTTTCCATTAAAATAAAACCACTCATTTCAAATGTATGACACATTGATTCTACCATTTTTTTGAGCAGTGTACTTTCAATCTATACTGTGCATTGGAAATAAATTAATAGTAACAACATACATGGCGAAATTAAGATACAAATATGTTACTCTGACATAACTGGATCAAGTCATTGTGGAACAGGAACTGTTTGTGACTAACACAGAATCATTAACTGGGGGATGGATTAGCCAGGTTAATAAACACGCAACAATGGAGACCTATCTAATAAACAATATTTAGACAAACTCTAACAAGTTAAGAAGCAGTGATAATTCAGTTAAAATATCTGGAACTTGTTAAGAGAGGAAGCAACAAAGAAAAAAAAAACTCAATGAATTAAAAACACCAATTTCAAATACATGTTCTGCAAAAAAAAAAAAAAAAAAAAAAAAAAAAAAAAATCAAGACATGGCACAAAATTGATTTTGAAAATAATTTCAAAAGTAAAGACAAAAATTGAGCAATTATCAAGTTTATCACTTTAAAAAAAATCTCTCAGTTTAAACAGGCAACTTTAACAAGGTACATCATGACTCTTGACAACATAGGGCAGTTTGCATATCGTCAATGTCAAAACTCAGTCAATCCATTAGTCAATCTCACACAGGACAGACATGCACGCACACAAACATGCACGCACACGCGCACAAACATGCACGCACACGCGCACATGCACACGGTCAGGGACTGCACCGCTGTCGAACTGCTCCCAACCTGCCATCTTAAAGACCACAAAGCGATTAACGTACAGCCAATGCCTGCATAAGCATTTTTGCGGTAACTGAATGTCTTCAGGTTATGCAAATACGGACCAAAATTTCTTTAGGTTTCTTCTACAAATACCAATCACACAATCTCATTCAGGCTACGCACAGCATTTCCATAACTGTCAAACCCCTTCACTTAACCACAAGCTCCAAGTTAAAACAACCACCCTCATCCAAGGAGCAAATTTTTTTTTTTGGTTTGTAGGCAACATTACCTTTCAGACACAGATTCTCACACTTTCCATATGCATATATATAACAGTCTGAGTTTGAATTAAATAAGTGCTTTAAAATATATACTTTTTTTCCTCAGGGGAAATTGAATGATTAAATCGAGGAATTAACAACTTCCCTGCATTCTAACCCAACTAATACAATTCCTCCAGTATACACACTGAAAATACCCTTTACTCCTCACTATAAAATATAACTATAACAAGACGAAAACTGGGCTAAACAGGAAATGGGCTAATGCACTTTGGGCAGCCTGCTCCTGCTTTTCTGAGCAGGGAGAAAAAGAAAAATCAGAGACAGTTTTCATCTGCAAATCAGAGACATTTCTGCAGGAAACAGACGCTAGGAATAGCCTCGAAACTGGGTTCATTCATATCTTTTTCAAATGAACAACTGTTACAGCCTTCAGGCTTGATCGTTTGTTGTTTTTTTTTTTTGTATTTTTGGGAGGATCTAGTAAAAGGTAGAGCAAAACTGCACAAACTAACACTGTGGAAAAAAAAAACGCAACTTTCAGCCATCAAACACCTGTGCAAACATAGCTGGTTGTCTACAGCAATTTGATCAATGAGAAAGCCATGATAAATGAATACAAAAAAAAAAACAGAAAAACAAAACCATCCTCTGTAATACACAACAGCACACAGCTGAAAGCAGTAAAGTGATCTATGGTCAGGAACACATCCAGTTTCATGGATTTTTCTATTACAACCAAATGCAAGTGGTTCCCCGCAAGGAAACAGTCCAAGATGGATGTGACAAATGACAGAGGAGCACTTTCAGGCGCACACAATTCTGACATGGATTCAGCTTGGCTGAGAGCACTGATGACAACTTTTCCTAGTTGTTTTCTTCATGACAGCAGAGTATGTCACTATTTCTCAGTTCAGATATCCATCATTTCCTTTGTGCCCCATTAGAAGGCATAAAAAGGTCCAAGTCCCACAAAACAGTGTGTAACATTGTAGGAAAAAAATATCTTGAACAGATTAAATTTCTCCGTTAATAAATAACCAGAGAAATGTAGAGCTAAACATGGCAGAGTGAAAACCCTGTGTACAGTGTGGAGATAAAAGCACAGAACAGGCCTTTTGCTACCATCTGCACAGAGATAACTAACAGCTAAATATGTGAACTGTCAACAGTAACCCAAACACAGCCCCCGTAAACAAAACAAGGCAGATTCCATGCTGTGCCCTGAAAGTGATATGCACATTTTTTTAAATTATAAAAATAATTACATATATATTCTAAATAATTTAATAACCAAGTTAGAGCTCTGAGCCAGGCAGTAGGCTTTCGTACAGCACATCTTGATGAGTCTTACGGCTACAACCACTAAAAAAAACGGATTCAGGAAGTATGTGAAGTTAGGCAGCCTCTTGAAGAGGATGGAAATCACATTTACAACATTTTAGGCACACTCCTTTTTAGTGTTATTTAAAACTCTTTTGTGTATTGTATAAAAAAAAAAAAAAAAAAAAAAAAAAGATATTTTGTGAGACTTGGACTTTCAGCCTCCAGAGAATGTGGACCATTTAGATTCCCTCTCAGGCGAAATGGGACCTGCATCAGAGCAGAGGAGCGAACGCCGCTGAAAGATGTCCGACAGACTGAGGGAGGGGAAAAAAACAGTTGCAGCATTCATCCAACTATTGCATTAGCCCTGAACTGACCTGCCTTAATCCAAACGCCCTTCACCCACTACGAAAATCAAGTAAGACGCTAACAAGTTCAGACAACTGAAAGCAGTGCAACATGTGCTTATCTGTGGGAAGAGCCGATACCTTGACAACATACTGAAATCCAATGTCAAAAGCCGTAGTTTCCATAAAGGATGTGGTCTCTGCATCTAAAAACATGGTACTTTTTTGGGAAATTAGTAAGGGAAGATGCGTAAAATCCTCCCCATATCATATGAATGAGTGTCCAATTCACTGGGCTGACTGAGCTTGGTTGTATCAGGGCCTCTGCGTTTCATTCGGCAACTCAACTTTGTGTTGGACTACTTTGTAAGGTCATGGCTTTCCTAATTCTACCTGAGTGATTTTTTTTTGTATTTTCAGTTTTCATCTAAAATAATAATAATAAAAAAACAGCCCAAAGCCTTTATCAAGGGGTTAGTATCATGTACAAATAATATTTATATATATATATAGTTCTATTTAACAAAAAACTTTTACATAAAGTGCTAAGAAATCTTATGATCAAATCACTCACAAAGGGGATATGAAACAAACTTTAAAAATAAAAGTGGGTCTCCCTGACAAGCAAAGCACCCGCCCCACCCTCCACACCCACCCTGCCCCCCACCTCCCAAGTTAAACGGAAACAGTCTGAGGTGGTAGGTTGAATGACACAACCCTTCCTCTCTGTTTCAGGGAACAACTCTCTTTGACAGCGTGTGTAAGCTTCTAACATGCTACTCCTTTACTGTGTGTGCTACACAAAGCTCTAGAGAGTAGTCCGCAAGTGTTTAGCTCAGAAAACATCAGTAGCAGATAAGCCTAGCCTCACATGGGGGCTGGTCCAGCATCTTCCTGATTTGTATTGCAAATGTATCCTGTATGAATCTGCACTGTCTGGTATTGTGTGCCACCCAAACTGTAAACCTATCCCAGGTACACCTATGCCAGTTGTTACTGTCCCCCATGTGCAAAAATACATTGTTAAAACAATTAAAGGAGAAAAAAAAAGATTAAGGACCAGGTACTTGATGCAGAAACAAATTCTTCGGCTGAACTAGTCAAGGAAGGAAATGGAGCAAAACCTTTAAATTACATTGAGCCAATGTGGACCATAAAGACATGCCCACAAGTGCAGAGATGCAAAGTCGCTCTAAAAACTGAAGCTATGAAGTTCTTACAGAAAAAAAAAAAAAAAAACATAAAAAGATCAAACACAGAAAGCCTTTGTCCTGCACTCAAGCACACTTCCACACAGTCCCACAACACCAGGGGACCTCCAAACTCGAGCCAGGAAGCAAATCCCAATGAAGAACACGCATTTTAAAATGATCACTGCACAAACATCGGTTTTGAGTTTTGACACGAAAACACTGAGATCGCCACAAGGACTAAGATTTTATAGGTCTTAAAACTGAAGCCAAAAAAAAAAAAATTCTATGCATGAACATCATTTGCTCCTTTTAAGGTGTGGAACAGGATGGCCGGGCTGCAAGGTGCGCAACCATGATTGGAAGATTTGCTCCCTTGCCGGCTGAATTTCCCTCCTTCAGTCCTTCCGCTTCTGTGGTGCATCTTTAGTCAACAAAACGTAAAAGAAAACAAAGTGTCTCCAGCTAAAGCTATCCAGTGAAGTCCTTTCAGTCCTGGACAATCTTCTTTCCAAAATATATTTAAGACAACTGTTTTCCCTGTCAACTCTGCCATCTACATAATATTTAAATCAATTTTTTTTTTTAACCTGCAGCAAGACAGGACATCAGATTCCTCCTGCCGTTTAATTGTTTTGATTTTTTCTAGGAATTTCAAGGCATTCTTTCTTTAAGTACACGTCAATTAACTTTTTCATTATGAATTCAGAAGAGTACATATATTATTGCATATGTATATACAAGAATACATGTACATATTTAGATATATTAAACTGATTTGAATTCATAAAGAAACAAATTGACTGAGGCATCCCATTGCTAATTGAGTTGTCCTCTCCGGACACCAGCAAAGGGTGTTAAGGAGGTGTGGTCCACTCTCCCATTCCTCTGCTCCCCCAGTGTGACTTCTGAGGTTGACATTGTTGAGCCACAAGCTGTCACAGCAGGAGGTGTCTGAAGGTTCCCAAGTGTCTGTGATCGTGGGTGGGAGGATCCCGCTGATCGAATCTGCATGTAGTCTGTAAGCCCTGGCATAATCCGTACCATGTCCAAGCTACGGTTTGCCCTGTTCTCCAGAAAACTCCCCACCAGCTCCCATGCAATCTTTGCACGAAAGCTTGAACCATTTTTTTCCCTCTAGATTCCACCCCCAAACTCTGCATTTCATTTCTCCAAACTCTGCCTCTTTTTGTAGTCTCTCTTTCTTGTGGGACACTCCTTTCTCAGTTTTCCACAACACAAGTGTAGGTCGTGATTAATTTGAATCTATTTTGAAGAGGAGCACGTTGTAGCCTTGAGGGCAAGTCCAACTGGAAAGCCACTATGAGAAGCAGGATAGCGTTTTCAGACCAAACTTAACGTCACTGATCAGGCCTGTCCTTGGTCTCATCGTAAATGATTACTCTTTTTGGATCTGAGAAAGAAAAAAAAAAACAGTAGGTAAGGGATTCCGTTTAGGTATCTATAAATCCTAAACAGCAGTCAGATGACTCAATCATGTGTAAAGTAAAGTCTATACTCAGGGGCTGTGACAAGGGACAATTTGATAGTGTTATCACAATTCTGCAGATATTTCCATGGCCTATTCACTGGAAGCTAAAGGCAGTGGGTTTGTCAAGCTTTCAATTAACATACCAATTTATTCCATGCTCCAGCAATGGGTGGCATGCAACAACACAACAACTTTGGCAAAATGGCTGCTCTGCCCTGAGAAAATTCATTGGCTGACCTTTACAAACACCCTCCCCACTGAAATGTGTGTTCCTCCAACGAAACAATCGTCATATTCATACATGGCAAACAATTGTGTACCAGTTGAAAACTCAAGTAGACATACCTTGTTTCTGCAAAGTCAAAATATATTCAATTTCTGTCAGAAAAAAAAGAGAAAAGAAGTTAGGCAACAGAAAATAGGTTATAAAATCTCAGAACAGTGTGTTGCCTTTCAATTGAGTTATTTCATCAATAATTGCTAGTAAACTGGCATTTAAAATTCATCAACTAAAACAACGACAGAGCCTGTGCACTTTTAAGGCCATTTCAACAGGGCTCTCACCGTCTCTTTTAGGGTTTCTCTGTATCTGACAGAATACGTAAGTGGAAGACTTAATACCTAACATCAAAAAAAAATAATCAAAGGAGACTCTGGACCTTCAGTGCCATTTTAACCACTTCTAATCTAACCATCTCAAAAGCAAGAACCATGCTTTAAAGGTTTGTAACTTAAATGCAATTAGTTAAATTCCCTACTTTTCAAACTGCACTTTCGGAAGAATTTCAAAGAGAATTTCAATGATGGACTTTGAATGCCAACACTTAAAAGTTTCAAGGTAATTTGTCAAAAGATGTCGCAGGGGGAATTACCTTTAGTGTGATAATCTACAGCAGCTTTTAGGTCAAAAGACCCCCAGCTACACCTTCTGTCGAAGCCCTTTGACTGGCTCTGCTCTTTGACCAGAGCCAACACTGGGTTAGCAAGAGAGGCCTGAGGTGGATCAGCACTGGGGTCCTTAGAAGAAGCAAATGCTATTGCACTGAGACTCCCAGTCTGACCCTTGGGAGGGTCTGGACCAATGGAGTGGGTCTGCGCCCTGCCCCCACCAACCGACACGGCGGAGGGGCAGGCTTTTGAAACACTGCTATAGGGTAGGGGGCTAGTCCGTCTTTCGACTTTGTGGGCCCCCGGGAGGGGAGGCCGCTCTTGCAAGGGTGGGGCTGTGCCACAGTCCTTGAGGCGCTGCCCCTGCAATGTCACCTCCCCTGCTGGCTCGGCCTTGCCCTCCCCACCGTCCGGCCCTGCGTTGGGCTCATTGATGAAGGACAGCCCCCACTGGTTCTGGAAGATGTCCCCCAGAGCTTTCTGATTTGTCTGAGTGGCGGCTGGGGGCGTGTCCACCTGGTGGGCGCTGGGGAGCGCAGGTTGCATATTAGTAGGGGCCGTGGGGTAAACAAAAAGACTAGACTTTCTGGGTTCGCCAGTGGCAGCCACAGGGGTGGCAGTAGTGCTACTGTCATTGTCAGGGGAGGTTGCTACATTCTCGCCCCCTTGGTGAGGATGGATCAGTGGTACAGTACTAGCAGCAGTGGATAAGAGAGGGCCGGCCGGGAGGCAGCCATTCCCCTCTCCAGAAACGGAAACGGGGCCGTTCGTAAAGCTAGCTGAAGTGATGGTTTTCAGAGCGGACATGGGAACCAGTGAGGGTCTTCCAGACTCCTGAGGTGGAAGGGCGTCACTACCGGCCTGGGCTGCTTTGTTGAGGTTCTCCTTGACCTTGCTTGCATAACTGATCTTGGGCACAATTTTAGCACTGCTGTTGTCCACGGGGAAAACGGGAGGAGGCTTGAACAGAGTCCATGAGTCCTCTTTTGCGGTAACTGAGGTGGCTGCAGAGGAGGCAGCAAACTTTGCTTTGCCAGGCCTGTCCTCAAACTTTTTGCCTGAGGCCACGGAGGCCTTGCCATCTGAGTTTTTGCGCTGAGGTTCACCTGCCCGCCCGGTTCCAGCAGACACGTCTGCTTTGGCCCCAGGCCGGAGCTTGGTGTTGGGTTCTGGGCTGGGAGGGCCCATACCCTGCCTAGGGGGCGCTGTGCTGCCCTGTTGCATGGTTTTCTCCGGTGGCACGCTCACATTCTCCACACCCTTGAGGCTGTTGCGACTAGCTCTGCGCTTCTTGGGGGTGGTGTATCCATTCTCGGAGCCGCTGCCGTCATTATCGGGGATTGGCTTGCAGGGATAACCGTTCGTGATGTGGCTGGCTCCCAGAGACACCACCCCGTTCAGAAGAGAAAGGGAATCCTTCTTGTCCAAAGGCTTGCCCTCGTGAGTTGAGAAATCCGAGGGCTTGTCATTCTTGCTGTCCATACTGTTTTTGCAGTGGTGGCTTACTGGGCTCCCCGCTTTCGAGAGAGTGCCAAAGGTCTGTTCTGCCTGCCTCTGTCTGTCGTTAGTGTCTAGCAGTTGTCCACAGCCATTGCCGTTTGCAGGATAAAGGATGCAGGATGAATCATTTGCAGACAGCGTCTTCGCTCCCTCCGCACTGCTGCCATTTATTCTTCCATTGCCTAGAAAGATGAGCAAAAGTTGTTTGAAAACAGCAGTTTTTGTTCTCTCTCTCTCTTTTTTTTTTTTAAACAAAGCTAAGGCTCCAATTAAGGTCACAGCACACTGTTACTACAGAGATATGGGAGACTCATGCACAGCCACAAAGTGGCAAAACCCAGTATAGCCTTTCCACAGGAGACGTGGCAGAGTTTCCGCAAGACAGTGTGGCGCTACGCCGAATGTTTAGACTGAATGCGTCAGGTGGCTGCAGGCCAGGGCCAGCTGAGGTACTCTCATATCTGATTTCTCGCATATCTGCCTTTTAGATGCCAATTACTCCCTTGATCTCGCCCTTAAAAAAAAAAAAAAAAAAAATCACTGAAAGATATTTGTTGTACTTTTGCTTCACAACGACGCTGGTTTTGAAAAACACGACCCAAATGTACGGTGAATATATAATAAAGGCAGCTGATGGCATGTAAAATCAGGAATACATTTGTACTGGAAATATTTCTCCACTAGGAAATATTACACCTAACCACTAAGACGACGTGTTGAGGGACAGCCAGGGCTCAAGATGAGGACTGGCAGAAAGAAAATTCATCACTGATCAGCTTTCCTATCACTTCATGTCTTTAAAAACAGGCCACATACGGAAACGGGCAAAAAAATAAACGCACATGAACTGCATAGCAATTTATGTCGCAATTGAGGTCGGCGCAACTTGGCAACACAAAATTCCACACGCTTCCTTGTGTACAAAACTCAATGAATATGAGGCTAATTCTACATGCAAATAAAATGTGCAATAATGTCATTCACGGCAACATAAGTCTGCTTTCATCATGTGGCTTACACCTTACCTACTTCGCCATTTCATGTGGCTTGTATCTTACCTACTTCACTGTTCAGAGGGAGACTGTGAGTATCAGTCTCCCAAAATTCAGCATTACAGCAAATTATTTAAGGCCTGGTACATACTAGAATAATCAATTATGTACTATTTTCTCTAATAACTATGTTGGCATTTGTGGACTTGAGTTCACATATTCAACAGCTTGAAACTTCCTGCAATTGACACAGCTGAAATAAAAAAGCTAAATAGCTTAATTTACCAAATTATCACCTCAACACTAAACAACTCTACTTTTCAGAGTTGACAGGAAATAAAGCTTAACCATATGCATCAGGCACAGTCATTTGTAAAGATTAGTTTTTTTTCCATTCATTTATAATGAAAAGAAACTATCATTTTTTTTGATCAGCACAGAGCCCTGATACACATCCTTTTAAAGCTGGCAGATGACATTCCATACCTGACACTTTCCTGCCTCCGATTCAGCCGTTATTCACACTTCAGTTACACCAAAGCTCTTTGCAATGCATGTGCATTTCATCATTATCCTTAACCAGTGTAGTGAGTTTTCTCCCACAAGCTCAGCTGTCCTGGATATTACACTACACTAGTGCATTTCAGGAAACACTCCCAACTTCCAATTAAAATGTAACCCTCTGCTGACAATGTGGAAATAAACACCTAATAATACCAGTCTGTTTGCTGTATAGCCTAAACTTCAAATGACTTCACAGTAATAATTAGTGGCTTAAAAGGTCATTGTTAGTGCTTGAACTAGCCTTAGATTTACCATTATTATTTTTATATTCCAGGTCCTTAATGCAGTTTGCTTCCGTTCATTCTCCCATCCCCACCACACATTAATATTCATTAATATGCCTTCACATAGCCGGGAGCCTCTCAGTTATTAACTTCAGAGTTTAAAATAAGAGATTGGGGTATTTGTGTAGACTAGTTTGAAGTATTAGCTTCAAGGGTGGGCCAATATTTCAATCATCATCTGAAAGGAAACCAACAGTGTCGAATCATGACAGACATTCAAATGAGATTTATCTGCTAAAATGTAAAAAAAAGCACTGTTTTCAATCCATCTTCTATGAAAATGTGAAGATGCAAGGGGGGGAGTATGTTCTGCTTTGTTTTAGTTGAGCATTTTTTTTTCTTTTGTGCAAACGTTTATTCTTTTCTTGAATACTAGCGTGCCAAGTTATAACCTTGCAGGATAGTTGATCCGCGGACGACACTGTCCATTCGATCTCAGTTTTTGTCCGATTCCCTGAAAACTCTCAGCTTAGTCATACTGCTTACGACAGACTATCCTGCACTGTCAGACCGACCTGAGACTCAAGCATTTACATACACCGATAACTTTGCATGGTTATTAAGTACGACCAAAACAATCATCTTGAAACAGCTAAGTTACTGTTAGTTACCATAGTAGATTCACGCTTTCGCTTTTTTTTTTTTTTTGGGCGACATAGCATTTTGAACAATGTGTTTGATTAAATAGATATTAGACCAACACGTCGAAAGTGGGACACTGGGATGACTCAGGTTATACCAAACGTCAGCTAATCTTTAATGAACTATTTATTACCACTACTTTGTGTCAATTTTACACTTCTCATCATACAACTCACAACTAATTCTTAAGTGTTTTAAATGAGCCGGGCAGGTAATCAACTAAAAGCCTGTTCAGTGCTCACATTTTTGCTATTCCCCTAATCAGCTCATTCTTGCAGCATCCAAACGCTATGCGGCTAGATTACGTTGCACGTTTAAAGTTGACGGTCCATTAAAAAAACTGGACGTAAATTTAAGTATTTAAGCAAAATTAAGTTACTAACTGCTCATATAGCACAACTGACTGCATGGAACTCTCAAGGCTACCGTATTATGTAAACAGGGGAGTAAGGTCCGTCTGGTGGCCCCAGACACACGACGAACTTGATGAAATTGCCAACTAAGAGCTAATAAACAACCACAATCTGCCCGGCAGCTATTTAGTCGTTAACTATATTTGGAAATATACGGTAACTAAACCATGACAAGAATGCTTCTCAAACGCTACTAGCAGGTAAGCTAGTTCGTTTCCTGCAGATAGCTCGATTAATACTTCATACGGAGTTCCGTAGCAAGTGGTAGTTGCATATGACTACTCTACTGCGTTTCAGGGTTTCCATAGTTGTCACACTATCCAGCTACCAACCGCTAACTTTATTAGCTCACTAGTGCAAACTAGAAGCATACTGGACAGCTAGCCACGTCCTGTCGTAGTCAGCCAGTGATAGGGTGGATTTTGATACATGTCTAGCTGGCATTGGCAACGTTGCTCCGCTTTCATCAGCATAGTTTGCACCACCTAGCTAGCATTAGCTTTCATGCCCAAACCAGTCGGGAATGTAGACTGGTATGGAATATGTTAGTTAATACGCACAGTACAGTCTTAAAATGGGATATACTCAGTTTAGAATTGTGGTTTTCTACTCGAGTCACCCGATGATAACTCAAACATTTGAGCGCAACAGGCCCAGCAGACTACAAATCACAAAATTTGCTGGCTAGCTAACGTTAGCTTAGAGGCGAGAAGTAGCATTGTGATACTAGCTAGCAACATGACCAAACAGAATACAACAACGGATATTAAATGTTGACAACACCTTGGTAAACTCACATGTAAATTGTATTTTCTGTGCCACCGAAAGACTGTGATAGTTGAGACTTGACAAATTTCATAGCCAGTTAGCTAGTAGATATGTTTTTAAAGAATATTTCCAACATGGCGGACAGGAAATACAACCTGACCAGCAAGGAACATTCCAGCGGAGCCGGCTTGTGTTGCTGGAGAATCGAGCTTATGCATCTCCATATGGACACTTACATAAACCAAAATACTTATTTTAACTCGACAAGGACAATGAACGATCGAAAAAAATATTTACATTGCAGACAGTCTGGTCAGGCGTTGTTAAACCATCATCAAGGAGGAGTCTGAAATGTGAGTAGGAATGATGGTGAAACCGGTGTACAAGGTCAATCTCCATTTAGCCAGCCACTTACATCAACTGGTTAGCTTACTAAACCTCAAACTAACGTTAGCTAATGCAACACAGGTTTTAACTATTGGTTTTACATTGCTAGCTAGGCACTAAACTAGCTCGCAGGCCAGCAAACTTTCACTGTAATGATTTTCCTTAGCTCCTGCTCTACTGTTGCTAGCTAACTAGCTAAAGTCATCGCTACCTAGCCATACAGCTATCACCAGCTGATAGCTAACGCGAACTAGCTCGCGAGCTGAACATCCATCCGACCTGTTTTCTTCGTCTGCGTTTCCTGGTGCTGGCACTGGCACTGACTTTGATCATTTTTCAGCGATTTTTTTGGTCGACTTGAGCTTTTCTCTTCTCCATGGTTATAGCGTTTCTCGTGAGCCTGTTCTCGGGGCCGTTCTTCCATCGAGGTGTAGCTAGCAAATAGAGAACAGACTATCTCCGGCTTCAACCAGTGTGCACTACGGCTCGCTGAACGGAGTTGTGTAGAGACTATATTACGGCCCAATCAACGGCTGCGATTCGCGGAAGCAACCGTGACCCACACCGTCAACGTTCCCCCGCCTCAAAAGTACAGGCAGAGTACCAACGTCAGCAGTCCCCAAGTGAAATTCTGAAAATATTTGTTTTGGTGCCGCTCTCTCAGCGATATCACTTATCTGTCTCGGAAACATATAATTAATTGCCTACACTATTCTAAAGTAGAAAAGCGAACCTAAGAATCACACTTGCATTTTGAAAAAAATCTTCTTTGCACTTACACAAATGAGATGGACCATAGCCAATTTGCTGCGTATCATTCTTCAGTAGGCTACCTTTCATTTTCCTTTCCTAGGAAGGCGTACATCCCCAAGTCATGCTAGTGATTCGCATATATGCCCTTAGCAAATAGTGTGGGATAAATTTGTAATCGTTTTTTGACATTCCAAATTTGATACTGGGCTACAATATGTCTGTGCACCACTTTCTCTCAACTGTTATCCCGAACAGGCAAATAAACTCCGCTCGCTGCTATGCTGTAAGATTGATGCAATACCCCTACATTTCCGAGTATGAAAGACAGCTGACGGTTACGACATGTCCATTCATCACATGCTTATTCAGAGCTGACATTTAAACCATTGAATATGATTATTTATTCACTTTCTGACCACAGCGGATGAGGTCCTATTTGCTGACCTTTTGCAGGGAACTTGGACATGGACTAGACAGAGGTAAATTCGAGGAGAGAATCGAGAGTAATAATTTCAAAATAGAAACTACATTTTTCAGACAAACATATGATTGGAGACTGTGTGACATTTAATTATGTAGTACATAACATTGACTCGTGTGAGCAGTTACACACATAAAACCATAAACTGAAACATGCATCTTAACTGGTCTATGTACAGAAAGCGGAGGTCACTGATCACCATTGTGATGGTTACACTTTTTTTTTTTTTTTTTTTTTTTAACTCGGATTGATTTATTCATGTTTACATAGTGTAGAGAAAACAATGGATACACCAAATAAAATAGGATACTAAGTAACTTATGACATCATGAAGATGCTTCTAAGACAGTAACACCCTGTTACGGCTGAAATGCATCAACACCTCCCAGGACCTCTCCAATGAACAGCTCTAAACATCATTTAATGTTTGTAGGAACTTGTGGGCCATTGTGTGGAGTAAATTTCCACCAAGAGGCTTTCCTTCTTGAGGAAATGTCTGGTATCTCCCTGAAGCTGTTGACCCAAAGTGTGACCTAACTCCTTATTAGGTAATACATATTCATGTATGTTGTGGTGTTTCAATTATATTGCCTTATCCCAGTACTAGGGATGTTTAAAAAAAAAAAAAAAAAAACATGACATTTTGTATCTTGGTGCTCAGTAAGTTCAGCTACTCAGCGGAGTGACTTGAGTATTTATTTTTCAGTTTTGACACAGGCTCAGTTAAAAAATAAAGTTATGATGCATGGGACCTTCCCAGTATGACCTACTGGCCAAAAATCATGAAAAGTCATGCTGACCATTTTGGAAACAAAACAAGATGAAATACTGTTTGCTAAGATCTGTAACCTTAGGAACCAAAATCATGATTCTGTTCATTCATATATGAATGGGGATAAAATGTCCAAACCAATTAACCACAGCCAAAATCACAGAGAAATGTATGTGTAAAATCTGCAAAGCTGACCACAAACATAAACTCTTAGGCTGTAACCCCTAAGTCCGGGGCCCTGTCTGTCCACTTTATGTCATCCTACCTGTAAACCAGCTCCACAGTGACTTCATTCTTATAAAAGTAACTGAACTCCTAGTCTAATCCTTATCAACACCTTCACATGGATGTAGGCCGTAGCCCATAGCCCCTATGACCTAACCCCTTGGCTCTATGCCATAACTCCCATGCCTTTAAATATCAGAGGTGGAAAAAAGTTATTTTAGAGCATTACATTAGCGCATAGGTTCCATTTTGAGTGTGGCTTTTTTTTTTTCAGAACCAAACTGTTGGGGTTCAGTTTTGAGCTCACTCCTTTTGTCAAATCGCACAGTTGAGATTCTGTTTTGACTATGTGCCCATTCCAGCACAGCGAGAGGAAAATCCCATTTTGTGCACAGGGACGTTCCACAATCACGCTCTTAGCTCACTGTCCTTACCAGGTGGTTGGGGCTGGTATTGCAGCACTGAGGAGATGTGGTATTGCTGTATCCTATGTAGATTTTTACAAATTGGTTTGTAGAAAGTCCATGATCAGGATGTACCCATTGAGGAGGTGAAGCCATTCAGGAATTATCATGGAGATATTTTAAAAGTCCTGGAAATATTCAAAGTCAGAATCAAATTGCTGGGTAAAACAGTGACGAGAAATCCAAATGATTTTGTAGTTAGTTGTAGACATAGTATCATTCTGCTTTTCTGGATCACATCATGTTTTGTATTTACCTTACATGCAGATGAATCACATTTTGTCTGGGGCGGTGGAACTTAAATCCCAGCAACAGCTATCACAGTGAAATAGTGATTTAAAACTCAACAGAAATTTATTGTGCAAGATTTTTTCCAGGTCACATATTATGGCCAAATGTTTCAGTAACATAAAATAGTTGGCAGATTTGATGAGATTCTACTGTCATATTTTGTGTGTAATATTGAATTAGATTAGATTAGTAGAAGGAGTTACAATTTTTTTGTATTTTTATTTGAGGATTTTCTGTTTTCATGTATTTTGGAATGTATTGTTTTCAATCTAAATTATAATGGTAAATGTCCTTAAAAAGATATATACCACCATACCAAATTCCAAAGTCTCTTTTGATTAGGACCTGGCACAAGTTTTTTTGTGTTAATTTCCTTTTCTTTTCTTTTTTTACATTTACTCTGGACTGTGAAGATGAGGAGAACTGCTGCTTCACTGCCTTCTTGTTTTTCTCCTCACTAATATTAAGTCTGTGAGTGACATCAGTAAAGCAATATGGTAAACATTACAGTAGTTTGTGAGGCAGAAGCAGTTGTTGATAATTCAGAGGGTATATGATGTTGTAGTCTTATACATCTGCCACTAGAGGGCCCTCCATGGGCTCTATAAAGTAGAGGGTACACCACGTAATGTCTCCACTGAAATATGTTGAAACTATTTATAGTACGTACATATAATAACAATACCTTTTAACTTTTCACAGTCAACTACAGACCTTGAGTACCCCCAGTCTAAGGCTTAAATCAATTCGTTGCTTACATTTTGCACAGTCATCTGATTTAAGCCTACTTGAGCTGTGAAATACCCCATTCATAGTTTGATTACATTGGTTTTGTCTTTTTCAGTTGTCAGGTTCTACAGTGGTCTGGGTTTTAAACTGTATGTAAAGACACACAGTCTCTCAGATTGTGTATATCAGACCATACATAAGTATATGACTCAGAGTCAAGGTAAATATTTTTCTACTCACTGCATTGCAATCTCTGCAGGGTTTTGTGCTGACTTTTCACCACAAATAACGTATCCATTTCAAGTTTCTCTAGTGTTGGTGTGAGTGTATGTATAGCAGCTTTTGACCCAGACTTTGATTAATGAGGGGTCAAGTTGTTTAATTACAGCCGTACATGGATTCAGTCTCCAGGCAGTACTAGCCAAGTGACAGTTTGAGAATACAGCTGAGCTTGGATTCCTACCAGTGGGTGGTCAGTGTAGTTCCCACGGTTACTGGTCAATGTCCAAAGAGGGCGGTGACCTTCAAGGTGGAGCAGTGGCCATTTGAGGAAACACCAATTATCCCACTTACAGCTGAGTTTCCCAGCGTGCAGGGGATAGAATACCACACACATAAAATGACACGTGCAGTCTGTATACACATCCCAGATCCACTGCTTTCTGACGTATTTTTGGGTTTACGATCACTAATCAATCCCCGGTGGTGTGTCTGTTTTGCCTCATTCTCTGTTCTCCGCTAAGATACAAATGTGACACAACACAGCGGCTTTCAGCAGCTGTCTGACCTGGCCTCGATGTCCGCTGGCTCGCAGAGTCAGATACAGCTGCATGCCTGCCGACAGTGTATTGGTTAAACCCGTTCTTTTTGTAAATTTACACTGAACATGTACAAACTCCAAGCGCTACATCTTTTCTCTGTCTTTCATTGGAAATTGAGTGGCTTTTAAGCTTCTGTACAGTTGTGAAATGTAGCAGAGATGGTTGCTGCTTTCAGGAACTTTTTTTTTTAATGGTCCAAGCTCATGGCAGAATGTTCAGATTAGATTGTATAACCTTGCATCATTTCTGACAGATAGGTGCCTGCAACAGTTATGTTCAAACTGCAATAAAATGAGCTTTGCCATGACACAGATATCAAATCTGGGTTTTCAAATAAATAATGAGCCAGATATTCAGTGTAATGTAATTTTATTTTAATGTGACAAGTTTGGAACATTAAAATAGAGGCCCAAGGGTTTCCCATGCACCTTGACAAGATTGGAGAGGAGAGGCGGTTTTAACTCCTCTCTCTCTCTCTCTCTCTCACATAAATGAGCGTTCTTGTCTGTGTGGGAATTCTGTCTACAGACAATTCACCTTGACCAGTGTTTTAACCATTAATTATGACCATAACGACCACTACATATAATCACAGTTTAGAAGAGAGACCAAAATGTCTTCAAACAGTGCTTTTGTAGCCAAGTGAGATTTAACACATACAACATACATTTGCTTGATGTGAAAAAGCAAGAATTTTTTTCATCTTGTCAAAATAGTTACCAAAAGGTGGTTGTGTTGCTTACTTAACAAGTACAACATGTAGACTTCAAGCATGCATGAAATTTTCACATAGATGTAATTATGTTTTGGAGGTATTTTGGGGGCAAAAAACACAACAGCTCCTAGATAGAGGAGGTGGGCATACTGTTTGTTCAAACCTAGTTGTATTAAGCGTATAAGGCTAGAAGCTTAGGTGGGTGTACTCCATAAACATGTGTATTCGGATTACTACATCACTGATCCAGATTCTTGGAAGCTATATTAATGTATTTTCTTTTTCTGTCTTCAGCAAAGCAGGGGTCTCAAAGCTCTAAGTATTTTGTTGGGGGTGAGGGGGGTTGGGCAAGGAATAAGGGGGCAGTGCACATTCCTGAGCTATAACTAGGGGTAACTGCCGGACATGTCATGGCACTTCAGTCCTGACAAATACAGGCATTTGCAGGGGAGTTAAGCAGGCAGTAAATCAGTAAATCACTGATTGGTGGGACTGGTGTTACTATCTCAGAGTGAAAATGAACAGGAGTTAAGTTCACCACACCGCAGGGGGAAACACGCAGCCAGGACACTGCTAATGAAGGAAAGACTGTGCGCTCACTGGAGGAGCCAATGGAGGGCTGTTATCTTATAGCAGCTCCACACTTTTGATCATTGTCCTCGTTAGAATATGTGGTATTATTCAATCAATTTCATTCATTTTTATTTAATAAGGGATAAGCCCCACTGAATTTGAGCCTAAGAAAGTGCTAAGAGAAGCAGCATACATGAATACAACTGTGTAAGAGTACACAAGGTGATATTAATGCTAGTAAAGTAAAAAAGTGACACTAAATGAATAAATAAATCATGAGTATCTCATGTGTGATAATGTGCATACTCTTCAGGTACTCTTTTGACACCCGTGATCTGCATATTCCATTCATGAGGAAGGGCTTGTAGTTTCCTTGGCTTGTAATAGCATAGAGCCAGATCTGTAAAATAAATCAATACACCACCAGCTCTTTGTTCAGTAACGAAGGCTTTTCTTTGTTAAAACCTCAGCATCTATTACATTGTTAACTGTGTATAAACTGTTGCAGCAGTTCAGAATTCAATCAGACCCAGGTCCCAGACTGGAGGGAGTGATGTCATCAATCAAGTGAAAGAGCATGAAAGCCATCTCAAAATGATGTCCTGGAACCCAACATTCTAATGACAAATCATATTTTACAGAATACTAAATTATACATAATTTTAAAATAATCAAACCAGGGAACAAATTGAGGGTATAAGAAGTTATAATATGTCAAATAAAGACCGTATTTTTAATATCAATACCTAAAATGTAAAGTAAATCAGGGTTTGTGAAAACTGCTTATACAGAGTAGTTTTAACCATTGCGCTAGCCAAAATGAGAATAGCTATATGGTTTTGCAGTGGAAATATGATCGATTGGCTGAGAGAAAATGTACATAAACACAGAGGAAACCCACCAATTTTTTGCTTTTAACAAGGTGTGAAAATGACACATTTGGCTCTGAAAACCTATATTTACATTCCACTTACAGTCAAGAAAAACCTACAGAAACCTGCTCACTTATTAACTCAAACTACCTTTGTAGAAATATTTATCAAGAAAACGTGGCCCCAGACTGTAGAACAAACATCTAGCTGCCTCTCATTATTTGGGTTTGTCCCAGAGATTTGCAAAATACTTAACTGGCAGATTCCACCCTCTTATGTTTATTCCTTGAAATATGTAACAAGGCATCCAATACTGGCTCTGATTTATACATGGCGACTAATAATTACTGGTGTCTTGTCCCCGTCAGAAAAAATGGGGGCAGGACTCTCCTATAACTATACATTGCTGTGGACCCATAAATCTGTTATAGACCACATAACGATATCATGAAAGACCTGTTTGCTCTGTGGTCCATATTAAGCAATACAATATTATAGCCTGAAGACAAGTTAAAAAATTCCTTCCATGATCAACTAATAAAGGCCGTGAGTGGAATAATTCACTCTGAAGAGCGGAGTAATTATGAGCTCCTGGTGTTGCCCTGCAGTGGAGTGCTGTATTTGCCAGATTTCTCTGAGATCACCCGTTACAGCATAAAGTGGTTCTTGGAGAGAGTAAAAGCGTCAAGGAAACAGCAGAAATTAACCCAATGTCTCATCTTAACCTAAATTCTCAACTACATCATACCTTAATACGGCATTCAGGGCAAGTTCATTGAGATCAGTTTTGTGATTGACAACATCACATTTTAAAATGCTTTCTGTTTCTATAAGTGGTTGAAATTGGAATGCACTAACTTGATAGTCAGGCATTAATAGATGCTCTTATTCAGAGTAATTTACAAAGGTGCATGCAGAAAGGATGAGCCAATAGAAGAGAAAACACAGAGTTACCAGTATCATGAACGATGGCAGTGGCCAGTTCATAAATCTGAAATGTGACATTCAGCGCCATAGTGAAAGCTGGATGGGACATCGGGGTGTCGGAGAATGTATATGCAGTATGAGACTCTCAAATGAATCCCACTCTGTACAGGCTAAAGTTTGTTCAGTGCACCTTTAAAGGGAGGTCGGAGGTGGAAATAACGGGGTCCATTGCTGTCTGAGGTCACGTCCTAAAGAAAGCCAGACAGATGACCTGTGTTTCCCAAGCCTGAAGAAGCCCCCAATTATCCTACCTGACCATCAGATATTAGCTGCTAGGCTCCTTAGCTTCCCTACCGCACTTTTCCCTGAGAAAAAGACCTTTCCCACAGACAAGCTGGCGCGGAGCCCTTCCCTCTACTATGCTTCTTTAACCCTCCTCATTCGCCCAATTTGACAGAGTGGGAGGGGCAAGGCCTCAGGGTCATTGCCAAAAACCAATGGCATCTAATGCCAATCTCAGCTGCAAGGCTATATTTTGAGAAATTTTTAGCTAAACATGTATGTTTCATTAAACGTTTTAAACCTCTCATATACATTTTACTCATGTTCATAGGAGCAAAGATGGATGATATATACCCATTAAAGGTCATTAACAGTTTTCCCACTTTAGGACACCTTGTTGACCATATAATGATTTAATGACTTCATTTCTAATGCATTTTCTTTCTTTCTTTCTTTCTTTCTTTCTTTCTTTCTTTCTTTCTTTCTTTCTTTCTTTCTTTCTTTCTTTCTTTCTTTCTTTCTTTCTCTCTCTCTCTCTCTCTCTCTCTCTCTTTCTTTCTTTCTTTCTTTCTTTCTTTCTTTCTTTCTTTCTTTCTGTCTCACTAAAAGCATATATCCCAACAGTATAAATATGTTTGTATAAGATTTGGCATCTTTTTCTTGTCTTGTCCTTTTTTTATAAACTTCTTGATCATCTTCAAGTCTATTGCCAAAGGTTAATTTCAGGGTGCAGTCGTTTGGGCTCTGTGTGGGAAACCATTCCTTTCCACGTTTCTATAATTCCTCTCCTGAAAAACCTGTGATCAGGAAGGTCAGGATTTGCACTACTAATTACAAATTACAGAGCCATAGTGGAATGTAACGACCTGTCCTCTCTCTAAGTACATTCTAAGTGCACAACAAAACGGGGGAAGATATAGTACAGATAATAACACCTCTGTTTTTCCAAGGGCAACCGAACAGTTTTTTTCCCCAACACAATGAGCACACTGCAACCGTTGTATCCGAATGGTATAAAAATGTAATGGTGTGCATTCTTAAGTAATAAACTGGGATGTTATAAAGTAAAATCTAAATGATATAAATTGCTGAAACAGTTTTTGTTTTCAAATGCAAAAGAACTTGCCTTATGTCATTTGAAACCTGATTTCCAGGTGAATGCCGCTGAAGACCTTGTCAAAACAAATGTTAAAGCTGTCATACATGTTTTGGGTTTATTCTTGTTTTTATGTCTTGTCTTTGCTGCTTCTTTTTTAGCTTTATTAACCTCTCTGGTGGATCTTTTATTCATTTATTTTTTTTTATTTTTATCCCTGGTTTTTCCCCTGTTCTCACCGCAGCCCTCGCCCTGACAGCTGTGGGAGGAGAAGCTGCACATGTGACTCCTCCGATTCACGTGACGACAATCTCACTTCTTTTCACGTTGCGGCCGCACCACCAACCGCACGCTGCCTATGACGTCGGAGGAAGACGTAGTCAGCGTACAGTCGGTTCGTGCCCCCGCAGGCACCCAAGCAGCCCAAGGAGGGCGCTATTGTGATGAGGCCAACGGGAGTTAGGCCGACCTACCCCGAATCGAACCCTGGCGAGACTGGCCAAGTGTTGCCTCCCCAATGGGACCTCTGGCCATGGCCAGGAATGGCGAAGCCGGGAATCGAACCCCAGACCTCAGGGCCCGTAATTTATCCTACGAGCCACTGAGATTACCCTTTCATTCTTTCTTTGAGCTTTTGACTGCATTGTATTTACATTGCATTGTATTTGCAAATAAATAAATAAATGAATGAGACCAAAGACAGATTGCTAAGATGAAACAACATTTGCATATTGAATTACATCAGAATAATATTATCACTGTTCGCTGTTGATACAGGTATAATATGCATTGGTATGGATATTCAAGATTTTATGTATGAATAAGTAGTATTTTTCTATCATAAAGTTATGTTCAGAGTATATAATATTTATCAATGATATCTCTTTCAATCACCACAGTATTTACACTTCCTTTAGAATATACTTATATATATACTTATATAAAATAGAAACTCATTGATACTTACATTACAATGTCTCTATTCGACTTTCGAAAATTCAGTTTAATTGTTTTTCTTGTATTCACTTCTTGATTCATGGTCACTTCTGGGCTCAGTTATAAAAACATATATAACTGAAAAATAAAAACCATTTTTCTTTAATAAAGAAATTCAAAATGTGAAACACTAAAGCTTATTTTTATAACATCCTCATTGTCCTTATTCTCTACCATGAAAAAAGGCAAATCAAACAAAGGTGTCTTTGTAACTGACTGTGTTTTGGCTACATGCCAAAGTGAAGGCAGGAAGGAAGCAGTGTTGTTCAATGACCTTTCTTTCACTGACAGAGGAGATAATAGTCCTCTTTTCCCATTGGATATTATTATTAGTATCAGAGAGGCATCCTTTTCCACAGTCATGCAGTGCACTCTGTAGTCTTTACAAATGCACACTTTACTTTACAGGCAAACCATAAAGCTGCAAATAAAGCCACACTGTCCTTACCCTCTCTGGTTAAACTTATAATTATGATCCAGGCAAACTGCTGTTTCCAATGTGGTGTAACAGCAAACAACAGGGGGATGTTTTTGCTACAATGAACAGAAATTTGGGACCCCGATTTGCTAATTCAAGTGACTATTCAGAACTGGAAAATTCTTCTGTTATAAATGTAGATATAGGCAATTTTTTTCTGGGTCAACCAAAGCCAACCTCTCAAATATGAGGGCACCAATAAGCTTGTGTGAACCAGTGCAGTTTTCATGATGGTCTATCACAGCAAATGTCTGGAGCTGAGACGACAGCTCTTGTCACCTCACCAAACTGCATATCTTACAGGGGAGGCCTACATGAACCAAACGCGGCCAAAGCTGTCAGAAACTAACTTAACCTTAGCCCTGTGAATTGTAGAACATTCTGGAATGGCTTGGATCCTTTGAAGTTAAGTTGTAAATTCAGGTCCAAAAACCTCCTGAAAGCAATAATGACAATGCCTTGCAGGTAAAAGGAAAAACAAGAAAACAAGGACATAAACGAGTTTTGAAGTGAATGAGTTATAGCCAATTCAGTCTGAAAGGAATCAATACCCTGTGTATTTAGTCTCTCTCAGCCAGTCAATTGCTGTTGATAAGCATTTGAACATGTAACAACATCGATAATACATGCTGACACCTTCTTTGTTTTTCTTTCCAGTGTTTTCATGTAGTCCTTATTTTGTACGAGTTTTGTATTGAAATACTGTAAATTATTGTATTGACAAAATAACACCTTAGGTTAGATTCAACAGGAACGAAAATAAAATTCTCAGTCTCTTTGGAAAGCAAAACAAAACCAATTGAGCATGAATTACAACATACATTTTGTTTGGTAAGCAATAAAAAAAGTCAAAATCTATTTCCTTATTCAAAGTCAGAGCTCTGTGCAGTGAGATAGAGTCTGGGTGTGAAAAATTGACTTTATGTTAAGCACCCTATTGCAGCTGTAATTTAATAATGGTTTATTATAGAGAGTTTACATTTAAACAAGTTCAGAGGCTATTATAAACTGAAAAATACAGACAGTGGTTGATCTGTTAGATATCCTATAAAACAACCCCGAGAACACAAATACACATTTTACATGGGAAAACAAAAGGGAAAAAGGGAAAAAAAAGAAATTTGCATGAAGAGTTTCCAAGAAAATGACAGGCGTTATAGATAAGTGACATGTTGAAGAGGATCATGTAGAAAAAAAAAAACATCTTGAAAATTTCCATTTATGTACACGAGATCATAATAATTTGGACGGACGTTTACACTCTCTTCAAAATTCTCCTGTAGCTGAAAGGGAGGAAAAAGCAGTAACGGGCAAGGGGTTGAGTGCTTCAGGCAACATCAATTGCAGGTTAGAATAGAAAAATACTTGCTCTCTGTTTCCCTGACTTTGAAGTCTTGGCCCTTATCTGTTTTTGCCCAAAGGGATGCTAAAGTCTGATTTATGCTGGCGTTGAAAGACCCAAATTATAGTCCAACTCAATGCAGCAACAGGAGAGGAGTTATCACCTAAATAGGACTCACCCGATCGTAGCAATGGACATATCTAGCTTAAATCATTGGAGGTAAGTGTTTTACCAGCCTCTCACCCAGGGTGAAGTGCACAGGAACATGCATCAAATGTCTGTTATCTGATAAAAGCCACAATTTGTCCTGAATGGGCACACCCAATGACTAACAATGGAACAAGCTTGCTAAGGACACTTTGTCAGTGTGTGGATGGGTCCCACATTCTAGTATCAAATCCTCAGGGCAAGGCATTTTACAGTATAGTGTTACCCAGGAATGGAGGGCTTCAATCACACACCAGCGCCCCCTCTGGTAGACTGGGTACCTACAGTCTGCCCGCCTGAACTGCATACCTAAAGTATGATAGATTGACTTTGCAAATCAATCTGTGGGACTATGGGCTGAAAGGAAGCGGTGATCAACAGAAGTGCACTTTGCTGATAAAATCATGAGCTTGCCTCTGCTATTCTGAATTTCAGTATTTCAGAAGGTTATAAAGGTTTGAAAGAAATCACAGTTACTTCTTAACTTATCAATCCCATATTGAGGAATAAAAGTCTGATGATATTAAAATCCTTAGTTATGTACGACATCAGATTTTATAACAGCCTTAATGAACTTATGTAAGAAACAGCTCGAAATTATTTCTTTCAACAACAGTTGAGGCATGATATCTTTTTGGGACCTTGACAAAAACCATAACCATAAATAAATGTCTGTCGTGAGGAAAAAAATCCAGCATAACTGGTCTCTATACCCATTATGTAAAGCAAAACAAGCAGCATTTCTATGTATACTTAATATTTTGGCTTGTTTAAACACACTCTCAGTTTCTTCTTCACATCAAATTGTCCACAAATGTGGCCCAAAAGCCACTCATGACTGGAATGGTCACACAGAAAACCTCGACCGGAGCAGGTATCGTTTTGAAATCAGTCGTTGTTGACAGCGTGCTAAAGGTGAATTTTGGAAAGTTGCGGAGATCCTGCAGGCGGAGCTGGAGGTGTGACTGGGGCATTGGCCGATGCGTTTGCCTGGAGGGCCCCCGTAAACCCGCAGCCAATGTGCATCCTTCACCAGCCGCCGCACCATGTGACACGAGAAAGGCCGCCCTTTAAAAGCAGGCCGACAGGTCAGGAGGAAACAGAGGTGTGTCGGAGGTGCTGTGGGAGAGGCCCCCCTCGACTGACTGACGCAAAGCCGGGAGAGAGCATAACAGAGGAAGGCAGTAAGACAGGGAGAGGGAGAGAGTGGGAAAAAGAAAGAGAAACAGAGAGATTTGTATTTAATTTTTAGAAGGTTTATGGAACCAGCGAGGTGAACTGACAACTAATTTCAATTTTCCAGTTATGACCAAGTGACAACTGGGGAATTTGAGAGAGACAGTGAGACAGAGAGACTGAGTGAGACATTGTGACATAAAGAGAGAGTGAGCGCAAAGCAGAGGTATCACAGGGACCGAGGAGCAGCAGTAACTCCCAAACATGGCCAGCCCATCCAGCCTCACTGGATCTGAGTTTTCGGAGGAGGAACGTGATGGGGGAGTGCTTTGTGAAGGCCAGGATGTCGTCATCGTTGTCGGGGGCAGCCCTGACAAGAAGCCGCTCCTGGACAGTGAGGGCTCAGTTAGCGGCCTTGGAGAGACTGACACCGGCGAGGGAAAATCACGGAAGAGGAGCCGGCCACCCCGCTCCAAGGCTCGGCGCGCGGCGGCTAACGTGCGCGAGAGGAAGCGCATATTGGACTACAACCAGGCCTTCAACGCTCTGCGATTGGCCCTAAAGCACGACCTCAGCGGCAAGCGGCTGTCTAAGATCGCCACCCTGCAGCGCGCCATCGATCGCATCACCCAGCTGTCTGTGTTTCTGCAGGCCAACGGCTGCGGACACCACGAGTGCCACCGGAGGGCGAAGCCAACACGACTGGAGGGGGCAGGGCAAGAGGAGACCTTTCGAGTTGTTCCGGAAACCTACCTACACCAGCAGTGTCCCCATCCCCGTCTGCCCCCCTGCCAGACTCACGCCCACACACATGCACACGCACGGCCACGTTTGTTGCCCACCGAACAGCAGCCATACGTGGATACCTCCAGACTCTCTGCCCCTTCTTGCCCGCCTTCTCCTAACTACCCCTGCTTCTCCCCTGAGACACAGTTCTACCTGCCCCAGAGACACCATGGAAGTGCTCAGGAGGAGCTCTTCAGCCCGCCCTACTACAGCAGCAGACAGGACACTGCTACTCCCTTCCAGTTTGGGCCTTGGGCCTCCTATGATCAGACCCATGTGGACACTTTTGCGGAGGCCTATCCCACAATGCACCTGCCCTGGCAGCTTAACCATCGCCTGAGGACTGGGCACAAGCAGTCTCTGACCATGCACTGACGGCAGAAAGCCAGATGCCAGAAAAGATGCTGAGTCGACAAAAGACATTGACAATTTTTAGGGGGAAAAAAGACAATGTAAGTGTCTTTTGTCTCCTGCCGTTTTGAATGAGATCACAGCTGCTAACTAAAATTCTGACTAAGCATGAAACATTACAAAATTGTGTGTTAGGGCAAATGTACTTATATGCATACTGCATATTGTTTTATCATAAGTGGAAAGTGGACTTGAGTAATTTTACAATTTAAACATGTGCTGATCAAATATTGCCAAAAGTGGGTGTGTTCATTTCTGTTTTTAGATACTGAGCATTATACCATGGGTGCATTGTATGTGACTGATTCTGTATTAGACAGCTTACAGTCTGTGAGATGTATAAGGTAGTTTGTCAGTAGTTTGTCCATTTGATGATATTTTTATGCAAATGTATGTACTGATTCTAAACTTTGTAATAAATAGTATGTAATATATGTGGTATTGTCAGTATGGCTGTCCATTTCCTCAGAACTTGAATTTGATACTAATGCGTTTTTGAATGGGCTCCTGTGAAGTAGAGGAATTTGCACTTCATAAGCAAGGAATGAAGGGAAGAAGAGCGCCGATGCATTAATCCTTGAAATAGCTGTTCTGCCAGCACACCAGCTGCGAAGCCCAGTATTCTCGGTTATGACTGTTGTCCATTTTTTGCTGAGTTAAAATTGTTTATCAAGAACGGCACCCAAAGTAGACAGATCCCATTCTGTCATGTCAGATGGAAATTTACTGCCAGTTTGAAACTAGAGGATGGACAATGTAATGAATTGGAAAACTTAAAAAGCAATTCTGTAAGTTGTGCAGTTACTGGTTCCTCTACTTCTGTCTGTCTGCCTGTGAGGAATGTTCTCTGGGGTGTTACAACATAGATCCTCTGTTCCTCTCAGAAATATGGTCAGCTATGTCTACCCTTTGTCCTGTAATTATCACTTCTGCCAGCATTCCTGCTTTAATGAGGAATGCCTGACAAGTTAGAAAACAAGTCACAGAGAAATATTCTCTGCAACATGCAAAAAAAATAAAAGAAAATAAACCTTCACTGGCAGTGAATTTGTATGAAAATGAAACCGTGACGGGGGTGTGATGGGGTTCCAGGGTGAAGCCTAAATTCTACTGTTTTTTAATGGTGATAAGTCCACTTTCACTAGAACTACTTCATAGCTGTGCATTATACATTTCTCTGTGTAGCCAAGTGAAAAAGAAAATACACCCTTCAGCCAATCAGAAACAATTATTTAGCCAAGCCGTGGTCCCTAAGATATACAGAATATACTACAGTATATTGCATATAAATGCAATTATCCTCACAATGCATTTAAAATATACTGCAGTTATATTTCTGTAAGGGGAATAGCACAATGCCTTGTACCGTATACTGCTAAAACTCCCCTCATAGGAAGCTGCAACAGATAAGGTCCTCCACTTCTGATTTGCTCACAAGCGGGATGGCCCCATTGATGCAAAGCATTATGGGACATCTCCGCTCCCAGTCAGCTTTGAACCAGTGACTTCAGTGCAGGTTAGGAGAGGGCATTGAGGGCAGTATCTGTGTCTGGGATTTGTGCAACTGCTTTTAATTATTTAAGTAGCCCAATCATTTATGTGGTCTGACAATTAGGGTACATTACAAGCTCGCACATGACTACCAAAGCTTTTTTTAATGTCAGCATGTGAAGTGTTTTACAATGGTCTTATCTTTATGTGAATCAGCATTGGTCTATGCAGTTATTTGCTGGCTGAGTCTGCGTAATTAGTAGAAACAAGAATCTGCATACCCTTTGGCTCTCCTCAAGAGACTTTGTCCAGCCTCAGTGTTTTACCTTCGAGGCGTTAGCGCAACAACACAACAGGAAGAGTATACGCAGGGAGAGTATAATGAGGGGATCTGTGGTGTGCATGTGTGTGTTTGTGCTGTATGTCTGTGTGCATGTGCAAGAGTGCATATGTGCATGTGTATGTGAACGTGTGTGTGTGTGTGTGTGTGTGTGTGCAATCGTTTGACTGCATCTGGATGCATGCACATGTGTGTCTATGAGTGTGCATTTATCTGTGTGTGTGTGAATTTTTATGTGTGAATAAGTTCAGAGCCGGTACTCACAAAGCGTATCAAAGTATTAGTGCTGATCTAGAATCAGTTCTCCCTTGTCCATAGCAGCTTGCTCCATTATGAGCTTAAAAAGCAAAACTGATCCTAGATTAGCTCTCCTTTTCTGAGATGCTTCATAAATCTACATTTGGGTCTTCATTTTCTGGGCAAAGATAGCAGTACCATAATGCTTCACCGAAAAACATCCTTCTTTCTGTCTTTTATCACACCTCTGCATAAAGCATCACTGGTTACATTCCAATGTCATGTCACTGACTGTGGAGTAATTTGTTGTATGAATGGCCAGTGAAAGACAAAGTAACCTTTAAATATATACATCCAGGACTGTATGTTCATACAGCAATTATTATTATTACTCAGAGCTGACAAATTACAGGTAAGCCGTATTTTCCAACTTGAAAATACATGCAAAACGTGACAAAAAACTTCTGCCTCCTGCATTTGTTGTAGGTGCCTTTGTTGTCCACTAGATGCCAGCAGCTGAAAAATATTGATGAACATTTAAACACATGTTTAGACAAGACTTCTGAGCATTGCAAGAATGAGGACAGATGTGTTAAATCTCGAAGACACCGCTTGAGGTTTTAACCAATGTGAAGCTCATTGCAATTGGCATAAAGTGCCAAGCTATTTTTCACAATGAATGAGTATGTCTCGGCAATCTGAGCAGGTGTTTGCAGTATTCTTGTGTCTCACCTGCAGTTTTAGTTGAATTAGTGTTCACTTCACTTGTAATAGCGTATTATCTGTCTCACAATGGCTGTCTGTGTTCTGCTGGCACTGTCATTGCATAGGGGCTACTGCTTTTTAAATTGACTACAGCAGAAATTAAAACCATATCCCTTATTCTTTGGTTGGATTATCGTTTTTAGAAGGAGAGCAGGCAGTCTCCATTCCTTTCTTATTGCCTCACTTCATCATAGACAGTGGGACAGCTGAGAGGGTTAGAGGTGAAGATGGGTCACGGTATGAATGGATTCCTGGCCTGGAATTTGAACCCTACTGGAGCAGTGTTGGGGGTCAGAATTTGGGAGCTCGACATTGGCTGCTTTACAGATTGTGCCTCATGATCTTACCATTGTTTAGTTCTTCTTTTAACCTCTTTATTCTCACATATATCCTCCCTGTTTTACGTTTGCTTTGTGACTTGCACAGGCCCTTAGCCCTTGGCCAAACGAGCGGGCTCTTGGGGTTTGACCTTTGATTTCTGTATGTAAGATCTTGATGGTGCACATTCCTTAGGATGACTTGCTTCGATATTTGAAATGTTTGCAGAAATTTTTGTTTTATGATGAAAAATGATGGTAGGAGTACTTGAGGTCTTAGGGTAAGAGCAGTGAGCTTGACAGGAATGATTGAGTGTAAGAAGAAAAAAATGAATACATCTGAGTTAAAATGAAACCATGTTTCAAAGTGTTTAAGCAACAGAATTTATGTTGGAGGAATATTGTGTTTGTGTACTGTATACAACAAAATATTAAATCATAATTATTAGCTTAAATACAGACAATAATTATTGTTTTTTTAACTTGAATGTCATTACATAACATTTACCACCGAGTAAATTAATTTCCTTAATTAAATATCATATTCATTGTTTTAACACAGCTTATCAAGTAAACTTTTCTTATCCCATTGATAGATAATTTTGCTAAATAAAATATTTTCTCGATGCATGCACATGTATATGTAAGTATGTGTAGACCACTACTATGCCAATGCAGAAATGGGTCCAGTGGAGGGTAGGACATGAATTCCTCATCTCTCTCAGAGAATTGTAAGATGCCGTTAAAACTAAAGCTTATGATTTTCTAAGTCCTGTTGAAATGGATTACAGATAGTGCTAAAGACACCACCCTGCGTTATGGTGAGTATCTCCCTGTGTGCTTGAAGATAGAAAAAATATTTTGTGTCCTTTAAAGCATTTTTCCTTTTTAAAACTTGTCTTCGAAGATTGCACAGGGACTAATATTGTACTAAATTCAATTTAGTAATTTATTTAATCATGCTTTGCATTTCATTTGCCAGCAGATGGCGCTCTCAGCCTGCTATAAAGATTGGGAGGATGAACCCAAGCCTCCAGACCTCTAATAAGAGTGTTTCAAGCATATGGACACTTTTGTTAAATTTGCCATGAAATGTATTTGATTGCTTGATTAAGCCTTTGTTTGGAAAAAGACCAATACTTCACTGGTGCCATTTCTGGTACTCCTGTGGCCGCATTGCAAATATATTTAAGTGTGAAGTAGATCTCCATTTTCTTAATCTGAAGTTGCTTAGCCATTATTTTGTCTATATACCGTGCGTATATGTGTGTGTGTGTGTGTGTGTGTGTGTGTGTGTGTGTGTGTGTGTGTGAAGATTTAATAATGATCAAAGTGTTGGAAACCCCTTGTGTAAAAATAATAATTTTTGGTATTAGTAAGGAATTGGCCCACCCTTACCTGTTTTCGTCTATACCCCATTGTTCATCTGACTGAACTCAACCAGCACATTTTTTTAGTTCACTTTTAGAATCCTTTCATACATTTAAAAACCTTGGTCATGGATAAAAATATACACTATTTCATAAAAATATTGTTCAAACTCCTATTTCAGCGAGCAAACAATAACCCATATTAATTATCTTTCTGTCCTCAAGCAAAGGCATTGATTTTTATTTTTAACAAGATGCAGAGTCACTCACTGACAAAGACAAACACACAGCCTGTGGGTTAGGGGTGTGTGCAGGCTCGTGTTCTGAGAGAGAGCTCAGCTGGCTGTAATGTGAGAGATGTGTACCTCTGTCATTTGGGTTGTTTGCCAAATAACCTGGGAAAGCAGTTAGATGCAATACAACTACCACATATCTTTGGATTAATCGACCATTTGCTTGTTTATGTGGTTCCTCTGGTTTACAGTGTTGTATTATTAAAAAAAATGCTGATGATATATTTGTAAGCATAACCACTATCATGCTACATAAACCCCTTTAACACAGAAGTGCAAAATCCCAGTGCAACCATAACCCTTTCAACAATTATGTTCAGCAGTTTCCTTCAAAGCAATATCTGAATTTCCTGTCTCTGTATCATTGTGTTGAATAGCAGTTTATTTCAGTCAACACTCTCAGAGTATACTATTTCTGCACTGTACTTTAATACAGTGTTAGCATGTTTTGTCACATGGTACTGCTGTTGGAAATTTCCACCATGAAAGAGTGTGATGATATCACGGTCGATCATAGCAACATCAGAATGCGTGTTTGGAGCATCTCTGGTATCTGCCAATGTCTTTGGTGTGCTCTGTATAGACCTCATTTTGAGTGCTTGTGAATGCAGATAAAAAGTAAGTGATTGATTTCTCTCCACAAACCACTCTACATGCCTTTAATTTATCAATTCATTTTCAAGAGAGTGTATTTCTTTTACTTTTAGAGTTCATCCACCTGTGTTCAATAAGAAGGACATGTTGGATCTAGAGACCGGGTTCTTTCCTATGGCCAGTCTTTTAAAACTGCAGCACCTTACGCCCTGGGTGACCTCCCTGACATTTTTTTTAGGTGGGACATAAAGGCCTCAAACCCAGCAGCGGAATTGTACTTAACAGAATCCCTGCATTAACAATGTCAGTTGGGTTGTTTAAATCTAACATGAAAAGCACTGCTCAGACAATTTCAGTGAAGATGTTTTTTTTCACGCTTTTTCATACCTACAGCCAAATGAGCTGACAAGGTTAATTTAATATTGTGGCACTGGAGACGGAGAATTCTTCACAGAATTCTCTGATATTGTATCTCACCAATTGTAAGAAGGTCTGTCTGGGTGGAGGCCAAACGGTTGACTTAATTTACCTTCTAATTCTGTTATGTTTGCTGTACTGGCACTCATGGAGAGCACTCTCTGGCCCTCATTCCTGGTCTTAGGAACTCACTGAGCGTGTTGGTTTTCATTTCAACACTGCTCAATCTCAATGAATTAATCAGGTAGTTTTAGCATCAGGTTCCATTTCAATCTCTCTGGCAAAATCTCTTCAGCCTCTTTCCATTTCCAGTACAAGGTTAAGGGGAATTCACCTTGGAGTGCTGCGGGCAATTACTTTTGCTTGCTCATAAAGCAACCATTAACGGTGCAAATGCGCTGCCTCTTGTCTGGAAAATGTGCCTCCTTTGATCTGAACAAGTCCCATGAGCATTTTCCTTGTAATGTTGTATATTCAGTACGCATATTTTATAGTTTCAATAGCATTCAGTTTTAATTGACTCCTTTCAGAAGGGTTTAGATGTGGTCTCCCTGCCGTTGTAGGTGTTAGCCACACTGTGCTAACTGTAATGGACATGGACATGCAAGGCACACAAGTTAGCACGCTCCTGCAAAAGTCAGATCAGTTGTCGAGTCCACGGTCCAGCTGTCTGAGGAGTCGGGGGTCTCTGCAGAGTCCTCGCTCCCCTGGATTGAAACGGTTTCGCCAAAAAGCTGGAAGTCGCACAGGTAGCCGTAGTTATCTACTTCATAGAAGAAATCCATTGTGCCGTTTTCAGAGGAAGCGACCGGGGGGACGGGGCGTTCAAGTGTCTGCTCTTCCAGCAGCCGCAGGAGGCAAACGTCCCAATCCACGTCCCCCAGTGTGTCCTCCTGGGCCTGAGTGCTGGGACTCCCCCCTCCCTGTCCCGGGAAAGAGCCTGGCTGAGGGTCCTCTGACAGGTCTGTCTTCAGCCTGCACTGGACCACGCCCATATCAGCCAGGGTTGCAACCTCAGGAGAGACGGAGACGTGCCCTTCCCCAGAGGCCTGCGGGCCAGGAGGGATGGGTGGGGAGGCATGGAGCTCAGAGAAATCCACATCGAGAGGGACAGGGCTAACATACTGCAGTACATCATACCCTGGGGGGGTCTGGAAGGGGAGCTGGAACCACTGGATGAACCTGGGGGGCCACTGATGCTGGGTCTGCCCCACCATGTGCTGGGTCTGCCCCACCGTGTGCTGGGTCTGCCCCACCGTGTGCTGGGTCTGCCCCACCATGTGCTGGGTCTGCCCCACCGTGTGTTGGGTCTGCCCCACCGTGTGCTGGGTCTGCCCCACCTGCACCACCGTGCTGGGTCTGCACCACCGTGTGGGGTCTGGGTGTGCTGGGTCTGCCCCATTGTGTGCGGGGTCTGCCCCACCATGTGCTGGGTCTGCCCCATCGTGTGTGGGGTCTGCCCCACCGTGTGCTGGGTCTGCCCCACCGTGTGCTGGGTCTGCCCCACCATGTGCTGGGTCTGCCCCACCGTGTGCTGGGTCTGCCCCATCGTGTGCTGGGGTCTGCACCACCGTGTGCTGGGTCTGCCCCATTGTGTGCGGGGTCTGCCCCACCATGTGCTGGGTCTGCCCCATCGTGTGTGGGGTCTGCCCCACCGTGTGCTGGGTCTCTGGGACATTACTGTGCTGCATCAGGCCCTCGGCATCGTGTGCATCTACAACAATCAGCCAGGAAAGCTGATCAGCACCTTTTGTACCACGCTTCTTGTTGTTGCTCTTTCAGGAAACATTTTAACCAGCAGCGTTAGACCAAATGATGCCTTGTGCTCGTCATGTGTGTGTAGTTATGCTCCCCTGTTCATTTATTGTTTTTAACAATTTATGTGTTTATTTATTTTATTATACTCTTTTAGTTGTTTTTTATGCTTTCTTTCATTGTTAATTGCCTTTTCAATATAGTTATTGTGTCTTAGCAGTAAAGTTGTAACTGAGACAAGGATTGATGTTTTTAATTCTTATTCGTTATGGCTTGTCTTGTTTGTAAATGATTCCGTAAGGTAAATGTATTCTTGCCATGCCAATAAACCTGATTGAACTAAAGAGATTGAAAGAGAGAGAGAGAGAGAGAGGAAGGGAAAGGGAAAATGGGGGGTTCGTGATACAGACCCAAACTTTGTGGAGGGATGATGCTCTCACCTGCAGAGAGGAAGACAGGTGAGCTGTACCCCATCACAGCCTGGAAGGGTGAAGCTGGCTGCTGAGTCCCACCTTCACACATCGAGATGACAAGATCACCCCACTGAAGGCTGCCGTTTCCAGAGAGAGCCTGGGACATGCGCCTTTTTGACGTGCGTGTGTTTGTAATGTGCGTGTGACAGAAACGCAGCTGTTTCCATGCGGTTTCTGTCATTCTCCCATCCCCCCAACATTCTATTTACTGCGTTCCCATGGAAATTGTGTTTCAAATCAAAAGGACAAAAGTATTCTAGAAGGGTGCACCATTCTCATTAATGTACTGCTGATGTCTCAAAATGTTATCTGCCTTCCGCTTTCATCAGAGTGTAAATCCAGCCATCCCTCTGACAGCTCATGGCTGTGGTCTTGCTTAAGCACGCTATGTGACTGATCCACTCAATAAAGCAGAATGGCTTTCCAGAAAAGCCCTTTATTGCCTATTACCAAACACATATCATTGTATCAGTTAAATGAGCCTTCCTAGAGATAATTTGTAGAAATTGTGATATACAGGTGAATGGGCAACATTTAATTTAGATTTTCCTCCTGAATGCTGGTTGTTAAATTATGCTATTGCTTTAAGCTATCCAGATTAACTCATTAAAACAAAATGAAAGTATCCTGGGCATGTGCTGTTTACCAGCTTCGGTTGCCAGATTTATTTTCAGAAATATCTCTTATTATAAAGTAACATAAAAATTACAGTAATTACATATTTCAACATTAGTTAGGTCTTGGGGTAGACATCTCTGAATGTTGTAGTTTCCATTGAATCTTGATTAATTTAAAGTTGTTGAAAATGTGGGTATAGTCCTTAATTTTACACTCAAAAAGATTTCTGTCCTGTACATGTTCTTTTTTCACAGTTGGTGTTAGAGTCATGTCTATGCATTTAGCTTTTGGGAGTTGCATTGTATTATAGCCAATCTATTTTTATACTTCATTTTTTTTTCTTCAGACTGTTTCTTAAAAGCCCATTAAACTTTACAGGGTGAAGGGCAACACCAGATGAAACCTGGTACATGTTCTTCGGCCATCTGGTTCAGCTCCAATGGTAACCACATTGGGTTATTACAAAAATGACAATAAATCAGCCATACTGTAAGAGAATGCCTGGAACATAAAACATGCGCTTCCAATTTAAATGAGTAAAAGTGACATTTTCACATTGCCTATTTCATCTGATGTGGTTAGGAAAAAAAAAAAACTTGTTGCAAATAACTTCATGAACTTTTCAACTTGAGATAAGTTAAAAACAAATTTCAACACTGGGGAACTGTTGGAACTGCACTTCTCAGAATATAAAAGAAGAAACCTGCAAAGCACTTCAGAAAAAATGCTAAGCACAAATATTAAATGCCTTTATTGGCCTGGCATATACACACAAGATAAATAAAATGAACAGACCCCTAGAAAGTTCCAACTCCTTGGAGTCTTAGACAGGTATATCGGGAAGCTGAAATGCATTGATGATGTGCTGATTCTACTTTCCCCATGTGAACGCCAGTCTAATAAAAGCATTTTAATGTAGAACAGTGCTTTGGAAGTTTGTTTTTAAAAAAATAAATTCTGTTTAATTTGACATTTCTGTTCCTTCCCAGATAAGGAACTGGTCATGAATAAAAATGGCTCAGATTTGGGTCAGAAAACACATGAAATGAGGATCTGACGGGAGCAGACTTCAGTTTTCTATTTTAAAATAAACCTTGCAGCACGCAATCCACCTCCTCTGTATCTGCCTTCTGTAAAGTACATATTGTGTACCATCATTTCAGCATTATAGGATGTCTTATCAGAAAATATTTGGTCTGCTCTTTGTGTCAAGATTTACCCCATTGTAAAAACGCACATCCCTTTATTTCTCTCAGGTCTATAAAATGGTTTGTTATATTATTGTCTGTTCTGCAGCAAACTTTTTAGTTTGTCCCATTTTTCAGGATTGTCGTATCTGCATTGCACTTTCTGTGTTCTGTGTTATATCTGCTTCACTCAAACTTTCACTAACAAGCTATAATGGGGTGATTATTTATTATTTTTAGCAAAAATTCTAAATCTAAAGAAATGCAAACCAAATTGGTTCTATTCTTGAGTATTTATAGGGCTTGGGAGAGCCCACATCAACTAGACCACATCTTCATAAGCAGGTTGTCGGTGCTGTGTTTTCTCCCTGAAGTAAAGCAGCTGAGCTGTGAAAGCATTGGATTAGATTAAATCAAATGTACTTAGTCTCTTTATGGACAAACACATTTTCTTTTAGTAAGGTATATATACATATTTTTTTAGGAACAAGCAAACATGTACTTTGGAATGTGCTATTGTTATTGAGAAAGAAGATTGCATTTTCATCGAATAGTATATGCCCTTAAAGAGGTTAACTGCATTTGATTGAATCTAGGCCATTGAGTTGGAGGAATAAACGTAATTCTGTTGCATGCAGGCTGCAGTTCACTTATTAACCAGAGGTGGCGATCTTCCGTGATGAATTGGAGCATACTGTGCCGCCTGAAGCTACCCTTCTCAGGCTGATGCGCTGGACAAACCGTGTTGGACACTAATACAATCAGGATTTGATCATGGCCCGTTACATCTCTCCTTCTATCAGACAGCCTCTCGCACACAGCTACTCCGACAAATGAACTGTGAAACTGACGGACCGTCTGGGCAATGTCACATGAACTAAATGCTTTTATTTAAGCGAAATGGTTTTGGCACAGCTGAGGGGGATAGGAGACAATTATCATTTTGAAATGTTTAATGTATTAATTATGAATAAATTTTGAAACCGAGAACTCCAAAGCGTTTTGAAATTGTATGTGGAAAAACAAATGCCAAGCTAGAACAGACTATCTAATGTTTCTATTCATGTGAAAACTATTCCAAATAATGACTTTTGACTACCGTTAAGAAGAATGTAGGCTACTTCCAAACTCATTCCGACTAAGGTACGTCAGGCGCTGGCAATGCGATTCCGGCCAGTCTAATTCGGGGAAAGCATCAAAGCAAATCCACCTGAGACAGACGAGCTGGGAGAGGGGACTGGGTCACCTGTTGAAATGTATTACCCCTCCTGACTTTGCACCTGTGTGACAGGCCTGTTCAGGAGCTCACTTACCACACATGGCGGTGAAATTTGCGCCATGTATGTGACCGGGAAACGGAGGACCACAGTGAAAACCAGAACCATGAGTCTCATCACGTAACCAAGGGCAGAGCAGACTCGGGAACATTTAGTTTCCGACTACATGAATTACTGATGGATGACGGGTGATGTTCCCGGCCGTGATAAATCTGTTCGGGGAGAGAGATAAAGATGTCTCAGGAAGGACCTCGCTAAGAGACTGACTGTAATCTGTTTACATGAAACACACAGTGAACAATTTAAACTGTCTCTTTTACACACCGCTGTAAGTCTAATAAGGGATAACATATGCCAAGAAATATGTTTCCAGGATTTACACGGAATATTACTGTAAATCAATAAACCAATATTTCAGGGAAAATATTGTACCTGATATTGAGCATTCTGCAGTTTAACAAGAATTAAATAAAACATCATATTTAAAAAAAATTAACAATTCTTGAAAAATAATTAGAAATAAATGGGAATCATTAGAATGAAAATATATCTCATAAAACTGGGTAATACATTTAATTAATCCAAATAAATTTGATTGGAAAACTTCTGATCAATGCTATGCAGATCCTTAATGAAGCGTCTATATTCTCAGCCACAAGGGGGCAGTGCTGATCTTTATTGCAGCCCACATCATTTGCGGGGCTGTTACACCATGCAGACAACCCCTCCAGGAAAACACACATCAGGCAACTCAGGGGCACAGCGAGGATAGCTTCAACAACTTAAATGACTGAAAAAGAATACAAAGAACAGTATAAATATTACATTTACATTACATTCACACAGATGTTCTTGTCCACAGTTACTTACTAAATGCAGTGCATGTGTACATTGAAATAAATTAAATAGAAGCAACAGTACTACATAAATGGTTTAGTATCATTTTTTCAAGCCAGAAACAGTGTAGCAGAAAAGTGCATCTATCATCTATTAAAAGACTGTGCTTAACTATCTTGATGAACACATTCAACTAGCCTAATAACATGCCTATGATTAAATTGTAAGATAATCCGGTTTGTGCAATATTGCTGATAATTCAGCGAAGAGATGTAATTATAACTGTAAAATAAGAAACTCCAAAGTAATACTTTAGCAGGTACTGGACCACCCGGGGAGAGAACAGCCCGCATGGCTGTAGCATATGTTTCACAACATAGTTCAAGTGCTAAAACACCTGATTCAACTAATCAGCTAATCATAGCCGTTAATCAAGACCTTGATTGGGTGAGCCAGCTGTATTAGTGTGGTGCTGGAACAAAAGGTTACATCCACATAGGCATCAACTACCCCCTGACTCTTGGGAGGGGGGTTTTAAGGTAGTTTTGTAATTTTTCATTGTTATGAGGGATGGGGGGGGGGGTCCTGTTTTATGGGGGGTCTTGGACCTTCCAGACTCCCTCCTTCACCCCCTTTACACACCAGGCATCTCTGGTTAAAGCGGAGCACCCTGGCTTCAGTTGTTCCCGTACCTCCCCTGCTCGTTTCCGTAGAGCAGGCGCCCCGTGGTGGAGCAGACCACGGTTTGTCCTTCTCCCAGCCAGAACAAAGTCACTCCTGTCATTTACACTCCTGTGACAGATCTGGAGTTATTCTAGCTCCACATCAGAGTCACGACTGGGATTTATGGGAGAAGAGAGAGAGAGAGAGAGAGAGAGAGTCAGGTTCTGGGTTCATTTACATCAGGCTAATCCTGCTACCAGAAAAAGGCACTGAAACCATCCCACTATGCCCAGAGAAACAAATCAAGACCCCCCAAGGGACAGCCTGCCATCACTGAGTCCACAACAAAAAGAATACATCTGTAATGTTTCAAAAACATGGACCTGTTCAGCAATATTTTTACATAAAACATTGGCTTGAGGAAACAAACAACAACAACAAAAAAAGAGATCAGGAACATATTACGCTCTTCATAGACACTACTTCCTGGCAGTGCACCTTGGAAATGCAAAGATGTGGTCTGAAGGCACTCATGAATACTGTACAGACTCAGTGGCCACAGCCTGCTATTGAGGCAATCTACACCTGCACCAAACAGGTATTATTATTCTGATTCATTCATTCCTTCATGTGACCAGAGATGGATAACATACTGCTGCTTCAGGGTGAGAACACGACCACCACTGAACATGTGGCCCAAATGGCACTGCCTGCCGTATTTTATGAGATAAGTGGGCTAATGCGCAGGGCTTGTGTTTGCATTTTTAACCTCTCTGAGACAAATATCTCATTTTTTTGTTTCAAAACACATGATGGAGTGAGAGTGTATGTGTTTGGGGGGGGGGGGGGGGTGGGGGTGGGTGTTTGCTTGTCTATGTATCATAATTCTTTAGCAACAAAAGTTTTTTTATGTCATGCCACATTTGAATTGGGATTTGAGAGATGGAGGAGAGGGAGATAGACAGAGAGAGAGAGAGAGAGAGAGAGATTGGAGAAAAAGGAGAAAAAAACCCCACAGATCATCCTCTGTCGGCCACCCGGCATGCTGACAGCTGAAGATGGGTGCTCATTTTTCACGGTAACCTCCGTCCGGGAAGATTGGGGTGCCCAGACCTGGCCTTTCATGGGTAATGAAACAGCTCTGCTTTCCTCAAAGCAGGCAAGGCCTGCGGGGCCATGGGGGGCCATGGGGGGCCATGGGGGGCCTCTACCCCACTGTCATTCTGCTCCGCCGAGCCTGAGATTTACACTCACATCACCCTCAGCCTGCGAGGGCCAGCTTCTGCAGCTCCCTCTGGGGCTTTACTACTGTTATTACTATTATTAATATTCATTATTACATACTTATTATTAGTAATAAACAGGTGATAATTGAGTAATAATAGACTGGCTGACTCTGGATCAGCCGAGTTGATGCGGTACAGATTGGCAGCATTCAGGGACAGCTGTGGGCCTTGTTTCTGGGATCAGTGACAGGGAAGTGTTTGGCAGAAAGTGAGGCGTGGGGACCTGTCCTCTGCTCGTGACTGATGACTTGGCCGTGGCTGTAAAAATAGCGAGGCCACTCGCTTTACTGTAAACAGGCCTCAATGATACTTAATGACGGGCGTCAGAAAAAGTCATGTCTTTCTCCAGAGCACTGGGAACCTAACAGGTGCTTCTGTAAGGCCAAAGAGGAAAGATTTCGCAGTGTGGCAGGGAAGCACACACCAGCTATCTTGTGTTGAGCTGAGCCTGTCTGGAACAGGTGGTAATATCATTTAGTTTTCTACAACATTTTTGTTTTTTTTTTTCTGTTCTCAGTACAGTCTGTTTTTCTTCTGCTGTGTAGTTTCTGGAATTCACAGTGGGGAGGAGGACTTATGAGCAGAGATGAGAAAAAACGTCTTCTGGTGATGCCATCTCACTCCATCTCACCTCATCCTCTGCATCACTCCGTCTGTCTCCAGGCACTGTGACAGGGACTATGGCACACTATCACATGAATAATGACTGAAAGAGGAATCATGGCACCAAAACCATTTCAGCCTTTTCAACCTGCAGCTGCAAGAATTGGTACAAATCTGAGTGGTATGGGTCAGCATATGGTTACTCCGCCCATTGTGATGTCATAAGTGTGATGTCATTCGCCCTTCACTACTTTGTACTTCTAAGATCAGTGGTCTACACTCCTGGTTCAGGAGAACCAATGGGTGCTCTGGTGTTTGGCGTTACTCAGAGAATAACTAACCAATTAAAAAACCTGATTCTTTGGTTACTCACCCCCCTGGTTTCTGTTTTCTGAACAAGTTGAGGAATTTCAGGAGAAAAAACAGCATATGTGTGACCCAGCGGCACCATGGGTGAAGACCGCTACCTTCAAGGTCAGTTTGCCAAGACCTTGATCATTGAATGAGGTTTTTTTGTGCTGGTCTATAGCAAAAGCCTGGTCCAACTCTGGCCCCTGTTGGATAGGATTGGAGTTCCTGTCTTGGAAGTCATGGATCCTAAAACACACAAGCTCACCTTGAGTCCTGGAGGGGCCGCATCTCTGCTAACGATTTTTTTCCAACAACGGGCTTTGCCAAAAGCTCATAAAATCATTACTTTATACACTACATCTACAATTTTCTGACAATTTGGCTCACCTCTGCATACAAATATAAATTACAAATTTGAAGCTAAATTGAGCCCAGAACAGAAATCAAAGGTCACAGCACAGTGTGTGAGGGTATTTGACCAGAGGAAATAATAAACTGAAGGCATTGAGCCGTGATGACAAATAAAAAAGCGAGAGCCCACAGTCTTATTCATTCTGCGCAACAGGGTACTTGAATGAGTGTTGGGCCACGCGAGTCCATGCGTTTCATGCTCCCAGCAGTTCTCCTGTTAGCTGCCTAGCTTGTGACCTATAGAAGGGAGAGGCATGAATGTTGCCATTGTTTTTTCCAGCGCTCTCGTCCTGTGTGCTTTATAGTGGGGCCTGTAAACTGGTTGTCAATTCTTCACACCCCAAGACCCCCTCTGAAGTGACTTTTTTCATGGAGAGTACTCACCGCTGTTCCTTCCATTCTGGATGATGTACAGTCATCAGAGCCAAAATAAAGGAAAGGAAGAAACGGAAACAAGCAATGAATGTATGAATGTAGTGAAACTCAAAAGGAAAGTGGGTGGGGGAGGGGGCTTTGTGGGTAAGTGGGTGAGTGGTTTGGAGAGGTACAGAAACACACCGCTAAAACCCATTACTATGGTATTTGTTAAATAAAATGAGGATGGTGATTCGCACACATGGTTGTAAACATACATGCCCATGTTATGAGATGTACATGATAACGTGTATAATTAGTTCCACATCTTTTGTGTAATGTGGGTTATAAAGATGACTATTTTTCTTATCAAAAAGGATTTCAACAATCTGCCACTGCATTGATGGCTACTGGTAATTGAAAAGATACCATGGAAATCTAACATAAAAGACACTGCACATTAGTGATGGGAGAGTAATATGTCATGGGTAGAGGTACAATGAGCATGAGTGACATACTGAGTTGAACTCAGTATTTAAATTATATTTTAATTTGTTGCAGTATTTGAGTCGCATATCCCTTGCATAAGTCATACAGCTACTTTTTATTTCATGGCTGTTTCCTTAACTATTGGGAATTCTGTGTTTTTTTATGGCACAACAAAAATTTTGACTGCATTCATAAACGAATTACCACCAATATTTCTTCTTAAGACTTGCCTTGAGATTCAAAAGCATCTCAGTGAAATAGTGCTGTAGAGGGTCAGTGCCAATCAGTCCCTCTGCTTGGCATTAAAACAAAACAATTATTCCTGAACCTTTGGCAATAAAATATGAATAAAGAAATATTTTCAGAAGAAGTGGATTGCACTTTAGCTTTTACTCGTAGAGTAAAAACAAGGTTTTTCTTACACATTTCATTGATACAATATTGGTATCTAAGGTCTTCTTTTACTATGATGTGTCTACAGAAATTTCAGCATAAAGTATGTGCTGAAAGTGTATGGCTCAAAGCACAATTGATAAGATGAGGTTTCTGCTAATTGCTACAAAAAAGAGGACATGGGTGAAGAAAGATGAATGTAGGCCAGGGGTGTCAAACTCTTTCCTGCAGTGACTGTTGGCTTTTGTGGTTTCCTTCAAATCAAGTAATGATTTAAATTAGACACACCAAAGACACCACACAGACACTATGGCTGGGGTGTCCAAATATAGATCAAATGATTAAAGTTCTAGCTATAAAAATGCCAAAATCATCCTGAATGATTGTGTCATTTCCATGTAGGCTCTCCTCTAATCACATGGTACAGTGGTGTGTCTCTGAAAAGGAGACCGAACATTAGTTAAGGTTATGCCTTGTTACGTCCTGAGTGATAAACTTCACCATGACAGGGCACCTTTTTGCCAAAATGCAACACTAAACTCAAACAAACTGTTCATGTTGTCAAATGCAGGAAAGCATATAATACAGGTGAAAATCAGTTTAAGCCAAATTTCTCTTTTAAACAAACTTGGGAATTTTGCTGAAAGCTAAAGACCTAAATGAGATTAAGTAAGGCTGGTGGCAGTACATACTGCCTTTTGCTATATGGACAAAATGACTTTTTTTTCCCAAAGATCCCCAAACTGTGAAATGACATCTGAGGACAGGGAATTAGTCAAGATGAAGGGGCAGATTACTGTACTCTCTGAACCATGTGTTCAAATTTGAAATTTGTCAACAGAAAGATTGCAGATTTAAAAAAAAATAAAATAACAACAGCAGTGGTACACCGCCTTGTCTGTTTTTCATTGGGGAAAGCAATCAGCCTGCTCATTACTGAGAGCTCAGAGATGGATTGCCTCGGCCAACCGCCGGAGACAGTCGTGGCCTGCCTTTCCGCCAAGTTTGTGACCCGTGTAGTGAGTTTCATCTGCAGAGCCTTTTCTCCCCCATCCTACTGCACTCCCCCTACTTCTTCCCTCTCCTCTCCCACCCCATGTCCCCTCCCACTGTAAAAACTATCCTTCAGCTCTGGTATTGATTGATAATAAGGACTTCTGGGAGGCCAGGGCTTATCCAATTAAAAAAGTATCACGTATTTGTGTGAGAACTGCAACAAATCCAATAAAAAGATCTCATAACATCTACCTCGGCTTTTTCTGGCTGGCCTCACTTATTCCTTGATTATATCTGAGGAGGATCATCTCTCCATCAATCCTTTCAGAGATATGATCTATCAGTGCTTACCCACCACTGATATGAGAGTTTTACCCATTTAAAGAGACAGAGAGATGCTATCCACAATTTGTCAGTTTTCTGCAGGTTTTTCTCTCATGGCATTGATCTTAAAAATGAAAGAGGTCAAAACACCAGGCCTGGAGAAAACCCAAAACTTCTCTGCCTGTCATATTGATTTGATCAAGATGGTGTCTACAAGGGAAGAGATAGGGGAATGAAAGACCGACCTAAACCAAAGGATTTATCTTTAATCAATAAAAGAGAACATTTCTGAGGAATAATAGCACCGTTCCTTTTCAGATGTCTTCACACCTATCTTCAGAAACGTCAAAATCAACCTTGGCGTCAATTTCAATTTTATTACTGTGTATTGTTTTTTAACACCTGGGAATACTGACTATTGACTGAATAGAATTTTTCTGCATGTCAACCCGATCTTGAATAACAAATCCTGATAAGCCTCCTCTTTTCATAACGATCTGGAAAAAAAAAATGATACCATTGCGCTCAACAACTTAATAAGGATAGAATGGTGTATAAAAACCAATGACTATAAATAGACAGAAAAAAATGGTTCACACACAGCAATGATGACACACACTGAAGAAGGCCGCTTGCCGAAACGTTTGTGTGTTTTGTTCCCCTGCTGCTCACAGATTAATAAAAAAGTATATAAGCATTATTTGGAGAGTGCATTGCTGTGTGTGAATCGCTTTTTCTATCATTTCATAACAATAAAATGTATTATAGATACCTCAGTCATGTACTGCTGTTTTCCCATGTCACCTGGTCCAGCTGAAGCCCAGGTAAACTGATTGAGATGTAGATTTTTCCTCCTACAAAATATTTTTCAGCACCAACTGCCTTGTTGGCAAAATTTTGGCTCAGATATAACCCCTAAAATTCAGATGGTGGTGCTCAGAAACTAGGTATCGTAACGTCAAAACATGCCCATGCCACTTGCCAATGGCCTACATCATAGGCGTCAAACTCAGGCCCGCGGACCGAATCTGGCCAGCAGCGTAATCATATTTGGCCTGTGAGATAATATCAAATGTCTATTAGAGCTGGCCCGCCGGTATATAGCGCATGCACCGCTAATAGTACACATCCCACAATGCTGTGCTTGTGCATTGGCGTGTCAATGAAGACCCACATTGATGAACTAACATCTAAGAAGAGATGCCAGGTATCTGGCTTGGACCAATGAACATCAGAGTAAATCAGAGTGTAGCAAACTGACCTTGAATTAATGTTTTCTTTATGCATGTTTTTCTTGCTACTCTAAGTCATGGACTGTTAATAGTTGAATGGTTGCATTTTCATTGAAGGAAATGTAGGCCATGAACATCCTCACAAAGTATAGAGCATAACTGTACATAAGACTGTAGAACTGAGGCAGGGGAGTCTGTGACACCCCTGGGGGTGGAGGGGGTGGGCATTGGCACTATCCAATCAGGATACAGATAAATGAGGAGCAAAACATGCCGTCTGTCAGCGCTACTCTCCGTGGTGTAATTTCAGAACCATGGACAGCTCCCCACAGCAGCGAGTGCATGGCATAATGACAGACTAAGGGAACTGCATGAGGTCTCACAGGAATGAGGACCTCTCCGGGCTCTGGAGGTAAAGTCTTGGGCTCTGGTGGGAGATGCACATGGTCTAGTGCACAGTGTACTCTGGTGGTCTCATGCTGTGCCACTGCTACAGTGTTCCTGGGACGTTTGTGCCTCGCTGTTCTGCAGAGGACCGGCCCCTCAAACAAACAGAAGGCTGGCACTTTTATATCATGCTGGAACTTTGAGCATGGCAGCCAAGAGTGCCAGAGCGCGTCTTATTTCCAGAACGGCGAACTTCCGCTCCTGTCGGACTTGTGTGCCCAAGAGCTGAAATGAGTCCATCTGCTACAGAGCGCGATGGGACCTCTGCAGGAGGCTTCAGTCTTTCCGCTCTCCATTTTTCATCTATCTTATCCTCTCTCATTCCCCTCTTCTCTCCTCTCGGGTTCCTGACTCTTCTCCTCGCTCTCCTCCTCCCTGTCCCTAGCTTCCCTCTCATTTCCCCTCCTGTCCAATCTTTAATCCTGCTCTATATTCTGCACATACAAATAATTACAGGTTTTGACAGAAGGGAGTGCCAGCCCTCCACTGTCTAAACCCTGTTTGCCTGTTCTATTTGCTTCAGTTAATTATGCTTGATGAAGACAGATGAAGAGATTACACTGAGATCTCACCTCTAATTGCTGACTTCTGCATCCATATGTCATGGAAAAGGTTAATAGACTCCTTGGTTGAGGGTGATGTGATTTATGGGTTCAACATTCAAATGGAAATCTAAGATATATCACACAACAGTTTTTTTTTTTAATAAACAGCTCTATACATCCACATGCAAGTGCACACAACCTGCGCAATGAGGCTGTGGGCCTGAATCTAGGAGCTTTACTGTTGAAACCGTGAGCTTGTCTCATCTGAGAAAAGCCAGGGTGTGGATAGTACAGACCTTTCAAATATTACATTGAGATTTAATGTTCAGATCGACACTAAATGAGATTTAAATGAAAACATCTGAGGGGGTCTTCGGCTGAGATGATGTTAATTCCTCTTGGATTTTAAATCAAGCCATCCAACTGGGCTGACAGGACACTGCAATATAGCAGAGGATACGAGTGTGTATACCAGCCGTAAGTTATAGCTGTTATTACTATCTTTTAAACTCTTCCATTCTGGTGCAGCAGAGAGGGATTTGACTGTTGAAACACACTGTGATGCTTCTGCGAGGGCCACACAGAGCAGTAAATCCTCTCAAAAGGTAGACGTTTTAAAGAGCTCTAGTAAACACCCTTGGCTTTTGCTGTGCAACAGAGATGGTTGCCCCTGTCTTTTTTAATTCAGCCTTTTAAGTGTCAGAAAACAGTCTGGCCAACAAAGATCTTTCATATGCCCTGTTCTCCAGTAAAGGAATATTTCAGTTTTCTATCAGAACTGAAATCCTTGGAGCCGTGGTTTTAAAACTGTGCAATTACAGGAGATCGGGATACAGGAATCGGTCTTCTGAGTAGACCAGTCAGCTTATTCATCAGCGTAGATCCCCTCTCAAATGACCTACATAAAATCTCTGACTGACACAATGCCTGTGGCCTATGTTGTCTCATTAGTCTCCTTCAGCTTTAAAAATGAGATTCAGTTTCTTATACTGAGTGGTGCAAGTGAATAGGAGGGAGATCAAAGAAAGTGCTTTTGGGTTTCTGGGTTTTGGAAGCACAGTACAAGTACATTGACCATTTGCTTCCTGTTACACAGTGAGGTCACTTCCTGTGGGTTGGGGGATTGGGGAGGGCGGGGGGGGGGGGGGAGGGAGGGATACTCCTCAAAACACATACTGTGAGTTTCCTTCACTTTTCCCCTAATGTATCCAACATATCAAAGTATGAAGAAGTACACCACAGCAGGAATGAGCACTCACAGATCATTGAGGAGAGGATGCCTTTGAACATGCAGTGATCCAGACAGCTTACTGCTGGGGCGTCCACTCTCATTCAAGGAGGGCCAGGGTGAGTGCTGGTTCATTAATCATGAACTGGATGCAGGGAGATCATGTTCTGAAAAAGTCTAACTATGGACAACAGAACAGTTGTGTCAATGGGATTTTTGAGTACCAAACTTGAGACACATTTTTATTAAATAGTTTCTTAATTATCAATTTTTTTCAGTGTATATAGCTGGTATTCATGTGTCCATGTATGCGCTGCATAATGTCCTTTCGGGCAACGTCTGACCGAATACACAACATCTGTGGTCCCTTAAGGTTATAGTAGAGTTCAGAAATCCCAACTGGAGAACGGGACGTAGCGGACATAACCTATTTAACCCATATATTACCTTGCCAGATACATTGGCTGAAATACAAAATTGAATGTGTACAGTATCTTGGTTATTTAGTCAATGCAGGTACACTACAGTATCCCATAATGTGGTGTTTGCATAACCTCCAAATCACATCACGTCTGCTTTCATAGAACGTATTGTGAATGTTAAGTGACACATACCTGTATTGTGTTTTTCAATATTGTGCAATGACTTTCGGGACACTTTGAGCTAGCCTACTTCTACGACACATGTCCAACACTGTTGGCCTCTGTCATCCTCCGTATTCACTCACTGATCCTGGCCTCACCTCAAAACCACACGTGCCCAACGCAGCCCTGCTCTTCCCCTCCCCTCTTTTCACTTTTGCATTCATTTATTTTTAACACATTTCTCATATGTGCGACATATGCATAGAGCTATATTTTTTCCAAAATAATAGTGAGAAATCAATGCTGCTCGAGTGTTTGAAAAAAAAATATTTATCATTTTCGGCTGTCCGCTGCCTGTGGCAAACAGGATTGCTGTCGGCTTAGAGAACTGACTAAAGTGCTGATTAAAAGTGACGGGGGAGGCATCGCGGTGAGAAATGATCTTATTTCTCCAGCGTTTCCTTTCCTCTCTATGCTCCAGAGGCCATTCTGGCGCTAAATTCACCCGGTAAGAGTTCTCGGCCGATCCTGGATGTCTCTGCATCATCCTCCCATCTGGAAGATACGGTAATCCATATTGATTTTAAAAAAATGGCTGAATATCCCAGAATCCCCCATTCTCGTGTCATTGCATCAATGAGTCATGATCGCAGAGCGTGATGTCTGTGACCAGCTGGACGACTCAGAGATGCAGACACTCAGCCTAAAGCACATTACTTCTTTCCCCCACTCCAATTTTGGAATTACTGTTGTATCCTTTACTGTTGAGCCAAGTGCTTATCCTGAATGGGGCAGACTCTGAATCAAGTTTCTCTGAAATCGACTGCCTTTGCAAAGTTTGGTTGGGCCAAAGTTTTGTGCTTTGTTGGACTGCCCTGGTTTGGGATCAATACAGGGGTAAAATACTGTATTTGAAAGCATTATCAGGGTCTGTATTGAGGCTGGGCTGATTCCCGGTTGCAAGACAGCAAATCTTTACGTTAATTAATACCTGAGACGAACAAGCAGCTGGTTTCGGACTGAACCCTCCCGCGAGGGTCCCCCTATCAGGCACTCAATCTGAGGTATTAATCAGACAGTTAGAATCTAATTACAGCAGAAAGGTATTCATTAACAGAGGGGGAACCGGAGAGGCGTCTGTGAGATCCCAGTCTCTTCAGAAAAAAGGGACCTCTTCAAAAAAAAAAATAAAAAAGGTCTGAATTTGCGAGAGGCAAATTGGTCCGTCCTTAAAAGAGTTATTTAAATGCAAACACGGCGCACTTCTTGGGAATATTACATGGCCATCACACACCTCGTTAAATAAATGGTGTAATTGGCAAAGTATTACAGTAGCTCGTTCTTAATTATTTTTCAGCCCCTGCAGTCTCCTTTTAACAGATCGATATCTTGGAAAATTGGAGCGTTAAAAAGGCCGGGACGAAAGGGAATTTACCCTTTTAATGCTTTCAGGCAAATGAGAGAGATAAACAAAGCAGAGCAGTGAGAAGCATAAAACTCTCCATAAAACCACAAAGAAGCCTCTCATTCACTTATACAAGTGTAGGGATTCTTTGAAGTACCGTATCAAAATTGGTGTTTTATGTTAATAGAAGCTTGATTGTAATGTCAAATTATTATGTATCAGTTTTTTGGGGAGCTGGATTGAGTACCTGGGTAAAATACAGTTCAGTAAAGAGTTGAACAACATGTTATGCAAGCCAACACAGGAAACATGAAGGTAGCAGAGGTATTGTGAGGAGCAAGGGTCAAATCTAACTGAAATCCCCTCAGGCACTCTAGTGAAATGGCTCATTGGCGATAAGCAATGCACAGACAGTCCCGTCAACGTTATCTGCCTGTTTGAAAAATGGATGCCTTGCCAAGAATATAATTCTCATGCCAATCTTTTGGGAATCTCTTATTTTTTTTCACGGCGAGTCTTCTGGCGAGATCTTGCGGCAGCGCGGCTCGGGGGGTGGGGTGGGGTGGGGGTGGCTCTGATCAAGGCTGGCATCGCGGACCCGCGCTCGCATTTAAAAGAGGCTTAACGGTTCCCTCGGGGCAGTGATAGTGATTACCGTCAGAGAGATCCCGATCGCGGATCTGCGGCCCTGAGGTTCAGCACTTATCATTCTGCCAGTACATCTGCATTCATGCTGCAGTGAGACATTTTTCAGCACTCTGCGTTTTTTACAAGGCTGAAAGGTGGAAGGCAGAAGAGATTATTATTGCAGACAAAAATCCTATAGCGTCAGTGAAACCTGGGCTGCCTCCAGGAAATGGCTTAGGTTTGAGGTCAGAATGTCAGACGGAAGACTGCTTTAGAAGTCACTAAATAAAGTCTGCTTTGGTTTTTTATGCATACTGTGGATTTTCCCTCTGCACTTCTAGAGAAGAAAAAAGAAGACTTCCAATCTTGAGCTTTCTTAGTAAACATGACGTTTCTGAATGGTGGAATGTTATGAAGAGGAAGAATTTTTTTTATAATGAATTGAATATAGGCAACAAAACCAGAGACATCATTTAATTTTACAAAAGCACAGTGCATTTCCTTTCTACAAGGTCTGTCTCTAGGTCCTAAACTGGTTACCCCTCAGAAAGATGAATAAAGGGAAAGGGGGAAATATATACAATATTGCTTCCCCTTTTCCTTTGCTTGTATACACATTTTAGAAGAACAGAGCCTGCTTCCTTTCGTTTGTGTGGCTTTCATATTTCTGAAATCACTGGTCGTTTTTTCCAGAGTATCTCCATCAGGCTGACATGTGGTGAATGGGTCACATTGTGGCGCTGTCCCCAGATCTGAATGTGGTTGGCACCTGATGTTGGCAGACCCATAAACGTGATTCATCCCAATGCGGAGGCTGACATCTTCTTAAGCAACGAGGATGATATCGATCTCCTGCTGCATTGTGGGAGTTTAAACTCCCTCCGTCTCCCTTTTTTTTTTTTTTTTTTTTTTACTGGTGATCGTGGAACAGACCGGACAGTAATAAAGATGCTGCCGATGTCAGGGTCTTCACGTTACCATGATTTAAAACAGAAAAAGCCGAAAACTCTCCCTCCGAGAGACACTTACTCTGGGTCACTCGCACGCACCTTGAAGGAAAGTACATACCATGAATGGGCTGAAGTAGTAACCCTGTCCCTTGAAGCGAATCATGCCTTATATCTCGATATCGCAAAGATTGCCCAGAAAAGGCCAAGTCCCCCTATCTCAGCTCTCTGGTACAATTTGTCTTTAAAGGTGAGTGCATGCTATAAAGTTGAAAATTTGTGCTGATGTGCAGCACAATGCAAAAGGAGAAGCTGTTTCTGCTCACTGTGAGTGATGCTCTAGTCTGAGAGGGCTATTTCTTAGCTTAGTTTATTGCTTAGTATACCGAAAACCCCCCAGGTTTGTGTTGTAAGCAATAAATCACGTCGTATTTGAGGGGGAAATAAAGAAGTAACTGCGTTTTAGCGCTGCTTTGGGCCTCTCCGTCTGGCACAGAGACAAACGGCACTCGGGTCTGCGGGGGCAAACCGGCTGGCATTGGGCCGCAGAATGAGGGTACGTGGCACAGCTACCCTCTGCTCTGTGAGTCATCCGATTGCTTCTTAATCCCCCACAGGAATGTGGCCCACAGCACAAACATGACTTAATTGCCAGGAATCAGAAAGCAAACCCAGCCATGTCCTGACAGAAGCTAAGCCTGAGATACCAAAGGTACAGTCAGGTAAGATGTTTGTACCTGTGTTTTTCATGTCATCTAAAAACCCCCTTTCATCATAACCAAATATTTTAATAAGCGACACGGTCAAAAGAAATATGAAAGAGCAATCATGGGTTTTAGAAGTGTCATATTTTGAGCTTATTGCAGATTTGTGTATATACAAGAAAGAGATGCTCAAAAGCATGACACGCATCACATGGGTTGTATGTATATTTATTTGTTTATGTGTACAAATACTTTCTGCACCCTGACAAGAAACATAATCCTTCACCAGCCTCGACAGGTGATACACGATCATGCACGTCAAATCCGCCGGAGGAAGATCTAAAGGTTGAAATGTTTCCTTTCAAGTCAGGCTTTCAATCCTGTGCTGTTTTCCCTTCTGTATATATTTTTATATGGCTCAATAAATAATTCACTTTATAAACTATGGTTCGTCTCCTGCGCCGCTTTTTTGATTATTTTGGCTGGCCCGTTTCGGAAACACAGACCTGGGCAGACTGTGGAATTAAATTTATCCTTGAGGAAAGGTGTCTTTATGGGATGTGTAAAAAAAAAAACTGTGCAAGGAAGTCAGCCAATGGACAGGTCGTGAAGGAATAGGGCTGTGAGAGGTTTAGCTGGCCTCTGTGGGACAGGAAAGAGGAGTATACAACAGAGAGCTTCTCTAGATGTGTGTGCGGGGGCAGTGGGGCATACATTATACATTAAGGCCTGCTCACATCAAACAGTCAATGAGAGGGTTTTCAGAATATTTTTTCTAAGTGAAAACACCAGCGTTCAGTGTCACAACACCAAACTCAAGAACCTCTACCAAATGCTGCTCCAGCATGTGAAACCTTGAGTCCAGAGTTAGAGACGAGACAAAGGCACCCGACCAGCTCATATCTGCTTATTATGGAATAATACGTCATATAATGAGTTCACTGGCCTCATCTTGTCTGGTCTTGCAGCTGTGATTTGAACAGGGCTGTAGAGAGCCAGTGGGGTTGGGAGGAGACATTGCCCATGTCATCTCATCCCAGAATGATTTGCAATGCAGTGGAGAACATTAGGCTCACTTGAACAGCCAATGGTTCACTCCCCAGGACCGAGAGCCACCACGGGAGCTGGAGCAGAGCCGGACAGAACAGCACAACACAGGAGTGCCCAGGATTAGCATAATCTTACAATGCTAGCCACACTGCCCTGCCCAGCCACATTCACTGACACACAGAGACCAGTAGTATAAGGCTGATCAGTGGCCTGAGCCCTCAGCAGGGCACCGCGATTGCTCTGGATCTGAAAGTGACGCTGAATGCTAGCAGACCGCAGAGCTGATGGTGAACCTCAGCTCTCTTCCATCTGGTATTTCATTGAAGTGCTGGCACAGACGGAACGCACACAGGCAGCTCTGCAGAGTGAAGATACTGCACCGCTAAGATGCTGATACAAATGCGCCGCTACAAGGAGGTATAAGGTTTCTAATCACTTCAATCACATTTTAAAGAAGAAACAGGTGCAATTGTTTGATATTCTGTTCCGCACAGTATAATGGAAGCGTTATCTCAAAAACGAAAGCAGTGAGTCTGTCCTCTGAGGTCTTTTTTTACCCACAATTCCTCAGATACGCTGAAATCAGGAAAGTGCTTTTGCTGAGCAAGTGAAGTTACGGGGAGAACGAGTGTTGTGGGAGGATGAGAGAAAGAAAAAACAGAAACAGAAAAAATGAAAGAGACATAGGGAGTGAGCCATGGATGAATAAAATAATCTACAACTTATTTTTTCATTTGTTTCTGTTGCTGCAGTGTACTTTTAGTCATGGCTGATGGGTGCCTTATTAAAAAAATGACAGCTGAATGAGGGAAATGTCTTTTTAAATGTAGAAATAGTGGCTGTTCTTAGGTGTGTGCTCCTGTCCTTACTCAGTACAATGTACAAATTATCAATATGTCTGCAAAATCTTTTCTGCATCTGCCATTCTGCTGTATGCCTCCAAACACAGCAGGGGGTCTTACATTTTACAGCTTTATACAGTCAGATGTATAAAATGAAGCGTTGAAAGGAATTTTACTCAATATTGGTCGTACAATTACCACATTTATTAACTTCTGTAAGTATCTGTGGTAAACTTTTCTGCTTTAATAAAAACCCTCTCTTCTATGGACAAATATTGCATGAGCTGTAGTGTCTATGGTGCACTGCATATGATGGTTATCTGCTCAACGTGTCAAAGTGTGTGTCACTGTCCTTATTCAAATAAACCGTAAATTATGTGTCTTTGGGTTCCACCACTGAGTCTCCACTTCTTTCTTCCACCACAGACTGGAACACACCTGTTTAAATTGCATCGTGGTTCTAAAACTCCTGACCTGCAATTACTGTGGGTTGACTACACGTATCCCTACACCACCAAACCTATTTGCTACATGAAGCACCTAACATGCTCAATTTCCCTCTCTGTTCCCAATGTTACATTGCTTGAGGAAATGACAACTACAATTAGGCCCGGCACTAATACATTGGTATCATCTCCGCTCTTTGCCTAAACCTTTTTGCACGCCCCGTTTTACCTCGCTCTGAAAAAAGAGTCAGCTAAATGCCTAAATGAAATGTAATTTATTGTAATGTGAAGGTTGTTCTTTCTATGTCACAAAGATCAATTGTACCAGTGACACTTGTTATTCAAACTTCCTCTTCAATTTCCCTCCCAAGTCCATCTGTGAGAATAATTACAATCTTTTCCCCAGAGCTTCTTTGACGTTCCTGTGTCTGGAAACACTTGCAGTCACACATTCATACATCCTGAAAAAGAGCCCTTGTGAGGCGGGGCAGCTGAGGTCACGTCTTCCATGAGATTCAAAATGTATGAGATTTAGCTGTGTGAGAAAGCGGCTCACCCTATATTGATGCTGCCACTTCATGTTTCTCCAGAATCCTAATTCCTCTGCAAAGCCACTGCGTTGGAAACAGAGTCCCATCACCAGACTGATGCTGCAGGGATGCCTTCTCCCTCCTCCTCCTCCTGAGGAAGAGCAGTCCTCCACGAGCTCCGTAGCTACGCGGCGCTCATATGATTGAGAGAGCTGCACCCACGGAGAGAGGACAATTTACCGCTCAGGCTGTCGGAATACAAATGTTCTCATTAGCGCTGAATGTACTGGATGTTCTTGAACGAAACGGACGCACATCAGCCGCCCAGTCCCATGTGGCTTGGTGTCTCTTTCATGGCTGTGCTTGAATTTCAGCTTCTCAGATGCAGGCCACAGACAAGCACTCACACACTTCATTAAATAAGCTGCGCACACGCAGGTGAATCTGGAAATTACGCTAAAACTGATATCCCAAAGAGAGCGCCGTTCGTTTAAGCCTGTGATACTATACCTCGGAATTATCCTCTGTGATTTCTGATTAAATTTTGATTTCTTTATTGCTTTGTATAAATTTTTTGACAGCTATATGCTGGAACATTGAACGACTATCTTAGTGCTATTGCATCATGTTATTCTGGAGACTGGAGAAAAAATGGAGAAATTGTATATGAAAATATGTATACAATATGTAAATATAAAAATACCTTATTCAATGGATGTAGTTCAAGAGTAGACCATTGAATTTGATGCACACATGCTCCTGTTTTCAGTCATCTGCATGATATTAGCTATATTACATACTTCAGAGTACAGGTGCAGCATGGGTGACAACTGGTAGCCTTTGGGGTCATTCTGTGTTTGTGACAAGCATGTCCATCTTTTACCTTTAACTTTTCCCTATTCCTCTCTGTATCTTTCATGCAGAATTGTCTTAACGTAATGTAACATAAATAAAAAGGGGGAAAGACAGTTGTTAAAATGAAAAAAAAAAAGAAAAGATTCTATGAGGGCAGTCCATTGGCGCCACGGAACTCTGCTTCCAAATTTATTCGAAGATGTCAAGCTAATTGCAGCAGGGAAGCTCAAGGACACTAACACAATTAAGTCCTGCTCTTTTATTAAAGCAATCTAATGCAAGAGCACTTTTTTTGTTTTACTTTGCAAGTAATGAATTCAGAATAAGTGCTTTTTTACAGCTCTAACCTCATTCCATGTCTACTGTGCTGTGTTTTTTTTTTTTTTACTGACTAAAAGGTGAAGAACATGGAGCTACTTCATCTGAATGTGGCACTGAGGTCTGGTGGGGAGATAAGACCATCGAGAGCCAGCAGAGCTGCCGTGCAAGTGTAACCGACATTAGTATCACCCAATGATGGAGGGATTCAATTGACAGCACAATCCTGCTCACCAGTGACCCCTGCTGGTTATAAAGTGACTTCTTCAAGCGAGCTCATCAATTGTGCTGTGATGTGCTGTGTGGATTTTCTGCTCTCTCCTGGACTGACAGCAGGAGATGCCGGTATAATTCGGCTTTCTGAATGCAACTGGGAATTCCTAACTGGGAGAAGAAAGGGGGGAAAAAAGCATAAAAAAGAGGAAAGAAGGACAGTCCATCATTCAGAAACATCTCCAGGGCTTCTTTCTCAAATTCTCATTAGTGTCTGACCTATTATTTCAATCCGCTCATCTTTCTTCAGGCAAAGCGGTATTACCTGCTGTCACTGTGGATAGCTAGGCCATGGACAGTATACTTCGCAGAAAAGTTCAATCCAATATTTTACCAGAGCTTTTCAATATGAATTATTCTCCTTCTGCAGATGAACATAGAGATGGAGACAATGAATTTGCATCACTTATTTTGAATATATTACATTTCAGGACAAACCAACATTTCACACAATTAGTTTTTTTACTTCATGGCTCATCAATGAAATCCCTTAACACGGTTGCTTTAAACTGCCCATGTTTAGAAATCGTATATTATAAATGTCACTTCATACATTATAAAAGCTCATTTTTGCTGATCTTCAGAACCACTGAAAATGTCATTGCCCAGATACTTTACGAGCTCCCGTGCCTCCCATCAGAGGGGGCTTCTCTCTTGGTTTGTCTTCCTTTGGCTGGGATGAGAGACAGAGGATGGGAAACACACTCTGTGTGTTTTTGTGTCATGAAACAAACATGAGCTGATCTATCATAGGCTACCAGTCACACTCCGATTTAAACTGAGGCAAGTAGCAGGCACTCTTGTCCAGAGCAACTTAAAGTTTACATATTATACACTACACATTTATACACCTGGATATTTACTGAAACAATTTAGGTGAAGCACCTTGCTTAAAACATACAATAACAGTGTCTTAGCTGGGAATGGTAACCCTCAAGTTACAAGACCTTCTTCTGAACTGTCTCTGAATTGAGAGTGTTTTTTCTGGAGAAAGCGTTCATTCAAATGTCAGTGTCTGACAGCTCATTGTAGATCCAACCAATAAAGGGTTTGTGGAACCCCTTTCTCACATCATTGTTACTCAGTCAGATGGAACAAGGAAAAGAAGAATTGATCCCCCACGAAAGCAACAAGTACCAATTTACAGGAAACGATATTAAAAGACCATAAGTGACTCTTGTGTAATAGATCTGTAAAAGTCAATTTTTGAATTTCATCCCAAAAGACATGTGCCACATTGTACACTTTTGCATACATTATGATCAGGACAGCTACATCACATAGCTAATTAAACAAAGTTATTAAACAAATAAAGGGGTCTTACTTTTCCAGCTATTAACATGAACCCCCATGTCACCACTCTGCTTTTCTTTTATTGGTATTTCTTCAAGTTAAATTAGGAAGCTAATTTGGCTGCAGAAGGCCATTTTAATTGGTGTGATGAGCCTTGCCTTAATATTGTTAATCAATACTATTGATCAAGCTATCGAATCTTTATCCTTATGAAAGACAATCAGCTTTGCAGAACTCACAAGCATCCAAGGAATCAGAAAATACTCTTGCGTAAGCCTAGGAGCTGCGGCCAGTTTCTGTTCAATGCTGTCAAAAAGAACAGGTCCGTTTGCCGGCTAATTGATGGGGCAAAGAGTGAAACATATTGCAAAGGCAATGATTCACCTTTACCAGATAATTAAAAGTCCATCTCAGTGGCCATTAGTGAGGAAAAAAGCCACAGTCTACACCCAATGGGTCAGAGGGTGAGAGAGTTGATAATAAGATGTGAAAACACACCGGCGGTCAGTGACTGCCATTAAGTTCAGAAGCACAGGGCTTTGAAGAGATGGGCATTCTAGCTATGTGGCAGCATAGATGCCGACTTTGGAATGAGTTTAAATTCCTGTTGGCTGCTCTCTATTTATGCCTTACTCCCCTCCAGTTCCTTATTGTGTTAAGGATATAAAAGTACACATGTAACGGTGAGTATTGGCTTCTTACGTTTACATTTACGTTTATTCATTTTGCAGACGCTTTTATCCAAAGCGGCGTACAAGCAATACGCACAGACATCGTAACAAATCATAAATGCAGGAACAAAAGTGCATCATTTAAACATCACTAAAGCAATAAAATCTACTAATTAAAGTCTATAAAATAACCATAATAAACATAGCATCGCCAAGAAGCATAGAGCATAATAAAATACATAACCAAGTAAAAATAATAATGCATACAATTAAAAAATATAGTTTATAATTAGAATTATACAATTAATAAGATAATAAATACATGAATGTAAATGCATGACACAGCACAGGTCATCATAGCACATAATATATGATACATGATACATCATCGGATGTCACATATAAGTGCAACAAGTGCTAAATGGGGGTAGGGTAGTTAGATCAGGTATATTCTGGAGAGATGGGTTTCCAGACCATGTCAGAATGATTTTAATGATTTAGCGATCTGTAGTGGGACAGGGAGTTCGCTCCACCATTGGGGAGCCAATGTGGAGAAACTGGTTGTATGGGAACCGTTCTGGAGGTAGGTAGGGGCTGTCCAGTTTGCTGCAGAATAGGCCAGGGTCAGGGTTTTGACCTCGATCCTGGCAGCTACTGGCAGCCAGTGGAGATATTTGAAGAGAGGAGTGACGTTTCTGTCACATTCTTCTTGCATTATGTTCTACATGATGCATTTGTATGAGCAGTCCTCCACTTTAACACACAGGAGACACGTTTTTCCTAACAATGCATATGACATATACGACAATTCCTCAGACTTGATTTCTCAGATTAATTTCTCCCTTTCCTTAACAGATGATCATTTGGATCAAAGCCATAACACAACCGGAGGTATCTACTATCGTTGAATAGCAGAGGGCCCTGCAGAAGGCCACAGTGTTTTTTTCCCCCTGCCTCTCTCTTTAACAGTGCTCTTAGGCATGTACATATTTTTTTTCTTTGAAGGACAGTCTCGCGCATCAAGAGGTTTCTCCCTGCTGGTGGGGGCCATGAAAGACTTCCTCCTGGAAGCCGCGATGCGTCCGTCAGCCTCTTCCTCACATCTCCCAGTCTCAGATGTTCAGCGCGGCTGTCTGAAGGCAAGACGACACCACAGATGACTCTCTCTCTCTCTTTTCATCACTCCCATCTGCTCACGTGAGACAAGATTTTCATCTGAGATTCTCAAGTTTTTTTTTCTTACCAGTCATAGGCCAGCTCAGGGAGGGTATAGAATTTTGTATTAGTAAGTCATACTAGCTCATGGTATTACTCATTAAAGATATTTAAGAAAAGTGTACAGCACATACCAGTTTTTACTTCACAACATTTAATTCAACTCTACTGAACTGAAAAAATTGAAAGAGAAAAGTCCCTTTCATTAGACAAAAATGAAAAACTGAAGCATGTAATTGTCTGGTGGCATGATATCAAGTACATCAAGCAAGCGTTTTCAATATTATAGTTCTAAAGGAATATTTTATAGTTGCAAATTTTGCTCAACTGGTTCCCCAGATTATTTCTGAACTGTGAGAACGATGTTCAGGCAATATTTTTTCTTAGCATATTCCAGAACTTTCAGACCAAGGGATGCAGAATAGGATTTAAAGTAGTGTCAAAAATCGCCACCCCTCCAAAAAATCTAAACAAATTAAACGAACGTTAAATGAAAAGTAGTGGCGTAATGAATGAATCCAGGTTGTGGCCTAGTTTCTGCCATTAATACAGGCAGATGCTAACAATGAAATAGGCTTACTGAAACAAATCACCCACAGGCTAATGTTATCCAAGATTAAATAATTATTCTGCCGGTGGGCTGTGCACAGCCTCATTCCTCATGAGATCATGCTTCTTCTCTCTCCTCACTGAGTCACTGTACTGCTTGTCATGACAGTTAATAAACAGAAACCGAACACTGTAGCCTCTGGAATTATCAACATGCAGTAGGACAAGGTTGGCCAACCATGGCACTAGGGGCTGCGAGGCCCGCTGGCTTCTATTGTTACTCAGCTCTTAATTGATCAACGTAAGTAGTTTATTATAATGTTATTGAGCTCACCTGGCTTCCTGGGTCTGAACCTGTTGCTGATTGGAGAGTGGAACCAAAATCCAGCACACTGTTTGCCCTCCAAGGCCAGGAACCCCCTGCTGTAAATAAGACTTCATTAGAGAGACACTAGAAGTACCCTTTCACTGCTAAGGTGAATTTATCGTACAGCCAGACTTTACCTTCTTGACGAGTTCTCTGGTCATATCTCTAGTTTTCACACCGTAGGAGCCCTTAATAAGATAATTAGAAGAACAGGACATTTAATCACAAAAGTTAAGCACTTTCCAACCCTCTGGAGATACTGCAAAAACAGCACCAGGGGAACCATAAGGTTCCGGGCCCTGGCATTGAGAGGGTCATAGGTAACAGCTTCTCCTGGGGGCTTTCTTCTCTTTTCCTGAGCGTCAATCGGCTCTGCTCAAGCACAGCTCAAAGAAGGAGCAGCGCGCGTCATTATTCCTCTGTGTTGACAAGCCTATCCTTCATCTCAGTCAGAACCATTAGGCCATTACCCAGAGGACAGGAGCCCTTAAGCACCATTATTGGAGCTCAGAGACGATGTAAGATCCTGCTGTATTAGGACAAGGCGTTCTGAGTTTGAATGTGGTAGTTATTGATGCAGGGCATCATAAGATGGCTGTCCTCTTGGTTAATCTAACGAGGTAATGACAGCTTTCAAAGGCTAAAGTGGCATCATCACCCAGCAATCAGTTTTTAAGGGTGAATTGATGTATGGCCAAAAATCTAAACTAATTGCAGTACACAGATCCACATATATGTCACCCTGAAAAATGTAACTGTGGGGTGTGTTTTGAATCATCGGGGAGGCCACGCTGAGCCAACTGTTGCCGGGCTGTAGCAGACCTCCGGCCATGGTCTGTACATCCAGTCCCAGGCCTCACCGCTGCACCTCAAACATGTGGCTCTACTCCATAAGCCCACCTGGAGGCCTGGATCCAGCGCTCTGTCAAAGTGCCATTTGTCGGCTAAAGAGGCACCTGTGGCAAGATGTGATTATTTTTTCAATATGTGGCTTCTGTGAGATGCGCACCATTACTTAAAATCTGAGGCTGCGGGTAGATTGCAGAGACAGGCAGTGGACTCTTGACACATTGTACAGTCAGTTCATCCCAGCAGCACAAAGCAGGCCCATGGACCTGGTGTTCTGTACTGTAACTCAATGAATGCGAAAGGGGCGGAGGGGTGGTGGAGATTTATAGCGGTAGCAGGTAAACATACTAAATCCCCATGGTCCACCAACCCCCCCTCTCCCAACACACACACACACACACTCCCCGTGTGTCTATGTGCTATGCATGACAATCTGGGTAGAATCGATTGAGACAGGCATCTGTGTGCGTGTATGTTTACAACTTTGTGTGCGTGTGTGTGCGTGCGCGCATTCATGTCGGCGTGTGAGTTTCTGCATGTGTGTGTGTGTATGTGTGTGACAGTGTGTTTGCATGTGTGCATCACTATATGCCTGTATGCATATACATCTGTGTGTCTGTATAGGTGTATTTTTGTGTATTGGAGTAGGTGCGTGTGACCATGTGTGAGAGGGGGAGTGTTTTAGTGTGTGAGATGGGGTGGGTGGGTACTGGAACACTGCAGCTCTGTGTGCCGATTCCCCCCACACCCAGCAGCTATCAGCCAGGCCATTACTGCCTTACTTTCCATATAAAACTAATCAATAGAAATCTCAGCAGAGGAATTTCTGCTCTGGGAACAACGCACAGCTGTACCCTTACTGACTTGATTGCCTCCATTGAGCTCAGTATGGATGTCATGATCACAGTCGCAGGAAAGTAATGCCTTTTCCTCACACCCACAGGGAACATTTCTGTCTATCCTACAGTCATTTACCTTTGCACTGGTGTTTAAAATGCAAAAATCTGCCCGCAACTAACCAGAAACGCCTCTAAGAGAAGCTTTAAAGTGCCTTGTTACTAACGTGCTGATTTACAAACAATTCAGTTTACCCTTGGTGCTTTCCTTCTTCCTCTCATCTTTGATCATCTTAATGACCTACATGAGGCAGACATTGGGAAATGTAATGACTTTTAAATCTTCACAACCACTGATGAAACAATGGGGTTTTTTTTTTTTACAAAATGCTTGTGACTTACCAGCATGCAATTAGTAATCTTGATTACACAATTTTTTATATTAGTTATGATGTATAACCAGGGGTGAAAGTAGTTTTAAATTCTTGCCGGTACTATTTGCTGGTACGTTCGGAAGTAGATGCGCATGCACACTCACGCTCTGCTGAGTGAAATCTCCGGTTGTAATCTTTTAGTGGTACGCAGTGCTGGACTGTACTGGCTTACTTTCACCCCTCTGTATAACATGAAACACGAGATATGGCCAAAGGCATTCTAATGCCTGTATTCAAAGGCAGACTGTACTCTTGCATGCATGACTTTAAGTATGTTTTTCTTAGGATGCTAGGAAGAATATACTAACGAGTATGGATACAATTATGACTAAAAGTATAGTGATTTGTGGACAAGGCTCCTTGCAACCCGAGTGGTGTCCGCAGATTTCAGACAGAAATTGAAGTTTGATGACGTGGTTTCATCATTTCAGGCGCCTTCGTCATTGCGGGGTTGCCATATTGGGGCTGTTTGTAAAACACACCCCCGGAAGTCGGGCAGACATACCATATTGGGGGGAGAAATTACAGGCTCGTAATTACAAGCCAGGGGTGACTTTTGAAGAGCTTTGTTTGAGAACTAACAATACAGCCCAGAGCAAAGTTTGTGGCAAATAAGTACCCCCTCTACATACATACGCTTTCAGAGTGAGCTGGGCTGCTGAACTATTCAGGATGTACAGTAAGATGTAGAATCTTTCGATGCAGAGTATTGATTCTGCGTTGCCGGTGACTGAATCAATGCTGTGGTGCTTATTTATCCAAGCTGAGCCAAATCACACAGAGAAATACTGCAGCTGGTGTCATGTCACATGAAAATGAACAACACAGTGCTTGCCATGCAGCTTGGTAGCAGAGAAATGTAAAAAGAAAATATGTATATAATCCATATTTTATGTAAATAAAGCTGTATATTACCTACTTCATATACAGCATTATATACAGTACGTGTGTGTGTGTGTGTGTGTGTGTTTGTGTGTGTGTGTGTGATATAAAACACATTGTTTCCCTTCTGCCTTTGTGAGTCAGATTGTTGTGGGAGTCAGCCTTTTATTTTCGGCGATTCTTCATGTAATTGTTAAGAAACAATATATCAGGTACAATAAAAAAATAATAATTCCATATCAGAGATAAAATAGCTTCCAATTTAGCATTTTCTGTAAAAAATTATCTTGAACGAAAACTTCTTTTTTGCCTGCTTATCCATGTGTGTTCTGTAGAAATGTAAAAATGAAAAGAAGTCGAGGATTTGACCTCCTTGAACCTATTCTTCTTTTAAAATGAATTTTTCATCGTTTCCCACTTCCACAATAAATGTGCAGACACTGAAATGCTCTTCCTTAAAGAAAATAATATTTCAGCTGAATAAATGTTTCATGCCTTTTTGTTTATTGAAACAGTTTTGAAATCGAAATATTGAAAATGCAAAAACAATGACAAAAACCAAGGTTATGTAGGCTGTTGGAGAAACAGCATCACAAATCATGCCCAGACATCAAAGCTACACCCTCATTCCAGAAACAGAAACGCTGATGAGCTAAGTGACCTTCCTGTATTAATGTATGAACACTTTCATGTTCTACGCCACACAGCGCAAAGACAACCCAGAAACAAAATGTTGAGGACAAAGACTGGGAGTATGGAGAAGCAGCCAAGAAAAGCTTTACATCCAACACAGCTTCTTTTAATTTTCAAAATGCCATCCATCTGAATACATTTTCTGTTTTTAGAGTGAATTTTGTTGACATAACGTTGAAATATTTTAAAATTCTGTTCTGTAGGATTTTGTCTTTGTTTCTCCCTAAACAACATTTGACTTATCTGAAATCTGAGATTTTCAGATATTTGTTTGAACTTCTCTCTCTACAATTTTCCCAGCCAACATATGAATGCATTTTGCCACTCATGTGAATGCACACACTAATGCAAAAACCCACAGAAGAGTTTTATTGCGCTCATAAATAATTTTTTATAATTAGTATTCTTTGAAGCGTGTGACTGCTGTACTTGCATGTAATTGATGTGTACTCGGACTGGCAGTGAATTTGTTGTTAACCAGGACTGCCGGAGAAAAATCCATACGCACATGTTTCCTTTAGACATAAAAGCAAGTGTTAAGAGGAATTTCAATCCTGTGTTGAGCAAAGTGCCCAATTATTTTATCAGATATCGCTATTATACTGTATGCAGAGGTCTAAAATTACGTGCTCAAAATTCTAATGACTATTTCAATAGAGAAATGGGGAAGGCGTGAGAGGCAATACACATTTTTCAGTAGAAAATAACAGTAAACTGTCTTACAAATTACATTTTCAAAATACAGATGGGACCATTCGAAAATCAACCAATGGCCCCATTTAACCCTTTTCTTAGATTTTGTTGTGCACGGTTCCTACTATGTGGTGACACCATATGGAATTCCTCAAATTTTAGCCCTTATTCTATCAGGAAAGGACTAATCAGGGTTGAGAAATGGCTGTAAATCTCACTGACTTAAAACAAGGGCTACAGTTGAAGGTACCCTCCATGAGTTTAGAAGGGCAAAACTCATAAGATATTAATGCCAGGACGTTAATGCTTTGGTTTCATCATATACGCCGTAGTAATTGTACACAAAATGATATGGAAAAGTGGAGATGGTCAGGTGGGGACATTGGGGTTAATTTGTTTATTTAATAACCCAAATGCATTTTTAAGCATCAATTATGATTCAGCATAAAGGATTCTCAGGAAGGAGTTTATTGAGATGTGGCAAGTTATATAACAGTACAGACATTTGATCTTGGGCTTAGAGTCCAAGGGGGAAGTGTCATACCTCACTATGTTGGGTGAGGTGAACCCCCACTGGACCACTAGAAGAGAAGTTGAAACATGGAAGGAAGGAAAGTAGACATGAGGATGGAGATGGGGAGGGGGAGGGGAGGGGGAGGGGAGGGACGCCGGAAGCAGAAAGCGTGATGGAAGAGAAGGTACGTGGCAATTTAATACCTGTGTAGACAACCGTATGTGATGAATAGCGATATCTGAGGGAGGGGTTGTCTTAAAATACTTCTCCCAAACTTTTGTTTAAATAAACTCCAATACTTGCAGGATTTATTTCATTGAATATGATGAGCGGGCTGCGCATTAATAATTATTGTTTTTGCACATTAATAATTGCATGTTTTTTGTGCATTTACTCCCATCCTTCACTCCATCCACCTCTATGATTACTATTACACTATTATAGAAATATTCTATACATGAATGTATAGCCATTATGAATAGAAGTCCTACATATGAATGCATATGTAGAATAGATATGCATGATCTTCCCATAATGCACCGGTTAAAATGGCAGCACTTTGTATTTATTTATTAAGCGGGTGTTCCAGTCCAGAGAAACACAAACATTAATGCATATAACAACCATTCACCCCCCTTCCATTACTCTAAATGCAATATGATTCCACTTATGACAGAGTAAAACGCTGAAGGAATGAAAAGAGTTAAAACTATTTGTCTGTGAAATGTTGAAAGATGAGATGTGTTTTATTTCCCCGCCTTAAAGTAAAACAAGGTCTGCTCAGGGAGTGATGAATGGGGTGTTTACACTGGCTGGGATTCAGCTGTACCTCAGCAGTGCTGTGCATTTTGTCATAGCCACATTACTGCAAGACACACCTTAGCCCTGGCTAGTGAAAAACATCAAATGAGACTGCAAGAAATTGCTAGACTCGGTACAGAGCATAGCATAGTCATTCGGTTAGCATAATCATTTCCCTTAGCATCCTTGCTTCAAGGCAGATTATACTAATCTTTATGCAACAGGTGTACTGTGAATCTTTCTTTAGTTTTCATGTGCATGAAAATGTATCATCTGTGATGTCATAATGTCTCTGTATGATGTCATTCCGTGATCAGCTCTGACATGCTTTAATATTAGCTGGCATGTGGGGGTGAAGTAAGGGACAGTTATCCTCAGGTTCCATTGTGACATGGACAATGAGTAATACCTGTGTAAATCTTGTAAAGATTCAAACTGCCCCTCTTCTATGATCCAGCCTTACTGATACTGTACTCCTTACTGCATGACATCACTCACAGAATCAGACCTTATGGATATATGTATACATATCATTTTTGTTTTAGCTTTTTTTCTTGTGTTTGGTTATTTTACTTTCCTTTTAGTGTTTTTTTTTTTTTTCTCATAATTTTTTCTTAATTACAGTCTCGCCTCAGAAGAATCTTTGTTTATGCTGGTTGAATATCAAAGCTGCTTTAAATGTTCTAAATCTATTTATGGTGTAATTATTGTTGGTCTGTTGTACATATTGTTCTGCAAATCCAATAAAAAGAATTTAAAAAGCAAGCTGCCTTTTAAATTCAAACTCTTGCTAAATGTTGCAAGTAAGAAAGAAGTACTATATTTAACATGAGAAATTTCAATAAACTATCCTTGAACTTGATACATGTGAGAAACAATGGATAAGGATGATTTATTTTTTTGGCTAAAATACTTTAAACAAATAATTTTTGAAAGCCAGCTTAATACTCCCATATGCTAAGCAATGCCATTCAATATCAAAGTGAAATATAAAGCTATCTGAATGTGGACTCTACAAATGAGTAAGCATCCCTCTGAAAGAGAATTTTATGTCTCTTCACTTTGAAATCCTTGCCATATGAAGCTAATTTTAGCTCTGCAATGTCATTCAGCTGATTCACCCAGTGAGCGTGTCACGAGCAGGGTCACTCATCCAGGCACTGTCCATCTGATGATGACTGTCCGAACCGTCTGCTGCATTCCCAGAATCCTTTGCTGTATCACCCAACCCCCCCCACCTCCCCCGCAACTCCCATCCCCTGACAGCCTGCTGCTGATCCCGACCCTAATCTGCAGCAGTGATTTACGGCTTCGACCAAAGATCACTTGATAAACACCAGATATCCAGCTCGTTTTGGTCATGCCCACCCAGGAGTGACGGTGAACGTACTTTAGGATAGCTCTGTTTTTTCTCCTGACATCATCTGTGAGGTGTGCCGTGCAGACACAGAGAGACAGAAAGTCACACCCTTAAATAAACACATATGTGAAATTCACATATTTCTTATGTGAAAATGACAAATATCACATTAGTCAACACAACGTTTTCGTAAGTGATTGAAAACTAATAGACCACTCTCTAAAATCCGAATAATGTTATATATTCTTCTGTACAGTCTGATGTTAGTTTTGGCTGTCTAGTTTATGTAGGTTATGATATGTTTGCATAGTGCCTTTTTGTTACGAATATTCATAGGTTAGTTTACTGTAAACTTCAAAAAATTTTGGCGAGTGTCCATATTCTAGCATATACCCAAAACATGCAGGAAGATGTGGGATTTCTCAAAATTTCCTGTTGTGACTAGAATTATATCAATGATAAGTTTTAGATAAAATGGTTTAGCTGTGTGTATAGTACTATTTAATTTGACATTGTGCTGCCGTCTTTTCTCCACATTGTTATGACACACAAAACTGTTTTGCTTGTATTACATGAATAATGGGATCAGTAATGTACGTGACAAACTAAGTACTTCAGAGAGAATCACAATGTTCATCAGGTATGAATACAGGCAACATTAAAGTAATTTCTGATTGCACTCTCACATTAATTAACGATCCTATGAGCCAGACACCGGGTGGCGAAATGGGCTGACATTAATTTGTGTCTGGGTGTTTGGGGATGGGACGTGGGGAGTTGAGGGAGTATTCTATTTTTAGTTTGAACACCTGCCCTCCCAAAAGTCTGTGCATGTGAACAGCACAGACACGGCAAAAAATAAAGCACATATCTTTACTATGAAAAAAATTAAAAACAGAAAAAAAGTTAGGCACATTGTCTACCATCAGCTACAAGTAGAAATCAATGTCATTTAATTTAATGTGTTTCTGGCCCAGCTGCAACTGTAATGTGAAACTGATGGTGCAAACAATAGATACAACTATGACCACACCGAGGTCAGGCTAGACTGGTTAACAGTGATCACATGACCTCATAGGGAGATAAGGGTGAGGTCCTTTCCTCTAAAGTGTTGCAGCTCACTATGAGAAAGTGAAATGGCGTTGGCTATTTTCAGTGAGAAGGTGCAACAAAACTATATGCTTTGACTTTTCATAATGGTCAATGCAAACAAGGTGGAAACAGTTTACAAAAGAGAAAAATAAATCGATACCCTCAGTCCTACAGAGGGTGTGTTAGAGGTAATTATTTTCAGTCACTGAAGGTCATCAAACAGAAATACTGATGCAAATTATGCAGAGAAACAGGACCTTTTTACAAGCCCTCCAAAACCCATAGAAACTCATCATTTTGAAAAATGAGTTATTTGGTATTTCCCAGTGTGGAGTAGGAGGAGTCAATGTTTCATGACACTACACAAGGGTGGAGCTAACATCTGATACCGTTTTATAATTTACTTCATCAGATCAATTGTCTTGTGCAGGTATAAATGAACTTCCTGCAGACATAGAGAAAAATAAGAAGGTAAGAACACAAACAATACAAAAGGGGAAAATGAAAAAGAACAAACTTGCACAGGCGAGCCTATGGGCTTGCAGTATGCTGATTTCCTGACCGAGCTGCACCAGTCACTGTATCTGGCTGTGGGGAGCAAAACCTTTGGACCAGTTTCAGTGACTGGCATCTCATTGTACCTTCAACCATTATGGAGTTCATGAACTCTCAATTTTTAACCCCACTTGGAGATAGTGACATGAGTTAGTGCTTCCAAAAAAAACCAAAAACAGTAAAAAGCCATTTTTGCCTGCTGTGTTTGCATTTAGAGCAGATAAGAATGGAAAAATAATGTAATGTTCCACTGTATTGTGTTGCAGTGCATTGTGCGTAAGCCAGTGGCGGTTCGCGAAAGGGGCATCTCACAGTTTAAGAAGATATGGGTTTTGGCGGATTTGCAGGTGTACATTCATCATCCTCCCAAGTCTCCTGCCCTTCCGCTAAGCACCTGCCTTTGAATGCAGATTGATGCCTTTCTGTAAAAACCACTCAGTGTTGAACGGATCATGAAGATTGAGTACAAACAGAGAACAGTATCAATGTCTGGCTATGTCTATCTACTTCCTGAGCTTATGAATGGTTCACCTGAGGACAAATGGCTGTGTTCTGAGCTTACCTTTTAACCCCAGAGATAATCTGACTGAATGCGGTTTCAGCACAATAGTAACATAAAGTAAAAATGGCATGGTGATGATGCCTAGGTTTAACCTGTCACAGGACTGGTGGCATGTAATTCTTATAAGGTAGAATTGTGTTGTTTTTTTCCTACACAAATACGAATACAAAAATTAGGTCCAGCAAAAATAAACAAAGAAATTCCTGAGAGAAAGAGAGAAAATCAGTGTTTCAAAGGACAGAATGGGCAGTGCTAAAAAAAGAGAGAGAAAGCTGCATGCAAGATGAATGACATCATTTTCTTTAATTGTAATCTGTTCAATTTGCTGCCATGGCAACATTTTCAGTGAAGAGAAGATTTCAATACAATGCCCATAACGGATCTGTCAGTCAAAAAAAAAAGACTGTGAGAATTTCTAATGAGATATTCCAGTTCCTCACTCCCTTTTGGCACCAATAAGCATAAAAGCATGAGTCTAAGCTTTTACCTTTTCTCTCCGCATATCCTTTATTTCCTTTTCAAAGAGAGCACGCGGTCTTGAGCTGCATTCCAGTTAAAGGGACACTCCTGCTTTCCGTCTTATTTCCTGACCCGTTTAATGAGCTTTTCTTCCCTCACTTGAAGAAACGCTTATTAAACAGAAGCAGAGTGTGACATATGATCTAGAAAAGTCACACCCCTTCATTCGCTTAGGCACTTTACATACAGGACAACTACATCTGTCTGTGATGATTGTCATGCCAAAGCGGGAAATAGTTTTATAGGGGAAGTAAGAAAATGTACTTTTGTGCCCAAAGTACTCATACATACACTGACATGTAATTTGCAGTCATGTACTTAAATCATTGAGTGACACCATTTCCAGACCGTAGGATGTGACACAGGATGAAAAATGTAAGGATGTGTGAAGTGGGCCTATTAAATGTAAGGATGTGTGAAGTGGGCCTATTAAAATGAAGCTGTAATTTAGGGGAGATGTTTTAGATGTCAAGTGAGATGCATATGGAAACCTTGAAAGAGTCTGTTCTGATATGAGAAAATTATTATGAATACATAAGGACAAATATGATTGTGAGTTAACATACCATATTATCGCATGCTTTAAGTGTAAGGTAATTGGAGTGGCTAAAATGTTAATTACAATTGACCAAATGAGCATTTATGTAAATATGGATTAATTAGGAACATTTGCACCAAACTACCTCAAAATTGTAATTTGGATGCCGAGTTTTTGTTGTCAATTCATCAAATTTATGTCTAATTATACAGTAAAATCCATTTTTTTCAGTCAAAAGAGGACTGCTATTCCCCTGTTCGTTAAAGGTGGTAGGCAGACCATAATCTAAGCTCCCAGGATCATGTTCTAATGATCTCTATCATTAGTGTTAATTACAATATGCAAATCAGTGTTGCCTGGAAATAGATTTCAGCACAGTGAGGAATGGAGGAACATGATTGCACAGTAAAAGCATTTATTTTGTTCATGAGTTGCAGTATATATTTTTATAATACATTTCATACACCACAATAGTGCACAGATGTGTATTGTTATCGCCTTAAAAATATTTAGGATGGCTACTGACCATCTGCTGTGCACACGCTTGCCTGCAGTCCTGTTTTGTATTCAGGCTGGTGGCTTCGCGGGTTTACGATATCTTTGAAAATTCCTCATAGCTCATTTGTAGCGCTCGCGCTCAGGGGGCCGTACACGCGCCAGACTGTGCTCCAGCTCCTCACAATTAAATTCCCATCATGAGCTTTGCCAAGTGAATGTTCCGCCTTGACGTTGTCCACGCTGCAAGATGCTACACCGCGAGCCGAGCGCCGCGCATCTTTCAACTTCACCAGCATCATCATTGACAAAATGAAAAAGACTCTCCCGCTTTATAAGAGAGAACCGAGACTCAATAATTGCTCTTGCTGCTGCTTGATGGTATTGATCAACATCATTCTCTGCAGGAGGCAGATCGAATCTTATCCACGCTCAAAAAACAGCTATTAACAGTGACAGCGCGTTTAAAAGGGCTCTTTAAAAATAAAAAATAAAAAAATCATAAATAATCATCAAACCTATTGTTGCCTTTTGGGAATGATGAGAAGAGCTGAGATGAGAACATTCTGGAGATTAAATTATTTCTATTGGTATGAGACTCAGAGCAGTCATTCACAGGAACAAGAAATCACATTTTTCATACTGTGAGGTGATTTAACTCCTTATTGCTCTGACAATGACCATTTAAACCATTTAAACCTTATTCTGCAGTATAAATAAATTACTGTTGATTGGCACCTGGCCCCAAAATTCAGAGATTAATAATAGTACTCATGACCCAAAGTGAAAAATGAATGATTTTACGTTATATAATTAATTCACTTTGCACCGTAGTTCTCAAGTTCAGTCTTGGGAACAATATTGTCATGCCGGTTACTGATAAAGCTAACTTCTTAATCAGCTGAAGTTGCTGGAAAAGTATATTTATGTGAAGTTCTCCTATAATTTGATCTTTAAGCAAGGTTGGCTTGTTGTCATTTGCTACCTTGTTCAGCTCTTTACTTTAACCAGTTGGTTTACTTTGTCACATATAAAAATATTTCAGTCTGTTTTAGTTCAAAGACAGACAATCACAAACTGTTGACGCATATCTTGAAAACATTACAATGAATTAAAGGCAGTTTCATTCACAGAAGAGCCAAATTTTCCTCGTGTTAACCCATGTTAACCAGATTACCAATGGATCTGCGCTGTGGCATACCCTCCAGGTTTCTGCACTCTCAGGAAATAGATACAGATTTACTTCTGTCAGTCTGGAATTTAATCAAAATGATTAATTAAGTGAAATGGTTTCATTTGCACATGGAACATGTGGGAAATTGAGGACACGCTGGCTTCTGAAATCAATTTCACTTACATAGGCTACATTTTTTTTTTTTTTTTTAAGTTTTGGGATTTTTCCACTTTATATGGTGGTTATGGTGGGGGTGGATGGGGGCATGCGGTGGGGGGCCTAGGCTGGATTTAAGCCTGGGCTGCTGTGGTGGAGCCTTGGCTTTATGTAGCATGTGCTCTACCGTATGAGCTACTGGGGAGTGTCACATAGCCCTCATCTTTAAAGAAGATACCTTTAACTGTCAGAAACTGCTATTGCACAGCAACGTTCGCTTACAGAGTTAGCACCAAACCGTATTGGCTACATGCACAATGCTCTGATGCAGGACTCATTAGGACTACTCAATTTCTGTCCATTTTTAGAGGTCAAATGCAAAATGCTCTGCTCACCAGACCACAACCCCAGTCATTCAGTCTTGCTCTCATAACCAACACCTCTTTTTAAAACTAATCTGCCGGGATGGATTTCTGTTTGATGCATTGACAAGTTTTATGCTCTTTCCCTGAGAAAAACCACTTGAACGCGAGGTATAGACGTGCAAAACCACAGCATGTGTGCGGTGCATTTAACAATCAGTACATTTACAGACCAGATTTAATGCGTGGAATTCATTTATTTGACACTGTTTTTCAAATGTAGCATCACATACACCTTTGGCCTTCATTCATGCTGAAATATTCATATGCAAATGTATCACTGCATGGCCAAATGTGCAGCACTAAATCCCACTGAGTGCATTTCAGGCAGATAGAATACATTTTACCCCTATTGGCCTCATATAAACTCTGTTAGAGCTGAATTAATGCTGAACCTTTTACTGTGTGGGATCAACATTAGCACACTTAAATGAGGGGTGCTTTGGTAAATGGCTCCATTAAGTAATCCATTGAATTTTTAAAACCTCAAGAAGCAGGCTGCAATTGTAGCTCTGGAGCCCAATACATCAATACATCATTATACATTATTGTAAATAATGAGCACAATTATGAAACCATATATATTTAATAAACTCTCTGGAAACAGCAATAAAAAAAATCACCTGATGGTTTCAAGGAGGGAAAGAGAGAAAAATGGATAAGATTACTCATTCAGAAACAATAAAGACTGAAGGTGGACTTTAACTTATCCGGTCCGATATCAATGGTATGTTAAAAAGATTAAGTGTGACTTGCATTGGTTTTAGTTACGGTTTGTTGATGTGTTCTTTAGAAAAACGGTTGTGCCAGAGGGTATAAAATACATGACACAAGGTTGGAACCTTGCAAATTACATCCATTCTACCTTCAGTCAAAGGCTGTCGTCTAATCTGTCTATTCTGTCCTTGCAGACTTCACTTGCAAACTTCACTCAGGACACTCCACCAATCAAACACAAGTATAAGCTGAAGTAGTTGTGTTGCACTGTCACATGTTCACTCAGTGAAGTTTGGTAGTGAAATGAAGGAACAACTAACACATTTGTTTTCCAGATAACAAATATGTACCCTAACTTTAACATATTACATTGTTGGTTGTACGTAAGTGCAAGAAAAAAAAGGTTAGTAGGTTGATGTTTTTACTTTGATTAAAGTTGATTTTAAAACAAATGTCTAACTATTGGGCAGCCAAAACCAAAAAGCTTTATGATACTAGCCAAATAACACACATTCTTCTCACTTGTTCATGTCAATCAATTTAATTTGTGAAACACTTGCTCTCATTGAGTCTTTCCTGCATTTTTTTTTTTTTTTGCTTGTGCTGGATTAGAGGAAATATCTTAAATTTATCCACATCATACTATCGTTCTTCCTTTTCTTTGCTTGTTCGTGCTTTTAGGGATTAAACTTCATTTCCACAGAAGCTCTTCCTTGGAGACAGAGTGGTTGTGATTGGTTGTTAAACAGAAGGAGGAGGAGCTACAGCTGCTCTTTCTATCAATTTCTTTAGCAGCTGCAGTCCTGCCATTTTAAACAATGCATCACAACTAATCTAACTGTAAGGCAAATCTGCTTTTATTTCTAAAAGCACCATCAAGCCTTTTAATATTCTTTTTTTTTTTTTTACAATCTGTTCTTTTTATTTCCATGCAAATGAATTTGGCAATTTGTTCTACTCCATTCTTTCATTTTAATATGTTGGCATTGTAATAATAATAATAATAATGATACATTTTAATTGCCTTCTGAAACTCTTTGCATATGTGAAGCTGGCATTTGGGAGTTTGTACCTACTTTAAATTCTGTAACTAGCCTTTGTAAAGTTGGATTTTACTTCCTCCTGGCTGCTGTGGCTGCACTAGGCCCTTTTCCCCCCCTTCAGTAATCTGGCCCTGAGGATCTCTTCACACGCTTACTTGAAAAGAATGAGGCGGCTCTCAGCGTGTCATTCTGAGCTCTAAGCCCGAGAATGACAGAATACAGGACCCAAAGCCACTCAGAGAGCCTGAGCCGCACACACAGGCGAGGACCACCGCCCTCTGACCGCACGAGCTCTAATGAGCGAGAATTCGAACAGGAATCCTGCGCCGCCGATAATGAGGCCACCCCGAGCTCCGCCAGTCCCAAGATTCTGCCACGGCTCTTCACAGCCAGCGGTGCGGCACAATCTCTCATTACTGTCTCCGAGCGAAACGTCATTACAGTCCAGGAGACGTGTGAGGGGGACGGGAGACATGAGACGCAGTTGGATCCTCTGCAGTACAGTTGTGCCAGTCCTACAGAGGTCAGAATCGCCCACATTTTGGGACAGCACCTCCTACACCACAGTGTCCCCTATCACTACACTGGGTCATTATTAATCCACTCCTGCAGGAGGTGGGGTTTGTAAGTGCTCTCTGCCAGAGATTCCACAGGTTTTACACAGACTAACCAGATGCAACAGCTGTAAAACACACTTTTGAGCAATACCCATCAAAATCAAATGATAAAATGAGTACAGTATACTCACCTGAGGAGGTGAGTGTACTGTAACCCCTAAATCCCATTTGCATTTATGGCTGTAAAGTTAATGAGTAGATATATTGTACAGCCATATAATTCTAGCTGATTGTACTCTCCATATTTGCATATATGCTCCAGACTACAACACTGTGTCTTGGGTAACCCAGCTAACTGAGACAAGATGGGGTAAACTGTGCAAATGTAAAATGGATGGCAGGCTAATGGCAAGTGAGAGAGAAGCACATATTGGATTATCAAGGCACAATCTGACAACTAAAGTGTGCAAATGCTGTAGCAGCCACACAGACAGACGACACTTTCTAAACCCAGAACGCTTAGGCACACCTTCTACCCATACTAGGCTATTTTTGGCTTCAAAGCGTTTTGAGGAAAGAGGGAGTGAAAGTGAGAGATTTGATCACCACCTCGGCAGAGGACTCCATACACCTGTGATGTGGAGGTCTCACATACCGGGATTCCTTGAATTGGCATTTCATTTCTAATTTCTAATTTCTCTGTCTAGTTCATTTGTCATTCCCTTGGGAATGGACAGACAACATGACCACTGCGGGGTAGGTTATTAATTGGGCTTCCGCTGCTCTTAATGGCTGAAACACATTCTGTTGCAGGGAAGAAGCAGCAAAACCCGCACTTGCAATGTCATCCACCGCTGCAATATTTCACTTTAATTGCTGTTTGTATCGTAACCTGGCCTTAGGAAGGTGCATACTAATTAGGCCTTGCCCTTGCAGCAGACGTGAAACCAGCATTTCAGACGACGCATGCTAGCAGTGTGCTACCTAAGTGATGTAAAATAAATCTAGAATTGACTAAAGCAGACAGTTTGTGATTGCTTTTTAATGCAATTTTGTGAGGGCGAGCCGCGAATCTAAAATAAACATAGTAATTTTGAATTTTCGCCCGCACCCCCACCCCTCCCAACTTGTTTCATGCTGTTTTATAATAATTCTTGTATGAGTGTGGTGTGTACTGTAGAAGAGTGCTCATTTTCTTTTGTAATCCCGTGGCTTGACTGAGGCATGAATAATGAATCTGCTTTGACACTTCCCCTGTGACATCTGCCCACTCAGAAGCTGTTGACTATATTTGGTATTCACACAGAGCAGTTATTGGCCTCACACTTTTACATACTAACATATACACCTGCAGAGATGAGGGTCAGGCATTTGTACAGGCATTTTTTATGGGCGGGTTGACCTCACTGTAGCTACTTGCACAGTCAGATTTGGACACAGCTGCATATTCAAAGATTGCATTGTTTTCTACATGGAAGTTTTCCTTTTTAGTTTGTCTCATGCTTGCAAATATAATATCAATTGAGTTATTATACTCCTTAAATTGTTATATTTTATTATACCCTAGAAGTGCAATTTCCAAAGACTGGCAATATTACACGTAATATTAATACACTTAATATTATTCATGTACTTGTACACTTGCTAAAATTATTTTTTTACCAATTTTTTTTTTCTCAATTTAACGACATCCAGAATATTTAATTATAGTATGATAGGCAATGAGAATATTGTTATTTGGCATTTTGTTAAGAATCCATCAAAGTCACTGTAAATTGAATCATTTCTCTTATCTATCATATCACCTGCCTCCTGGAACTGTTGAAAACAGTTCCAGCAACATGTTAGCTTTGAGATACAGTGAGGATGTATAAGCCAGCTGTGGTCTTCACACACGACGTATCTGCATGCTACAGTCCATATGACAGGGACAGCTGTAATCTCTGAATTACACGTCCACTCTGAGACTCCTTGATGCAGTATTAAAGCGTAACTATCAATCAGTGGAGTGTGGTGGTGAAATGGATTTTTTTTTTGCCATTGCCTGGATGAGCAATTATGCAGCCAAGAATTCTTTTTTTTTTTTCTTTTTTCACACAGAATTGGTATCTATGTACATTCCAGCAAAGGTATTTGACAATTTTCTTGCACATTTTTCATTGGCAGTCTTCAACAGTCTCTAATCTTTCTTTTTTGGTCTCTCCATGTCATAATTCGAATGTTAGCTGCGACCTGCAGAAATAAGTGGAGTCTCCCCCGAGCCTTAACACACCACAGTGCTCAAACCTCCATCCCGTCTCTGCTCTCACCTGCAAGTTCTCTGCAGTGTTTGAGTCCCACTACTGTGCAATGGAAAGAATCAAGACTTTAGGGCTGCTACCTGTGCCAGGTGTTCCAGGACTCTCAGCATTGTATCCTTTATCTTGGAGAGGATTTAAAATGTCACATAAAATGGATGATAAATTTCAACACACAGCACTTGTTTGTGTGTGAAGCATGACCAGGTATCAACTACAACATAAGGTAGCAACCCCAAACCACCCTCTGCCCCGCTCTCCACTCTCCACTCTGCTCGGTGTGCGTGAGCCTGACCACCCCCACCACCACCACCACCACTACCCCACCCCCACCCCCACCCCCCAGGTGGGTGTCCTGGATTTGTACAAAATGGAGGTGGCAACCCTTCCAGATGCTGTTATCTGAAGAATGAGCTGCAGCCATTTCTTACACACTGGCAGCAAACTGTTTCCTTTTTTTTTTTTTAACTGTGCCAGCCATGAAATAGGCTTGTGTTATTCGCTCCTCACACACACACACACACACACACACACACACACACACACACACACACACACACACACAGACACAGACACACACACACACACACACACAGACACACACACACACACACACACACACACACACACACACACACACACACACACACACACACACACACACACACACACACACACACACACACACACACACCTGTGACCCCTGCAGAGTGGAGCAGCACAACGGTGCTTCAGAATACAGTACAGCTGCTGGAAAATTCTAACCACGATGTAAGAGCCCCCCACCCCACCCCCACGGCCCTATAGGCGGCCCGGCCCTGGAGATAACCCAGGCAGTGACTATGGTGAATCAAGCACAGGTCATGCTTCCTTTTGAATGCAGACAGTGGAGAATTTGATTAACATTTCATTAGGCAACGGTCCAAACCCTTTTTCTTTTTTTTTCTCTTCTTAAAACAGGGAATCCTAAAAAGGAAATTAAAATGGTTCAAACAAAACTGGGGTTTTCTGTGTACTCACCGAGTCCATGGAAGAAGCTGATGAAGGGGAGATCGAGTACTTTAAAAACCTGAGTGGCACAAAACAATGGAAGGGTCATAGATGCATCAATTAATTTTATTTCAGTCTCTATTTTTTTCAGGCAAAGTAGCTGAAGTCATAGAAAGCCCTTCAATAACTATAAGAATTGATTACAGTTTCCAAGGCTTAAACAATACAAAGACTGAGGTTTCCCTTGAATATTACATTTTTTAAGCAGGAAAAGTGTGTGTGTATCTGTGTGTGTGTGTGTGTGTGTGTGTGGGTGGGGAACAGTTCTTATCTTTGTTATTTATGCATCGCATGGACCTGGATATTGTGAGGTTCATTTGTGCCGTTAACTATCTATAATATATTGCACTGTTTATTAGAACAGTGTCCTACTGTGTATTAAAAGTAATGGTTATGATACCCCCTTGAATGAGTACAAAATGTGATCCGGTTATAGATGGGCTTTGTCAATGGCAGAGCTTCAGGATCAGCCACTGCTTTGGCGGGCTTGGCTGAACTCGAGTGTATTGGTCACTTGGGAAACATGCTGTTGGTTTCTGTATTTTGTTTAGTTACTGAATTATTAGGTGCCCTCTATACATAGAGTAAGCTGCTGCAAGCTACAGTATATCCAACAGCATCATACTCAGTCAAACCCTGATAGAATACATTGCTGCACAGCAGCATGTAAACCACTAAAAATTTTATTTTGTAGTGTATTGATGTTCATAATACAGTATTTCTATTTCTGTGTCTATGAGCCCTAAGATTGCACAACCCTACCTTACAGGATCAGAGTACCGTTTAAAGAGCATGGATCTATAGATTCATTCACGCCAAGAGACGGTGTTTGTGTTGCTCCGAGCATGTACTACGATTGAAAATGTGTGACGCAATCCCCTGCATTCCCATCATGCCTGTGGAAAAAAACCACAAAATCATTAAAATGGGTCTGGGTGCTGAGTGGTCTCATGGGACCAGATCATTTGTCTTGAGAAATATCCGGAGCGCGGTTTCGGTCCTCCCACCAAATAGAACTGATTGAAGATGGATCAAAAAACACACCTAAGACAACATTAATGTGCTTTATTGCTGTATTTAATCAAAGGACACACCCTGCAGAGTGTGTCAATAATGTTTTAATCCAGTGTGTTTCAAAAAAGACCCCCCCCCACAGTAAAGAGCCAAATACATAAATAATAGGTAAATCATTAACACTGCAGAATGCATGCTACATTTTAAAACAATATTTGTAATCTTGGGTACACTGTCTACTGAAGATCTGCAAATGCATTTGCTGTTGTCATGGTGAAAAAAAGGCAGATTCACAATTACAGAAAACAATCTTCTTGGTCTCCAGGGAGCGATTAAATTGGACAGCAGTTTTACACAAACCTGTCAAACATTTCTGTGAACCGAGCAGAAGAAACATGGAAACTGACGCAGATGGAGTAGATGAGAGCTGTCTGAGGTGTTTGATGAAAGTTCTGTGGAAAGATAATTTATTCCATGCAGTGCAGAGACTAAGGTTGCATCTCAAATGTGTGTGTTTGCAGAGCATCCAATTCTGAGAGATGATAAATTGTGAGATTTGCTTATGGGTATGGGTTATGTTAGGCTTAATATGTTCTGAAGCCAGTTTTCAGTGTAATTTTTACATTTTGTACTGGTTGCATTGTAATGTGGACTACAGACCACAGGCCCATTTGGAGAAGCCCAGACTTTCAGAGACCTTTAGCAAATGGGAAGCATTAAGATATATACAAGTTGGGTCAGTGATGTTTTCTCTTGCAGGATTTATATTAAAATGCATGAGAAAACACAGGTGTGGTGTGAGCATGTGGAATGGGTGAATAGCATGTAAATCAAGCTGAATGCATGCCAATAAGCTACCCTGGAATGTGTGTGGATTCATGAATGCATATATGCATGTATGCATGTCTCCAGAGGTTCCAGCATGTGTATAGCTTGTGTGTGTGTGTGTGTGTGTGTGTGTGTGTGTGTGTGGGTGAATGGTATACATGCATGATTTCTTTGTGGGTGTGGGTGTGTAGTGGGGGTGGGGAAATAGATAAAGCAAATCCCATAATCATAAGAGTAAACTATTTACTAACCTTCAAATAACCTTACTGGAGCTATGTTCAAACCATGCTACAAGAAGGCAGTGACTGCACCCATACTCCATTGTGAAGCATCCAAATGCATTTAGATTCTCATGCCAAATCTCTCAGTTTTACTCCTCCCAAAGGCAAATTAATGATGATCAGGGCCATAAAGAGAGAGAGAAATAAGAGGAAGCTTCCATGCCTGCAGCAATGACATGTCTTACATTTAATGTCTTTGAGGTGCACTGTGTACTTTAGAAAACATGTTGGTGAAATGACAGGTGAAAAAAAAGATTTGTTTTTCTTGAGGCTTCTCCTCTTTGCCGAGTCTGTGCTCCTTCACTTTACAGTCTTCGTAATTTCACAGTGATATGAGACTGTGTAATTACAAATAATTATCAAAATGTTCCTTGTGAAATTTTTCTGCTTGCAATTCGCAAATAAATATGCTCCCTTTCAGGGGTGTTTCAAACCCTCCTCCCCAGGTTAATGGCACTCACGCTGCTTTTGAGATGAGAGCGATTACATGGCCAGCAACTGCTTGCCCAAAATGTCGGTATTTTTCTCTTTTTCTATACATATCGATTTGTTCATATTGGATTTGCATGATGGCAGAAATAAAGTACAATGGAAATAATACTTTTAAGTGAGTGTTGCAGTTGTGTTCTTGGTACACATCATCATAACCAACCTCATTGTGCCATATCTCAAATATATAACATTTTCTTGTAAATCTGTAGCAAATCTTTATGCATAGTTTTAGTTATTAAAATTTCATTGATTCATATATCCCATAAATAAGGTACGTTTTTCTGTCAGAACCTATGCCAGCAGAACTGGAATGTTTAAACTGCAAGCTAAATGTCCATTTTTCAAAATGCTGTCATGGACCGAAATTGTGATTTCTGTGAGAGGCTCTGAAAAGAGAGACAAAATAAGCACAGCATATTTTTCCACTTGTTTTCTTCAACTAAACTGTGGGGCCACCCCAAGTGAGGTACCCTTAGAGGCCAAAGCCTGGAAGCAAGACAAACATTGGAGTTTTACTTCCTGTTTTATTTGTTCAACTGTATTTCTCAAGTTGAAAAAAAGGAAACCAGGCTGTTTTTGTTAGGACACAATCTTTATGTAGCGTGTGCTTCCACACGAATACAGCAGGCCAGGCAACAGAGAGTAAAGCCTTGTCTATATGCTGAAACAGTCGTTTATTTTTCATGAGATGAGAAGACGTGTGTGAGGAGAAGGCATGCTCAAAGGCAACTCTTCTTCTGCTGGGCAATGCTTTGGCTTAGAGCTCACTCAATGAATTGAATCCAGCTGTAGTGTTGTTAACCTTCCCTCGTAATCGTTACATGTGGAATAGCATGCGCTTTCTAAAGCATGCAGCTCTCTCCCTGTCCTCTGGATAATGAGCAGAGGAACAGGGGGATGATGTACTCTTTTGTGAAGCCCCCTCTGACAGAAGCTAAGTCCCGGGGTGGATGCTGTTCGGCAGTACACTTCATTAATATTGTTAGTCGCCTTTCTTCCAGACTCATAACTGTGGGTTTGAACTGGATCTCAGAGAGGTGCTGAGGGATCTACCTCATCTTATATTTGCCTTTTGGGAGAAAGGAAAGCTTTATTTTCAGGTAAAAATTCTACCCAGGCATGACCAGGTGAAACACAGTATCTACCCTGTGAATATTTCCTCAGTATACATACAGCAGCACAAGAAGCACAAGAAGTCACATGATGTTTTGTTTTGTCAACATAAAAATAGGGAAAGAAAAATCATGTCTGGTGCAAGAAAGTCATTGAAATGCTTGCTGGCAGTTGAAGGTCACATCAAAAGCAGATAAACATGCAGGTTAGAGTTGTCAGAGTACAGTATGTAGAAAGGGTCAAAAAGACTGAGGGAAATCCCAGCTGATTACGCTCACCATTCTATTATCATCAGGTTATATTGCATTTAAGTACAGGCATCATCCACGGTGACTTCCAATGTGAAAACTAGTATGCACATGTACCCCAGAGGAGGTAAGTATTATTCTGCACTCTGTTCTGCATTCTGGGAACCTGTTGATTAACCTGTCAAGGAATTCAAACAGTTAATTAACAAACAAACCAATACAGATCAATATCAGCAGCAGCCCAAAAGAAAATCCAAATGAGATAATAAGAGAAAACTAATTCAATTATGTAGACAAATCCAATGGAAACCTGTAAACAGTGAATACACAATTCTGTCATCAGGCTGCAAACTAAGCATGCCATTCAAAACACAACTAGAGACCAAAGGATATGTGCTCCCATGAGCATTAAACACTTGAACCAAAGCTAACATTGTAATGATTGATCCTCTCCTTGTTTTCAGTTTCTCTGTACTGCAGTGTTCTCTCATCTATTTCCCGTTTTGCCCACCTGAACAAGGCCGAGCTGTCTAGCCTCATGTAGTTACCTGATCCCCTTCACCCAGGACAGATGAGACAGCTATGTAACTGCACATTAATTCCACCAATTAATGTGAAGACAAGCTCTTGCTTGTTTCCACATATTAATTATGTCATTGGAGGATGATGAAATCCGCATGCACCTGAGTGAGTGGCCACTTGAAAGCAACAAGTCAAAAGAGCTTAAGTGACTTACCCATTATTTTCCCCCCAGTGAGGCTGGGCCAGTTGTTGCCTCTGGCTGTAGACAATCACATGGCTTATATCTGCTCTCCAAACAAAGGTCTTGCTCTCTGCACAGGCACAGGAGAAGGTTGAGTTTGATGTGCCAGGGCGGCCTGCACACAACATAAACCTGGTCTCATGTGCTGTGAGTCTGTGAGCCATTAGCTTCATGGCTTCAGGCTAGGGGAAAATGACTAACAAATCAGCTCCAAGACAGTCAGACTCCAATAACAGTAGAATGCTGGACATTCCAAGCCATCAAATATTTAGTTTTGTAAAGCATAAAAGAGAAAACACATTGTGCGTGTATTGTGCCCTAAATTGATCCCCCTCTAAGTGATGTTCACCTGACAGCATTCAATGGTTATTAACAAGGCCATCTTGAACTTTTTATTCTCTGCATGGACATTCAAGGCAACTGAAAGCACACCATGGAATGGGAGACTTATCAATCCCCAGTTAATTACACACAATAATGAACTTAGTAATTACCCATTAAGGTAATTATATTCCTCGTGTTCATTTAACTTATCAATGTCAGATTGCAGCAGCTGGAGCTGCAATGGGGCTCATTTAAGTGCTTGCTGACATCCGTCTTATCTGTCAGTTTTTTTCCCCAATCAAAAAAAAAAAGAAGGGTAAAGAGAAAAAATAATGACAGTAATTACAGAGATATACATTAGTGTGGAGACAAGACTAAAATTAGGAGCTAAATGTTCACATTCAAATCACTGTAATAATATTTCTGTAATAGTTTTATTAATCCTTTTGCAGTAAAATAATACATTTTGAGTGTCAGTGCACTGGACAGGAAGAAAACTTTCATGCAAAATGGTTTTGCTGCACCGCCTCGACCATGAACAAACTCCTGTAGCCAACAGTGATCTACTCCAGGCAGCAGAAAACATGACAAAGACTTAATTAAGATGGAAGTGACATCAAGGGAGAGAGTGATTAGTGTTACATGAATTAAACCAGGTAATTACAGCAAAACATGATTGTTGATTTTCTTGCTGTCACCACCATCTTCCCAATCTGGTAAATATTTTTGGCATGCATCGCATTCACGTTTCTTTGTAAGACTGTATCTTATACCTAAAAGTATTTGTGGTGAGCAGAATGAGGGCTGATTATGTTTGCAAACCTTGAATACATGGTCGACTTGTGGGGGATGCAAACCGCCTTTGACAGTTTTTTTCAGCATTTCCTGTTCAATTGTCTTCATTTAGACCATGAAGAGTGGGAGAGAAAAGAGTGCTCATGCATCCTCGGCTCTGACACAAATGAGCCATACAAAACGGTCTCTTGATTGCGAAGACTGAAAAGTTTGGGAAGAGTTATGCTCTAATTGGGTAAACAGAACGCAGATACAAAAGCATCTGAAGTCAGAGTCAGGCTGAAGCAAAATGTCTCACCAAAATGGTTTTTCTGAGGCAGCATACTTATAGCTATTCTGAGATAATATTAGGGCTCAGCACAAAAGATTCTGCAGAGATTCAAAATTCAAATCACATATTCCGGTTGGGAGAGACAGATTAAACTCTTCCTTACTAACGCAGTTTCTGTAATATTGTATTTCTATGCAGAAATAAATGTAAATAATGAAAGATTTAATGATGTAATAATACAGTTATTACACCTTTGTTAAGCATGAATAATGCCCTTTTACATTTTAATCAAAACAATCAGAGTCAGCGCAACTATTGCATGTGCCTGAAACCTTTTCAAAGTGACTCAACTCCATCCCCATATCACAGGGAAGGGGTACCATATCTGACCCTTCAAACAGAGGAGACTATGCAGGGGACAGTGCACCTCCTCCACTGTGTGGCTAGGTGTGGAGAGGACCGGCAAAACCTGCTTTTTTTTGTACATTTGTTTACAACATGCATGCTAATTTGCTCACACTGCTTTGTACAAACCACAGATACATTTATACAGATCTGGCTGGAACTGATATTTCAGTATCAAAAAAGAGGACTAAATAGAATAAAATAGAGCCAAAGAACGGTAACCGTACCATGGGCTTGTGTTTATGGCGAGGGAGGAGCGAGGCTCCAGGCTCTGTGTCGATGACTGGAGGAAGGGCAGGAAAAACGGCTCCTGTCACAGCCATACGAAGCGAGGCACACAGCTATTACGAAGCGTCGCAGAAGAAATACAGTTTTAATAAACTTGCCATCCGCATTATTAGATTTCCTTTATTTAAGAAAGAGAGTTGGAGATATTTACGATGAGCCGGGAGAGAGGCAGCGCAGTAAATTGCGTTTGCATGCACAGAGTCGCCGTGCAGAGCCCATTTGCGGAAGCATGTTAATATTGTTGCAGTAGTAATGTTTGAGTAAGAGGCTGGGAGGGTGAAATTAGTCCATGCATACAGAGCTGCATTTTTAAATTTATAGATGGTTTAATTTTATAAAGTGGGTCGATTAGCGTTTTATTGGACCATCTATCACAGTACGCTCTGACAAGCAACTTGCTAAATAGACTCTTTATATTGGACACTCTATTTATTTTTTGTCATTCTTTTTTTCATTTACGTTTCAAAAAATAATGTATCTGATAGGACAAGCCCCACAACTCAGATATCACAGAAAGACTCAAAGGAGCAGTAGAACATACCACATCATCTTATATATATATATATATATATATATATATATATATATATCACCTCTACAAAATAGAATATAAACAATACATTTCACATGGATGTTTCCATTTTTCTCAACAGCCAGGCGACTGCTTTAATATGCTCATAGATTATTTATTTTGTACTGTCCAAACTTTGTCTTCCCTCCAAAACTCTCCACAGCTTCTGTCTGGAACCCCACTGGGCAGACTCACCCGAGCGGCTCTGTGTAGTTGCCGATGGATACTGTTGCCGTGGTATCAGGCCACCACATTATTTTCACATCAGCCTTTTTTTCATTGCAGCAGAGAAGCTAACCACTTTTTATCTTAGTCTTCTATCATCACTGCGGCAGTGAACATGTGTCCCAGGCCCTTTGGGTTATTTGCTGACTTTGCTGAGCTTGACTGGTGGGACAGTGGGCTTGTTCCCAATAAATACATATTACATATAACTGGGGGTCACATTCACCAAAGCTTTTCTTCACTGAGCAAAGAGCATATTTCTTTTAATGTGGTTAGAGTGTGTGTATGTGTGTGTGTGTGTGTGTGTGTGTGAGGGTGTGGGGGAGTTGTCTTCCTCACAATCTGAAGCCATCCACCGTCAACATTAAACATGAATAATAACTTCCTTGATGTCTGTCTTTGTACTTCTCCATTAGCATACCAGAAATAACACTTTCATTGGATTAATATTGCACTTTATTTTGAAAAAAAAAATGTCCTTGATGCAAATATATGTGTGTGAAAACATGAATAATTGGTATCATTTTTATAATGAATAATTACCTCTGAAAGTTGCAGATGTTGTGCAGATTATTCTGAGTCTGTAATTACTGGGTGCATTAGCTGATACTTGATATGTGAGGAGTAGTCTTGTCTCATAGTGACAGACCACTTCACCACTTCAGATGCAGCGGCCACACAAAGAGCACACCTAGATAAAACAGGCTAACGCCAAACCTGGATCAAACAATTATTATAAATGTGTTAACTGTTTAGATACCTATAAAGACTTTTGCCTCTGCAGTTCCATGAGACATTTAAAGAGAAGGTGTCTCTGATCAAAATGTAAGGTCATATGAAAGAATGTAGTCCTGAATATCGTTATGATCATTCAGATTTTACTTAGTTGCAGGGTTTCTCCTGCTGTCCAGAGGACATTAGATCCTCAGTAAACTAATAAAACACGATTCAGACCTGGCATGGGGAAACTTATGGATGTAGAAGTATGGTGACAGTTATTTAAGAGATGATTTCTATCAATATTTTAATGAATCTGAAAAAGGTTTCAGATTCATTGAAATCTGTAAATGAGTTATAAGAGTGCCAGCATGTGCCTGAGGTGTCAGGTGTTTCTTTGTTTTTAGCAACGTGTTTCGAAATTCCAGCTGTCTGACAGGAAACAGTGGGGAACCAAATGGCCAGCATTCCAGAAGAGAGCTTCGTCTCAGAAAAGCATTTCACTGAAATCGTTTTGTTATTGCGGTCCTTCATTATCACACCTGACAAAATGCTTCCAAAATAATCTGCGGCCATCAGAATGAAATGGGCTGTTTCCCTCTCTGAGAGTTATGGGCTGCCAAGCATTTGCTTCGGACAGGTCGCTCCATCAGAGATTGGTTCTGCTCACCATTTCCGCCTCAACAGGTGCATAAGCCCAGTCCCCTTCTTTATATAGGACACAGGAGGGGTGATCAATCAAAGCTACCTAGCCACTCATTCTTTCTACTGCCGAGCATGAAAAAACAACTGTGATTGATGCACAAATTAAACAAGAACAAACCAAGAAAAAAAAAAAACCCAACGCAATAATAGCAGCCATCACAGTACAAAGCAAAATCAACCTTATTTTCTCCCTAAATTCACGGCGGGGTGGCACAGGAGGGGAACTGACACGAGAAATGGAGGCATGTGAAGGGCATGTCATGAGGTCATGTGACTGGAGAGATTTCCCAGAGGCCTTTGTGTAAAAATACATGCTGCGCCAACTGTGGCTGGGAAGTCCCATGGTGCTTTGCATGACTGACTGAGCAATGTTAAATTGCTAAGTTAAGTGTACTGGCATTAGCCTGGGGGTGGGTGGGGAGGGGCTCTTTGGTGCTCCATGCACCTGTGCCCCTCACCAGACCACCGTGCTGGAGAGCAGTTTCCTTTCTGATGATGTGATTGGCTGACTGTGCATTGCAGCGGGCCAGTCTCATGGACATTCTTGTCAGTGGCCTATTTGCTTCACTCACAGAACCACTGAACCTGCAGTACTTTAACCATACAAGCTGGGAAACCAGTGTAAGCTACAATGTGCAAGGGAAGGGGTTTTAATGATTACCTGTTTGATATTCCGATCCATCCAATACCAATCAATCGGTCTATTATAAATTATAAACGTATGCAGTCCATTTCAACATCCACAGAATTTTTTCTCTCGTAGGCAAGGTAGAAAACAAAATATGAGTACCAATCTCCCTTGTAATTGATATGGCTGATCTTATATTTGCAATTTGCTGCAACAAGACAAAACCAACATGTTTTCATTCTGAGGCTGACAGACTTGCTGGTCTAATGCTGACAGTAATTTATTACTTTTTCTCACAGCAATGTCTCTGTCACTACTGTTGTTCCAGATACTGAATAAGGGAGTTTCTGTCAAGAGAGGCCACATGTGAGCAATGAGTAATCCATATTTAAGTACTGTCTGAACAAGAGTTAACACCTTAACTTCTGTAGGGATGAACAGCAAAAACACTACGAGTGCAAGGAAGACCATAAAAACAATATTTAATCTAAATGACTGCACATAGGTTCAATGAGCCTTTTCAAATTAATCCTGCATTGCTTTTCTTAACAGTACAATATAAGGGTAAGGGTCAGGATTATGCTAATTATGTTGAACAAATTGAACTGGAACACATACATATTTTGACTGCAAAATTTCCCTCTGTTTCTTCTCCATGTCAACTACACTTGTTTGCATTAATAGCTGTTGCTGTATCCAATCAAATCATGCTGAATTCATACAGTAACTAACTGGACATCAAGGTTCAAGGTGAGCTTTGATCTCTGCTGCCAAGGCAACGTGATCATAATGTACAGGAAAGGTGCTGACCTATAGGAAAGAAAACAAATCTCACGGGGGAAGAGACCGTAGAGGGAAATAATCATGCAAACTGTAGCTGCTGTAATTGGGATTTCATCAGGGGCAGTGGGCATTGTGGGTAGTGTATTTCTAGAATTATGAAATGCTATTGGGAAAAGCCATATGCCCTTGCCTCTACCCAGAGTGCAAAGCACCAATGGAATCTCACCCATTAGGGCTCAATTTTCCTGGACATGGCCTTGCTGCCTGGTTGGAATGGATAAAGGTAACTGTGCTGGGCTATGGACCACCAATTACTGCACAACCATGGTAGACAAGGCTCAGAAGGTGGTCCAGGCAGATCTTTGAATGAAAGAATGCTTTCAAGAAAGCATACCTATTTTTCTTTCTTTCTTTTTTTTTTTTTTTTTTTTTAAAAAAAAGGTAATGAAGACAGGTTTTCTTTTATCTTTCCACTTCATATTTTAAACAAATTTAAAATAAAATGTCTATGTCCTTCAGGAAAGATGTTTTGGCCATCCAGTTCCGATGTGAGGAATCTCGATGTTAATGAGATCAATATCAAAAAAGGAAAAAGAGGGGCAAGCCCATTTACTTGTATTTATTGTGTTACAATATACAAAGGGTTCCTCAAGGGTGAATAATTTACATTGGCAGGACCACAGCCCAGACGAGGCAAAAATGGCCAGGGAAACTCATTTCCATCAGGCAGACAGGCCAGAATCACCAGTGGTTGCCATAGACACATGCATGAGGCCACAGGTGTGCAGTATGAGACAACAATGACTGATGGCTGTGAGGGCTGAAAAGTAGATTTGGAATGTTGTAAGAACACTGTGCACTGTTTCAGTTATGACATCATAAAGGGAGTGCACTACCATCATTACCAGTGCTACATTAATATTCATGACCCCACTGCATCCAGTGAAGGTCACATTACTTGTGTGCATGCCCTGTGCAGCTGCTGGTCAGGATCTCTGTAGCTGTGCCTGCTTAAACCACAGAAACAGCTGTGTCTATTAAACAAGGGGAAAATGGCGTCCTCCCCTCCAGGCCAGGATCCGATGGCAATTATCGAACTCCTCCACGAGTAATTAAAAAGATCAATATGCTCAGTGGGGAGTGGCAGCCATGGGCGATGAAGAGGAGACTAATTAGGAGGCCTGAGGCCTCCATTGTCAGATGGTTCAAAAAATAGTCACTTCACCACCTGTGCTTTGATGTACTGTCGGGCTTCTTGTTTGTCGTGTGCCTCGACTGCCTTCCTGTGATTTTTACAGACTCCTGGAGCAACGTTGCCTTGATTGTGACAAGTTAAATGAAAGATCCAGAAAAAAAGGATATCCATGGTAGTAATTACAGTGCTTACAGTGATAATGTATCTAATCATTCACAGATATGCGGCGAGAGTATGAATTATAAAAATGATCTGACATAATCTCCCGCCATGCTGATGAACCCTCTAAAAGGAATTCTCTTCCCTGCATTTTGATTAGTGTTTTGATTGCTCCTCTTTTGCCCTTATGATTGAGGCTTCTTCTATACACATTGTTATCAAATATAAAATTTTATGCATCAGGACAAATAATATGCATTAGCGTTCATTTTTTAGGAAGGGAGATGTTCCCTTGTTTCTCCCATTTTAGGATTATTCATTGTGTTAAAACTATTGTATTTGTCAAAACCAAATGAAATTAGGTACAGAAAACAAATGTGATTTTTTTTAAAGGATCAGAAGTATATATGTTTTTTTTTTTTTAGCACAGGTGGAGCCTAACATCAAGAACATAGCAAAACTGTGATTGTGCACTGTACTGCAATTATCAGGATGTTTTCATACACTCAAGTTTTCATATTGAGGTTGTCTATTCCTTGAGTTTTCTCCTGCTTTGCCCCCTTTGAGCATATGAGAAAAGGCTCGCTGGGTTTCAATCCGAATTTCAACTACAGAGGTGCCCCGAAACACTGACAGGTCTAGTGCTTCCACAGAGGTTCCACAAGGACATACCATCAATCTGAACAACCCAGAGTGTCCGCAAAAAGTCCACAAAAATTGACTTGGAAGACATCAATAGATCAGATGCGAAACCGTAGGCTGCTGCTCTGATACTTCACAGAGCATGAATCTCAAAATTCTAACTGTGATTCCAGCTCAAGCTTTTCCATATGCACTTCAATCAAAACTTCACGTTGCAGCAATGTTTAGTATGCTACTTTTTTTTTTGCGTGGCGCACATAACCTTGAGACTTAAGTCTGTTTAGACTGAACTGCATATACCCTTACAGAAAGTGTTGTCTCTATAACGGCACGTACAAAGTACAACAGGTGTATGTGCATAGCCTCTTTGGTTCTGTAAATGCTGTTATACCACTTCAGTAGTTTTACTCTAAAATTACATGGGTCTCTCAGACTAATTACACATGATATATCACAAAAACACATATGAAATCAGCAGTGAATGCCTTTGACAGTAAATATGACATTGTGCAATGTGCAGTGTTTATAAATCACATATGTCAATGAAATATATATCACCGCAGGATACAGGGAAAGCCAAGAATAATTTTTCTGAGGGCAGCTGTCCTTCCATTTTCTGATCAAAGGACACCATCTCTACCCACCGAAACAAGCATTGTTTGCTAGTTACCATTTGAACATGATATCCTAGTTTTCTGCAAAAGGTGTCAACCATGACCTGGAGTGAAAATAATTGAAAAAAAAAAATCATTTTGTATAATTTCCAGCCCTATCCCTGAATGGTGAACACACTAGTTGCACTCGATGCTGACTGACTGGGAAGACTCAGCTGCTACTGTCTCATGAAATGTTCCCTGTGACTTAAGAGCGGGAGTGCAGCTTCTGGATCTGTGCTGAGGGGAATTCTGACACGCCACATTCCATTCAGAGACATCAGCGAGGGTACCAGACAGGCTCACCCTGCACCTGAGTTCCACAACCTCCATCTTTCATCGTCGACAGCACAAATCACATAAAGCAATTACATGCTACGTTATCATTTATATTTTCTGGCTGAAGATTAGGACTACAGAGACCCTACATATACTTCCATCAGTTATCTGCACCAATTATCCAATTCAGGGTCACTATAATTTATTACAGTACCCCATGTTTTTTTTTTTTTTTTTTTTTTTACATTTTCTGGATTTGTTTTGTACTTGTTGATGAACGTATGCACTTCCTGCTTGTCACTACTTTAAATCATAGGCATCTGTTGAATGAATGAAATGTAAATAGAACTGGAGGCTTGGGTTTGGGTGGAATGTGGTAGTCTTTGTGGTTGGGCACAAGGCTTTCCTTTGTACCTTTTTGAAGGGTCCTTCCAGAGACGCAGCTAGAAACTCTGGGCCCTGTACACAAGCATTCTCTCTTTTATATATAAAGAAAAAAACTGCATCCTGCTTCAAAAGTGGATCATCATGTGACACTAGCTCCAAGAGTTCCAATTCCCATAGTGGACCTCATTTAAATCTGAGGTTTTCCCTCTGCATGGCTGATGTCTTGATGCCAAATAAATGGTCACATCCAACAGCCTCTCAAGAAGGAATTTATTTCTCTCTACCTTTGCTTGCAGTTCTTTTTGAACATGGCTATCGATTCCTGTTGCTTTTAATAATGAGTGCTGAAGCCTTTTCCATTCTAAGTAGCACTCCTTATGAAGCTTGTGAGTCTCATGGTCTGGTATTTTTCTATACATCTTCTGAAGTTTTATGTCTGCTACCTTCAGTCCATCTTTGTGAATCAGTGCACTTTTTAATGGCATTCTGAGCTCATGGGAAAACCGAAGACATGCAGTATAGAGATGCTGCTCTCTCAGTTATCAATCCCCTTTGATATTTTCATTACATACTGAAGGTAACTTGGAAATGGTTTTCTCTTCTGGTCTTTGAGTGGCATTTTTGTTACATTTGTCAGATCACTTTCAGAATATTTGTAAACTATGCCATCTCTCTCCTGACACACTTGCTATATTCATTGTTTAAAAATGGACAATTCATGATTTGAGAGACACTAAAGTTGATCAGCGATTTTTTTCTTACAGCATCTTCAAATAATTTAGAGAAAAGAATTTATGACAAGGCTTTTGCTATCAGTTCACAAATGGCAGCAACCTGACCGGCCAGGAGGGGTCCTTAGAGAAGTGAAACTGATGAGTTTAACTGGCTTAGCCCCTATTTTTCCCCCACTGAAGCTGAGCCAATTGTTGCCGTGCCAATGAGGGTCTCACGTAGCCTGCAATGGTATAACTGGGACTGATATCCCAGCTGAGGGATGAATGCACTGCTGCACTACACATACGAGCCTGTAATCTGTGCCACCTGGCTTCTGTGGGATGGACCTCCTGCTAATGTTGAGCCAAAATGGAAAATGCATCACAGTACATTTGGGCGATGAGAGTAGTTGTTGCTTTTTCTTTTCTCCTCCTCCTCTATCAGCCCTGTACCTCCCTACATTACTGGACTCTGGAAGAAGTGCCTGCCCTTATGAAGAGGCTTTCATCATAAGGTACATGCTGGAAGGCTGGGAGTCGCCCTTTGTAATAAAGCAAGACTCATTACTCCAATGCTTACAATGGAAAGTTGAGTGTAAGCCTGAGATCAAGGCACTGGTTTCCATGGAGAACCAAACCTGGTCGGCCTTTCCCAGAGAGAAGCCCAGGAAGGAGCAGATACGTGTCAATGAGTAACCATCCATTTCATATTGGCTATACCATGGGCTCTCAACCATCTCCAGAAACTAATGAGACAAGCTGAATGTAACAACCTCAGATCTGAGACCTGCAGAGAATAGGATTAACAATATTTCTGAACATCATACCTTTGATATTTTCTTACAATCCCACTGTGTTTCTTCCATCTTGTGTAAAGTATTTGTATATAAATGAGTAAAATCTCTTAATGAAGCAAGCTCACAATGATGGGTTGCTAGTTTCCTTCTGAAGTATTATTATCATATTATTGTTAATGGTAGTTCAATAAGTAGTACCCCATGAGTGACTGAGATCTTTGACTCACCTCTTAGGTATACTGCTCAGATGGGTGGACTTATATTTAATCGCTAACGCCGCTACACTTGTAAGGAGACTTACACTAGCTGGTCTTTAAATGATATACACCACTCTACCCCCTCCATGGAAAATCCTTGCTGTTTGATTAATGGCTGATTCGGTTAAAAAATATTGAACTGCTCTTCCCATGCAAGCCTCCCCTCTCATCAATGTCTCAATTATTAAATTAAACTGATTCAACCCCCTAGCCACTCTTACTCTCATTAATTATTGAATGGAGTACATTAAGCTGGGAAAAGACCAGCCTGAAAAGACCACCACAAATTGCCCACCGTGAGAGGAAAAACACAGCCTCCCCGTGTCTAATTAACGGTGAGAGTACAGCTTCGGCAGCGTGAGGTTTTCCCAGTGCCACGCCATCGGGGTTGGGGGGAGGTGGGGGGTGTCAGAGGAACGGCGGGAATCTAACATTTTTCATGTACGGCTCTGCTTGATGTACTGCCCTTTTCCCTCACTGCCTCCTCTTTCCTCTAAGCAAGTTTTCATCGTTGCCAGCTGGCTCTGCGAATGTTGATTTTATTCTGAGCTAACCAATTGGGGCTTATTTGTCCGCCTCTCACGTTTCTGTGAACAACACCCACAGTGTAAAACTTGTAACCGGATATGCTGAAATCAAAGCTAAAACTGCAATGCCCCAGCTGAGATTCAAACCTGCAACCTAGCTTCAGTCTGTTTTTTAATGCCACAAGCATGTAATGAGTAGGTAGATCTGATTTTGTTTTTTCCAATTCACTTTTACTAAGTATACTACTAAATATTATAGTTTTGTAACCAAGTGGCCGCAGGTTCAATTCCCAGGTGGCATTGCCATTGAGAAAAGTATTTATTATGAATTGCTTCAGTATGTATCCAGATGCATAAGTGGACTGCATATAGACCCTGGAGATAAGAGCATCTGCTCAATGCCCACAATATAATTCAAAATTGAGCAAAAACTTATTTTTGACAAGAAACATCTGATTTGCAAAACACATATGTTTCCGTCTTTTAATTTATGCAAGTACTCAGGTTTTGGCCCTGTGTATTGCAGTAATTAAAAATGAATAACAGTATGATTTATGAATACCCATGCTTATCAGGGCCAGGGTCCTGCAAGCTCACCATAAGGCAAAACACACAGTGTGGGCCCCATGGTTGTTTCATAAAGAGGATTATAGAATGGATAACAAGGGTCAAGCAGGCGTGCCATCTCTGTGTGAACACGCCCAGCATCTGTCTGGACCCACAAATCCGCTTTCACTTCATTATCTTTGCGCTTGGATGCCTGGCTTCAGAGCTGTAATGGGCTCACATGGACCAGGTTCTGGTGAAACAATAGAATGGCACGCCAGGCTCCGGTATAACGGGTATGGACACTGGCTTTTGGCCCTTTAATATACTTCATCATGCACATCATATCCTGTCCACAGCTGGATTAAAAACATTTTGGGGGTGGGGGTGGGGGGGGGGCGTGTACCTGGGTGGAATGTCCCAGTGGGGTAACCATGGCCCCGGCTCTGATGCACGTTGCAGGTCATCATGGGAAAGTCTCTCAGCGTTGGCGCTGGTCCTGGAGGCGATGCGCCGGGGACAGCTGGCACATCAGCTGGGGCTGTGGTGGCAGGCGACAGGCGCGGCCGGGTGTGACCTTGAGTCACATGTCAATGCAGTCCAGAAAAACGGCTGCAGAGCGAGGCAACACAAGCAGCACTGAAATGTTTCTTCACTTCATTCACACATATCATAATGTCATTTGATGACATTATGACAAATTAAAACAAACAATTTGTTTACTAGGCTTTACGAGTTATATTACAAGTCTTATATCACATTTAGTAAAGTCTAGTAAAAATTATGTTTGTTTTAATTTCCTAAGGGAAACTGTAAATAGATCAGAGTGTGTAAATATCTATGCTATGCTATGACACAGAATATATTATGACACCATAATAAACCAACTTTTTTTAAAGGGATTTCATTGGTGTACAGAGGTGGCACTCATCAATTTCTAACAAACGAAGCAAACAGGTGATAAGAAAACATGTGACTCACATTTGCCATATGTGAAAGCTCATCTCTGGTGACCTTGAAAAAGGTTGTGGACTTCTAGAGAACTTCTACATGACCAAGATTTGACACAGCTCCCACATTAATACTTGCTTGGAGAGTATTTTTAGTGAGATATGAAACTTTGATTATACGTGGGCCTAATTTAGTTTTGAGAGGGGGAAATATGAGCTTGCATCAATATGGACTCAGGATTCCTTTCAATCCAGTCATGCATAAGCAACTAATAGTTCTGGTAATAAATTTTGCCCACAATGCAAGTGGTGGAGATAGAGGAATGATGCTGCCAGTCTGTTGAAGCTTGGATCCATGGGTAAGAAACACTAATTACAGTATCTGCACTTTGTAATGGCACTCACCGAAAATATACATATATATACACACACACACACACACACACACACACATATATATATATATATATATATATATAAAATGAATGAGGTGTAATCATTTTCTGTTCAACCTGTGCTCCAAACAAACTGAATCTTTTGCTGGTCCTAAACTCCTCCATTTATCTCCACTCACTTCACAGAACAGCCTGGAGAATGTACCTCTGGCACATAGATGAACTTTTGATGCAAAATATGTATTTTCCTACGACAGAGCATAAGTCTTACCAAAGTGAAATCCCCTTTAACGGTATTCATGAATTCTGAAGTGCTGAGGGTAGGTCCATCACAAATCCAATTTCAATAATTTGTGCACAGACTCGCTCACTCCACGGAACTGGACTCCACAGACTGCATTACCAGCGGTCTCCTCTGATTCACTTATGAACAGGATTTTTACTATGTTTCATAAGGCTGCAAAATCAAAGTACTGCAAGGTAATTTGCCATTACATAAGAACCCCTCAGTCATTTCCTTTCAATGCTATATATACATATAAACCTATATAGCACATATAGGTTTGTGATGCAGTTACATGCTATTTCATATTTGTAGAAATGTAGCTACAGTCATTCATATGTAGATTAAAGATTTGGTTCTGAGTGCTTCTGCATCAGTATTTATAATATCTGTGTACATGAACCCACTCTCCCTTCTGGGATTAAAATGGAATTAGAGTCATCTAAATCCTGGTTATGATTCATAACTACTGCCTCCAGTGCACATGTGTCAAACAGCAGAGTGTTGAACCATGTACTAGTTATTACTTTATAAGCAAGACACGTGTTTATCAACAGCTGTTTTTTTATCATAAGAGCTGATTTTGACAATCCCCTTGTGTGCCCCATTGTAATTATTTGCTTTTAGAATGGTTAATTTTGTGAATGCAGGTAAAATGGGGGGGGGGTTTTTAGAGGTATCATGAGGGTACCATTTACCTTTCATACAACTTTAGAGTGGCCAATTTTGTGATTTTCCAGGACTTTTAACTGCTAAGGTCTTGCATTTTTTATTAATTCTAATAACTTTCCTTTTTATGTGCCCAATATTCATTTCCATTTGGTGTCTTGCAGAAAACTGAGAATCTACTTTCTGAAGTTACATAAATTCATGGTAATTTATGGTGACAGCTGTGCTGTCTTGCTACACCCACTCATTATCCAGCAATATAATGGTTTCACCCTGGACTGGTATTGAAGCAATGTATGTTAGACTTGGACAGCCTTGAACAGGGTTGTTTTTTAACGTTTGCTTTCATTGCCATTTTCTTTGGGGAGTAGCAATGAACAAAACACATATTAGTAAGGCATTCAGGCTGGCCAGTTGACAACCACTAATTTCAGATGACAAATAGATATAGTTGGGTATAAACACCAGAGGTAATCTAGATTCATTTGTGGGAAGACCAGAGGATGGGCAGTCTTGTGTGTGAAGATTGGAAAATAGGCAAGTCAAGGCAAGTTTATTTCAAAATAGGGAGGGAACGCAAAAAAAAAAAAAACCTACAGGTGCTGAGCAGTTCCTATAATCTGTGTTGTGCTGTCTGAAATATTTTGACAGTCCAAACAGACTGTTTTAAATTGAATTATTGGCAGCAATTACTCAATATTGTATGTGTTATTTTGACCTTAGTGCCCTGAGAACCATTAAAATGGAGCCCAATGTCACTTGAAGCTTCAGAGGTTTAAATGAAAGTGCGCTCCTGTACTCGTACGTCTGGAAGAGTGATGAAGACAGGCTCTCGTTTTCAGATGTTCCTCTCCTCTCTGCTACGGCCCCGCGCACAGATGATTGGATAATGAGGATTTTAGGCTGTGCTGACACAAAGGGAACACTAATGAAGACTCTGGCTGTCAGATTCTTTGTTATTTTATCATACTCAGATTCTTCACTTCAGTTGGAGGATAAGTTGCTTCTTCTTTCTCATTCTGAGAGTTTCCACAAGGATCCATGTATTATCCAATAATAAAAATAATAATAATAATTTGGAAATGAGTAATATTTTGAAATGCACAAACTCACCAGAGGTAAAGCCATTATCATTCTCCACTCCACGACACGTTTATTTCCTAATTTTTTAATCAATTTTGTTGCTTCTTTAATTTCGGCGCTACTCACAAAGCTGTGACATTCTTTAGAAATTATGTTAAACTGCTTTAATAGAGATGTTTTAAAAACCTCCCAAGGCTCAGTATTTGCCAAAAATTCTCAGCACAACACTCTCTGAAAAATCACAAGAGTTTTCATGTTTTTAAGCTCAAATTAATACAAATGACAGTCCAATGTGTAAACTGAAAGTTTATAACTGTGGTACGAAAACTAAAATATCCATGCTTTCTGTGAAGGCAGTATTATCTCCTGGTTTCAAGAAAAAATGCCCTCCTTTTTCAGAGGAAAATGGCATTCAACAAGAAAAATCCCTCCAAGTTCAACGCAGCATCATGTAACAATATATAAAGTGACCCCTGGATTCAGTCGGCCCGAAAAAGTCACTTTATTGTAAGTGCACGATTATCTGGGCTGTTTTTTTTTTTGCTTCATTCAGCCACCCAGAGTGTGCACGACCAGAGCAATGAGCTCATCAGGCCCCCGGCAGCCAGAGCTGGAAATCAGAGGGGCGCAGAAACGATTGAGCCTGCAACATTTATCTTTCAGTAACCTGGAAAAGCAGAGCGATTGTCACAAATATTCAATCTCACATCTCAGCCCTATTTGTAGAAGATGCTTTTTTCTTTTTGTGTTCTTTGGCAATTTCAGCTGCCATAGTCAATGGCATAACTCCACAGTGTATTATCTTAATGCAGGCACTTTTCATTGAGTTACTGTCAGAACTTTTTTATTTTTTAGCTCTGTCAACAGAGCAAGGACAGCAGGTGTGGCCACTGTGCTGGGTGGTGAGTGGAAGGGAAATACAACCAAATATTTAAAAAAAGGGCCAAAGGCCATTTATTAACCATTTTTGGGGAGGAAAGGAAACACAACAACTATAATTAACAGAAAATAGGATAAACTCAAAATAGCACAGCCATCCGGGAAACACCAAAACACAAAACCCAAAAAGAACCCCTTCAGCCTCTTAGGTTGTGCTTAAATAAATGGCCTGATTGAAGGCAAGTGCCCACAGCTGAGTTGATTATAAATCACTCTCAGGTGAGCCTGCCTGTTAGCGAGGCCTCTGCTGTTGCAGCTCCAGTTACTTCTCCAGGCTGAGGGAGGGAACAAGGATAACAGCAGTACAATGGGAGGAGCTGAGGAGCTTGCTCCTCCCTCCACCTCTCCCGGCATCACAGGCCATAGAGAGGAGGGAAGGAAGAGGTAACTTCTGAACTAATATCAGGAAGTCAGGGAGTATTATCTTACACAGAGAGATGCTTGGAACAGCTTGCCAGATCGTGGAATAGATGCAGAGACCCCCTGAAGTTTTGTTTGAGACAGTACTGAATACTCTATATACTGCAGGTAAATGACAAGCCTAGTTAGGCTGAATGGCCTGTTCTTGTCGTTCTGTATTCCCGCAGGATAGAAGCATTCACACGTTTTCAACCTTGCACATCACAGGAATGAGCAAGCAGGTTTGATTCATCCTTATGTTGCCACATAGTTAGTCTCAAAGCAGACATTTTCCTCTGCAAAATCGGCGTTGGGTTCAAGCTGGACGTCGCTCACACTTCAAATCCCGATGGGTGGAGCACGACTGCTTCAATCACGCTCTTTCAAAGCGCTCTTTCTCTCTGTCAGCGTGGCGTTCCCCTGAGCCTGGCCCCTCTGGTGTCCTGGCTGGGAGCCGTGGATGCTGATGAGAGTTTCTGAAGTTTGGCGCGGGCGCAGGTAAATCCCTCGGATGGCGACGATGGCTGGCTGAGGATGTGCGTGGGTGGAACCTGTGCCCCGGAATCCCTCAAAGAACGCCGCAAAGCAGGAGGTGCGATGAGACCTGCTCTGAGAGGTTCCTGTCACTTCAGAACAAGATCTTTGCATGATACATAAGAGCCATGGAGCTTTGAGATGGCCATAGAATATTGAAGGCCATTCCCAAAGGTTATTAGGCAGTGCAGACCTTGTGGCGCAAACACTTCAATTACGCTCACATCCTAACACTGTACGGTGATATTAACCAGGGGCTTTAGAATGCAGTGTAGCTTGTAGTGGTGTAGCTTCAGAGACAGAATGATTTCATTCTGTGTCTGACTCCAACCATGCACAGAACACCCTGCGCTCACTAACATTCCTCAAAGGCCTACCTCAGCTGAACTGAAGTTATTTGAAGAAATAGTCATAAAATGAAAGCAGGGAGTTGTGGCATAGGATAGCTAGTTGGAAAATTAGCACCGACCTCATTCACTGGGTAACTTTGCAGACATTATTGCTATAAGTGTGTTATAAATATAAGAATATATGACATGGCATGTGGAAAATCAAATTAGGAGGAAGTGAGAAACTTGAATAATGCTGCTAAAATTACCACACTATTCGCTGATTAATATTTTTTCAGATATTGGCCATCATGCAACATCATTTTAAAAGCACAGGCTGTGTGTGAGACCAGGATAAGCCCAGTGGAGGGTTAAAAAAAAAACCCTCCCAACCAGAACTCATTAGTATAACGACAACTATATATCAATGTCTTACATCTACACCAAGAACGTTTTTATTGTTAATGTACACACCTCAATCAAAAAAACACACTCACGTGTCGTCATGATTGATGTCTGACAATAACTGCAGCGTTAACTGTGCTGCACTGTACACTCCTCCCCTTTCTGATGGTGGAAATGGAAAGTGTGAACACTGAGGACCTACTGCTCTGCTTGGCCAACCACAAAAATAACAGAAGGAAGGTGCGGAGCACTTACAGTCCTTGGCATTGCTTGCTGAAACTCCTCCGGTCAGAGACCACCAACCACAAGTTGATGCAATTATTTGAAACATGACTTTTATAAAGTTTCTTTAGCAAAACGTTTTAACCAATAGAAATGATTTTTTTTCAAGTTTTTAGGATTCTGGGTGGGTGGTGGACCTTCTGTTTAGCATAAGGGGAATCTAAACATGAAGTGCACTCATTTACAGTGTCTTCAATGTGAAAATATATAATATATACATGTATTTTCATAGAAATGTCACATAAATTACTGCAGCTTAGTCACAATTGCAGTGGAATAAGACTTGGATATATTAAACTTCGTAAAAGCTTCAATGTTTACCATTCTTTTATGGCTCACCTATATTATATGGTTTTGTCATGTAAGTCATATTCTAGAAAGGGAAAACTGGTAGTTAACAGCATGTAGCTATTTAACTGGCCATCAATAAAGCAGATGTGTTTAGTACAGACTAGTCATTGAAAGTACCCAAGTGCTTGTAGTTTATTATCAGGCAAACAGTTCAAACTAGGTTCTCATTAGATTAGTTCCTACTGCCCAAACGGGATCTCAAAACAAATGAGCAGAAATGAATACTGTAATACAATCTCTGGCAGAAAAAAAACATAATTGGCATGAAGAATTTTAGTTAATTTAAAATTGTTTTCAAATCTCAACAGGGTTTCAACAAAGTTTTCACTTTTGGGTTTTGTCGCAGAGAACTCTTCTTTAAGTCTTCTTTAAGGAGCTTAGAACACAAACAAAACCACCAATGCAGCCACAAGTCTCTCCACACAAAGCCTTCCAATGGGACTGAAAACTGCCAGATTACCTGGAGCAGAGCTCCTCTCTACCATCTCAATTCCCAACTGAACTTGAGCACAGGGATGCTTATGTACTTTGTGGCTGATTGGCCGCAGATGGCCCCAAATCAACACAGGCTCAGCCTACTATCCAATTAACAAGGTGGTGGCTCCACCCACCCGCCTCAGCCACAACTTCAAGACACCGGTTTCCCATTCGCTAGCCTCAGCCACCCATAACATTACCAGTGCGATGAACATATGAAACAAAGCTAAAAACCCTCACTGATAGGGCTTATATCAAACTAGAGCACAGATTCATGACCTGGGTTCGATCGAACCCCAGGGGTTCGGTGAGTCAGTCTCAGGGGTTCGGTGGAGGTCAAGACACACACCCGACTCATATGATTTGTGATGACACGCCCGGTTTTTGTTTTTGTGTGAAAATCATGTTTTGATGGTTTTGTTCTTTGAACACAATGATGTTGATGCACAGTTCATTTTGTGCACTAGTAAAATATATACCTATGTTTTGAACTTGAAAAAATCATATTTTATTTTTCCACTTAAGAAGGGTTCGGTGAATGCGCATATGAAACTGGTGGGGTTCAGTACCTCCAAAAAGGTTAAGAAGCACTGACCTAGAGTCTACCATTTAGTTTAATCTGAGAAGTTTTTAAGGTCATTACAGTCAGGGTTGGTTATCTAAGGGCAGGGCCTTTAACAGCCAAAGATTGCTGCTCCTAACATCATAACAGCTACCATATCAATGAACTCAACTGCCTTTTAACTCTGGGAGTTAAATAAAGGACCCAATCCCTTAAAGCACAACTGATAATTGTGACCTTGGTAAACAAAATGGGTCATGTGTGAATGTTAAGTTCCCTTTTCCCATGTTTTCATGGTCTTATAGCTGGAACTCCTGAAATTACATAGGCATCAAGACAAATGCATGAAACAGAGTGTCCTTGCATTTCACCTCTGCAAAAGGTACTAATACCACTTTAGCAGATAACGAATGTCACCATTCTCCAGACGGTAAGAGCCCTGCGGCCTCGCTAGGGCTTGATAAATCTGCCCTGTAAATGGTCCCTTAACGTATTTCAGTCATTCACTCGCCATTTCACTTAACTGTCAATGAAGGGTATTGACCTGTCAGTCACACAGGATTATCTCACAGCAGCAACCAAAAAAAAAGACCCTGTTAGCTGCTATACTGCCAAAAAAATAATAATAAAAAACACAGATGACCAAACTGCAAGAAACATAACAAAGGCAAGAGATTTACGTTCCCATGTGGAGAACTCGTTAGCACATGCAAAGAACTTCAAGGGAATAATTAGATTCATCTTTGATGATTCTTGCCCTTGGCTCTCACCCAAGATGCTACCAGTGAGACAGCTTGCTAGTCAGGCTTAACACTGTACATATTCTCCATTCTTATTCATAACATATTTTCCCTCTATGTATGGAGAAGGGATTATCAAGAGAAATCTTGTGTTCTTTTTGCATGAAGAAATAACTGCAAGATACTATTAATTTTGTTTGCTTTGGCCACTGTGGCACAGTCTCTGTTTCTGATTTAAATGCTGGGACGTTACACAGGCTTTCTCATTCGCCGCTAACCGCCGGCGCTCTCCGTAACTGATTGTGATGGACTTGCAAATATCGATCAGCACCAGTCAGCCACATCCTTAAAATTCTGTGTGTCACTTTGTTGGTTTTTTTCTTTGTCTTCCTCTTTTCCACCAGAAGAATTCAATGATAAACATCGAAAACCATTCATTTTTTTTTCTCAGAAGACTGTGAAAAAACGGGGGCGACTGATAGCTTTGGCTTTTCAAAATCCTCCCACGGCTGGGGTTCTAGAGCTACTCTTCACAGAGCAATAATGTCATGCACATTAACACACACACACACACACACACACACACACACACACACACACACACACACACACACACACACACACACACACACACACACCACATCAGTGCAGGATGTATTCTACGAACAATGACTAAACATGGCTCAGGGATTTTATGGGCCACTCTGACACATGTAATGGTGTAACCTCAGGTTTTTTTCAGTCCTGTAAAATATCTCTTTGATTTGAGAACGTTGTCTTCAAAGGTCAGACAGGAACATTTAATTTGCCCTTTAAGTCTACTGCCACTGGATTTGAGAAACATTTGTCCATGACATTGGAAAGAAAACTTCTCTACTGGTATATATTATATGTAGAGAGAAGTAAAAGAAGAATAAGTAACATATTGTCAGTGTGAGTGCAGATTAAGGACAAATGTTGATTGATTGACTACAGGGTCCAGTCCCCCTTGGACATGGGTGACCAGCGTCTGTGTAAGCCAGTATCCACTAATTACTCTGGGATCAATTAGCTAATTAGATGCATACACCAATGTTATTTCACTCATTGATTAGGCTACAGTAAAACATTCCATGTTGGGACACAAGAACAGTTTTCATTTATCATTCATGAGTTTACAATACATACAGCTAAAAACTCAGGTCACATGCATAATTGATTTGATTTGCTCATTTGACAAAGAAAAACAAAAATCAGACACTGACATGCAGTGCTGGAGAAAATATTATACTCCGAGCGCATTGCAGCCTAAGAGGTATTCCAGGAGGCTAAAGCATCATCTGTAAAGGTCAGTGGAAAATGGATATGTCAGCATTACATCACATTTTCTCTGAGAGGAAACTAATAAATACAGGGCAATCCATGTCTATTGTAGGACATATTATAGGATCTGGTGCAGTACATAGCCAGTGGCTAATCATGCTCTGAATTCTCTTACCTCTCAGTTTTAGCAAATGTGGCCAGACGCTTTTTCTCCCAGTGGTGCCTCTAAAATATCAAAGATTGGATTTCACCAGGGCGGTACAGGTCAGCCAGGCTCTTTGTGTTGGATGTTTGTGTGACGTGCGGTGCAGACACACATGGGCTGGACACTTGAACCATGCACAGCAGTACGGCAGCAGTAATGCGACAGCGCTCAGACTGTGACTCACAGGAAGCGGGCGGGCAGGTGGTTCTATAAATTGTTGCAGTTGTAGAGGGCTGCTGCTCTGTCTCACTGTGGGTGCGAGCGTGGGGGGCAGGGGGCAGGAATGAGGAATGGCTTTAAAAATTGATATTTTTAATCTTTCCAAATTAAATAAATGTTATGAATTAGATAACTTATTTTAATTTTTCATTTTTACCACCTACCACCTTATTGAACTACTTCATTGCTATTTTGAATGAAATGGACTATTGTTAAACACACAACTTCAAAATCTTTTTGTTAAAAACATAAGCTATGCTGTCACAGGTAATAAGTTTGTGCAAGTGACCCGAGGGGCAGGAACATTGCATTAAATGATCTATTCAAGAAAAAATAAAAGAAACAGTAATATTTAATCGAGTTTACAAAGTGAATGTCCTGCCCTGTTGTCATGCTACTGCTTTCTGGCTAACACCTCTTTTCAAAATATTTCAGTGCTGTATGCAGTTTCAGTTAAGACAAAATGTGTTCACACTGCAGCAGGTCAGTGAGCTGAGTTTCTGAGGATTCAAACATTCTCTCAGACAACCTAAAATATCATCCACAGAAGAGTGGTGAAAATACCACATGCTTTATTTGTTTTTTTATTATATTAAGTTGATACGTGACTCAGCAGGCTACAATACAGCGTATAAAATTGTTTTACAAAAAGGACCTGCCCCCTAACACCACATGTCAAACTTCATCTATATGAACATAACATTCAAATTTTCATTTATATCATTTCAGCCAAACTTCCTGTGAAATGGGAGAGGGAAATTATGATTTTTTTCATCAACTGTAAAGCTAGCAGATGGATCTTTCTAAAAAAATGAGGGAAAGAAAATCTCTTTGGCACATAGGTAGGACATGTGAATTTGCTTCCCATTTGACCCATTTAATACTGTTTAATCACTATTGTGCCCCATAATAAACAGGCAAGGCTGCCTGCACTGTAATCTAAGTCTGCCTAATTTTCGGTATGAATGTGAATCAGCCTCAGGCTTCACTAGCTCTACCCCTCTCACATCTTGCTATATTCAGATTGTGTCTCTTGCTGCAGGGCAGCTCTCGAGGCACCTTGATCCTGTATAATGTATTCGATGAATCATGCCATGTTGTCCCTGTCAGTCACTCTGGATAACACAGACTGTCAAATTAATTCATAAACGATGATAAATAATATTTTATGTTGTCACAACAATCAACATAATGCTACTACTAATGCTTATTAGTATGACTGCTACTACCTGCTACTCCTACTTGTGTATGCGAGCAAAACAAGTCTTAATGCCTTTTTTTTCCATTAACTTGGATGGAACTTGCACATGGATCTTTTTCAAACCTGAGGGAAAAATTCTATTAATGCTACCTCTGCTTCTGCTTCAACTGCCACTGGTACTACTATTATGGCTGTTACTACCACTGCTGCCACTGCTAACGCTAGTGCTGGTCATCCACTGTTATCATTACCAATACTACTAGCAGTCTACTGCTATGGCTAACAGGAATACCAGTAGTCTACTTCTCCTGTTACAAATAGAACTGGTAATCAACTGCTACTGCTAACTCTACCACTGGTAATTTAGTGCTACTGCTAACATTTCAACTGGTAAGCTACTGCTACTATTACAGCTAGTACTGGTAATCAACTGCTACTGACTTAGTCTACCACTGGTAATTTAGTGCTACTGCTAACACTTGAACTGGTAAGTTACTGCTACTATTACAGCTAGTACTGGTAATCAACTGCTACTGACTAAGTCTACCACTGGTAATTTATTGCTACTGCTAACACTTGAACTGGTAAGTTACTGCTACTATTACAGCTAGTACTGGTAATCAACTGCTACTGATAATACTACCTCTACCACAGTTCTTAATTCCAAATGATTGGTCCACTAATTGTGATTCACTTGTCCGATCAAATTTGTTATCTAATTCCATTGTGCAAATAGGGAAAATGGAATTTGAAGTCAGATGGCTGCTTGGATCTCACCATTGTTGTTTTGGCCTCATGAATTGTGCTGTGTCCAGATCTCAAGGATAGAATCGGTGGCTGTTTTTTCTAATCATCTCAAAAAGATGCAGGGAAAGCCTAAAGCATGATGCTTTATGGGAGACAACGAGCCATCGGTTGGAACATGGCCAATATGTCAGGACCTGTTTGATTGCATTTGCTTTTATGCCAGGTATCCAAAGGCCTAAAGTTTGCATTCCCCTGCAAGACTTAATCCAATTCGTCCTGTGTGAGCAGAGATGCTGCGAGGATCGCTGGGAATCAATTCGCCAATTGTTCTGCGACCTTGGACGTGCTGTAAGTCTCTCTGAGGAGATGAGAAATCCCTCTCGCAACACGCCACCAACAGATGTGACAGGTGCAACTGTGCCCAGAACCAGTTTTTTTAACCAAGTCTCTGCATCCAGGTGTGCATTCCATCACAACATTAACTGGTTGAAAAAAAAAAGACAAAAAAATGTTAATTTTCCACAATGAGGCAGAAATTGCACAACACACCCCCACCCTCAACCCACTAACCCCCCCCCCCCACCCCGCCCTCTGCTCCCTCCCCCCATCCACCCTTGAGCTGGGCCAACTTCAGACATAAAGGGATTTATCGAACAAAATCACCTGGCTCTGCCCCAGCTCTCTTGCCGAACAGCTGCCTGTCTCGAAAGTGGAGGGAAAAAAAAGGAGATTGAATAACAGAGACGGTTAGGAGCAGAAGCTCTGTGGAGCGACTACGCGGCTCTGCTAATTAAACAGGCAGGCAGCGACGGCCAGACCAGTTTCGCCTCCATCTCCTCCATTACTCCCACCATCGCTTGCAGTGGGGAAAGGGGGGATGCGTCAGCGGCGGTCCCCACGTTACTAACAAAACAGAGCCCCAATCAGCTAGAGGCCAGAGCTAGCGGTTAGCATGACTGGCTGGTCATTCCCAGCACTTAGCTTGGAGATGGAACAAATATTTCAGTTGGCCTCTCTCAGCTCAATTTGATTTATTGGCATGACACATGCAATATTTGTACTGTCAAAGCATTAGGCTTAGAGGATGCATAAAATAACAAGGATTTCTAATGTTGATGCTAATAGCGACACAATAAAGAAATGGTCTCTCTCCTGCCCATTCTTGTCCTTTCTCTCCTCTCTCTCTCTCTCACTCTATCTGAAACTACTGACATATGTGATCAAACTAGTGCACTGTTTACATCACTTGAAACATTTATGTATCTATAAAAAAGATAAGGTTTGTGTATTACACCCTATTGCCTCACGACAGCTCCTTTCCGTGCCCTCCTTGGAGGAGGAGTAGGCAGAGGACGCGGTTTGGTTGAGTCAACCGTTCCTGAGAGCTGAGAATAGACAAGGGCGTAAAAATATGCCAGTTAATTGGAATGAATCACTAAGTGGCTTTTGTGCAGTTGATGTCTGACGGCATTCAAGACAAACAATTGTGCATATGCGACGATGTCGCGACTTTCACCTGCCATTTCTCCTTTTCATGCCTTTGCTTTCTTCAGCTTCTTTCTTTAGCTGTGGGGGGTTGGTGCTACAACGGGAGAACAAATGCCTTTTTTCTGTGCTGTTAACATATACATATCTGTAAAACTGACTCAAAGTCGCACAGCTTGAGGCTAAAGAGATATTGCTGTTTTCTACCACATTTAATGAGCTGATTGATGTTCTCTTTGGACAAGCTGGCAGGTAAATAAAAATGCAATTTCAAGATTGCAGGACCAGCGTGCCTTGTCTCGGAGACTGGAGGAGGAATGGTTGTATAATTGTATGAATTCACAGAGTTTAATTTGTGAGCTCCCCAGGCAATAGTGTTGCCTAAGATTATTTGAAAGATCAAATAGAATAATTAGAACAGAAAGTGATAAACCACACACAATGTATATAAACATGATACCGCAGTTAATTAGATCTGACCACCCACTGTGTGCACAGGCAGTCAGCCAAGAAAAGTCACTGAGCATGTGTATTATATTTTGAGTAAAGGAGATACCCTTTGTCTGACCTGTATTAGAGAATATTACAATGATCCCTGAAAAGTATGCTACCGTATATTATCCAACTCCAAAGCATAGGCTAGCTGAACAGGAGGGGGCTGTTTATGCATTCAAAGCAATACAGACATATTTGATTACATCTGGCATAAAGCTTATAAATCATGTCATATTTTATGTCTTGAATCTCGACAGGCTAATATGTTTTGGTGGGTTTTTTTTGGTTGTTGTTTTGTTAGAGTGATAAAATAACTAAAGCCCCCCGCCACACACACACACACACACACACACACACACACACACACACACACACAGTTGCAGCAAATTGAACAAATTCAAATTGTCTAATTGAATTACTTTTGGGTATTTGGGTTTTCTGGGCTGCAGTCATTCACTCATTTGATTACTCCTGTGACTGCAGTTCCCAGCGACCCCTCCCTTTATCCCTTTATGGAAACACAGTTTATCACTGTGCGCTAGTTTGCATGTGCATCCGCGCGGGCGTGTGTGTGTGTGTGTGTGTGAGTACTCATATAGTATTGTTTTTGCGGATGTAACTGTGTTTTGGTTTTACCTGTAGTGGTTGATTTTGCCTAAAGTACTGCCTTAGGGCTGGTTTCTGCATTGTTTTTTAGGTGCTATGCACTTGCTGAAATTACATTTCTATCCGTTACATCTGTGGACGAATGTGTAATGGGGGGGGTTGGGGGTGAGGATGAGTTTAGTTATTTCTGGTATATGCATGCACACACATTCATTGAATATGAGTCAAGGCAACGTAGAATTCAAAGAGACTGCACTCAGATTAAAGACAAAATGTATGCAGCTGTAATTACATATCATATATTGCTGTGTGATATTAATTTAGGGAAATAATCTGTTGGAAATCGCCCACACACAGTCTCAGGGGTGCTTGCCAGAGACTGCACGTGCTTTGTTTGAAGCTCTCGGATCCTGGAGCGTCCTTTTGAAAACGCTAACACTTCTAACACTCTCCAGAGTTTTCTCCGGGAACCCTTTTTCCCTTGATAGTTTCATGAGACCCTTTATGTTACTCCAGAGACGACGTTGCTTGGTGACCAAACATTATGGACTCTTAGTGCACTTCCAAGTTGAGGAAAGATTTAAAACCACAGGCTCCATTTTTAAAGGGCCAGGAGCCATTAAATAGCAGGTCTGATTACACATGAGGCAACAGACTCTCAACTACAACGCTGGTTGTCAGGGTGACTGTAAGTGTCCACAGAGATGACAGTATTGTATCCCCTGCATTCAGGAGTCTGGATCCAAACACTTTCTTTTATTTTGGAATAAAAGAAAGAGATGAAGTTGAGAAGGGAATAATTGCAGATCGATTAAACATAGATCAATTGGCAATATTCATATTTGCACAATTTGAACTCATATCTCTGAATATTTGTTGTAACACCACAAAAAGGTGTATTGCGAAATCCTTGCATGGGTGATGGTATAATTAAAAATGCAGTAAACATGGGAACATTTATTTTAAAAAAAATCTCATATTTTAGCCATAGCACAATTATACCAGTTCATTTGGTGCCTGGCAACTGGGCAGAGTGACAAAAGGTAACCACGGTGAAAAGTTACTCTGTGCTCAATTGTCTAAGGGAGGTGAATAGCTCATTTCGTTGCTAAGGTGACCAGAGAGGTGAGAGTGGTCTCACTGCAAAGTATTTAGAGGGGAACTTCATGCAGACAGTCTATGGGGTTGAGGGATTGGGGGGTATTTTAAGATTCAGTGTTATGACATAATGGCTTGGCTGAGACCGACCTCACAGTTAAGAGTCTGTGGGAATCACTAGAGAGTTATTAGGTTCTTACATTCAATCAAAACCAGAAGGCATATTCTCTTCTATTTTAAATGTAGAGAACACAATCCAATGGACATCTTTGTTTGTCTTCTAGAAACATAACCAACCGAAATACAAATTTTGTTGTGATATAAAGTTTGTTTTGTTTGAATTGCATACGCCCTTAAAGAGATTGTGTTGAATCACATCTTCAGTTTATCTTCATATTTTGGGATTAGTGAAGTTTAGGATATAACCTAAGCTTCACAGAATAGCATGCAAAATGTATAATATTCTGTATTACTCCATAATGATTCACAAGCCTCACAGTTTATCTGGTTTATGGGCTAATTCCCACACCTCATTACTTATGGTTATTAGACTGATTTACCTGCCTGTGATTCCATAAAAAAGTAAAAAAAGTCATTTTATGTGTGGTAAGTTTGTCATTATTCAAAGTATCTACTAAAAATGTTTAAGTTTTTGTTCCAGTACATTGCTGTTCATTTTCTTTTCATCCCTAAGACAAAAATAAACTGGATATAAACCCTCTACTTTGATCAGTCCAACATTTCAGACTTCAAAATGCTGCATCTTATGTAATAGTTACTGCTGTTTAGGACCATCATTTTAGGTTTGCCAGTTCGGTAAAAGTAGTTTGCAAAGAAAAGGAGGATGTCTCATGAATGAATGCTTCATATATTGCTGAATTCATAAGTCCTTATTGATCTTTCATGACCTTTCATGACATCACTGTTCTCAAAGGAAGAACTATTTCTATTAGGTTTTGAAAAAGAGAGACTTATTCATTTGCTTCCCTTTGTTACATTACTCATACCAATTGTACTATAGCCATTAAAAGTTATTATTAGAGAAGGTTACAATTTTTACTGAAAATTGTTGAACGCAATCCATTGTGAGACTGAATGTCACCCACAGAGGGTTCCTGCCCCACATACAAAATCTCAATATTGCTCTCAATTACACTGTGCACTGCGAATCGGCGCTGTAGAATACACTTTATATGGCGTGCGTGTGTCATTAACGGAGTGATTTCACACCTGCGAATGATGAAATTCAGCCTCAGTCCCAGCCTTCATTTCATCTGCGAGGTGTGCCGATTCCAGCGACAAAGAGAGAGAGAGACAGAGAGAGAGAGGGAGGGAGGGAGGGAGGGAGAGAGAGAGAGGGAGGGAAGTAGGGAGATAGGGCCAGGGTGGGGGGTGGCGGGGGTGGGTGGTTGCCTCAACATTTCGCCTCCTCCAGCTCAAGTGCAGGGACAGGGCGAAGAACAGCCTGATCCACACCTCAGTGCAGCTGGACTGAGTCCAGCCCCGTTGAATTGAAATCCATCTTGTCAGCATTAGTCATAAACATGTAGACGGAGGCCAATGCAGATGTATCCACAAAGGGCCGTGAGAGAGAGGGAGAGAAAAAAGCCAGCCTTTTTTTTTAACAGCGCAGTCCTTAGCACGGCTAATGATTCATTTACCCGCCATTTCTCTTCCTCATGCGGGTGCAATTAAAAAGTTCGTAGAGAGATAACTGTGCAGATGAATTAAACTCTGAGGTGAGGTGGGATGGGGGCTACGGGAGGTAGAGCTGTATCTGAGAGCTGTAGTGTTGTGACAATTTACAGCAATGCTGAGATCTTGTTAACAGTAACGTAGAGGATTGTGTTTGCTTGCAGTGACTGTTTTCCAGTACTTTATATATCATGTATTCCAGTTTCAAGTTTCATGGTCCAGAGAGTGTAATTTCTAGAGGCTGAGAGTCAGCTAAGACTTGCGTAAAAAGGTAACAAAACAGAAAAAATAAAAAGGTAAAATCTATTTCAAGGGTTTAATGCTTTTCACAGCTTTTCTCAAGTGCACACCATGTTTGTGAGAAAAAGGAGAATGAATAGCTAGCATTTGATGAATGTTGTTGAAGGTTTAATGTCATAACCTGGAGTCAGATCATGTGGAAATCCAGGTGGAGACAGGCATAGTGTGCATATTAAACATATGCACACACACACACACACACACACACACACACACACACACACACACACACACACACACACACACACACACACACACACACACACACACACACACACACATTCATGTGTAACATTTTTTTAAGGGTGAAGAGCTAGCATTCTCTGAGTGGGTTTTGATAGGAAGATATGTTTTTATCCCTTCAGTCAAGCCACAGCACATCATGTATAAACACTGAGATAGTCTATAAACTCAAAGGTTTTCCTAGCAGTGCAGTGCAAGCAGTGACTGTTTTACTTTCTGCAAATACTCACACACCTCACCCAGAGACATACATCTCTGCAATGTGAAAGTCACAAGGATGTGTAAACGTGCACAACGCAGTTTTGGCAAACAAGACCCGAATTCACACAGCAGTGTAATGTATTACATATCCAAGTTATATTTCAACTTACAGAGATACCTTCAAACTATACAGTGTGAGTATTTAAAAAAATAAGTAGTAGAAGAACCACTTTTTCTGCATCGCCATGACCAAACAGCCAGATGAGCAGGTCTTTGAGACAACACTGAGAGGAGCACATACTGTATATTTATTCTGGGAGAGGCACTGGAGGAGAGGAGCAGCTGTGCTGCGCTAAAAAGGCCAGATGGCTGTCCGTTAAGGACCACAAACGATATGAGGGCCGTCAGCACCACGGACAGCTACCCAAAGCTCATCAGCTAACTAAACCTGCAGTTCATTCCCTGTTCCCATGGTTCTGAGGCCACACAAAATCTCCAGTATCTTTACTCTAAATGTCTTTGTCTTTGATATGCTCAAAAAATATAGACCATTTCTAAAACATGTCTGTACAGTCTGTACAAAATGAGGCTGAGTGGAGATTTAAATGAAGCTATTCATTTCATAGACAGGCTCAACATTTTTTTAAGCTTGTGTTCAATCATTAGACCAAGAGGGGCAGAGCATAGATAGAAATTAATTATGAGGAAATGTGTACTGATATAAGGAAGTATTGCTGAATTACCCAAATAATTATCAATGCTTGGAACAGGTTGCCAGGTCAAGTTGCAGAAGCAGAGACCTTCAGTATGTTTAAGTCAATGTTTAAAAAATGTTCTGTTATGTAGAAATTAATCATATGGAAAGCCCAGCTCTGCTGAATGGCCTGTTATGCTATTTTTTTTGTTGATATGCACCAACAAATATGAAATCCAGATATAGATTTCAGACACACATTATACAGACCAGGAAATGTCTATGCATTGGAATTGTTTATCTATCAGTGGCTGGTTGGACAGTGAGGCTTTAGGCAGCATAAAATGGATGGAGCTGCCAATATGAGACACTGGTCAAGCATGAACCAAATAAAAGAGCTGAAGCATACGGCATACTGAAATGTCGTATGCTTCAGCTCTTTTATTTGGCTCATGCTTGAACGCATAAATCACCAGCACCAGCATTTTAACCTTATCTTATTTTAATGCAAAAAGTAAGAAAACAGGTACTGGTTTTTATTGTACAGTTAGCAATGGCTGCTATGTTCACTTCAATTATTTCTAAAAAAAAAAGACCTTTTACATGTATTTATTAAAGCATACTGGAAAATTTGGTCCTGTTAAACACATGACATCCTAAGCTTATATAATTCACTTGCATTTTTCCAGTCCAGAACACAGTTAATGACAGGCAAAATGCTGTCTTTATTTGTTGTACTTTTCCACTAGCATACATGTACGCATAATGGAACACAACAACTGAGAGTGCATAGCGTCCCCAGCCGCGATGGGTGTTCTGCTCTTCTGCTCCCCCTGGTGGCAATCCTGTGCATCTGCTTGTGTCAGCATCTGTGTAGGTGTCTTTGCCCTGCCCCTGCTTGAAATTGGCTGTGCTGATTGCCAGCTGCCCGCACCTGTGTCTCTCTGTAGTCCCACAACGTCCTCCAGCCCTGCTGAAATCGGGATTTCTCTTGCCAAGCTCAGCTCTCAATGGCCTCTCGCCTGTAGTAGTGCTCGTTCACTGCCTCTGTTTCACTTGTGATCTACCACTGTGCCTGAAAATGAAGGTTTTAAATCAGTGTGTCTGCCCAGCTGTCGTCTCTGGGGCATATGTCTGGCCAGTAACAATAAAAATGGAGTAAAGTTTAGCAGTAGCTCAATATGACATGGAAGGGACCATGCTGGCTTTTCAATACAGGGGCAGACAAAGACATAAATAGATCATGGATATGAAAAAAGACATGTTGGAGACAATCAAACTTACAAAATGGAATTGGGCTGGTCACAACAGCAAATAACTGGAGGACAACAATTTCAACAACATGGGAACTGAAGAATGGCTAAAGGAGCAACGGGAGATGGCCTGAGAGGCTGAGGAGTGAGCAGGACCTGTACTGGACAAGAACATTGGACTAGTGCAACAACGCAACAGACTGAGCGACACGTTGTAGGGCATGCCAGTATACAGGAAACACCATGCATGAGAGTATTACAAATTATAGATGGTATAGGTTTAAAAACTTTAGTGAGAAGGTAGGTTTAGCCCGTTTACTGTATTCATTTCACATGACTGCTATGCATAATACAACTTGCTGTTAGGCTACTCATCTCCCCTTGTTTGGAGTGAATTTAGTCTTCAACCAAAAGCAATATAAGCAGATGCACATTGGGTTATCGGTGTGGGGCTCATTATATATATCTTTATTATGCCATTTCTTTGAATGGCCCCTCTGTCGGAATGGGGGGGGATTAGAAATGGAGTCTATTTGATCGACAGGTCACCCTTTCAGTTGATTTCTGGGGTCCTCAGACAGGAATACTCCTACATACATCCATTAACCCTGCTTCCAGAAAAGGCTGGGCCTGGCCTGGCCTGCCCTACCCTGAATCCAGGCACTGTGTACCTGTCCAATTTGCAGTGTCCCTGGACAATTAGCTGACCTTTTCAAATTTGTTTGGACATTTCCATTGCGTTATTTGCCCTTGAATATTGTTTTGATGTGTCTGTTTTTTTTCCTGATGGAAAAGCACACTCCCTAGAGACTACCTGTACTTTCTGACTCTGCTGTTAGTTTCTCCACACAAGGTCCTTCCAGCAATGTAACGACCCCCTTCCCCCCACCACCACGACACACACACACACACGCACACATGCATACACACACACACAAGCACGCACACATATACACACACACATGCACACACACACATACACACACATATATACACACACACACACACGCGCACACACACACACATATACACACACATGCATACACAAACGCACACATATACACACACACGCACGTGAGCACACACACATATACAAACACACATGCATGCACACACACACGTGCGTACACACACACATACACATACATACACACGCTTGTGCACACACACACACACATACATGCTCGTGTGCATGCATCGTGTCCACACACAGTGTTATATCGCATCACCTAGATGGGCAGATGAAACAAAATACAATTTTTGAGGACCTCAGTGAGAGAGTACTTCAACAACAGGCAAACTTGAAGGACATGTAATGTATTAGTTCATTCACTGTTCAACCTTGCATTACTCTTAAGGGGTGATTGAAGCTACATTTTTATTTCCCTTCTGGCAATGCCTGTAAAGAATAGGCAAGAATTACAATCGGGCCTTCCTCCACTGTTCTGATATGATTTCTGTTTAAAATCATCCTCCATTAGTCTGTAATTGTTTAAAACGAATGTTGTCCACTTGATGATTTTATCACGTACTTTATGTACCTTCTAGCAGCTGTGTTTGTAGTATATACACATTCGCTCTTACTGGCTCCCTATCTCTTTTTAATTGTTATTTTATCTTAGTTTTAAAGTGCTTTGAGTTCCCTGCTCGATTTGAAATGCAAATGCAGGCTCAGTGAATCTACAGAGGACCGTTTTTTTTCCCTGAGAGGTGCGATGGCTGGTTTTAATATTTATAATTTAGGAGATGAAAAATTTCGAGTTCTGACCTCTGGTCAGCAGAACTGTGGTTAAAAAAACAACCTGTCCTCAGAAAGCTGCCACATTTCCCATGACGATGAGTGGAGCACGCACCTATTTGCAAGTCTTTTACTTCATTAACTCTCCAGCTAGCTTAGAAAACGGAGAGGATCCTCTGCACTGGATAAAGAAAAAAGAAACAATTGAAAAAAAACACTTAACTATTTAAAAATCTCACCAGGTAAGCAATTTTCACTTTATTTTTGATAGTCACGGTTATGGAAGAGTGTGTGACCGGATAAAAGGTTGAAGCCACATATTGTTTTATTACTTTTATATGAATTTCAGCGATACAAAGCTCAAGCCGTCTTACACCTCTCATTCAGACTGCTGAACTCGTCCTGTCACAGGCATTAAAGAGAGGAAGGACAGGAAGGCTATGAACGCGCTACACAGACAGCGAACCCCGCCGTGCTGAGGTCGCTCGTGCCACTTACTTGAAGCGCGCAGTCTGCAGGCTACTACCAGATACGCAAGCGCTAGGGTTTAGGTTTGCCTACGGGAAAGAGGAAAGATGAAGGAGACTTGAAAAGAGACAAAGCGAGAATATGGATGCACGGAGTGGCGTATTACTTCTGATTTCGGAACTGTGGGCAATTTGGTCATTAAAGAGCGTCACCCAGTGATACTGATGGGTAGAGACCGACAGGATGACAGAACGGAGTTGAAGGAATAGTCAGATACTGGCAGTATTTAGGCTGGGTGTATTTTGGTTTGAAGGCTTGATATGCTGAAGAAGTAATGAGTTAAAACAAAAATCAGTTTTGGCTAAAATATTTCGTTAATGCATTTGCTGCATCGGAAGGAAGGTAAGAGGAAGGTAAGCGTGCCTTACTCGTTTTACAGTTTCAAAGTTTCGCTAATTTTGTCAAGCAAGACCCGTGGAGGCACTTTGCAATTGATCAAATCAGTAATCGCCTGTATAGTGTCAGTCTTGCGGGTTAATATGTCGACGGTTGCCTCCACTCCGTATTCCTGGTTATTCCTAATGAGCAATGCACATATGGCTTCTTGTGTATCTATGCTACAAGTGAAAAATACGTGCCAGGATTTCGAATAGTGGAACTTAACGGGCAAAAGCAGCACAGGACGCTAAGTGTTCTGAGGCAGCACGCAGCTGGGAGCGTCACATTTTTCTTTCTGATCTTGAGATCTTTCACGAAGAGATAACCTACATCACAGTGTTTCTGAAATTACATTATCTAGCAAGATATCCCAGATTATTGTTAGAGAATTACAGAGTATAAAGAGCATCCTGGAAAGGAATAATTCACGCCACTGTGGAGGCTGTCAGCACAGACGCAGCCAGCTCCATCGTCAGTTCAAGTAAGAGAAGTCGCAACACCGAGGACAATTTTTAATACCGTTATGATATGCATAATCCTGAACTAATACGTATTATTGGCAGGCAGTGTGTATGTTATTTTTATATTCAAAAGCGTTGCAGTCTTTGAACTGATACACAAAATGGAAAAAGATGTCATTTCCACTCATGTTTATTTAATTTAGTTACTGGTATTTAGCCATGTGAGGTCGACATTTGATGGTGGAAGAATCATAAAATTGTTGACCAAATAGGGGTCCTGTCGTAATTATTTTCTGTCATGCTCTGCATGGACTATTTCCGAATTATCAAAACAACTAGCACTTCGCCGAGACTGAGAAGTGTTTTTACGGCTTGAATGGTGTGTCGTACCTCGGCTGTTGACAAATAATCCCCCCGTGAATGCCGTAAGAATTGGGGATCCACACAAAGATATGAAAACGGTATCCATGGGTACTCTGTGGCGGTCGGACTAGCGGACTAGCGGCACCGCCAAGAACTTTTTTAAAGGAAGGGGTTGCGTTGTCCTCCATTATGGAGTTACTGAAACGGCACCTGGATAGAGACTGGCTGCTCTTCTGGAGCCGATATAACCTGTTGACTTCTGGTGAGTCTCTTAAGAAAATATCCTTTAAAAGTTGTTATTTCTATGTTAGGGCGGCCGGATTCCTTTTTGGGGGCGACTGTAAAGTTGTTGCGGGGTGATGTTAAATTGAGCTGACCGCGGGCTGTGATGTAGTTTAGCTCAAGGGTGTGGGTGTAAGATTGTGGGGGGGGCGGGGTGAGGGGGGCATTTGGGAGTGGGTTGGGGGAGTTAAATGATGGGTGCATTTCATTGGTTTGAGAATAAAATGGAAACCCCTTCCCCAAGCTAACATTGCTCTTTCACATGAGGGGGACGTCTGACATGTTTTAGTCACCATTAGGCCCCCTCATTTCAAGTCGTGCTGGCCTGGGGCATTCACAGACAGACAAAATTTGAGGGTAAGGATGACCTGAGGCTGTGTGCCGGTCATCCATGGAGCACCGGAAACCTCATCATTTACACAGCACAGATGCCCCACTGTGACAGCACTCACTCTAGCTTAAAGAAAATAAGGAGAAATAGAGCTGTTTGCATTGGCCCCTGTACAGTGTTTTCTATCATTTTAAGGGGATTCGGTACTCTTTTACAGATGCTGATGAAGATAAGTATGCAAATGAAATATACTGTAGATTAACTGGATGAAGAAATGGTAATTTTGTAAAATGAGAATTTTGGATTGTCTGGAACCCGTGACTTTCAGCGTTGGCGGAGGTCAGTTTCCTGTGATGGACTTTGGGATTTATAGTGACATCAGACTCAGAAGTGGCATAAACAGACAGCATTTGTGTTCTGAGAGAGAGAGAAAAAGAGACAGAGAGAGAGAGAGAGAGACATTGAGGTGGGTGGTACTGAGTAAGCCAGCCAAAAAACAAGAGCTACAATTAACAAAATGGAATTGGCCAAACAAAACAGCAACACATGCTCACACAGCACAAAAATAAATACCACAGAAAGAGAGAGATAGAGAGAGAGAGAGAAATGGAGCATGGAAGAATGAAGATACAGTAACAAGAGAACAGTCTGTGATGTCTGAATGATATCTGGATTAATTTCCTGAAAATTGTGACCTGATCAGGCAGTGAGATCAGCATTTCCTGGGCAGCGCAGTCTGTGTCGTTACGAGCAGCATAATTCACACTCAGGTAAGCGCGTTTGAACAGAAACATTTGAAGTCCGAGAGAAGAAAGCTTCAGACAGCTCTCATACACACCTCCCCTTTATTTTAGCGGCCCATAAAGCACTGTCCAGGAGCTGACGTTTATTGACCCGTTTTTAGTTATGGGTCTTGTTTATGACCGGGCCATAAATCTGGGGATGTAGATGGTCCCAAAGCAATACTAAATATGAGTAACTGATGATAGTTCATTTTGAAATTCTAAATATTAATGCATGACTTAATGTACGCAGTTTTTACATGTGGTCTGTCCAAAAAACACATGCACACATGGTCACATATGAATGCCTTTGAAGTAAATTTGAGATGTGATCACATGATTTAGACATGTGGAATAGTGTGGTGTGTATGTGTATCACATAACTGTCCAAAATCACTTCTGAGTCACAAGTGTAGGATAGGTATGATTTTTATGTAACAGCTATGCAAGTATATCACATACAGTAGATGAAGTAGAAATGAAGTCAGGACTTGCGCAGACAAAAGGGAGTTATCTCTTAAAGTTTGCTTGTTCAAAGTGGCCTGATGGTCCTATGGTAGGGAAAGCATCTCAATAGGAGTCTGTGAAAGATGAAGCTATGTGGTAGAATTATAATTAGTCGCAGAAAGACATCCAAGGTTTCTTTCTGGCTGGCCTGTCCACATTGTTTTATGTCTAACACAGAGGAATGAAGAAGGGTTATTTAAGAAGAATAGAATAAATATCTCATTTTAAGCCAAGAAAACATTTATGAGACATGTTATGTAAGCCATTGAAACGTGGCTGCACCTTTTACTGGACTCAGATTACTGCACACTGCTGAGCTCTGTCATGTTTAACAGCCCGCTCTCCCTTTATTAAAGGTATTGTTGCTGATGAGATTTTAAGACTTGCAGAGGCCAGCTGAATTAGTATTGCTGTTATTCTGTCGCACTTGATAGGCTTGATGGACTAAAGTAGTTTTTCACCTTTTTGTTTGCACTTATTCACTGTCAGGATGTCTTAGTAATCTTTCATTTTAACTTCTTTTATTTTTTTAGGTTAGTAGTGCTTTTGTCCATGGTACATGCTTCTAATGCAGTAGGTGTAACGTAACAAAGGTTTAGATCTGGAGGCTTTATCTAGTACGTCGTGATGGAGATCTGTGCTGGGAGAACCAGCCGGTGCGTGCGCGAGCAGACGCCGACAGGAAATAGGCGCAACGCGCTCAGTGCGTCCATATGAGGTTTATTCGGTGAGGCTCTGAAATGAGAGACAGATGAAACTTTGATTCGGGGCCCCTCTCCAGCTGAAAGCTGTGGCTTAGCCTCCCACTGGCACCTGTCTGCGTGCTGATAAGAGCTTTATCTCTGTTAGCATCGGCATCGCACAGATGGAGCTGGGTGGAGGTTTCGTTTCTTCCCGAATGCGCAGCGTGCCTCCGTCGTGCATATCTGCTCGTCGTTTACAGAGCAGAATCTATCTGGCTGACGTAACGCATTCTTAAAAAAAAAGTTCAAAAGCAGCCTGAGTTAAAGGCCTGCTTGGCTCGCGCTGACGTTTTTAATCTACATGTCGTACTCTGTGTTTGAAAATGATGTTGCACAACGATCCAAGCTAGAACATTGACATGTCAACGAAAGTGTGGGTATTTTGCCTGGAGTCAGTCTTCTGACATCCTACTAAAATCATTCCCCCCATGCTGTGACATGCATTCTAGCTGATATTAAACGCTTATATTATGGTGATGTATTCACCTGTTCCCCAAGTCACTGAGCAAATGAGGAAACATTACTTCTCCATCTCCAATGTCATCACGTTCCACTTAGTTTTTTGAGTAATAATAGGGAGTACGTTTGGCTACAGTGGGACTTTAAGCTGAATATATCTGTAAGCACAAGTTGTCTTTCATAGCTGTTATTAAAAACAAATCGTTAAGGGAGACCGGGGAGATCACTGTTTTATGCAGATATGCAGGTAATATTTCCACATTATCAATACATTTTCAACATAACATGTTTGAGAAATTCTACTGAAATATTGCCTTTCTTCTCAAAGGTCTGTTATTTGGAGTAGATACCAGTGTGTAGAGGTGTGTAATGTGACCCCAGCCCTAGTCCCACAGGGTGCGCTGGGCTTTGGTAGTTATTCAGTGCTTAATTGATCAAACATAGCAGTTGATTATATAGTTGACTCACATATCCTGGACTCTTGGATCTGAAATAGTTCATGGTTTTAAGATGAAAACAAAAAGGCAGTAGACCCCATACCCCCCAGGACCAGTTGGTAGGGGGGCTCTGCTTTTCATGATGGCAGATTGGAAGGACAACTAAAAGCAGGAGGGGATGCCAAGGCTGGAGAAATTGCCTTTGAAATCAGAACTTATTCAGATGGAATTGGGTAACGGCATTCACAGAGAGGATAGCCAGTTTATGCGTGTGTGTGGGTGCATGCATGTGTGTGTGTGTGTGTGTGTGTGTGTGTGTGTGTGTGTGTGTGCGTGTGTGTGTGTGTGTGTGTGTGTGTGTGTGTGTGTGTGCGTGTGTGTGTGTGTGCGTGTGTGTGTGTGCTGAAGCCACAGGCTCTGCAGAGAAATATCCCAGCCTTTTATGTTCTGAATTCCATTAGAACAAACAGATTTTTAAAAAATAACAGCTCTTTCCCAAAAGACCATGCCAAGCCTTTTATGGACACGATCCAGGGGAACACTTGTGTTTGCGCTATTGTTTGTGCATGCATTCCAGTGTCCGGCCCAGTGTGGTAATTGTTTTGATTGGTCAGTCTTATCTGCCCTCACCAGGGTGGCGCAGGGGAGGGGTAAGCTCCAGAGGGCAGCTCGCTGAGGCAGTCAGAGCACGAGCACCTGTCTGTGGGGCTGTTCACTGGTCTCAATCCACTCTGTGCACCCCTGTGCCCTGCAGCTTAAATATCGCTTTTAGCTCTGAACCTGCTTCAATAAAACAGTAACTAATTAACGGCTGCAAAATGGCTTTGATTAACACAGAATGGTTTATAGACACTGTGTCCATGCCTGAATAAACTCTGATACAATTTCCTCCTTCTACAGCCTTATTGCTGACAATTTTAAGTAAAGCACTGATATTATTAGGGCTGTATCAGTCGATTGTAGCTGCTGGAGGAGAGAGTTTGGTTAGGGGGAATTGGGTAGGGACACATCAAAGGCCTGACACTACATGCTGTGGTACAATTAACATGCTTCCTACTGTGGTACTGTTAGTCTTAGCACAGTATTCCTTCTAACATAATTATGATAGGGTTTTTTCAACTGTAACATGAATTGTATCACAGTCAAAAATTAGTTGGAGGTCGCATTTACCTTGGTATTAAAATGTACTTGAAAATTGGTGCAAGTGTGTGTGTGTGTGTGTGTTTGTATGTCACATGTGTTTGTAATGTGCTTGTTTTAGCACCTGGTTGCATGTTTGGGTCACATGTTTTGCTCTGCCGCGTTAATTCGTGAACAAGTGGCACCCAACCGCTGTGCCGTGCCGGGCAACCTACGGCGTCTCCACAGGAAATCGGCAAATACACTGCAGGGTCTTCCCTGCCGAGCCACCGAGACAGCTGCCAGCTGCTTCTCAAAGCTGGCAGGATAACAAGCCTCTCAGCCAATCACAGCGCTTTGCGGTTGGCCCATTTTAGTTCGGTTGGGTCTGCGCTGGTTCCAGTCTTTTCACCTAGCCAGCCTTGGAAGCGAGGAAGAAGGACAGCACGGACAAAAGACGTGCTTGAGGAACAACGCCTTGAGGAACAATTGCCTGTTCTCAGGAAAGAGTAATTACCACCATTCTCTCGTGGTGAAGTCAAATAATATTCTTGACATCTGAATTACAGCACTTGCTGTTCATTCTGTCAAAGGAAAGTTAATCAGATACATTTAATACATTATAATAACATTAATACATATTTAATTGAAAATACGAATAATTATGAGAATTTTGTATTATTATTATTATTATTAGTAGTAGTAGTAGTAGTAGTTGTTGTAGTAGTAATATTATTCAATTCAACTGAACAAAAATTTCATTTTTAAAGGAATGATTTCAGTTGGTTGTAGAGCTGGCTGTATATGCAGTATAAAAGCATGCACAGTGTGTACTGTCTGCTCAGTACAGAGGTTGCCCTGAGAATGACATAAATAGCACTGTAAGTTCTACCCGGTCTGTGTGAGCCAAGTTTTCCCAATTGCCAAAATGCTGAAAGGTTGCTTTTAAATTGAAGCAACAGCAAAATTTGTTCCCCCGGATTAAGTGTCCAAATACCACCATGACACTTCCACCAGGGGCTCTTGTAAAATCCCTCCACACGCTATTGCCATTTCAGCACAGCAAAGAGATGATTTATGGAACAACTAGTGTGGTCTTTTTATAAAACGGCCAAATGCTGGTCTCATTTTTGACCTTCTGTTTTCTCCACACATCATCTCATAAAGTAACACATAAATCACCTTACTTTGCTCGTAGCAGTCCCGGAGATCTAAAAGATCGGGCTGATTAATCCTGACAGATAAATAGTATTAATAAAGATACAGGCTAATGAAACTGCTGTAAACTAGCTCTCCCTGGAGTCAGCTAATTTACACATCAGCATTTCTATATAGAGTATTTGTCAATAGGTGTAAGCTACTGAGAAACACGGTACACGCTATGTAAATTAGGTTTGTTTTAATTCTACCTTCACTTTTATACAAGAATCAGTGAAATGAATAGCAGCTGGCTAATTAACATTAAAACTTGCTCCCCTCACACATGGGTATCATTAATCTGAAAACAACAGAGGCAGGCAAAGGTTTTTCCTGCCTCCTGTCTCCTAACAGAGACAATGAGGCGGGAGGCTACTGATCTGGGGTTAGGTTTTGCATTTTTTTTCTTCTTCATGGTGAAGGTTAGGATTGTAAGGAGGGTTAGTGAGTACCTTAACAGGCACTTAGGAGGCAACTTGTGTCTCAGTGGAGACAAAGAGCAGCTACAAGTCTGCAGATCAGTTGAATGTGTTTATTTGTTCGTTGTCTCACAGGTACACTGCTAAAAAGAAAAGAAGAAACACAGGATTTGTGTAAGGCCTGGCTGGCTTCCACTTGAACCCGCAGGTACATCAAAGCCTTTTTGCTAGGGCCTGGCGGAAGCGTTGCCATGGAGACTGGCACCAACAAGTTAATGTTGGTGCCTGCGGCCGGCTGAAAGAGTCTTGGGCCCTCCTACGGCACAGCTGAAGGCTGAAGACCAGACTACCCCAGACTGGCCGCCTTTAACTGAGGACAGGGAGATGGTGGAGGAGCTGGGTGATGAGCTGTAGCTGCTGGTCAGAGGTGCTGGGAACGACGGGGGAGGGTGGGACTCCCGAGCCACTGTAGACTTTGCTCCTTTGCCACTCCTGGTGGTGTGTGTGGCGGAGAGAGAAAGAGAACGCGGGGGCCATGGCCAAGCCCTTCTACAGACTGCAGCACTTCCTGCGGCGCGTGCAGCTGCTTTTCCTCTTCCTGGGCGTGGCTTACATCATGGCGGGAAGCCTCCTTCTCCTGCAGCGTTCTGGCCAGGTCCTGTCCCAGAGGGGGCCACCCGGCCTCCTGCCACTGCCCTCTCCCCCGCCCAAAGGAGGGGGGTACGGACAGCTCGGTGGGTCCCGAGACCCGGACGACCCGTCCCGCGCCGGGGGGGTGGGGCCGCGCTGGCTGGTGTCCCGGAACCTGGAGATACGACTCCTGCGCCGGCGATGGTTTCACAGCGTCATGACGGAGCAGGACACCCGGGCGGAACGGGGGCCCGTCCCCAGGAAGGTCGGCCACAAAGGTACCCACCCACACTGTCCTCAGACTCGCCCGTAGCCAAACGCTGTCCTTTTGTTCCGGTTATAATAACATGTGATGTAGCCCATTGTGTCAAGTGCATAGCAGACAGGCAAACAGGGAATAACCCTGAAAGAAGAGGAGTAGCCCTGGCACACAGAAGTAGTGTTGTTCAGAGTGATAAAACCTGCCCACTGCTGGTTTTTGCAACACTGAGTTTTTCTTTGACTGTTTTCAAGACGAACGAAGATGGTACAGCATGAAATTTCCAATGCTCTTCAGATAAACAACATGTAGCGCAAAGATGTGAGATATAAAATCAAAGAAAGAAAGATACACAGCCTAATGTATAATTCTGACAGTCTTCTGAATGTCTTCCGGTCCAGGGAAGTGTTTGATTGTATCTATGTAGGCCAGCTGTCATTTCATTCTAAATGTCATTTTTTTTAAACGGAAAGGAACCTACATTGGTTGCTTCCTGGATGACAAAGAGGACAGAGCCCTGGGGGGTACCGTGTTCTACGACTTCCGGAAAATGACCAGCACCCTTTGTCAGGACACCTGCTCGGAAAGGTAAGCTGATTCTGCATCCACTTTTTGATTACAGAAAGGCCTGTCCAATAGCAAGACCGCTGGTCAGCTGCTGGAAGTTGGCCATGAAATCAGGCTGAGCCTTGCAGAGAGCAGGCTGAGCTGGGCTGTGATTGGCAGAGAGCTGATTGAGCTGGGCTATGATTGGCAGAGAGTTGGCTGTGCTGGGCTATGATTGGCGGAGAGCTGATTGAGCTGGGCTATGATTAGCAGAGATCTGGCTGAACTGGGTTATGATTGGCAGAAAGGTGGCTGTGCTGGGCTATGATTGGCAGAGAGCTGATTGAGCTGGACTATGATTGGCAGAGAGCTGGCTGAGCTGGGCTATGATTGGCAGAGAACTGGCTGAGCTGGGCTGTGATTGGCAGACAGCTGGCTGAGCTGGGCTGCGATTGGCAGACAGCTGGCTGGCTGAGCTGGGCTGTGTTTGACTGGGGATGATTACTATAAAATTTCTCAGTGTTGGTGGGGCTGGCTTCACTGTGACATCTGCAGCAGCAATAACTGAGCACATCTCTAGAAGTTAGTCTGATATTGCGGTCTGTAGGCCCTATTAACAGCAAATGAGAAAAAAATTTGAGTTGAACTGTTATGCCAGTGTCTTTTACCATGAATCAGTCAATCAAATTTTGCACAAGACAACAGAGGCATTTTGCACAATACAACAGCACACACAGTAAGCTGCTGACTGTTAATTAAACTCTTAACAGCATTTATAGTTCAGTACAGATTACATGAACTCTGTCAGAGTTGATTTAACACTGAACATTGTACTGTGCATTCACAAAGGGGTTGAACTATTTTAATTGAAGAGGACGACTAGCTCAGGCCAAAAATAACTGCATGATGAACGTGCTGACGCATGTGAGGCCAAATAAAACAGGCATAGGAAAGGTCACAGTGGTGTCAATACCGATAGAATCAGTATGGCAACAAATTAGCATATGGTAATAGTATAAACAAAACAAGGCCAGGGTAAGATAATTGGATGGTAGGTCCACAATATTATGATAGAACAACTGTATTTCCATTTAAATTGAATTAGAAGATAAAGCCAATGATACGATGAAACAAATAATGAGAGTAACTGGCGATTGCGAAGAAACAAAGTGAGCAAAATCATGGCATGATTATACAACGTGCTTGCAAAATGTGCATTTGATCACCGGGTATTTGAATTATAAAGCAAGAGATTAGCCTTTGAATGGGCATATGAGGACAATTCAGTAATTCATTCAATCTTGAGACTCCAGGCACAGCTAAATGCATCATGAAGAAACTAGCCTAGGAGAATATAATAAGTGGGAAATTGACCGGTAACGGAGGAGCACTCTTATTCCGGGAACAGTGCGAAGAAGGCTTTGTGTTTCATTAGAATGAAACCATTTATTACTGTAAAGACTATTTCTCCCCCAAATCAAAACATCAAATTTTTCATTATGTATCCTCAATAAGTCCACCATTGAGATTCATTTAACGCAACAGCAGGTTTAGTCTGCACTCGGAGGCAGAGACCTTATCAATGCATGCCCACCCTGCAGGTGAAACTAGTTAAAAAAAAAAAAAAATTAATATGTTGTTGTCATGGGGCATGTTGCCACAGCAACCTTCAGAGGCAGCAGGCATTCGATTCAAGCTGAATTTTTGAAACAATTTGCAGGGGCCCTGCTTTAAGGTCCGCTGAGCCTGTTCTCACCTGCTCGAGACAGTGTCATGCTGAGTGTATCTGCTTGGCTCGAAAAGCATTAATGTAAACTCAGAACTTTGCAGCAGAGCAGGAGAGAAAATAGCAGCAGGTAATTCTGTGGACCACTTCCATCTCTGGTTGAAACTGGATATAGAGGAAATGGAAGCTTTGCAGTAGCTCATGGAGTTGGAGCTTATCCAGACTTCAGTGGTGGGGTGGTGCCTCATGTATGAAAGATCAGCCAGAAATCCGGTCCGGATTGCCAGGGCTGTCAAACAAATCCATGTCCGTTGAGATAGGATGAAGGAGCTGGAAATGTGTTATGTGGAGCCTTCAGTGTGTGACGCAGCTGGTGGGGGTCATACCTGTGTCATGACAGGACTTTTGACCACAACTTTAAGATTCAAGATTTATTTGTCACATCGTCATACTTTTGACAATATTTGAGTGAAAAACTTAGTGCAGGCTCTGTGGCTCTGCAGAGAAGGAATATATAAATATAATATGGAATATACAGAATAATATACAAAAAAATACAAAAACTACACAGAATATAAAAAATAGTATATACAAATGTACAGTACAGTATATCAGAGCTGACAGTGAGGCATAGAGTAAAGTGCGGCAGTGACTGATTGGATGTTTAATCTAAACGTTTGGCACTGTTGACCCTGACATATGCATTTTGCATTTGTAAGTCTGTCTGGATAAGAGCATCTGCTGAATGGCTGTACTGTAATGACAGGTAAATTACCGGAACTATCGATCAAAATCAAAATGCAGTCGAGCATGACCACTCAACCGAATGTCTGGAGTAATGTTCAGATCACTGGGCAGACAGGTCCAATGCACAGAGATTTCTTGGTCTATGTATTTGTGGATTAGGATTTTTTTTTTTATGAGATTAGAATGTACATGCTCCAAACATATCTGCATTAAAGTATTCCGTTTCTTAAGTCTGAAATGGAAATATTTCTTAATGTAACAGGTACATTACATTACTGTCATTTAGCTGACGCTTTTATCCAAAGCGACTTACAGTTGATTAGACTAACCAAGGGCCAATCTCCCCTGGGAGCAATGTGGGGTTAAGGGCCTTGCTCAAGGGCCCAACAGGAATGGTGTTCTTGCTGTGGCTGGACTGGGACTTGAACCGCCAACCTCAGGGGTCCCAGTCGTGTACCTTAGCCACTAGGCTATAGGCTGCCCCACAGGTAGGTCTTTGACCTCTTAAAAACGCTGTGCACAAAAAAACCTACACTTGTGTATGATGTTCAGAGCAATACAACGACAATAAATGTCTGGAAGTTATATCTGGATTTAATGTTTTTATGTTATGGTGTGTATTGACAAAACTGCTCCAGAAATGGTCTGTTTTTGTAGTGTCAAAAACATGTCAAGATCAGATAGCCCTGGAAATTGAATATTTCTCCCAGTGGCTGACAGAGGGAAATACATATGGACAGAAGTCGTAATCGACAGAGATCCGTTCCATCCTCTTTCTGAGTGAAGCTCTATGCTTCTGAGAAAGCCTATCAGCTGGGCTAACACAAGGCAGGAGAGCAGGTAACTCAGCCACCTCTGACCACAGACTTACATCAGTGACCTGCTTTCTTGATTTTTTCATTTAATTCTTGATTTGCATTTTTGTTCAAATAATAATAAAACAGGATGATGCATAGATAAAAAAAGAAACTAAATGCAGGGTGAAGCAAGAAACCCTAAAAGGTTTTGAAAGGGCTTCACCCTAGGTTCTGAGTTGGCTGTGCATTTCAGAATGAAAGCACAAGTCAGGAGTCACGGTGACTCTCTGGGTCAGAGAGCCGTATGCCTGGATGCTTGCATTGCATGTATCTGGTCAGCACAAATCCTGGGATGGTTTGGACAACAAGTTATGGCAACTGGCTATGGCAGGGAGGCTGCTCAGTTAGACTCTGCTACCAGATGAGAGGAGGCCAGTGGCTGAGGGCCACGGATGGGATGGGATGGGATTGGAGGGCGCTGCTGGCTCTGGACGGCCAGTACACCCAGGCTTTGTCAGACAGCCGGCCGCAACTCAGCCGAACAAGCGACCCCACACAGAGACGCCATTATTTCAGCGCCGGCCACCTGCGGCACCCCAAAACCGACGGATGTTAGGATTCGCTCCAGCTACCTCAGCGCGTCTCCTAACGGACATGCTTGTTCACAGCGGAAGCATGGACCAGATTTTAAATCAAATTTGGTTTAGAAGCTTCATTAGCATAATACAGTTTAAAATAATAATAGAGAAAATATTACATAGCAATAACATGCACTCTGAGTGTGTTATCATGGAACAGCCGGATGTGTGAAGCATCTTTCCTCTTTAAGGAGTATTTGCATTTACAGTTTTGGAAGGAAAGCTTCTTTGATTTTATTTATTCTTTATTTTATTATTTTTGTTTTCCACATATAGTTAAGAAAGTATAACACTGTCTTGATCTGCTGTTGGTTGCAGTGTGAGCAGAGCCTCTCTTATTGTGACCAGACAAGTCTTACGGCTGTGGCTGGGTTCTGGGGTGAGGTTGTGGTCACTGAGTCTGGACTTCTTTCAGTTTTTCTGAGTTCTTGATATCAAAGCATTTGGTTGTTCGGGCACCAGATCTGTTTATTTCATTCCAAGTTGTAATCACACATTTATTTGCTGCGTACGTCGATTGCATTACAAGCTATTCCCTCTACACCGCCAATTTATACAACGAGCCATCTTGCCATATTTAATCAAATTTCATATCTTGGAAAACAAAGCAAAGAAATTATGTTTTCTTGTTTGTTTGATGTGTTTATAATGTCTACTGGGTATGAAGAGCTTAATGATTCAGTGAAAAAGAGAATCTGACTCAAGACATTGTCCCTGCTACAGTCTAAGGTTGATAAAACCACTGACAGAATCTTCCCTACATTACTGCTCACACAAATACCTCAGGGGCTGATAAGGTCAAATTTATCTCCACAAATAGGGATTATGAGTCCTTGATTCCAGGTGTCAGAAAGAAGCATTTCACACAGTGCAGAACCAAACAGAGCAGTTTTAGAATGGCCCCCTTAAATTTGCCATTGATGTATCTGAGGATCTCATTTAAAATGCCATCTGGTACACAGTCTAAAGGGCCCGCAGCCTTTCCACCCATGTCTGCCCTACAATGGGCAGAGTCCAGGTCATTACTGCCTTTAATTGCAATTTCAAGTTTAAATTTTTCATTTGTGTTATTTTGGTCTGAAGTCATATTTTTTTTCTGTAGAGATGAATCCTTTATATATACTGGTATTTTTGAATCACCAATTTCACATTTTGGGGGTTTATTGAGCTGTCACAATTTGGAGTTAAGTGACTCCTGATTATTGACAGATTGTTGGTTTGTTATTCATATGTTGTGAATATGTTATTGATTGTGTTGTAGATACATTATTGATGTGCTAATTTGTATTTAGGTCTGACTGCATGCTGTCGCTGTTTCAGGGCCTCACTGCAAATGCTTGCATAGATACAAGTTCTCTGGTTGTTAAAAGTTTTGATTGGATCCTGCTTTTATGTTTTTGTTAGTTTTTCAGTAATGGTTTTTCAATTAGTTTTCAAACCTTTATATTTTTTCATGTTTTGTGTACTTTTGGATAACTTCAGATTGGATATTAATTTTTCGAAAATGTAATTCATACTCAATACTGGCGAGACAGTGCTTCTTGTAAGGATATGTGGTGACGAGACAGGTTTCAAAGAGTGATTGAAATTCTTAATTTTTAATTGCTTTCTCATATGCTGCTGTGCCATTTTCAACCTATGAATAAGATTTATGCATACTTCATAGCTTACTGAGCGGTATGGAGCTGTGTTTATGCACTATTTAGATGCACATTAATTTATCTGTGATCAAACAGAGGAGTAAGAATGCTTTGACTGCTCCCAAGCAGAATGGATGTATGTCACCACAAAGTTGCTTACGTCATTCTATTCTATTCTATTCTATTCTATTCTATTCTATTAAAGATAGAATAGAAGACCCACTAGAGCCCAGTGCACTTGATGTGTACAGACTCAGTCCTCCACATAGCTGATTGAGTTAAGCTCTGACTATTCCACATGCAAATGCTAATTGTTTTTATTCCTTCCAAGTATAGTATTTGTCCTTTTTTAAAGAGAAGACCAGAATGATCTATGTGTTTGTCAGCTTTGCTGTGTTTTCATCATTGTTTTATGGTTTGATTGACATAAGCCACATTCTTGCTGTTCAGTTGTGCCAGTGTGGATCAGTATATGACTGGGAGAGCAGTGCCTGGACTCAGATTTATTAGGCTTTTTTAGGCTTTTTTAGTTTTTTTAACAGCTTGTTTTTCTCATTCTGTGCCTCAGGGAAAAACTGCTTCTCGTCAATAAATTTTCCATTTGAGTCAATGAGTAGTATTGCGAGGTTTGGGACAGATTAAGCATTTTGTGTGTGTGTGTCAGTAAACCCGTTTGGTTTTTGTTTTCATTCTGTTGTGCTTTCTTGTTTTCCTCCGTCTCTATGCCATGTGCTTGTGTGTACGTTTCCCTCATGTCTTTGTTCCTCCCCGCCTGATTGTTTCATTGATTCATTGTTAATTTCTCTGATTGTCTCATCTACTTCACCTGCCAGTTCACTCACCTGTTCCCAGTTTCACCTCATTATCTTTTTATTTTAATCCCTTGTGTTTCTTTGTTTGCTGTGAGTTCGCCTCAGTTGATTTGTTTCTCTGTTACGCTACAAGCCTTTTCTGTACCTATTAGTCTGCCTGTCACGACTTTTGCCTGTTTCCTGATTTTTGGATATTGGATTGTGTTTTGTGCCTGTTTGTCATGCTTTTCTGGTCCTAACATTTTGCTTGCCTTTTGACTTTGACTCCTGTATTGTGTTTTTGTACTTCTGCCGTGTCTTCCTGGTTTTGACCCTTGCCTTAACTCTGACCACAATTTTCTGTTTTGGACCTTATTCATTGCTGCTAATAAACTATGGTTTTATTTTATGTTTTGTCTGCGCTGGAGTCCCTGAAATATCCTGACAATTTTCTTGAGTACAGATGAGAAGGCTGATGTTGTGTTGGCAAAATGGCTACAGCTAAAACTTTTCCTAAAATTTTTTAATCAAGCTTACATTTCAAATCCACAGTTCCACAGCTCTCATAACCCTCTGACACCTTAAAGCCACTAAGAATAGACAGACAAAAAAAGCTTGCTTTCGTTTGAACAATTGGAACGTGTTTCCTCAGAGACAGCCAAGCAGTCTACATGACAACTGGGCTATTGCAGTGTCTCAGCTAGCCCAGTTCTGAAAGTGTGACAGACACTGTTTTAAGTAAGCTAACTGATGATGAGATGTTGTGGTTCCATTTCCTATAATGGTTCTCAACAGAAAGGCCCATGAACCAGTTTCTGTATATGACACTGACTACACTAGTTAGTGTTTAGTGTCCTGTGGACACTGGCAGATATCATGTGATGTACAGTGTTACATTTTAAACTGTCTTTTAGTTTGGACCGATGTTGTCAGTTTTGGAGGAGGGAAAACATTAATTAAAGTTGAGGGCTTTGACTGGAGAGAAAGTGGCATCAGTTTACCACAAGCAAATGACAACAGTTACATGGCTATAATGGTTTCACCCTGAACTACTATAAAATTCACTTTGTTCTGTCACAGATATCACAAAAACCCAGACCTTCAAATAAATGTGCCAATTGGTTGATATCATACAGTCTTTTTTCATTGCAACACTAATTTGGATGGTCAGAACAGAGCCCTTGATCTCCGCTGAGTGCTCTGATACTCTACTCATCAATGAATCCATTTCAAATGGCCACTTTTGAAAATTCAAGATGGCAGTTCAACTGTCACTTTCACCTCACAGTAGCTACCACTTTAAGCAATTTGTTGTTTACTGAATTAATAATTTGCTATAAACATTCTAACCATTTAAGAGTTTCTCTTGTGCCTATTCTCCTCTCCTTGTCCTCACTTACTCAGCCCTTTGTTGGCCCTCTGTGTTGTTTTTAGATTTAATTTATCATCTGTTTTATCAGTTAACAATTAGCCATTGTATTACCGCTGTTTTGCTGCGGGCTATTTTTAGCAGTGTTGATAGGAATGGAATTAAGCGAAAGTACCCAATTTATAAAGTTTGCTTCTAGTTTAATATCTCATTTGAATTAAAAAAGCAAAGAGCTTGTCAAATTGAATTTAAAATGACAGGATTGTATGGCGTTCAGGAGCAGGTGTGAGGCATGATTGTCACTTGTCTCTATCCCTCTCTCCCCTCTCCCTCAGTGGGTACCAGTTTGCGGGGCTGGAGTATGGGGCCGAGTGTTACTGTGGCAACCGCATCAGCAGTTCCCGCACGCGGGAGGAGGACTGCAATCTGGACTGCAAGGGGGAAAAAGGCTCCCCCTGTGGGGGGGTTGGGCGTCTCTCCATCTACAAGGTGGAGGAGCTCCTCCCAGGCCAGAGAAGATGTGAGTACCCAGGAGGCTGGAGGACTACATGCTACACAGCAACTACACACACACAGACCACACACACACGCCACACACACCACACACGCATACACACACACACACACACACACACCACACACACATGCACACACACACACGCACGCACGCACACGCACACACACATACACACACCACACAAACCACACACACGCACACCACACACACACACATGCACACACACACACACGCACACACACACACATACACACACCACACAAACCACACACACACACACACAAACCACACACACATGCACACACACGCACACACACCAGACACACACGCACATACGCACACATACACAGACACACACCCACACAACCGCTCACACATACACAGACGGATTCACAAGCATACACATACACATGCACATATGCAAACACACACACACACATACACTCTCACACACAAACACATATATGCACATACACAAACACATTCACATGCAAAAGCATACACTCATGCACACACACACACATAGACTCAAGGCCTCACACACACAAAGGCGCACACACATATATATGCACACAAACATGCGCATACACGTGTGCGCTCACACAAGCAAACACACACTCTCACAATCATCGGCTCATATCCAGTCCAGCTGGTGAGGGCCTGCATCAGCATTCCTCTTGACACCAGCATGTAAAGCATACTATGCAGCCCTGTGTTTTGTGTCCACTCTGCTTATATACTCAGTACATCACAGCTTTACTGGAGGCTTTGATCTCTGGACATCCAAACAGCAGAATCCAGCCAGTGTGGCACACAAAGGCTCTGGGCCTCATGGCTGCCGGGTCGGGCAGTTTGATCCAATATGTCTAATGGCAGGAGTCAGAGAGCCAAGCTGATCTGAGCCCCTTCTCCGGCAGCTCTACCCAACCAGCACGCGGCTTAATCAAACCTCAGGGAATTTAGGAGATGGATTCAGAAGAGCGGGGAGGCGGGCAAGCTTCCCTCTCTCAGATCAACGAGACAGCGTTCCGAGAGCTGCTGGGAAATACACATAAGCATTGTTGTCTGTGTCAGACTCCCCTGTTGAAGTGGGGCTTTCTGTAAACAGCTGTCACTTCATGAGGAATATTGAGCTTAATAAATAAAGCAAACAAATTTTGTATTCCTCGCATGCAGATGTAAACCCGCATGCCGTGGCTGTTTCAGCTTCACCAGCTCTGGCTCTGTTCGTTAGCTAGCATGGATAATGTTTTTCAGTTAATGGATTAAATCAATAGGATGGACACGCAGTGTAACTTCAGCTCTCGATTTTAAAAATCTGCTTTTATGCTATAGGCTGGAGAGCAGCCATATCTTGTTACGTGTTATGTATAAAGGGAATACAGTCAAAAATATCAAAAACAGCACATAAGGTGCACCCTAAAGCTAGCTCAGCTCAGATGAAAGCCGTCTGCAGACAAGACATTTTCAGAAGAAAGTTTGTGTGGAGGGAGCTGCCGAGTTTCAGACCTTCTGCTGACAGCTGCAGTCATCTCTGAGATTCAAAATGTCAAATCTTGGGTCCAGAATAATGGAGAATGGAGATGGATCTCCACAACTCAACTTATAAATCATTGTTATGGACACAGTCATTTGATTTATTAACCGCCATGTGCGCTGTGTGTTACCTTCAGTAACGTTTTTCTTATAGAAGGTAAGAAAGAAAGAAAGAAAGAAATAAGAAAACTCATTTTAGAAAAAAAATGTTTTTGAGAACTGCTTTAGAAAAGTTTTCTGCTGTATTGTTCTCAGGATAATGCATCTGCTCTGATCTGAAGCCCGGCACACATCTGACGTCAGTATGCGCTTTTCAACAAAACTCGCTTGACTGATTTGTTTCTCTCCTGCTTTCAGACAGGAACGTGCGCTATCGTGGGTGCTTCCAAAGGCCAAAGAACGCAACAGCTGCCTTCCTGGTCCACTCCGTCCAGCCCAATCTGACGTCACAGTCCTGTGTGGAGACATGCACAACCAGGGTAGTGTTATCAGCCGTTGCCAGTGTCCCTCACCATCCACTGTCCTGTCTAAGTACCAGGAAATGATTGTGTATCTTAGTGGTCGCCAGCAGTGCATCAGAACATTCTGGTACGTTTTTAGAAGTTTGAGGTCAACACTGAGCAATATGTAAGTGTTCCAGGTTGTAACAACAGACAACAGCACTAAAAATGAAACTGGTCAGTGTGCATTTTAACCTCTGTATTTAAATGTGGCTATATGTTGGGCTGTGGGTCACTGAAACTGTGGGTCACTGAAAATGAATGCACTTCTTAAGTGGATATGGCAAAAATGGAGAACCCACAGTCTATTTTACCTTCCATTGAGGTTCTCTGACTTTTTTCAGAGTTTTCAAATGAAACATTTTCATTATCTGAATGTTAATGTTCTTTGAACATGAGTCAGTAGATGCATGAAATCAATCTTGTGCGCACGGTTTGGGCACAACGCTGCATAATTATCAGCCTCCCAAGCATTCGCCAGCTGAATGCCCTTTTAGTGTTAACTCAAGCTTTGCCACGGGAGATTACTCACACAACACTGACCGAGTGATACAGCGCAGCCGTTACCCGAAACCGAGGCATAATTCACCCCACCAAAGATTTTACCGAATTAATGTACTGAAATTTTTATTAAGTGATATATAATTATACCAAAATGCCAGACAGGATGCATTGTCACGAATGGCCATCCTGCCATAGCCCTGAAAGTGTGGTGCTTGTGAAAGCTGATCACTTTGGTATGACTAAACCGCATCATCCTCAAAATGTGGGCAGAAATCATAGCGATATTTAATCATGGATAGATTGCTACAGCTGCGCAAGGGGCAAGGTCTAACTTTGATGGAGTTATATTTAAAAATAAAGTACTGAAAGGAAAGAGGGACAAAATGACAGTCAGAGTCTATAATAGGAACAAAGTAGATCCACCAATCGGTAAATGTCTGGCCTGCGGCTGCCAGCTCTCTCTTCTGGAGATGTGTTGGTTTCTTCTGTCTTATTTTAGGAATGCTTGTTTTATGGACAAAGGAAAACAGAACATATGAAAACGAGTGTAATTCATTCATCAAACCGAGCACGTACAGGTTAGGGGAAGACTGGACGTTTTGTCACACAGTCATGCACGTATAGAAATGTTTTTATTTAGAGGCTTGTGACCTGGTGTTGAAAGCACACAGCCTCCGTTTCTCCTGTTGTTTCTGTGAAAGCTAAGATGATGCGAAAATGAGGTCATTTCAGCTCATATCGACACTGATTATCTGATAAAGCGAAGCATAGCAATTGTATTACTATACTGTGTATTTCTCAGCTTAGACTTCTGTTAAGAATCTTCATAGTGTGAAGACCTTGAGCATTATAGAAAGAAAGTCAGCCTTTATTTATTGAGCAATAGCAAACAAAGCTTTGTGAGGGATGTGCAAGGGCATTACTTAGTGATGTATAAAATTCACCTCTTACATTTTTTTTTGATTACATCATTATCGTTTATTACAGAGATCTGTGTTTCAAGCCAGCTCTCCAATTCCATAAACAAACAGCACCTGCACTGATTTAAAAATGCATTTAATCAAGTCTTCACATATTTCTCACACATTACTGTTCACAGGGTGCTTCAAGAGCAGATCTCTAAGCCACTGGAAACACCAGCATTTAGTTGCTAATGCAGGCATAGATAAAAATGGAAACACAACAGTGATTCAACAGTGAAGTGTGAGGGGGAAAAACAGAGAGTGTGTGAGAAGGAGGAGTGTCAGAAAGATGGAGCAGATAAACAGAGAGAGAAAAAGGCCTAGAGGAGAGAGAGAGTAAGAGAGAGAGAGAAGGGAGAGATCTAAGGTGGAGGCATTGCCATTTGAGTAAAATGACATAAAAAAGAATAACTCCATGAGGGAAAATCAAATTAATATCTCTAACAAACACTGTTTAATTTATAATCCTCATTTTTACCCTCAGGGCATAAGTACTAAATAAACAATTCCAAAATGCCTATTGACATTATGCCAGAGACAGAGAAGACTGATACATTGGCAGGTTACTCTACATGGCTGCTGTTGCCATCTCTACCACAAGAGGGAGTGGAGGCAATTTGTTGACCTAGGACTCTATTATTAAGTATTACCATAAATATTACCACCACGCTGTTACCATGAGTAGACAGTGTTAAACCCTGGAATATCTCAGTTTGACGTGCAGCTGTGTCAAATGGAAAAAGAAGCCCGGGAATAGCCCGTCTCGAATAAGTGCCCGGTGTGTTTGGATGATGAGGCAAACCTCTTGGCGATTAGTAGGAGTTTTACGGCATCATTTATTTGCATTGCAGGAGCCCTTCCCTTGCACCTGTAATAGCTTAATTTTCCTTACACAGCAGGACACCATATTGAAGCCCTTCAGGTTAATTACTTTGCTAAACGGTTCAGCGGCAGGACCTCATTTTGAATTTAATCCCACAACGCCAGAGCCTAAAGCGCTCCACCACGCTAACCATTTCTCACATGAGAAGAGAACTTTCTGGCAACCCTGGATTTAAAGAGGATCCACACCTAAAACCATGACTTTGTGTATCTATTGTAAATGTGGAATAATTGGTTTGATTGGTATTTCAATCAAAAACAAAAAACAAAATGTAATCTGAATCTGCAGTGGACCATTTGGGGTGATGATTCAGTTGGGACGCCACTTCACCTCTTATAATGCAATTGAATGGAGCTGGACCAAAGAATGCTGAGTAAAGAAGTCAAATCTATTTTACTTTTCTATATTTATGAGGTCAAAGCATTTATTTCATAGCCAAAAAAATTATGTTTAAAACTTGTTTTAGCCTCTAGTAAATATTTTAAATCCATTCTGTTAATGAGGAGAGAGGAGATGTACAGCCCAAGTGACATCATGGTGGAGGTGCTCTGTATATTTTTCTTGTTGTGTGGGCCAGATTATTATTTGTTGCACTTTAGAAATGAGATGAATGCAGTAAATTATTAAAGTGATATACAGCATATTAAATAATGATTTTTGGCCAAAGCTGCAGTTTAAATGACTCACTCTGAGTTTCTCACTTGTGATTTGTTTCTTTAATGTTTTGCTGGGACATGGTTAGGAGCTCCCGTTGGCGGTGCTGAGGAGGCCAGACTGTTTCTGCGGCTATGTGTCCCCGCTCTTCCCCCTCCACCACCCAGCGGAGGAGACGCACTGCACACTGGCCAATAGCAGTGGCCCCACCGCCTCAGCTGACCTGGACTACTTCCAGGTCTACCAGACACCTGTGCAAGGTGAGGGGCCGGGGTCCGGGGCCGGAAGTGTGACCTTGCCTACGTTTAGCTTAGATCAGAGACCTGAGTCTGCATGTGACTGTCTGCTATAGACTGTGATGTCGCCCCTTGAGAAGCTGCAGGAGTCTTATTAGACCTCTTGATTGGTAACCTCTATCTTTAGCCTACCTTGTTGTGCAGAACAGAAGCCCACAGCAGATCTATTCCATATTACAGTGGTGGTACGATTTGGAAAATGCAACTGCAGCCTATCAGTCAGCAGAGCTTGCATGCAGGGGTAATGTAATGAGGTTCAGAGATGCAGGAGAACAAGTGAAGGTCCACAAACAACTGTGACGTCACCCTTGTCAAGCAGTAAAAGTGTCCTTAGTTCCTTAGTGTTGAGACCTTCGTCAATTGTGTTCTGATGTACTTTTAATGTGCTAAAAAAATAGAGTCCTTTCTCAAACTCCAGTGATGTTTTGTCCCTATGCACCATAACCTGATAAATGTTTAATCAAGATTTAACTTTCAGACATATATTCTCTGTGGATTCCTCTGAAAGTCATACCTCCTGTAGCACAGAGATTTGATGCATGTCGATGCAGTCATTAGATGGCTTATGTTTGACATTGCATTGAGAGCATACACACTCCATTTATCTGATAAAATTATCCAAATCTGGAAATATGTTATTATAGCTGGTGAAAGGTCAGATTCTTGCAATCTGCATTATTTTACTAAAGCCACTAAATAAAAAAGAAAAAAATAAACACAAGAGCAGCCATCAGAACTGTAATAACATATTGCATTTTATAAACTCATTCACTCGTGTACAAACTCCTACGCATTGGTGGTTATAAAATGAGTTCCAGGACCAGAAGATTAAATACTTTTTCCCCATATTCTGTTTGAACTCTCAGTGAGTGGAAAGAAATATCATTTTCACTTTCATATTTTGTTAACAGAGAGCTCAGATAAAACGTCAGTTTCACAATGGCCATTTTGCATGCTGGCGGTATTCAGTTCAGATTAACATTCCGATGGCAGTCAGTGTAAACAGTCAAGCTGTCATTAGCAGTTTTCTATCTTAGTTTTCTTGCTTAAACCTTTTGACAAGCTTTACAGCACAGAGTGGGAAACCCACCCACGTTTTTGGAACGTAACCAATGTATCTACACCATTTCCATTAATTCAATAGGGGCAGGTCTAAAGTGAAGGCAGAAGTGTGAGCCAGTGACTCAAAATAGCTACTCAAACTAGTGATGGTTGAAATTATGCTTCATGAACCGTTTTAGTGTGGTGCTATAGTCCGCTGTCAATTGAGTCAATTGAACAATTGAGCTGTCAGAATATAGTCAGTGGTCCAAGTCATTGAGTTGCTGATACTATATGGTAGCCCCTCCCATTGCTGGGTCAGTGAATTCTCACTCCCCCTTCATTATTCAAACTACACAGAGTGAAAACATGCCATCCTTATGGGAATCACCCTCTGAGAATCTGACCAATGTCTCAACTGTCATGTCCTTGGGGTGACAATCACTATGATCACTGTGATAGCGAGTGCTGCACTTGTAAGGTGCGAGTGTATACAGATCTGTGCTGTGAGACGAAGGTCAGCGTAAAACATTCATGCTGGCATGAGCAGCGGACGGATGAGCTGGCCACCTGCTAAGCTTTCTGCTCACTGACGTCAGACTCCAGGTGCACAGACAGGAAGTTCCTGCCGGAGAAATCGGACACACTGGTGGCCCTGTCCAGCTTCCCTGGGGCTGGAAACACCTGGGTGCGGCACCTGATCGAGCTGGCGACCGGATACTACACTGGCAGCTTCTACTTTGATGGTTCCCTCTACAACAAAGGTGACTTAATATTGCGAATCATATTCGTTTGTGACCCCAGTAATATAATTTCTACTAATATACTCCAGGTGTGTCCGGTCTTATTCACAGAGGGATTGGTGTGGCTTTAGTTTTCATTCCAACTGAACAGGTACACACCTGCCTCCACTAATGTAACAAGATTGATTGGTTGATTGAATCAGGTGTGCTCCTGCTCAGGTGAAATGCAGACGATCAGCTACCCTGACCCACTGCAGATAGGATTGGCCATCCCTGTTATTTACAGTGGTTTTTTCCATGTTATATCATTCAGTGAGGAAATTGATATTTTATAGTATGATAGTGTCAGTTTTATATTACATATATTTTTCAAAGCTTTTTGAATTACTCTATTCTACTCCTTTATCTCCGGTCACCCATATGGCTGGCATATAGAAATGGATTAGTAAAAGTAAGTATAGATTTTAATATCCAAACAGGTAGTGTTAAGTGTAGATTTAGCTAACATAGCAAAGCATAGCATAAGGACAGATTTACTGAAGATCAAAATTGAATAGAAGACCCTTTCCTCCTCTGACCATGCAGTGCAAGGCAGCCAAGAATGTTGCAAACACAAGGATAACTGGAAAGCCCAGTCAGACTGGAATGTGCTACACACTGGCTTTGTTTTGCCTGAGTTGTGTTTTTTTCTCTTCTTTGTGTGTTTGCTTTTGCCTTCTGTGCAGGTTTCAAGGGGGAGAAAGATTACTGGAAGAGTGGAAGGACCATCTGTGTGAAGACCCATGAGAGCGGCCAACGGGAGGTGGAGATGTACGACTCAGCCATCTTGCTCATCCGCAACCCGTATCGCTGCCTCATGGCCGAGTTCAACCGCAAGTGCGCCGGGCACCTGGGCCACGCCTCCGAGCAGCACTGGAAGAGCAGCGGTAAAGAGGGCCGGTCGTTTCCATTCACCTTCGTTCCACTGGCAGACGCTTCTGCCAAAAGCTACTGCCATGGCCCATTCCGGCCAAATGGCTTCAGTCAGGCCTTTGAGTTGCTCACAGAGCAGTAGCTTCTGTTTGTGGTGCAGCTGTAGGTCCAGTAATTGGGTGTTTTGAGCGATGGCGGGAGGTCCACTTTGGCTCAGTAACAATTGGCTCTGCCTCACCAGAGATGAATAGGGTCGTGTGAAGTCCTCAGTTTCATGACTCTCCAGCATCCTCTTTTAGCTGGCTGAACACCTGCAAGATTTATCTGATTTTTATTCATCTGATAGCATTGGTAATATGACCTCCTCTTCTAAGTTTGGGAGTGTGGAGCTGAAGAAGGCTTCAAGGCTTCACAGAGCACTAAAAGAAGTGGATAGGCTTGCCACCAAGTGCTGCAGCACCCCAGTTCCTCTGTGTATGGGTCTGAGCCAAGCTTGTCTATCCTGTCTGTTCAACTCTGCTTTGTACCTCTTCACTAAGTTCAAAAGACGTATGCTATCTCAGAAAGAACTGGACCCAGAATTGCTTACTGCCACTGTGTATACAGTCTGAACCAGGGCAAAATGGTTGTGCTTTTTTGTTGTCACATGTAGTGTTTTGAGCATTATCGTCCTGTCAGCAAATTAGCCACCTACTCTGCATCTTTAACATAAAATATGAATTAACCATGTGTGTAAAAGTAATGAAATTCAGCATGAAAGCCTGGAGATAATTCATGAATACATTAAAATATAGAATATACACAGAAGGAATATCCGTCATTACCAGAAGTCAGACCACGGATTGAAAAGTTGTCTTAATTGGCACTGTGTAGGTGGAGGACTAAAACGCAATGCAAGGAAAACAGAACATGAAAAACTCTTTGCATCTGCTGTAATTGTATGCATCATTGAAAACTTGTGTTTCAAGGCTGACTGGAATGAATAGTTTGGAGACAAAGTACATAATTAGCTTGTCTTGGGTTCAGTGAATGGGGAGGGATGCTTAACCTCAAGCGGCATGGGGTCTCTCATCCTTAGGAATCTATGGAGTCGTTCAGCTTTTATAAGGGAAAAGGTACATACAAATGCATATATTATCAAGATCAGAAAACATACTGCATAACATCATAATGTCCTGGAACTTTGAAAATAGCTGCAGTTTTCAGATAAGGCAAACTATTTTAGACCATTGCTGTGAAATACATTTATCATTACATTTCCCAGAAAGCCTGAACTTTTTAAATATACTGCATATTTTCCATTTCCATAAAGGTTTAGTGGAGGAAGGTCTGTCTGCATCCTTAATAGAGTTTTTGAGAAAAAAGTTTGGTACTGGCTGACAGAGAGAGTCGTAGCTTTCCAGTTTTCAGTGCATGAGATTACGGATATGGTTTTACAGTGTGCCTTTTCCAAATCTACCCATTACCGAGTATATGAGGGAAAAGGCGTGTCTCTATCTGTTTTGGCTTGTGTGAGGAAGCAGGACTGATTCACCCTCCATCACAAACATTGTAGACAATCCTCTATAGGATCATGCATTTAACCCATGATAACATATGCTTTCATACCATACCTGTAGTTACCTATATATCATTTCTATAATTATGTTGAAAGAAAGTTTTTCAGAATCTGCATGCTTCTGACCATACATGCTTCTGACCAAATATATACTTTAGTTTACCTCTCTTGCCAATTAAAGTCAATCCAGCTGACTACGGCCCTCTTATTTCCATATGAATCTCAGTCTTTGACTCCTCTTTGAGTGGGTGTGAGAGGAGAGTCTTCCTCTCTCAGTGTGCATGCTGGTGCTCTGGTGTAACGCACTCTCATGGTCTCCCTCCCCCCGCAGAATGGCCCGAGTTCGTCAGCAGCTATGCTTCATGGTGGGCGTCCCACGTGCTGGACTGGCTGAAGTTCGGGCGGCGTGTGCTGGTGGTGCACTACGAGGACCTGCAGGGGGCGCTGTTCCCCCAGCTGCGCCTCATTGCCTCCTTCCTGAACGTCAGTGTGACAGAGGAGCGGCTGCTGTGCGCCGAGAGCAACCAGGACGGCCACTTCAAGCGTCCGGGGGCCCGTCAGCACGGCTTTGACCCCTTCACTCCCGAAATGAAGAGGCTAATTGACGGCTACATCCTCACCGTGGACCGCGCTCTCAGGGACAGCAGCTATACGGGACTACCCCGGGAGTACCTGCCCAGATGATAGGGGGCGTTCTCCACCCCACACAGCCCCCCTTCCTCACACGCCCAGAGTGGGGTGCCCAAGCACTGGGACTGCAAAAGGAACTCCACCAGGGCTGAAATCCGAGGACCAGCCCAAATCGCAAATTCACGCTGAAGATGCAGACTCTTCATTTTTTTAATTAACCCTTATTCGACCTATCGTTGGTGATATAAAATCAGTATACACAGCTGTAGACTGCACCACCGTCAATGTAACTGACACAGGAGTGAACCTGCATTGGTACATACAGCAGTTTTGTAAATACAGGATGGATGATTGGCTGGAACAGACACCAGGCCATTGACCTGCCGTTGAGGAGTGGGACTGAGTATCCCTGAACTGCACTGTGCCAGGCTGGCCACGGTCGTCTGGGAGGCATGTCTGGAGGACATACAGGGAACACAAAATGTTTTCCCTGTCCTGGTGTTTAATCCCACTGTTTGTCCCTGCCCCCATGTAGAGAAAGTGCCTGTCTGTACCAAGAGCACAGACTGAGAAACGGCCTTCGCCAGCCGCCAGCCTCGCAAAACCACATGAGACTTCTTGATCTTACTGCTCATGGTTATTTTTCTTATGCTTTTTTTTTTTTGTTAAAGTACCCATCTTCACTCTAAGACCTGTCTCTCTGGAAACACCTCTTTGGGCAGACTGACGACAGATCAGATCAGATGATCGCAGACTTCTCTCCTTGATAACAGCACAGGAAAGATGACAGGCCTTTGTCACCCCCTCAGCAGGATGGGGGTGGGGGGGTGGGGGCTGGGCAGAGCCACTCAGATTTCATATTTCTCTTCTGTTCCATTTCTTGTTGCAACTATGGAAACCGTAGCCGCCAGGATGTTTACTACACTACATGTAACCTCAGATCGTCATCGCTCACTGCCCTCAGAAACACAGTTATCCTTTCTCCCTTATGTTACAGAATCACAGCCATCTGGGTTGCTTCCATGTAAATAGCTGAGTCTGTCATATCAAAGTCAGTAATGTGACAGAAAACACAAGCCTGTGTTATTAGTCTGGAAACTGTCCACTAAGACGTCCATATGGTTTCTCATGCTTCTTTGAGTTTAATACAGAGCGACATGCTACCTGCACACATGATACCATTGAGAACACAAACCTGCTAGTCCATTTGCCTGTCCCCTAGTGCCTGTGGGGAAGTCTGGCAGAATGTTTACTGAAAGAGATGTGTGTGGGGATGGCCTTAGGTGGGCCAGGTACAGGTGGGGGGGAAACAGGAGGGCGAGACAAGAGCCCTGTTTTGTGGCCCCTTAGAGGGGCCCAACCTCTAGCCTCTCAAATCTCATCTCAAAGGCTTCAGTCACACTTTATGTTAAGATTCAAGTGGATAATCTACCAGCTTCACTTGACACGATGTTCCCACACTTCTTGTAATTCCAAAAAAAAAAAAAAGTTAATTCGTATGTGAAATATAAAACCGGCTGTGGAAAAATTATGTTAAAGACAAGCAGTACTTCGGTCTGTCAGCACTTGAATTTAAGTCTATGAAAGTGAGTAGAATTCAATGGGAGAAATTTGGCGTACCACTTTTGGCCTGCCGGGTGGACTGGAGTGGCCTTTTTGTACTATTCTTTCCTCTTGACAATGAACTGATTAACTCTCACACTAACCATTAATTATAAAATAATATTATAGATATTATAATAGATGCAGGGTGAATTATTGGGTGCATTATGTTTGTACTGGGACTAGTGAGAATTTGACCAAAACCCGTGCTCTAACAAGCATCCTTCACTGCAGTGACATTCCTGTCGCCACTCATTTTGTAATTAGCTGACAAACAGCATACCACAGACAGCATGAAAAATGTATCTTCTTTTCTGAGCTACACATTTCTGATAGTTATGTCTGAGGTCAGTGCTCTTGTGTCTTTTCTCTGGTAAAGTGTGAAATGTTTATCTGGGAAAGTGACAGATATTCCTACTTGGCTGTATGAAAATGACCTTGTCCATTTACTTACTTTTGAAAAGCGGTTTAATTTCTGCGACAGCTCTGACAACAAAAGGAAGTGCCTGTGTAAGAACTGCAGTCAGAGTCTTGTTTCTGAACTTTTGCAGCTATGAAAGTAAGGTCATCAAGGTGCACCAATACATTTTAGGTAGTTTTTTTTTTTTTTTTTTTTTTTCAAAACAGTGGATTACACAGTGGAGTTGGACCCGACCGGTATGTTACATTACAGAGGAATTTCAGCACCGATAATTTGGCAGCAAAATAAACCAAAATCACCAATACAGCTGTGTTGTTATTACATTTTTATGTGTCTCAACATTTACTTGTAGTTGCACTGAGAGCACGATTTTCCATTTTAAACAAACTAAATTCAAAATTTGTTTTGTTCATAAATAACAACCAAAAGTCAAATGTTTGGTATGTGTTCTTCTTTATACCTGTGTTTTGTTGGGGACATTTTCACCATTTAAGACTTATCTGCAAAAAGCCAATATCAGCCAATAATATTATAGCGCCAGTATCTACCATCTATCTGTGTCTCTATTAGGCCTCACTCTTGGGCAGATATGTGTTTTGCTGAAAAGAAATCTAGCTATACCACCAGCACCAGTACATCCTGTGTCAGGCCTTAGAGGAATGAAGCAGCACATTCATGGTATAGCCGAGCTGTGCCGGCACTGGTTAATAGTTGCAAAATGCAGTGACACCGGTTAAACTCACTCACCAGTCTCGTTGCTTTGGAGCAACCTCACATTGGCAACCAGGAGCCTGCAGACCCATGAACTGAGCATGTCAGCTTCGCACTTCCTCGCCAGCACAGGGAATGTGTGATGGGTACCGCATTGTGAAAACAGTGGAGGCTGGTTGCCGTGTAAATCGAGGAGTCACTTGTGGAGCTTCTTCCTTCTGAATGTGGGGGTTGCAGTGACGCTAATTACAAAGTTCAATTTGTGAGAGGGAGAAAAAACTCGTACCACCAACAATTTCATTTTAGAGCCGGCCTGCACAGATGCCCCTCCGGTTCTTTGTCTGTGCTGTTCATTGTGCCGCGAGCACGGCTTACTAAAGGGACAGGTCTCCGAAGCCCGGGGCTGCATTGTAGAGTCGAGAGATAATTCATAGTTTGCAGCACATGTTGTTGCAGGGTGATTAATTTTGTTATTTCCCATTTCCCCAACCTCTGCTTCTGCTTCTCCCCTGAACACTGACCAATTTTGTCTGTCAGCTACATTTAGTAGGAATCATTCAGCCAGAAAAATGGATGTAATTTTGTTTGTACGAAAAGCGGTGTTCCAATTAAAAATGACTGACATTGCTAAGCACTGATTTTTTTATTAGAAGTGATTCAGCTGGAAGTTATTTCTAGACAAAATAGATAGAGTAGCATGTATGGTACTGTATGCACTGAAAGACATGAAAAACAAAAAGGATATGGCTTGGGATTTTTTTAAAATTCTTTGGGATGTTTGCAAAGTGCAAACAGTATTAAATGAAAAGTTCTGAGTTCATGAAAACTTCTTTGTACATTTTATTTTATCTTATTTTGTATGCACATAACTCATACTAATACTGGAAAGACAATTGTATTGTGGATTCTGTTCTCCTTGCAAGTTTATGGTGTTCATTTAATCAACATCTTTTTCTTAACTTTGACTCAAAATTAATTTAAATTTTTTATCTTGAACAACACAGTTTGGTGTGTACAATTACCAAGACTGCCTCACTGAAGTTGCACCTGCATTCTTTGAAAAGGGAAAAGAACAAAAGCGATTTAATCCATAGTCATTTCAGGATTCGGGATTTGAAATTATCGAAAGCTGACAGCTGGTTTGTTTCAATTTTACGGAAAGAGATCACAGTATCAAAAAGATTCTTGTTCTAACAGCATGCTGTGATGAGAGGCGGGCTGGGAGGAGACAAAAGTTTGCAAAAGCTCTGTATCAATCCGAAAAAAAAAAAAACGCAGCAGGTTTGAAATGATGTGCAGATATGATTGTACCTGGATGCTTGTGAAAGCCGTGGTCCCTCTAAGAAAATACCTGACAATTTGTAAGCGCCATGAACAAAGTTATGAAATTTGCATTCAAAGTTAAAGGGGAAATTGCTGAATTTAATTAGGACAGATTTGTAAGATGACTGTTTGTAATCTGTAATTATTACATTTGAGGAGTACACGTTTTATTTTGTTGTAAAAGTAAATATGATTTGTGAAGACAGAGTATCTCACATTTACACAGGAACTTGCTTTCTGTTGTATGCATTCAGGCCTGTCTTATGTCCTGTTTACTACATCAGGGATCCAACAAACATACAGACTTTACCGTGTCTCTGTGTGTGCAGGTTTGTGTATGAGTGAGTGTGTGCATTAGTGTTACATCACTGAACATGTGATCCTGTGTGAACTGATGCACCATGTCTATGTTCAGATGACTGTGATTGTGCACTAGAAGTGTGTGTTTGTGTGTGTGTGTGTGTCCGTTTGACTACCAAAGCACAGTGCTTAACCTCGCTAATAAGATCACTGTGCTCAGGTAGTCCTGACCTGCTGCTGAGGGTGAATGCGGATGTATTCAGTTCAGGTCATGCTGAATGATCCCTTATCTCAGGTAGAGACAGGTAATGCACAGCAGCAGACCATCCCACTGTGGAAAAAAAACTCACCAGCAACACTTAGCTGTCAATCACTGCCCTGTTTTAACCAATCAAAAATGCATTTCTCACCTCAGAGGTCCACATTGACAAGGCAACAATTAGCCCTGCCCTGCCTTGCCAGAGAATAATAGAGGCTCAGCCAGTCATGTTCATTTGCCTCATCACTCTCCAGCCACTGTTCCCGGTCAGGAAAGACGTCTGCGAGTGTACAAAATTAATCTGTGCCGATTTTCTCATTCTCTGCCAGGGGTGTTGTCGCATGAATCGCAGGGGTCACATGCTAATAGCTGCCACCTGCTGAGTTAGTGCAAGAAGCTGGAGTCTGGTTGAGTTCAGGGATTGTGGGGAAAAAGGTAAAAAAAAAACAGGCGAGAGCTGAGGCCAGGACTTCAGCCAAGAGACGGGGCTGAAACGTGGGCACTTGATGCGCCGCCAAGATTACTGGTGTCTGGAAAAACCCCCGCGTGTCACGTTGAAAAATCCCCCTCTGTATGACTTGTCAACAGTCAGATCACGCTCTTCCTGTGTGAGAAGATCAATTGGATTCCTTGTCAGACAGCATCCTGGTGTTGCCTTTATGTGCATGCTGAGCTGAGGAGACGGGAGTTTATGTATGGGTTTGGCCCCCGCTCGGCTGATAACACTGCAGTAATCTGTACATTAACTCTTTACAATGTTGTGTGCAACTCTCTGTACGTGAAGAGCATCTAGAGGCTGTCCTCTGTTGTTTACCCATTTTCATCTGAGCTTGAAATGACTTTGAAGTTCACTGTTAACAGTCAAGTAGTATTCGAAAATAAACCTGAGGGTGATCGTTTATTTGGGTGCACGACAAGCACATAAATGAACAGAGTGCCCCTTTCGCGGTGCATATAGAAATGCTGGGTGCTTCCAAAAACACTCACTCTGGTTTTTAACTTTCCAAAGTAAAATGCTCTGAGTGTGAGTGTGTGTGTGTGTGTGTGTGTGTGTGTCTTTAAACAGATTATGTTCATTGCCTGTGAGCCCATTTACAAACGGCAGCTCCAGCTGAGAAGTTTTGCCGCTTGCTGTGGGGGTGACATGCACACGCACTGATCTGAACCTGCCATCGATCTCTTATCACAGCTGGTGTAATTGCTAAGCATCCGAGCGTGACGCGGGTAATTAGGGCCAAGATTAGGGGCTTTTTAATAGCCTGATGATGCCCTAAGTAGACAGAGGCACCGCGGCTGTCAGTGCTTCATCAAGCTGGGAGAGCTGAAGGCTGATCGCTTATTAATGTAAAGGGTGTGCTGTGGGTAGCAGATCATCTTCAATATTTATGCACCTTCCAACCTAATATATATTTTAATAAGCCCGCACTAACGACACTGTAGGGCAAATTATTAATAGGTTATGACCAGTCCACTTGGAAAACGCTGAATGAAATAAAATGTCTTAACTACATTTTGTTGTTTTATAGAATAAATAATAATACATGAATAAATGAATAATAATACTTATAATGAATCATTTATATAGATACACATTATTGTATCTATATCAACTGATCTCATCAAAAAGGCTGAAAAAGTATACACTAAATACATCATAAATTGTCTCTTAAAAATCATACAAAATATTATTATTATTATTGTTTTTATATAAAACTAAATAAATAAAACTACAAAACTTTCAACTCTGCAATACCACAATCAGGGTTATTCTATATGAATTAATTCCAACAAAATGTTCCTTTAAATAACTTCATTTGCCTGACCTTCATTTCAGCCCCAGCTGTTGATACAGCATCCACCTCAGTGGAGGAGATGGAGGGTGCTTGTTTTTCACAAAAGTCTACTTGATTTAAAAGAGTCATGAGTGGAGAGAACGGCTGCTGTCTTGTTTATTAAGATTCCCTTGACAAGATTGTGGAGTAGAAAGACACAGACAAGATACTACATCAAGTAATTTTTATGTCCTTTCCCACAGTTACAAACAGAGACAAGACAATACCTGTGGGCAATTATACATCTGTTAGGGGGTTACAGGCCTGGGATCAGCTGGGATCAGCTTTGTGGCAATCTGTGATGAAAAAAGTACATCACAAATACAATTGAATTGACGTTAGCTGTGTATGCCAGCTTCCTGGAAAACAGAGCTTTAGCTATTCCCCCTTGTAACCTGGGAGGTCAACCAATCTAACTTGCATTTCCATTACAATGGGAGTGCCAAGATCGAGTCAAAATGGAGTTGGGCCTTGCTGTGGCTCACGCATTAAGAAATTTGCTGAGGAAGCAGGCGTGACTGGGTGCTGGAGTCCCAGCCGTCACATTACCTGCTATGGCCACTGGTCCGCATTAGCGAGGCAACAGTTGGCTCAGCAGTTCCAGGGAAAGACAGGTTGGCTAGTCTCTTGGCTAGCTGAGTCTAGCAGCCCCTGCTGGTGGGCCGGATGCCTGCAGATACAGGAATGAGCATGTCCTGACTTCCTTGTCCTTCGACAACTTAGGCAGTATATGATTGGAGGTGAACATATCAGTGTAGGACTGGGCTTCACCACCCAGCACAGACTAAATACAATATCAACCCAAGACTGGATTCTCAGCATATGTTCCTAATACTTTAGCTGGTAAAATATGTTATTTTATTTGTGTTATTTTCTTTGCGCACATACACACACACACACACACACACACACACACACACACGCACACACACGCACACACACAGACAGACTGTGTGGATGAAGATGGGAACAAAGTATGAAAAACAGCAAAGTAAAAGTGACTCACCAGGGGCCTGTGCCTTGAGGCTAGTGCCCAAACTGCAGACGGGTCAAACGAAACCTAAATGAGAAAGCTGGTTTGAGAATTCAAGAGTGACATTCATTTGGCAATGGTGAGTTTAAATGCCCGGACCGTCACTCACAATTTCCCCAAAATAAACACAGAACGCTCTGAGGACAAGGGAGTATGGGGGGGGATTAGGGAGCTGTTATAAAAATATCCATTTGCTGGCCTCGTCATTTCTGCGTATTTAACCGTAAGATCTCACGGCCCTTTCGTAAGATGAATAATAATTACTTAACAGAGAGGAGAGCGCTCTAGTTTCACTCAAGCTCTGTAAAGCTACTTCACCCCTGAGCAACGAATTAAAAACCTTCATTTCATTAATTTTTTTTATTTGATTGCATCCCATATTAATGTTGTTCTAGTCTGTTTATTTAATCACTTTTTATTTATTTGTAAATCATTTGTTTGTCACGTGTTGTATCCTTTTTTATTGGGCTTTTAGCCAATGTGCATCTGTTTTTTTTATCATATACCATAAAATACATTGTCTGGGATTGCACGCTTTAGCTCGCCTGCTCTCAAACAAGATGTTCCCCGACAGTGAAAATATTCTTCTGTGAAGCAAGTTGCCTGATTTGATTTTGAATAGAATGCAGCACAATGGAATAAAAGGGCAAAGGCCGGCGGATTTCAATATTATGGTTTGAGGCTCATTCAGGTGGCACTATATCTGGCGCATACATTGTGTTGAGGTGGCGCTGAGGCCACAGAACTTGATGCCGGTGCATTTGGAATAGTTTATATCCTCCAAGAGATGAAATAATGACTAACAATGCATGCTTGCTGTGTGTGACTTGGTCCATGGGTTTAAGAATTGAAATATGCTAAACAGAAGTTGGAATACACATTGTATTAAATACTAAGCAGAAATGTTTTTCAACTCCTTCACAGTTGTAAGCATGGCTATTGGTTGCTTTTTGTATTGTTTTACAATTTTAGTCCATAATAGGACTGTGAAAGTGAGTAAAATGGATTGCAGTGCCGATGGAAGCCCACTGGCTTGAACCCTTATACATTATTGCTGTGTTAGATTTGGAACTGGGCCCATGCTGACTTGCATTCAAGTGTTTGATTTGCAACAATAGATTTTATCAAGACTGCTTAACCTGCTACCTGCTACCATTATCACTTTAACCTTCCAAACACGAGATCACCATCTGTTTACTTTATAACGATACAAAAGACATGATGTCATCAATCATGATGTAATCATCAAAACGTGCATTTTTTTCAATTCATACAAAAAGGATCATAGGTTGTACAACCAGCTGGGGGAATTGGGGGAAATCAAAATGCAGGTGAACATATGGAAACTGACAGCATCAAATGCATAAATAATGATATGACATATTGTAGTCTGTAAATTGTAGTGCACAGAATAGAGATTCCTAAATTCTCAAGGGATATAAGTACTGTATAGTCAATGATGGAAGAAAGAGGTACGTGGTTAGTTACTCACTGATTTGACCCAGCCACTGTGTTTTGCCATGGACAGCAGAATTCTTCAATTCAACAAATGACAGCTCATTGTAGCTCCACCCATTTCTGGGGATAATGAAACTTTACTTTGGTTCAGGTATTTTACAAATATTTTACAAGTAGGGTTTTTCCCTTTCCTTTCTATATTACTTTCCTCTGCATTCTGCGGTAAACAATTGCATATAGTGTATATCGGAAGAGTTTGAATTGCTAATAGTAATACCGCACCACGCTGCTAGAGGCAAAAGGGTGAAAAAAAAACAGTGTAATGTAAAGCTCTGTTTTTGTTTATGAATATCAGATGTTATATTCATCTGTATGAAGAGTCATAAACTGCTTTAGTGCTTATCATGATCAATGACCCTCTGAATGTGTGTGCTTGTCTTGTGCGACGAAACTTTGAAACATTTGTCTTTCTGCTTTTTCCTCACTGCTTTTGTGGACCCTTACAAAAACATAGTTGATTGTTTGTTGTGTTCAATGCGTCTCTGTTGGCTCTCCTGGCAGATTGTTTATTATACTAATGTAGGCTTTTTCCTATCGTGTCCTTCAGAGGCAGTTTTGAAACATGTAAACAGATGGAAAAAAAAATGTGATGCATTTATTAATTCACCCCAAGAGGAAACAAGAAAATTCTACTTTGGGGGCATTGTTTGGAAAAAAACAAACAGAAGGCGAAAAAAAAGAAATGGATTTTTTTCACTAATTTGAAAAGCTGTGTGTGTGTCAGAGTAATAGATATAATGGCTATACGGGTGCAATGCGCTGTGGCGTTTATGGGGTTAAACTTTTAAACAGGTCCTGCCTGTTTGCTTCAGGTAATTGGAAGTGTTGACTCAGCTGGGGGTTGTGATTCTCTGCTGCCAGGTGTTCTAATTATGTTTCTGGGAAAACAGGCATCATGGAAACTTGAAGACCTGTCTCCAGCAATGAAAATGGCAAAGTGGCAACACTAATCCTTGGTTTGGCAGTCACTACAGAAATACATATAGCTACCTTGGAATTCCAGCCAATTATTTTCTCATTATACCCTGCCAAAAACTGAACTCGATAGGCTTGGGCACTTTGTGCAAAATGTCCCATAAATGTGAATGTTGAAAGGGAGGTATTTGATATGCTTATGCATACATGCAGGTGTGCTACCAGGAATTCTGGAGCCCGTGAGGAGATGAATCACCAGGCTCTCCCCAGCCTGTTGATAACATTGCTGAACATTTCTGGGGCTCCAATCCAGTCTTGTGCCCATTGAATCATTCAGGCCTTTCACCCTCACATGGCAGCCATGAGCTGATGCTCCTTCATCCTCGTCTCATCAGAAAAGTGATTAGCTTCAACACGACTTCCTCCTTTTAGTCCTCTTCTCATCCCGTGTTATGTCTCCAACACGGTCTTCGGTTTTACAGAGGTGATGACTTCAGTTAAATATATGTGAGGTGCACATCGATTAGCATAGCTGTAATCATGCTGCGTGGAAATCTGTTTTGATGAAATTAAAGATGGCATGTTAGCTGTTTGGCTATAAAGGGAAACCTATTTTACAGCCCTCAGATGCTAATTCAGTGCTCATATTGAGCCATGGCAGAAAACCTGTCAGCTGTCACACTTTTATGTAGCCCCAGTTTGGGCCTAAATGTGAAACTGCTGTCACATGGCTCATCCAGATCAAACACTGGCTTGTTGGGTAGTGATTTGCCCCATGATCTGGTCTGGCATTCTGTCCATGCCCAGGCTGTCTGTGGCTGTTAGCCTTACCCTTACAACAACCATCTTAGGCAAACTGCAGAAGTTTTTCTATCTCGCTGTCAGGTACAGTCTTGCACACAACTATCTGTTACTTAACCCTTTCCTTCAAGGATCATGTGAGGTGGTATGTTGAACAAATAAATGGTATATCAGAGATATTAATCAAATGAAACTGGTCAGTTCTGACCCCAATGCACTGTAATTGATCAAGGTGGTCAGAGGAGCCTTTATGTATGTCTCACACACATGAAGGGCACCCAGAGGTTTGCACTCAGCAAAGACAGCAGCAAACAACAACAGCCTGGACTCTCTTCCACCGGAGAAAAAAAGCAAACATAAAATGAATCCAAATGAGCACAAAGTGGTCACAAAACAACACTTCAGACTGAGTTACATGGCCATGTTATTGCAGCTAGCAAAGCAGAGAGAGCTAAACTGGCAGCCATATTGGAAATTGCACAGGGTATAATTACTGATAACACCTCACCCATATAATGGCTTAGGGAATGGCTGGAACATAATTTCCCTCCTGTCAGAAAGGCGGTGTATCAGAAGTCTGGTGTGCTTCGATAAACCTGTCATATCAGCTACACAGCAAACAAGAAGTGTATGTGTTGCAACCTGTTGTTGACGGAGAAGTTTGGAATGTAACAGATACTTTGGTGCAACAACACTGGTAGGAAAATGGGAGAATCCAGCACCATTGACACATCACAAACTTTGAAAATACTGACAGAGGAAATGGACAAGGGCAGACATCTTATCCAGAATGTCTTACACAGCTTACATCCTTTACATTTAAACACTGCTGAATATTTTGCGAAGTAGTTCACAGAAAGTACCTTTGCTCAAAGATACAATGGCAGTGCCCTACTTGAGAATCAAACCTGCAACCTTTTACAACTCTCAAGTCCCAATCCATTACACTACACTGCCACACCCTGCGGTTATGTTCCCCTCCAATACGCCAGCTCATACATCACTGACTACTTTTACTACACTAGGAGTGACAGAGAGAGGTGAAAGGACAATGAGGTTTAATGCCTTGTAAGTCGCTCTGGATAAGAACGTCTAACAAATGCCCTTTAATGTAATGTAATGTAATGACTCCACAGATGGATGGAGTTACTGCATGCTGTTTGAATGCAAAAACAGGAAGTCTTAGGTACCTTCTACACCGTTATAGAGGCATTCATTAATAAAGAGACCAAGCACTGTTATACTGAAATTCACTATGAGAAAAAAGAACTCCCTCTTATGTACTATTATTTCAGTAGTAAAAACTCTCAGACAACGGTAGTGCATTTAAAATGAGTTTATTGTTAAGGAATGTTGTAGAGAATATAGTTGGGCATGGAGTCTAAAGGGGGAGGAGTCATTCCATCCTTGAGGTGAGGGAAGGGTGAAAGTGGAGATAGAGAGGAGGAGGGAATGCTGGAAATGCTAAGCATGATGGATAAAGAGATACGTGGTGTTTAAGTACCTGTATGAGACTGGATGGGAGATGTGATAGGTTCAGAGGATGTCTGAGAATTCTCCTCCCGAACCTCAATTTTAACAAACTTCAAAAAGGCATCCATTGACAGGAGGAATCATCGCTGTGTGCAGTTGTTTCGGAGCATCCAGCCATTCATCCATCCTTCATGCAAGTGAAGTGAGTGCATATGACAGAGGGACAAATCCACTGGCAGCATGTACTTCAAGTTGCCTCGTCTGGAACAAATGGATCAGAAAATTAATGTAAAAATAAATAATTGAATTAGTCACCGGTTGTGTGTGATCCGCTCCTTTCAGCCAGTGGAGGAGTGATTGCTTTAATTAGAGGGTGCACGCTGGCCACGCTATTGAACTAAAGTGGACATCTGTGGCTAATTCTACAGAGACTTCAGCACTAGGGGAAATTACATAGTAGGGGAAAATAGCTAACACTTATGAGATACAGTAGTTTTGGCACTTTACGATGGTGATAATACAGATGTTCTCAAGTGCAAAGATTAAAATAGAAATGTTGAAGTATTACTAAGAACCGAGAGCATTTACCACAGAACAGTAACTGTAAGTTAGATAAGGTTGTTCATAATTCACTCTCAATAGAGCTGTCAGTGCATATCAATATTATTGAGAGGGGAATTTGGAGCCAGCCTTGAATGAATAAAAATGAATCATTTTTAACATGTGAAAATTACATTTTCATACAAAACAATGAATGAGCAGCAGATTATATGTGATAGTCAAATTTTACAAATGCGATTTCAGCGGTATGATTTATGACTGGAACAAACAGGCTACATCCACCAATTACATGCTCTCTTGGCCTTTTTTGTATGAGCGAAACAATTTGCATGCCTTAAATGGCTCAGTAAATTGACCCCTGGGTGTCTTCTTCTGACTCATGTCAGCTAAACGTGTGGAAAGCAATGGGAAAGGGGTGAAGCCACATGTTTCAGAAGAGAGTGAGCTCCTGTCTGTCATATACATAAAAGCTCAAACTGGGTGCATTATATTTCTTTGGTCCAATAAGGATTTTTGAGCAATTCCATCATTTTCCAAGAAAAGGTAAGAACTGAAAGTAGAATGAACAAGAGATGTTTATAAAATTTAAATCAGAAAATTGTAAGAAATAATATTATATTTCAGCTCACATTCACAGTGAAATATGACCTGTTCAGGCATACTGTACTTGCAGTGCTTCTCGACACTTTCAAAAGATGGAAAGCATTATAAGCTAAACTAATTGAAACAGTGCATCATTATTTCACTTATACAGCACTGAATATAAGTATTGTACATGGGACCTGCAGTTACACGGGAGAGGCGTATGGGCACTGATTGATGTCATCTCTGTTCGACAGTCCGCCTGTGATATGCACTCTCTCCGAACAGACACTACGTTAAATAAGGCATGCAGCAGAACTCGGAGGAAGTCAATCACCGAGTCACACGACGCAATGGCTTTATAGTGGCCATAAGTCATCTGCAACAAGGGTGCCGTCACTCGGCCCTTTTGCTATAGGACTCCCATGAAATACTGCGACAACGCCGTTTCTCCAGCCTGGCACTGGAAGCGACAGGAAAGGCCTTGTTCGCTGAAATGGGAAGTCGTGACCAAGCCCCCCCCCTCCCCCTCCAGGTAGAATTTGCCCGCTGTGACATCGATTTCACACTTGAGGGAAACCAAAGCCACCTCCAAAGGTGAGTTCTTTGCTGGGTATTTACCGAATTTGGTGTTCATGAGTCACTTTGCGGAGGCTCAATTTCCTGTACCCTTTCCCACATGGCAGGTCTTTCCACCTCAGTCCTCCATGTCTGCTCAGCCACTGCAATAAACCTATTGTCAAATTAGACACTCTTTTTTTTAATGGGAACATGAATGAACATTCTCTGGGTTATGACACACACACACACATACATAGTTTTTTAAGGATAATGACATCTTTCAATAATATATTACACTGTGAAGCATAACAAAGAAACAAATATGGCTTGGTTTTCTGCTGTGTGTTCATGAAGGAGTTTTATTCATTTAGATGATTTTTGGATGTGCTGAAGGGAGATTCCAGGGGAGTGTAATTTATTGTCTCTCCACAACAGTGATATTTGTCATTCAACAATTCAAGTAAATTTACATGAACACTCTGCTTTGCCTTCATCACATTAAACTTAACTGGCAAAATGGCATGTGCAACAGCCAACCAATTAAACATTGTAAGGATATACAGCAGGGGTGGGCAACCCTGGTCCTTGAGTGCCAGAGACATTTCTGGTTTTCACTCCAGCCAAACCCCTGACGGTGTAATCAGACAGGGGTTAATTAACAGACAGAGTTAATTATCAGGCTTTAATGACTGCAGTTGACCATGTGCTGGAGCTGGAAGAGGAGCTTCACCATTCAGGATTAGGCACTTCATAATTACTCAAACTCTACTCAAGAACTCGGGCAGAACTAAATCCCGAAACGGCTCTGGCACTCAAGGACCAGGGTTGCCCACCCCTGATATACAGGAAAGGTTAGCCTTGTTCACCTTTATTACCTTCTGTCTTGAAATGGTGGAAAAACACGTCCTTTAGTTTGTTGTGGAAGAGAGTTACAGTTACCCTAAACACATTACATATCAGAAGGTTGCAGTAAGAAAACAGCAACAATATAAGTATGAGAGGGGAAGAGCATAACAGGAAATTTTGAGATATGATCAAATGGATTCAATAATTCACAGATTCAAATAATGGGTAAACCATCTGTGCAGGTATGGCTAATGATAGTGGTGTGTCACACACACACTAGTAATGGGACATTGTTGTATTGTGACAAAGAAAATGGATGGAACATCATTTAATGCCAATAAGCGACTTGTTTCAACCAATTGAAAGGTATTTTCTCCTTACAAAAAAATAATTTATTTACATGGGTGAGTTACAGTTAATCAGTGAATTACATATTGTGTCTCCTGCCATTTTTGCTGTTGTGTTGTTTGTTATTTTTCCATTACGAATCAGTGGCCTCTTTACGAGTACAAGTGCAAAAATGATAAATTTGGCGCAATTCAAAGAAACCAAAACAGAAAGATGCTGGCTTCTTTCAGCTACTTGCAGGTTCCTGGCATGAATTCTTGCAGTAGTTAGTCTAATGCACGTTCATTTTCTTTAATTAGAAACCTATTGATGTGATGTGTTGTTACTCATGCTGCTTTGTCCTGGAAACACACTTTCATGTGTCAGGGCACAGTTTGAGCTCAAACACAGACAGGAGTAAAAAAAATAAACCAAAGTTTATTGCCATAAGTCCAAAAGCAGGGTCAGAAAACAGGCACAGGGTCAAAACCAGGAAATCATGGCAACCAGGGCAAAAAACACAATCCAAAGACATACTCAGGAAAAACAGGCAAAGTGGTAACCAGACAGACACAGCAAACAAGGCAAGAACACAAATCCAAAAAACAGAAAATGGGTAAACAGGCACGAATCAAAAACAGGCAGACAGACCAGGAACAAAAGGCTTGTGGCATAACAGAACAAAGAAAACAGAGACGAACTCACACAGAATAAAGACAAAGTAGGGTTTAAATACACAGACTAATGAGCAAACGAGACACAGGTGTACAACAGGGCAGGTGAAACAAATGAGTAATCAGCTGGGCAGGGAACAAGGAAGGCGGAGCAGACACAGAGGAGTGAAAACAAAAGCACATTGACAGGGAAACTGAAAAACCAAAACAAAAGATCAAGTGGTAATACTGACTTTCATGCATCACAAATTGCACACAAAGAGGAGTTTGTTAAAACAAAAGTTTGGGTGAAGTGTTTTCAGACAACCCCTCATTCAAATATCTCTATCCATCCAATCCGGTTTTCTCTGCAGGTATTAAATTGCCACATACATTATCTCCCATCACACACCCTGCTTCCAGCATCTCCTCCTCCTCCTCATCTTCACCTTCATATCTGCTTCCTTTCTTTAGCATTTCTCTTTCTCTTCTAGTGGTCTGGTGGGGTATGATGCTTCCCTCTTGGACACCAAGCCTAAGATCAAATGTCTGTACCACTATACAACTTGCCACATCACAATAAATTCCAAAGCACATTCAATGTTGTCTGAAAATTAATTCTACTGAAGTGCAACTATTTGTATGGAGTGCACACAGTGCTGAAGGTTTTCTGAACAAGATAGTAAAAAGATTTTTACTAAAAAGAACAAGAGAAAAAGGTTGCTCAACCTTTTTGTAATTAGCAAGTTGTACATATTGCAGAGATATTCAAGTTTGAGCATGCTATCTGTATTGATGCATTCAGTGTTCATGTACACATTGAATTTGCTGAAACCTTGTCTTTGGGTGTGAAGTACGTTGTATTGAAAGATTGTATTGAAGATTGTATTGAAGTACTTTGTATTGAGGATACATTTTGAACTGTCAAATTGATGTGCCCAGTGGTTAATATTTGTATTGGATAATGATATTTCTAGAGCACAACCCTTGGTACTTTGTAGAGTGTGTGTGTGCGTACGTGCGTGCGTGCGTGCATGTGTGTGCATGTGTGTGTGTGTGTGTGTGTGTGTGTGTGCATGTGTTTTAGTGAATATTTTCCTCTCTGGTGCCATCTGGGAGGCATTCTGTTTAAGTTTCAGCTCAGCTTCCGATGGAAAAAGTTGAAGTGACGGGGCTACTTGATGAGCATGTGTACCGAACTAATCTGCAAACAGAACTTAGTGCAGCTCTGCGTGTAGGCCAATAGCCTTCTCTTCATGAAGCCCCTGGTAAACACTTGCGCAGGCTGTTTATTGTTTGACAGCAAACACTCAGAAATTGAATCAGATTTAGACAATGCAGGGTTCCAATGCATAAATGGAGAATGGTTGAGACTCGTTACCAGCAGGCTAGAGAATAACCATTCAATTTCAGGTCAGCAAATAAAATTGTTGTCTTTAGCATATTCATAAATATCCTATCAACTTTCATTGTCATGTCATCTCTGAATGTACGCTTAGAGCACAGTTTGAACATTAAATGATCAGTTGACAAAGGTTGTATTTCTGTGGCTTTTAAATAACTTTCTTAATAAGGGCAAACAGGTCTACAGTGATATGATGTATCATATGCCATTGTCTGTGAACTCTTATGATGGCAGGAGGGGTAAGGGGTTTAGAAAACTAGAATGAATCTCCGGGCTGGCAGCTGTCACACACTCCTGCTATCTCTAAATGCCTGTGAGGACTTCAGAACCACAGACAGCACCTGACTCTCCTACAGGATCGCACAGCTAGCACTGATTGGGAATTAGCTCCGCTGGGGCTGATAGGTTATTAACTCAGCTGCAGTTCATTGGATACTATGCCTTTCACAGACCTGCTAGCAAAGACACCCCACCACTACTGTAGAAAGAAGCATTTTTCTGCCTCAGTAATGTCCAGAAGAGCTCTCCAAAAAACCCTCAAATTTCTCTCACACACGCACACACACACAAACACACACACACGCACACGCACACTCATTATCTTTTTCAAATGTGGTTGCTGGTGTCATTCAGTTCCTGTTTGTGCATTTAACAGACACGTTTGAGCTGTGAAAGCAAGTGAGCATTGTATCAGCAACTATATTAATTTAGTATTTTACAAGCCAAAGTATGTACTTTCAAGCTACAATTCAGCCTTTTTCTTCTCTTACTGTTGCATCGCCTTCTTCATATTTGTGATGTGGTTCTTGGTTGTACAGCTTTAAATAATAAGGAGGTGTCTACATTGATGTCATCAGGACAAAAAACAGACAAAAAGCCTTAAAATTTTACATTAGTCTCAAAAAGAAAATAAAAATAATGGTCTGTCTCCCTACCCTATACCCGTTTCGGCAGTGTTCACCTCATGTCCTTCACTGCTTCCTCTTCACAGTGGCGTAAATCAACACACACCTCGGATAATGCACAAATACAGATGCAATAAAACTGTCACGGGCTGCCTGAGCTTCTCCTTTCGTCTTTCAGAGTATCATCACACGGATAGAACGGCAATAAAACCACAAGCCTAATAACGTATCTGGATGAACAATTGCCCGGCGGGAAAGGCCTCCAACAGAACAGCACCTGATGCCCCTGAGAGCACGTGGCGATGCAGCGTGATTAACATTACAACGAGCGGAGCTGAGAGGCATTAATGCTGTTTGCACACAGACTAACCGTATTAGTGCACCATATTGGCTTACCGTGTCCGGGAAATCCCGAACATGGTTTCTGATGAAAAGAAGTGCAGGATTAGGATGGCACTGCATCAGTTAATAAGTCAATATTTTTCATTTGCTGGCAGCGCCGAGGGCCGTGACGGGAGCGTGTGTGTAATCAAACCCTGATAACATTACGGCACCTATTTGTAAATATAATAAGGCACTCCAAGATGACATTCTAAGACACGGCCCTTGTTAAAAATGCCCCTCTGTCTCAAACAAGAATTTCACTCCATCGTGCAAAAGGCTTAAGCAGATGAAAGAACCCAAGATGATGAAAGCGATAGGTGCGAATTTGAAACTTGGCTGACAATAGCCATGCCTCCAGACACAAATATACAGACGCGCATTCTGATGCCAGTAAACCTGCAGAAAAGAATAGACATGGGTTAAACTTGAGCACAATAGCTATGAAAACTGATCGTAACAACCCTGTCCTGCTAAATGAAATGTGGAAATGACTGCGGTTTCAAAATGGCCATTGCCCACGATACACATGGCTTTAGTACCAAGTCTTAGTGGCTAGCATCAAAAGGCATGGGCAGAACAGGGATATTGTTTCACCGTGTAAACAAATTAATCGTGCGCTTTTATATTCAAGACTGAAAATCTGCTGAATTGGTCAGATACTAAAAGTGATACCAACATATCATCCTACTACCATTGTAAACTTTATGAAATGTAGCAATATTGCATAATCTTAGTTTCCCAATATTTGGATATTGTTTCATATATAATTCATATTGTCCAATATCCTTAAAAGTTTGTACAATCACGTGGCATACACAGGTATGGCAGTTGTAAGGGCTCATATCCTGAGTATTTTGTTTTGGAGAAGAAATTATACAGAAGTCACTTCATGGACCTTGGGAGTCAGCTGCTGCCAAATAAAAACAAACTCCTGTTTTGCAGTTTTCCTGCCAATAGCAAAGCATGGGAAAACTCCATGGCCAAACCAAACAGAAAATAAAATACTTATGACACGTGTTGAATCTATTAGTGTATATGTGGACAGCGAGATGTATTTTTACCTTAAAGAAGACACAGCTATTCCATTTCTTTGGTTTCTCTTGGTGTAACTAGTTCATAAGAGGTATTACTGGTGGTAATTGTACATCTTCAGGGTTTATGATAAGGCTGGGTGAATAAAACAATGACATTTTCTCATTTCATTTTGATCATATTATGACATTTTTATATTGTGATATCTGTTTATGGCTATTAATATGGCAGGTTAATGAAATAAAAAAAATCTCTCCTTGTTGTCTTCCTCTGAAAACATTTATGAGAGCTTAACAATTAAAAAATGCTAATGTTGGCAAGGCTAAAGTTGATTGGAATATTATTAATATATATTTATATAATCATCTATTGTTGCTAAAATGTTTGAAAATGATTTTTTGCATATTGATATAGGCTTATATTGAGATATTATCAGTATCAAAAAAGCCATTTAATTGTGATGTAGACTTGTGTCATGTTGCCCAGCCCTAGTTTATGATGATGATAGCATTATGTGACCAGGACAGGAGAATGGGACATCTGCTGGGAGCTGGCCACTCTTGAGATTGTCCTGTCTGGGTGATGCAGAGAAGAAAAAATACAACTGAAAAATATGTGTCCTCCTTAAACGAATGCCTGCGTTGTTATTGCTACAATAAATTTTTATCAGTGCACTTTTTCCCCTGACTTTAGCTCTTCCTTGTTCATTCCATTCATCTACTAATGGGCTCCAGTGAAGTTCTCTCTCTCTCTCTCTCTCTCTCTCTCACACGGCGGCCAGCAGCGGCCATGATAAATCAGGCCGTGTAGCTAAGCGAAGTCTCCAGTGACCTCTGAAAAAGGACGTGATTATCGGGACGTTGACGGCGAGGCTTGTGGCCACCCTCTGCACGGTGTAATGTTTCAATCAGTGAAGGAAATGAAATAGCCCAGCTTTTGCCGGAGCGAGTTCATCACCACGCGGGAAGCGATTAACTGTACAGGCTGTCCCCTGAATGCAGTGCATCTCCTGGTGCCTTCTGCTGTTATCAGTCATAAAATCTATTGCTCATCCAGGAGAGACCTGTCTTCTGTTCCTTTACAATGGAGAAAAGAGTCGCCATTTCAGTAACCAGCAGAGAGCTGCCTCAAATCTTTACACAGTGTCAGTTTAACCAATCAGTATCCTTTCAATTGCACGAGTGCAAACACTAATTCTTGCCTTCTTTCTTTTCCATTTCTACCTCAGCCTCAGGTAAAATTCAAGTGATATAACACTGTCTCAATCGAGCCATCTCAGTTTGGAGGAATGAGTGGTTATTTTCAGAATCCACTCGCAAATCACCAGTATGCAATGCCATTAAATATTCTTATTTCTATGATACTTGAACTATAAATCTAGGGAAATTGTTTTTATTGCAAAATTTCCCCATCATCATCTACAATAACCCCCCCCCACCATTGTTACACCCCACTGTACTCAGCCACTACCCCCCACCCAACTCCCCCCTCCCGCAACACCGAGGTCAGCATTACAATGTTGGGTGGACAAAGGGTAAAAATAGACATTTCATTTCATTGACTCAAGTTCTTTGAGAGGTGAGATTCAGTGAAAAGCAAGTTAACAATTTAATGGAAGTTTTCTGAGTCTAACAGAATGAAAAATACGCTGCTGGATAGTTGATTCCCTGTGGCAGTTTAGTTATAGGAAGATATATGGGAGGAATGTTCTGGCACAACAGATGATTTCAGTCTGAATGAATACAAAAAAAAAAACAGCTGGAAGAATACATTTGAAATGAGTGGTGGAATATATCATTGTGCCAGCAAATTAATCATTTGTAATGCAATTTAGATCACTCCAGTTGTTGCATCCAGTGCTATATTAGGACACACGCACACACACACACACACACACACACACACACACACACACACACACACACACACACACACACACGCACACACACACGCACACACATATGCATAGGAACACATTCTAAACTACCACAAAAAAAAAAAAAAACAAGATCAAGTTTCAGTGATATTGAAAATTGTTACTGTTTGTGAAAACCACTTTTTTTCCATCTTATGATCAATGTTAATTTTGTATTATTCATCAGTCAAGACAGCAATTGGAAAGAAAACAATGGAAATGTATTTCTGCCACAGTCGTGTTGGATCCTGCTGCTTTTAGCAGTCTCCAGCGAGACAATGTCAAAACAAGTGACAGCAACCGCCAACAGAATGTCTTTTTCATTTAGCAGGGCACGGCATATTCGCAAATAACATTTCAGAGGTTTGCTCTTCCTGTTTTACATACCCTGGTACATAGCACAGTATGTAGCAGGAAGAGTTCTGCTTAATTTATTTGGAAAAATTACCTATTAAACATATGACATTTTTTTGATTGCTGCTGACATCTGGATCAGATGTTTAAAATTTAGCACTTCTCAACAGTAGTTCTCAACAAGGTAGTTGTAGTAGTGGCAGGCAAACTGTCTTGTCAAACTAAAAGATGGCAAAAAGTCATGAAGAGTGAACTGGTATGTACCTGTATGCTAGAGTATGACAGGCCAGCCTGACAAAAATTACAGATACCCCTTCGCTCAGCTTTATAAGTTCCCATCCATATGTTTCAGTTCCAATAATACAGCCTTCACATGGATTTACCTCGGAAACCAGGAGTCTCCTGGACAGCTGTTTTTAACAGTAATTGCTCATGACAGTTTAAGGTTTGAGCAGGTAAAAAAGTCTGGTAGTTCATTGTGTGTTGCACTTACATTTGGAGGTTATTTGTCACTGAGCATAAGTAATTTGATGCACAGACTGCATTGTCTTTAATGTTCTCCAAATGAGTCACAGAGTGCTCCATTGACTTGATTTTCTTGACAAAGAAGTGCTGTATACGTGTGTGTGTGTGCGTGTGTGTGTGTGTGTGTGTGTGTGTGTGTGTGTGTGTGTGTGTGTGTGCATGTGTGTGTGTGTGTGTGAACTCAAATGTGGAACAAACTTTGTGTGTGCTGTTCAGAGTTTATTTTTAGTGTGTTCCCATTTATCTTCCTTGCATGATCACTGTAATCTATACCAGTGGAAATAGTAAATGGTTTCTAGTTTAATTTTGTGTGTGTGTGTGTATGTAAATGTAACACTAGTTTGCAAAGAACAACAGTTCTGTGTGTGTGTGTGTGCATGTGTGTGTGTGTGTGTTTATATGTGTGTGTGTATGTCTGTATGTATGTATGTATGTATGTATGTGTGTATGAATAAAATTTAGGGCATGGAGTGCAAACTCCTGTTCAGTGGGGCTGTTTTTCATGCTTCAGCACTTTAAGTACCTAATTTGAAGTCACAGATTGATTAAAAACATCTACACACCTTTTCCTGATTGATAACCACCAACACCTACAGAAATCAGCCCTCCAGTGCCAGAGTTTGAGATTAGGGGTTGAGATCAGTATTTTCCAAAGAAAATTGAACTAATTTTCTGCTCATTTCCTGTATCTCCGGGCTTTCTGGCTTGATAAATACCTTTTTAAATGGCCAAATAGAAAAAAAATTAGTCGATGAAATGACTTGTGTTTAGGAATGTGACTCTGTAAAATTAAACGTCTAAAAAGGTGACATGCGGTGACTGCATTTCTAAATTGGTAACTGAAAAACAGAGCCCCTGCCAGCAAATCAGAAATTCACTACGTCCACCTCTCGCACAGCCGGAATCCAATATCTGCAGGATACCTCAATAATCTTCTTTCCGTTTTTTTCTCCCTTTTTTAGTTGTGGTCAGACATATAATTGAAGAGGGGAAACCTCACTGCCTAATCATACCTGAGAATGTGGCACAATTCACAATTTTAAAATAATTTATTTTAAACGGGAGGGTTTTTACCCTCCTATTCGTCTTTGTCACAAATGATGAGGCTATTCATTTATCACCGTGGCCAGGAATCTGCAACTCCTCTCAAGAGGAAAAACTGCAGGGCCGCAGAAATGCTTAGGGAACTGTAGAGCAGAGAGTGCAGGCTAAAGGTCATCATGGGTCAAAACTGTCATACCAGGTTCAATCAGACCCAGAGACGACCTCTTCTGAAACTAGTGAAACACAAAGCTAAATGAACACAGAACAAACCCGAAACAAGCCTCGCATCTCCCAGGCCCAAAATGGACATCCACACTCCAGTTCCTGGATCTGAAGCACAAACACAAATCTTATATTTGACTGTGCTGATAGTAGCATAATCATCATAGTGATAGTCTACTTGTGATTGAGTGAGGGTTGCATTAATAATTACAGAATGAGGCCTCAAGAACCCCATAATGGGTGGAGCTAGAATGATCTGTCAATCCCTGACTTGTTTTAGCCAATCAAAAGATTTACATTCACATTGTTTCATCACTTCTCCCTTCCCTGGGTAACAAAAGCTGCTGTACAGTGTTCATGAACTTTGGGCTTCTCGGGTATAAACACCTTACACATTCAGATTTCTCTGGTACTGCACACCCAAGACCCATTGAAACCTGACCCAGGCCTGACCAGACCCAAACTGAATTCAAACAGCCTGTTCAAATTCTGAACTTTCTTGGATCAAGTATTTGGTGTCCAGGTTACAGAACACAGATGAAGATACCAGTGTGGTTGAACTCATCAGTTGCTGTTGATTTGAATCACATGTTCAAAAGAGTACACAGGCAAGGCTGTGTCCTCCAAAGAAAATAACACTTGCCTCTTGCTTTAGCCTTGCCTTTTGCTCTTGAACGATTTAACTGTTTTTTTTTATTTTATTTATGATCATAGTTTTTAAAATTCCTTCCACTTTTTTTCCAAGGAACATCCTTTTCTTATTTTTAAATGAAAGTGTTCATCATGGAAATGTACAGTACAGTGCTGTGCATATCAACAAGGTGCACAACACTGTACGTTACATACATCTGAATGCTGCCAAAACAATGTGTGGTGGTCTTGTGTCATGGCGAAACACCTTGAATATTAAATTACAGCATTCATTAATGTCTGTTTTACAGATCTTTGCTTTGCATTGCAAAGCTAATTACCCTCAACACAGACATTGTACACTGAAAGACCTCCTGCTTTAAGTAAAGCATCCTTGGCTGTATATAAAGGAGGAAGAGACCCTTTACTGTCAGAGATACAGTAGGCAATTCTCCTTGATTTGGAAACCTTAAGGTACTGGCCAACTTGGCATGTAATTATGCTTTTGTATTGAAAGCTAAAATGTACATGTTTCATAATCATTCTTTGTGTTTTGACACACTAGACACCAGACATTAAATAACCCAGACACTCAAGAAAACCGCCTTGCAGAAAACATTCCAGATACTCGAGAAGCTATTTTGTAGAAAACATGCCAAGTACTCAAGAAATTATTTTGTTGGAAAACAATGTGGTTTGACAGGGGAAATAAAGAACAATGTCTGCTGTCAGAAAGATAACAGGAGCCCTGGAAGAGCTAACAGGCAGCATCACAGTGGGCTGTCAGCCAGTGACAGATGACAGGAGAGGATGGAGAATCTCTCTGAGACTATAGCGGCTCAGTGAGGTGGGGATATTATAGAATTCCCTCATCATCAGTGTCCTCCTCTCTGCGATCCTTGGGTGACCCTTCTGTGAATAGAAATCTTTGGCTCAGGTAAGCCCTCCCCTGAAGGCAGAGCGGCGACCCCATGTACCCCCGGCTCTTCACGGTATGTAAGACAGGGGTGCACATTGGCAGTTCCGAAAGTCCTGTGTAAATTCTTGATTTTAAGAAGATTGTAACATAAGAACAAATGAGAGCAGGTCATTCAGCCCGTCTGGGCCCGCTATTTACCTGCAGTCTGCAGGGTGTCCACTAAAGCACCAAGCCTGGACCTGAGCATGGCAAGAGCATCTGAATTCAGAACACCATTTCACTGATAGCGGCTGTGTGCTGAAATGTTGAATCTCTACAACTCTTAGCTTAGGAACAGTTAACTGTTGACAGTTGATTTTCTACAAATGTACTTTGAGATACCCAGACGTGAAAAATATCCATTTATGAAATCTAGAGTCCAAGGATTTTACCAGGTGAATACCAGTCACAGTTAAAATGGAAAAGTTTGGTTGTGTTTTTTAGTATGTTAAAGACATGTCAAGTCAAGATGCCCTTGGAAATGGGCTGTTTTATCCTGTGCTGTGCAAATTAATTTGTTTTATGTGATGTTTGTTTGGTATGCAGTTTTATTCTAGGGCTGGTTTGAAAAAATAACTGCAAATAAGTGAACATAAGGAAATTATGTCCAACAAGAAATGGTTTGACAATAAACAAACGTTATATGATGACCTTTAAGGTATAGTATGGAAAGGTACATATCTTTCTAAAGGTCATTCACTACAACTGTAAAACAAACCTGAAACAGGCCTGACATCTCTGAGACCCATAATTCAATGAAAATCCAAAACTCAAATGCTCTTGTTCCTGGATGTGAAACAGACCCAGATTAGTATAGTATAGTATAGTATAGTATAGTATAGCATAGTATAGTATAGTATAGCATATACAGCAGGATGGATAAAATACAATAGGGTGCATATAGAATTAACATTATACTTGTTAACATTTTAAAAATTCGAGAAACCATGGAAACAAATGAACAGCCCCCTGAAAAGGTTACTGTTGTATTTCTATACATAATTATCACTGTGGCAGAACCAAAGCAATTAGACCAGTCTAATATACAGTACACACAAATCACAATAACCTGTCCTTGTTTTAATTTAATTACTGTCATGGTTATTATATGCTTTCCTGGCTTTCCATAATGTGAGGTAAACCTTTAAAACAGTGGTCCATGATTAAACACAGGAAAATAAAAAATGACACCATCTCTTAATGATTTATTTCCCTCTCTTAATAAGTAGAGGCTGTAAGAAATAATAATAATAATAAAAGGAATAATAACTTTTTCATTTTTAAACCTCCTTTACCTGTGTAATTACCTTTTCTAACGTGGTCTTTCTATAGCATATAATAAATCTTAAAGAGCAACAATTTTCTGTATTCTTTTTAAAGTTTATTATAGCAATTTATTTTACACATCATGGTGTATAAATGAATTTCTCTATGAAGTCTTCCATTTTTACTCCTATATTTTTATCGGGACTGGTATGAACCCAGTTACCCCAACTGATGTGACTCCCATGCAAACTGCAGACATGCATGAGTTCACCTGGCTTCATATCCTAAGTATAATTCAACAATCTATACAGATCCAGACTCAGCGGTCAGGAAGAGTGTGATATACGAGGTACTAAGCATTGATCCGTGATGTGACAATGAAAGATTCTCTGAAGTAGCAAAATATCAGGGTGTCATACATTTAACACCGGAAATTCTGTCCCACTTAAAAGGTGAGCTAACCAGCGCCACCACCTGTTCAACACCTGTTCCCTTTCTTTCAAATTTCAAATTAAAATTTCAGCTGAAACTGCTCAGATACAGTTGAAATTCACCTGAAAAAACAGTGGAGTTTGGAAACATTAACATCCAGTACAGACTGTGATATCACACTTAGAGAAGCATCCAGAACATGACTATTTCCATTGACTGGGGATCTTGGTCTTTATCATGGCATGCTAATAATGTATGCAGAGTTCTACTTCTGTTTTGGTGGTGCCATGATTTGGATACAGTCAAGACCTATCAGTCAGTCAGGCCTGCTGTAGGAGTTTAGCAGGGGGATAATACGGCAGATCTCAGAGACACGTGTTAGCATGTTATTGTCCGCGACTGACATCACCCTTTCAGTTACAAAGAGTGCAAGCCGATCCTGTGGTTTAGCTCAGAGGGGCTAATCATATCGCTTGTTGAGAAGAGCTGGCCCGGGCCACAGCTCAGTGCCATCAGCAGACTTCCCCCTGTTACATACGCACATGTGGCAGTAGGCTGAAGCTGCTGAACATTACAAAGTAAAAAAGATCTTTTGAAATGAAGACGAAATTAAATCAGTTCAAATGAAACATAGTTCTATTTCTGTAAGACATACGAAAGTTCATGTAGTCAAAGAAAATGCTCAATCCTGCAATCAATCAAACAGTGGATGCAAGCTGTAATAGGAAAGTCTATATATATTGGTGATATGAATGCTTGATCAAAGGTAGTTTATGCATAACTATGCAATCACACAGTTAGTATTGAATTTGCAGTTGTTGTCTTGCACCATCTGATAACAAAGAATTCTTTCTCTGAGCACAACACTTGGCATGTGTTACATAGTGATCAGTTTGTAATAAGACATTCAAACAAACAATAATAATAACAGTATGTGGCTGTGTCGACATCCATTAAGGTTAAACCAGCTTTCCACACTCCAACACTATCTTTGGAAGACTTCATTCAGTTGTATGTCTCTAACCTGTGATATTGAATGCACATAAGAGAAAAAGGTTACAAAGTATGGCAAATCAACAAGATTTACAAGCCCAGTTTTCACTTTCAGGAGGTTCAAAGTTGCAGCTGCTTTGATACATGTAGCCCCGCTTTGTGAGTGCATCCAGCAGAACACTGAATATGTTGCTAAATAACTTACACAACTATCTTGGAAGTTCAATTTTGTATTCTTCTTACATCATTGTTATTTGAAAGGATACACTGGAAATGGGTCTTTGGCTTGGGCTAAATCAATAAAGAAAGGTAATTCTCACAGACTAAAGGTGGTCATATAATGCTGATGTGGAGACAGGAACCAGCAGGAGAATGCCTGGCATTCTAAAGGAACCTCAGGTGCTCCTGGAAGGGAAATGTGACCGACAGCAAAATGAATACATTCTAATTATAAATCACTGCTCATGTTATGAAAAATACAAGTACAGTCGTGTATAGTTTTGCAAGATAAACTACCTGCACTAGGACATCATCATGAAAGCACACCGGTAGCATTAGTAGTAGCCACTAGAGGTAGACATCATGATGGCAATAGTCAATATATTGCCTCTCACACATCTAAGAGCAAAGATGTCTGAGGCTGTGCTCTGAGATGCCTATAGACAGTTGGATCACAATGTGGTTGAGTTAACATAACGCAGCAGGACAGCTGAGAGAGAAAGTAACTACAGTAAGAAATGCCTCAGAACTTAAGACTGCAGCTGGGCATTGGATTCCTGCTCAACTGAGTGTCCTTCACACATCTCAGATATAATTGTGTTCCACACAAAAAAAGGACTTTATCTTTCACAACAGAATACCTTCTCACATATATTAACGTTTATTGCTCCACATTTCAGCAACAGACCAGAGTCCACTGAATACAGTTTCTAAATAAGATTTGGATTCCTCGAGTGCCAATTCATACATTCCTCTTCTCCTTGAAACCATATTTTGATGTGGTTTTACAAAAATGGAATGTGCTTTTTTTGCGGTCTCAGATTTGAACAACGCCAAAGGCATTATTCACCATGCAATTAAGGCATTTTTTTACAATAAATATTGTGTGCTAATTATTCATTTATTTGTTTGTTTATTTGTTTGTTGTTTTCCATAACTGTGGCTACTGCCTTATTGCCTGTCATAAAGGTGATTCAGAAACAAAAAGAGAATCATCAGCAGAACCAGACTCAAGCACTATACTAATGCCGAGAAGTTCCACAGCAAACGATCTCTCGATAAATTGCCCTTTTATCAGTTTTGAGTAAAATGAGCCAGAACAGACACCGACCCTAAATATAATGATCCAGGAGTTGAGTTGTCTTGGTGACATCTTCTCAGGGACTATCTGACAAGACTGATGATGTTCCCTATCCTGTCTCCCAGTCATTAGCACGGGCAGATCTTCTGAGAATTGCCTTCACGCCAGACAGTTGATGAAACTTCTAGAAAAATGAAGATAGATGTGAGCCAGTCCAAACTCCACGACAGCCTTGCATATGCTGCAGTGTGCATATAATCCAATGGAAGCCAAAATCACCACAAGCCGTATCCACCCTCAGTATCCCTCATCAGTGTATTTCCTCTGACAGTACTAGGGAGAGGGTTCAGCTGGGTTGGGCTGTTTAGAACACCAACATGAGTATACATTTCAATAGTAAATACAGGGGGTCCTCGACTTACGAACGAGTTCCCTTCCTACGACTTCTAGTAAGCCGATTTTCGACGCAAGTCGGAATTTATACCTAAATTATACCTAAATTAATACCTTAAGTCACTCAAATGTAAAATACAGTAATTAAATGAAACGGTAATAAAAAAAAAGAGAGAACAATGTCTTATCTTTATTTCTTTGTTTGTATTTACGAACCAAACCGTGTAGGTCGAAACTAGGTTTTTTAAATAATTTCTGGAAGTGTGTCGTAACCACGAAACGTCGTAACTCGAGACCGTCGTAACCCGAGACCGTCGTAACCCGAGGACTCCCTGTATAGTCCCTATTTATTAATTTACTCATCGAGTCAGAGGTTGCTGAAATGGTTTTTTCTTGGCCACTCATGGAGAGCAGACTTCATGCATTACTGCATGCTCTGAGCTAGATGAATAGATACATAATTACAACTCACATTAATTACAACTAAAATAATTGTCTGTTCAAGGTAATTCTGAAATGTTCTGTTTTTCCTGGAAAAGTTTACCAGTTTACCATGGAGTCCATTCTTGATGCACTGTTTGAGCAAAAAAAAAAAAAAAAATGTTGGTGTGCACTATGATTTTGAAAAGGTTTTTACAACTATAAGTCTGAAGGCCCTGGCATGGTTCTTCATCGTGAGTGTCACATGATTTCAGCCAAGGTATGAGACAAAGCCCAACCAAATAATTGTAACATCTAATATTTTAAGATCTATTTAGTCAACTAGATTTCCCTGCCTGTACTCAAATACAGACAAACACCCACATTTTGGAATACATGACTCACCTTTTTGTATTTGAGTGTGTGTCCTAAACATTTATAAACAAATGAGGAAGGTCATTTAATGATAAAGACATGAACTCAGTCATTCAACATGAGAAATCTGAACAGTACTCATTCAGAATCATCTGAGCCTTTGACAGCTGTAGTAAAATCAATTTAAGCTATATAAGCCAGCAATTGAATACCTGACCACTTCAAAACATTACTGTGTCCTGGATTCAAAGAACATTTTTCCATAACTTTGACATTCAAATGAATGTATCCAATTGCCTGTATTTCTCTCCAATGGTTAACCTCACTGATGGGAAGGAAATACTATTGAAAAATAGACGGATACTCTTTCTATCCCTGGATCATCTTATGCAACCCTTCATTCCTTTTCTATATTATTAGCCATGTTTTAAAGGACAATTTGATTGTTTCTGGCATTTTCTAGTCATAAATTTAAATGTATATATAACATCATGTATTTTTAAGATGGTATTGCAAACTGATCCAGTGATAATTTGGTTCCCAAAAGCTCAGATGAGGGACACAATAGTCAGTCGCACATTTAGGGAAGAGGGTACCATTTTGATAGGGGTTGAAAGTGTGTCTTATTAAAAAAAAACATTTCTTGAAATTGTACACACTATGATTCCTTTATTATGCTAGAGTGGAGGTGACTGAAATGTTGGAATTGAATGATGCCGTTAACTGCGGCATGTCTTTCTTTTACCAAAATACTGTGAATCCCTCCCTCCCCTTCCACTCAATGAGTCACAAACACACACAGGCTGCTGACACAATGCACTGGGATAACAATGACAGGAAGAAGAACTGATTACGCACTATGATGCTGGAGATAGCTAGTATTAGGAAAAGCCATTCAGAAAAGAAGAAAATTGGGCAAATTGAGAAAGCGAGAGGGTGGGAGGAGTGGGGATGATTGGCGTCAGCTAGCCTGGACGGCATTTTAGTGAGATGGACGAAGGTCTTGAAGAAATGTTAGCTAGAAAATAACAAACATCACTGCCAAGCTCCTGCTACCAGCTTGTTTTCAAGCCTCATAATATCTGGGAAAGAGCCCAACCAAATTATTCATGCTAGCATAGGGTGATTATGATCACTTCCATGTCATTCTGGCTATCATCCAATATTACCTCAGCTCCTCACCACCAGTGAGACAGGGTCAATGAGATGCTTATGCACCTCTGAAAGTCTAACCAAACTCCTCAAAGAAGATGGAACATAAGAGCAAGAGGGGGAGGAAGAATCGCGTGTTCTCTCAGAAAGATGGGCGTTTTTGAAGAGCACATATGGAGTAGACTTGAGAGGGGCATGACTGCAATCTCTGCAGACAGTCAAGGAGCTGTATTCACATCACACAAATTTAGAGGGTAAAACTGGATCTTGATTAAATAAAGTATACTTCCCCCCATCCCCCCGGAGAATAACGCTTATGACCCTGAGGCATGCTCTGTATGCTGCAGGTGTGACACAGTTATCCTGTTTGGGAGGTTATTGGGCAAACGATGGGCTATTCCTTCTCCAAATAGTCCTGTGAACTGTGAAACCACCATCCCCTGCTCCTATTCTAGGAAGATTTTTTTTTTTTTTTTTTTCAAATAAAATGAAGAAATGAATCCAGCCGGAGACAGCCTTTAAAAGGCAGAGAGGAAGTGTGAGTGTTGGTCAGATTGTACATTAATGATCACGTCTTCTCCGTTTCTCCCTGCCATTAAGCCCTTTGCATTATTCACAATATTCAGACAAAAAAAGGCAATCAATGAGCAGACGGGACGGACTCCCACTGTGAGCCGGGATGACTTTACGATTCACACTGCAGGGGTATAATTATTTGAATGATATTTCATTCACGGATATTACACAAAAAGTCAAACAGTCCTGGCTGACTGTTTGAATCCTTGTGTAATATATAGCGGGCCGTTCATGCTCAGTAAATGTGACATTGTCGTTTGATCCACGCCACTGTGGGGTGTGCGCTGGAACGCGTCCCAGACCGAGTCCCATGACAATCCATCACACAGTTCTGGGACACAAGGTCACATGATCAGCTGCTTTTCACTGTCTTGACCAGTGACTTTTCATTTCATCCTTTTTTTTGTCATTTGAAACATAACTGACCTTTCTCCAAGACCCAGACTTATTTTTAGATCCAAGAGCTATCAGATGATTAAATCTTGTTTTAAATTGTAATCTTTTTTTAAACCCATAACATGCTCTGTTGAATAACCTTCAGGCAGATTTGAGTTGGCAGGACCCACCGTTAAGATGATAAGGTCCAAAGGACATTAAAAAAGGACTGTCTAATTTTATTTTCACTGTGATCTTCTAATGATTTCCAAAAATCTTTTGTTTTTTCTGTCTCCTATTTTGAGTAAAAGGTCCTGATGCTCATCACAAATTCTCGTTAAATAATTAAGTCTGACGTAGGATTCTGAGATGAAAGCAATTCTTCTGCAAGGCCTGACATGTCAGAGTATTTGGAATTAGTTTCACCTACTCCTGTGCAACACACACACATGATTGCGTACAATATTAAGCTTATTCTCTGAGAGCAGACATACTTTGTGGTACATTCCATATTTCTCAGGGCTTTGCATTGCAGCAACATGCAGGGGAAAGAAAGGGCCACCTCAAAATTGTTATATTTATGACAGTGATAATCAGTCAAAAATAGTATGATAATAAACTCATTTAAATTGAGAGGGTGACTTGAAAAGTGACCCTGTTACTGGTTTTGTGCCTGTTACACCACTGGCGAGATGTCCTTTTGCTCCTTGTTAAATTGTCTCTGAAAATCAGAAGTGCACTTTGCCCACGTGACCCAAATGTCTTTGATTAGGCCCTATTTAAAATTCTCTCATAAATTGAGAGGGGCACAAAGAGGGCCACCCACCACCCCATTGTTGCATTGCAATCTGTTTTAATGTAACATATGCACTGGATATTATAATTGCATAAATACAGTCATAAGTGGACAGCTCACCCTTGACAGCAAAAGCCTTGATCTGTCAAATAATACATGAATGTCATTAGGCTTACATCCACAGCTATAAATGAAAGTGCTGCTGTTATAGGTGAATGGAAAAAGGTGAATGGAAACCACAAACCGCTGTCTCCCAGCGCGACCTGCTGCAAGGCCTGGCTCACAGAATCACGAGATCAGAATAAAAGAACAAAAGAGTTTCATTGCTAATGATAATGCAGCATTGTAAACCATGAATCACCAGCAATCACCTTCTGCCAACATATGATTAATATCCCCCTACTCTGGGATTCATTTCATTTATTCTAATTAGCTTTATTGGACAGCACTTATGTGTTTCAGACACTGTGGGGTTTATGGGTAAAACTGGTGTCCAGACATTTCTAAAGCAATTATTTTCTGTAATGACCACAAACAGATATAATTTCCCAGTCTAGCTGTGGACAAAATGAAGAATCTGTGCTGATCCCAGTAAATGATACAATAAACTGGAAGGTGTACATTAAAGGGTGTAGTAAACATCATACTGAGCGGCACCAGTACAATAAAACCTAGAACTGGAGTAAGGGAAACACTAAGCTCAATGGTCAGACTCAACTTTGGACCTGGATGCTAATGGTCTTCATCCTAACACAACAGTCCCTAACTTTAGTGTTCATATGTAACAAACCGACGGTTAGTAACTGAATCTTGATGATGTTGGGTAGGTGGGACTCAAGGTGGAGGTAATTATTTTGAGTCGGAACTGCCCCAGTGGGCTGAATTCATGAAAAAAATTCTGAGGTCCAGTCGGATAGTCCATGCTCTTCCATGACAGCGCTTACCGTTATCTTGAGAGTACAAAGTAGTGTGACTGCTGCTTATTCCACAGAGAGCAGGCTACACCCATGCCACCCACATTGTAGAGGCAAAGCTTGGAGTATTGCTCAAAATGATTATTTTCATAGTAACTCCAAAGTATTAATATGAACAATGATCTTGAAACCCTATTATTATAATTTGGTAATACACCAGTCCCTGTTTCGCAAATCTGTATTCCTGCTCTACCCAATACCAGAGAGAGCCATGCTTTACATTTTACCAGTAAAACCACTAGAAAATGCTAATATATAATGTAATGTATAATGAGTCAGTCTTTTGATTGCCTTTGAATTGGACTGTACAAATATTTCTTTAACAAACAGTTCAGCAGAATTTTACATAAAAATACGATGAGAAATAGAATGCAGGAATACTGATGAAAACTTAAACAGCGACTGCATACAAATGAACAGTAATTACTAATAAAAAAGAATATACATATTCAGCATTACCCCTAAATATACCATTTTCAGTACATACAATTGATATTCACAAGGTCCTTTTAAGTACAGTTATTCCAGCTAAATGAACCCAACCTGACTTTACTTTGTACTGCATCTACTTTTACAGTTCTGTATAAAAAAAGAATTATGCCCCCTGGTGGTTTTTAGAATACTGCCATCACAACTTAAAGTTTAAATAGTGGGAGGTCCTCAGAGTGTCCCGTAAAAAGTCCCTGCTAGGCAAATAATCAATAAAATCTATGATTACTGTACTACTGCAGAAGTTTCCATCACATTTAGGGTCACTGTCATGAAGATTAAGATTTTTGTCCAGACAGTAAAATAGGTCTTAAACTCACTAGAGCTAAAAAAAAAAATATATAAACTGAATTCATTTTGATAGGCGAGCTGAAAAAGCAAAGGCAGTATAGCCTCAGTCTTCAGCCTGTATATTCCAACATATCGCTTTTCATAAGACTACGCCACTCACATCAAGCTGGCTACTGATCATACAATTGCTAATGAAAATTTTCATCTTGGAGGAAAAAACGTAATTGGCTATACTAAACACTAATGAACATGTCCGTACATATTTTACAATATGAAAAGTTCAGTACAGGGTTTGGAAGTTTGATTCCCAGGTGGGAACTGACCTTAATTAACCTGAAATGCTACAGTAAGAATATCCAATTTGCATGCACAAAAACGCTTTTCAGTCACAATGAATTTGGAGCATCGGTTTGCCTAAAATGAAATGAATGAATAAAAATACTTCAGGTCTGCTAATCCTAGAAGCTGAATGTGCTTCCATAAAAGTGGACAGCTGAATCTATTTTACAGTACAAGACAAAAAAAAATAAAATATAAGTTTTTTTATTCAACATATTATATAAGCTATGTCAGAAAGACTTAGCATTTCAGTTATCTAGCTGACAACTCAAAGTTAATTAGACCAAGCAGGGGAACAATGTGGGGTTAGGGGCCTTGTTTAAGGGACCCACAGCACTGATTTTACGGTGGATGACCTGTTCGACTGGGGTTTGAGGCACCAGACTTCCAGGTCCCAGACAAGCACCAGACCACAACATGCTCCTTTTACCCAGAACTAAATGCCGTAAATAAGTACGTTCATATTTTCATAAAGATTTCTGTGTTAGCTTCAATATCTTTTTTATTTTTATTTCTGGATATTTTTGACATTTCTAACCTGTATGACAGAGGTCTGGGGACAAAGCAGTTCCAAAGTCAAAGTAAATGGGGTACATGGCTGACTGTGGCTTTCCAGGGTTCCTGTAACCATGTCTACGGCAAAAGATTCTAATTTATTATGATGCTCACCTCATGCTATATATTTACAGACTGAAAATGACGATATATCATATCTTTTCAATGGGAGGGCAGGTCTTTATGACAAACAAACTGCCTCTTGATTTCACAATGGCTGAGAACAATCAACCGTGTTCATGCCAGAATAAACAGAAATTGAAGAATGCATCCATAAATTAATCCCGTATCACTTACTGGTTCCAATAAAGCATATTAATTGAGGTCTGTCATATAAATCTGAAAGTAGAAAGCAATGAATATTAATGAAAATTACAGGTATGAAGTGAAGTATCCTTAAGAAATTTTCTGAATCTTATACTGCAGCTTGAAACAATGAGCAAGTGAATGGATGCTCTTAAAATTCACAGATGTTGAATGCTGACACAAACAGGATTGAGTAGGCAGTGAAAATAAAGGTTTTTTTTTACATAGTATCTTTTTTAAAACGAGAGTGGGAAAAAAATAACAAACACAGCCACATAAACAGTGAGAAGCCTGGTGACACTGAGGACAAACTGTTATAAAAACAAACAATTTTGTCATACGATAAACACATTGTTTTATCACATGAAAATAAACAATTATCAAAAAATCTAGTCAAGTTTAGCTAGATGTACTGTAGGATGGGAACTGGTATGAGAAAATGTCTGTGCACTTCAGATGTTCTTTGGTAATGTTTTCTTTCCTTTGGGAGCCTGCAAATGAAAGACTCTCTTGCTCTTTTTGTTCATAAGGACACAAACAAAACTCTTACCAGACCAAAGGCCCACTCTCATAGATAGCCATTGATGCACTAAGGAGAACATTCATGGGTAAGACCATGTGTGCTTTTAAGTCATCAGCAAGGCCTGCAAATGCATTCTGAAAGCTTTGGTAATGAGTGCAGGACTGGAGTACATTGTGCCCCCATGTCTGTTCCGGATAATAGGCTAGCAGCAGCATTTTGTTCCAGCTGCGTGGAAGATATGTGACTATGTACAGGGAACCAAAATAGAGGAGACTTTGGAGTCAGCATTCATTAGCAGATCATTTGTTACTTTAACAAGGTCTGTTTCAGCTCTGTGGAACTGAAAAATTGCACCAAAGTTTCTCAAATGGGATTTTTTTTTTGTAATGCAGAAAGGAAGTTAACTTTATAAACAAACTGAAAATTTTGCTGAAATTCTGGCAAGAACAGTTTGGCTCTTCGGGTGGTCCATTGAGTAGAAGCATCTGAGAGGTCACCAATGTGTCTGTGGGTATCTTTACAGTATAAGTGGGTATTTACACACTTACAGCTTTTCAATAGTATAACCTTATGGATGTGTTAGGAGTTGGTGGACCTAAGAGAAGGAATTACATAGTTGTGATTTTGTCTTGTTCATACATTGAGTAAAAGTATGAATTGTATAATTGCCAAACTTTTATATTTGCCTGACTGGTAAGTGGAAGTTTCAGCGGGGTGAGATGTCCTGTTTGAAGGCTGATAGGCTCACAGAAACTTGGGAGCATGTCATTCACAAAAAGGCCAGAGAGGAGCTTGCACAGTAAAAATGAACATTTCAGAACTTTTTTTTTGGAAATAGGAAAGCAAGAAGACATTCTTTACCTACTTTCACTCAGAAGCAAAATGCACACCAAGCAAACACGTCTCTGAGTGAATTGAATTCTACAGTCTTTCATAGTCAGTTCAGATCACTTGATGGAGTTTTGCATTTTTTTTCACCAGAGCAAATTGACTTTTTTCTCAGACATATTTGGGGCCAAACCTGCAGCAGAATCAAAGGGTGGATTTGCAGACAGTCTAAGCAATTTAGAGCTGAAAGTAAAGTTGGACTGAAGGGGCTTTATGTGAAAGAAAGGAGATTCCTGATCCAAGCTCCTGGCTGGAAATCCATGTTGAGCCTCGCTTGGTTCTGAATGAATGGCGTATTTAGCTTTAGTTTAAGCCGTCATGTAAAGTACAGAGACCTGAAAAATAAGATTAAATGGCTTTGGGGGAAAACTGATTTGCCATTTATTTTGTTCTGTGGACTGCCATGGATAATGTTTCTTATTTCACTATGTCTGTTGAATCCCCGTACACAAAGCCTCTTGCGTTTCAGAGTGACTGTTTACATGGAATTTGCTTAGCGAAACATGGCTATGAACAGCTCCACACTGGACACCCACGAGGAGACTGCAAGCCGGGTACAAGCCCTCACAGAACAATGCAAGCAAATACTGGCTCAGGATTTAAGGAGGGCGTTTGTTCCCACATGATTTCTCTGGACTGGGCCAAAACTCCTCGGAGACGTGACAATGGGACTGTATCGATTTCACTCTCGGCGGGCTGATCTGAGGCCAGGTGCCAGGGTTGCGCTTCGTCGTATGACTCTGGGCCAGCGCTTTGTCTCCGGGGGCTGGGTAGGGAGGGAGGGGCAGGCTGGCTGTCTGACTCCAGCCTGAGGCAGTCGAAGACTTCCTCCGTCAAGCCCCGTTATCTTTTTCTCCTCTTCCTGGTAAGCTCTGAAGGATCCGCCCCCATGAACAGGAGATTGAGCATCACGCATGAATGGCGAGAGATTCAAAATTACGAGCTGCACCGCTTTGTTACAAAGCTATCCTCTTTTTCGCCTCTCCTTTTAGCTCGATGAAGAGGTGGAAGAGGAGGTGGTGTCTTTTTTTTATTTCCCCCATGCTGTGCAGCCACGTCTATTCCTCTTCGCTCCAGCCTGCATACAATGTCAAACTTTATTTGAAAGAATTACATTGCCTCTCTGCCAGGCAAAATTTGTCCTGAGCGATTTTCTTTGATTTTCTCCTGTGTTTTCTTCCTTATTTTCTACACCATTGTATCATCTATATGTCAGGAGTTTGCATTAGAATATAAAAATGATCTAAAAGGAGTATATGAATCCATGCTGCCAAATATCCCTGATGAGGTAAGACAAGGAGTATCTCACCTGTACCTGTTGCAGTACATACAGCAGCTCATACAGTCTCACATCACCCCCAGTGTAAAACCAGTGATCAGCTTTCAGCCTGTGGAAAAGCGTCACAAGATGGCCATCAGATATTTCATGCATTTTTAACTGAACAAATTATGAAATGTCTTTGGATCGGTATTGTTTCTCCTGAAACTGGAACAGGCTCAAGAACACTGAAAAGATTCCATCCCCTTTATGACCCATGGAACGTGTTCAAAGGCGGTTCTGGTCGAGTTCCGGAATTATCTATGTGCCACTTTAGTCAACAGAAAGAGGGATCCGTTTAAGGACGAAATATCAACAGCCATAAAACTCAGGTAGCCTACTGCTCCCTCGGTTTAAATGAGGACAACATGTAATTCTATTGGCTTCAAACCACAGAAGGGGGAATGATCGATGAATTGCAACAGAGATTGTTGCAGGTTGTCTTTGACTCTGACTTCAGTTTGAAGTCACGTACTAATCAAACGTTAATGACCCTTTTCAGGGAAGAAAAAGCAAGAGTCAGATCTCTCCTGTCTTAGTGAGATTGGTTAAAATATTTGCAGGGCTAACTCACACATGACACTCATATAAACTTGTCAACCAAAAATCTATATGCAGGCCTGCCAGAGGAGTCCAGTGATAAACTCAGGCTCTAAATTGTCTACTCTAAGAATTAAAGTACATGTCTAGTTTGTAGGTCGTGCAAAATTCTACAGTAAAAAATGTTGACCAAAGCCAGGGGAGCTCATTAGCCCTTGCCTTGAGTATTGTAATGTTAGCTAAATTTTTGTGGTTTGGCACAATCCATTCGAACACATTCCTTGTCAAACTGTTGGACAATTAAGTGCTGGCTTTTAATTGAAGTTCCACTCAAAGGTAAAACTTCAGAGCTTTACCTTTAGAGGTAGTGGGACTTCATGTTAAGTATCATCAAGGAGGTACTGTGAACCTTTTTATGTATAAACATCTTTAAACACACACACACACACACACACACACACACACACACACACACACACACACACACACGTGTGTGTGTGGAGAAAAAGACAGCATCATTCTTTTAATACACCATGTTTGAAAATTCATTTGTTTTTTTCCTCACTGATTATGAATCTTTCTGTCCATTCTATCTTGTTCACTTTGAGGCACAGAATAGATGACCAGTAATACATTATCATTAATCCATGGGAAGGCGGGATGCAAGCTCTTTAACATTATAAATTCTATCAAAGCAATTTCTGTGCGTTTTATGTGTCTATTAATAAAGGTAAAGCTGGATTTAGGTCATTATGAGTTCTATCAAAGCAATTTTCTTGTATTTTCTCCATGGTTACAATGGACCGTATAGACCTTAAGTGAAACGTAAGAGACTGGTGGCAGGTTCATAATTATATTTCAGGACATTTTTACTTCATTCAGCCTGATAATGCAGTCTTTTATTTATTGAGAGCTTTTTTGTAATACAACAGATGCGCTGTTTAAACCACGAAACTTAAAAAATACCTTAGATTGTGTGCATTTGACTGAACGTTATCTTTAGCTTCCATCAGCAAATGATTCATAAATACTTAAAAACATATTTTTTAATGAACTGGTGCACAGGGTTCCTTCATATTAGTCTAATAATTAAGACTGATTTTGATATAACTGGGCAGGATTTTTATTATGTACTTTTTTCCTCATATGTGCCTCATGAGGGGCAGGTAAATTTGCTTCAAAATACATTTTCAAACTTTTCTCTTTCATTAAAAAGCAGTGAATTGAAGGGTTGAGACTACTGAAATAATGAGGTTCTTTCTGTGGGGGGAAAAAATCAGTTTATAGAGAAAAACCATAAGGTCTAATGAGACTGGAAGATGCCTGCTCCACGTCAATGTGAACCTGATGAAAGACACGCCATGGTCTCTTATCAACTCTTCTGGAATCACACAATTATTCATAAGTGGATTGTGTGGATCAGATATTATAAGTTCATCTCTGCAGTTTCAAGATGGCTGCAACCATTATCCCTGTGCCACAGAAACACAAATTCTCTCACCCTCTCTCAAACCAACGCTCCATTTCCAAAATGAGAAATTTTCACTTGGAAATAGAAATAGCTGACTAATTTTCAGAGGTTTCAGCTAGCAGTTTGTTGAATTATTCTTCCTTTATTCCCATCTGTTCTCCAAACCTGTGATTTAAGAGCTAAGATTCCATTTGTGACTAATCACTGTGCTTTATTCTATAAAAAAAGAAAAATGTTACCATTATTAAGCTTTCAGATTTTTGGAAACTATAACTAAGTCTTTAAATACAGTCTGTGAAAATAGCTACGATGGTTTATTAAAGTGAAAAATATGTGCAGCACTTTGTGCTCTGTGCTTTGCTGTTAGGACACAACGTACCAGCTTATGAACTGTGTCTCAGAAAGCACTCGTATCCATTTGGCGATTCAGAGGTTCGGGAGGTGTCTTTGAAAAGGGAGTATGGCAACATATTTCTGGACCATTTCAGACCCTGCCTGTTAGAGAGATTCATTGACCTTATCATGTGATCACAAAGATTTTAATGCATTTTTAAACATTTTTACTGAATCAGTGATACTGGAGACTGAGATCTTTTTATGTACACAGAAATTATTCAGCTTGGGTTTCCAGCTTTAATGCTGTAAATAAAAGCACGTACAATTGTAGTCTATTTGGTTGGTACTGAAAAATATTTCACTTGTAACTCCACACATATAGTGGAGTTTGTCTAACAAATTTTGGGAGAGGTAATCTTCAGACAACCACCATCTCAAATCACCACTCTCAAATACCACCATCCATCCAATCCAGCTGTCAATGCAGGTATTAATTTGACATGTACCTTCTCTCCCATCATGCACTCTGTTTCCAGCATCCCTCCCCCTCCCCATCTCTACCTTCATGTCTCCTTCCCTTTCTTCTGTATTTTACCCTCTCTTCTAACAGTCAAGTGTGAGGATCACCTCATCCTAAAGATAGTGAGGCATGACGCTGCCCCCCTGGACTCCAAGCCCAAGATCAAATGTCTATACCGATATAAAACTTGCTACATCATAATAAACTCCGTCCAAACACATTCACGTTGTCTGAAGGTTCATTCTCCAGAATTATAATTTAACATAAAAAAAATTCGGTGTGCATAAAACTCAAGAACTTCAATGTGATCTTTGGTGGTGTGTAACAGTATATGTGCCTTTCAGTGCAAGTGTGCTGGCAGAATCACTGCAGCCAGAAACGAGGCAGGGAATGAAAAATGCTTGATGCAGTCCTGGACAGTCTGTGGATTGCTGGTAAATGGTGGGTCCAGCTGGACTAACTGAACTATTCTCATCATCATATGTCCTTGTGGACCCAGTTTGATCAGTTCTGCCAGGAGATGAGGCTTGGAGCTTGGAGCAACACCCTCAAGATAATTAGCAACATGCTCAAAAGTAGCTGCGAGCTGTACAAAAACATTAGAGATTTGGTGCCAATTACTTCCCTTTGCTGGTGCACAGAGGAGAGCTGAAATGCTAGTTATTTTGAAAGGCTGTTTTCACTGCTCTCCTGTTCATATGCATATCTTGTATTGTGTTGGAAAAAAAAATTCCTTTTCGCGCTGGAGATGAATGTTGTTGGGGAATGTGAGTGCTCTGCGGCTCAGCTGTGTGCATGTGAGGGTGATGGTTCTCTCCTCCGAGGCAGGGTATGGAGATATGTGAGGTGTCTCCTGCCCCTCTCTCCCTCCCCAAAAAATCACAGGTCCCCTGCAGTCCCTGTGCTGTCTCTCATTTGAGACCCTGTCTCTGGCATCTGTGAGTGGAAACAGTTTTAACTCCCCTCCACCCAACACACACACACACACACACACACATACATACATGCACACATATGCACACACACATACATACACACACATATATGCATACACACACGCACACACACACACACACATACGCACACAAATACACAGACACACACATAAAGACACACAAACACACATATGCACAGACAAACACACATATGCATTCGCACACACACACATATATACATGCACACATATACATGCACGCACACACACACATACACACACGCATGCACACACACAGACACACATACATGCACAAATACACATATACACACACGCACACACAGATCTGCTCTTTAAAAAACAACATCAGATTGCCTGGGGTCCATCCTGACTGATACAGGGCTGCAGCCGGCATCTTATCCGTTATGTATAACTACACCGGGGGACACAAACCGAATTAAATCATGTCATTGTTGCATCGTCACTGTGTATGTTTTTTGAAAGTTCAATTACGTTCTTCTGAAAGAAGCTCCGGCATCATTTGTGTCAAGCCGAGTCGCAATCAAGAGATGCCGTTCCCAGGGCAGCAAAGCTTCTCTTTGATCGAACGCGGAACGGGAAGGGGCTGACGATGATGACAACAAACCGAAGGAATAGACTGAATCTGTAGCCTGCTGCTCGAAGGATCTGTGTTTACATAGCAGTTATAATGTCAGTGGTTGGCTGTGGATCATCTGTATTGCCTGTCTGTTTTGTTTTTCTAGCACTTTCTGTCCACCCACAGAATTCAACATCTGTATGGCCTTGTTCACATGACACATGGTGTCTGTCGGAATAATGCATAGGTTATGTATTGTTGGTTTGCTATAGGTGTGTTCAAGGGTGGAGCTCATGCATACCAATACATATCAACAAATGTTTTCATTTTTACCGTGTATTCAAAGGGCTGAACACAGACAATTATATTAAATTAAGACACTGGAAAATGGGGAAATTAATCTGAAATGTTTTGGGACATTAACAGGTTAAGGTGGTAAAACACAAAGTATATGCATAATGTTAGACAATACAGAAACACAAACACTGCATCCTTCACTTCACTTCCAGCTGCCCTTACTGGAGAGCCCTGAATACTGCATGGGCACAGTAAATTGGTATGCTACGCAGCTGCTTCTTTCAATATTGAAAAGCAAGATGTTAATGGAATATTTTCACTCACAGAAATGTCAAATGTGTTCATTTTCAAGAAAATATAAAATCATAATAAACAGCTAAGTTCCCAAGCCTGGTCTTAAGCAATATTTATCAGCTGAGCTCACCTGCTGTATGCTATAATGCAGAATATAGACTCAGGTTTACAGCAAGCATGAAAAAATTGCATTTTCACCAACCCATGACATTCTGTAGTTCTGTGTCTAGCTAGCCCCCTATGCTTCGTAATTGTGAGGTAAATAAATGTACATATTTATTTTCAAAACCTGACAGTCCTTACACACAAAGTCTGAGATGAAGTGTAATCCAAAAGTAAAAAAAAACAAAGTTCAGGATTTCAAAGTGACTTTGACCATTTTCCCAAAGCATTCGTTTTCTCAATAAATTTAATAGAGCATAACAAATTTGAGTGACTTTCTTTCCTTTTTAATTATTATATTCTGTTAGTCAGCAGATTGTAAAATTTTTGGGCATGTGTCCCTAGTTTTTACAGATGATCTAAGCTACATTGTCTAATCAAATTCATAGACCTGTCCCATCATTTCTGTCCCCCAGTTAATTCGGGAGAGTACACTCTGGGCACGCCTGTTTCCCTCCCCCTCTGCCAAAACTTTCTTATTCTCACTCTGCGGTCCACCAGCTGAGCTGAGAAGTAATAGCTTTGGAGGGGTGTCCTTCAGTCACAGCTGGAAAAGCCAGACTGTTATCAAATGACAACCCTACTGACCAAAACACACACACACACACACATACATATACAGTACCAGTCAAAAGTTTGGACACACCTTCTCATTCAATGGTTTTTCTTTATTTTTTTTATTTTCTACATTGTAGATTAACACTAAAGACATCCAAACTATGAAGGAATACATATGGAATCATGTGGTAAACAAAAAGTGTTAACCAAACCAGAATATGTTTTAAATTTTAGATTCTTCAAAGTAGCCACCATTTTCTTTGATGACAGCTTTGCACACTCTTGGTATTCTCTCACTCAGCTTAATGAAGTAGCCACCTGGAATGGTTTTAAATTAACAGGTGTGCCTTGTCAAGACCTAATTTCTGGAATTTCTTGCCTTCTTAATGTGTTTGAGACCATCAGTTGTGTTGTGCAGAGGTAGGGTTGGTACAAAGGTCTATACAGTGAATAGCCCTGTTTGATGATTGTTCTAATCCATATTATGGCAAGAACCACTCAACTAAGTAAAGAAAAACGACAGTCCATCATTACTTTGAGACAAGAAGGTCAGTCAATCCGCAAAATTTCAAGAACTTTGAAGGTATCCTCAAGTGCAGTCGCAAAGACCATCAAACGCTATGATGAAACTGGCTCTCATGAGGACCGGCCCAGGAAAGGAAGACCGAGACTTACCTCTGCTGCAGAGGATAAGTTCATCAGAGTAACCAGCCTCAGAAACCGCAAATTAACAGCCCTCAGATTAGAGCGCACATAAATGCTTCACGAGCAGTTGGAGTTCAAATAGCAGACAAATCTCAACATCAACTGTTCAGAGGAGACTGCGTGAATCAGGCCTTCATGGTCGAATTGCTGCAAAAAAGCCACTTCTGAGGAAGAACAACAAGAAGAAGAGAATTGCTTGGGCCAAGAAACACAAGGAATGGACATTAGACCAGTGGAAATCTGTCCTTTGGTCTGATGAGTCAAAATTCGAGATTTTTGGTTCCACCCGCCATGTCTTTGTGAGACGAGAAAAGGTGAGCGGATGGTTTCTACATGCGTGGTTCCCACAGTGAAGCATGGAGGAGGAGGTGTGATGGTATGGGGGTGCTTTGCTGGTGACGCTGTTGGTGATTTATTTAAAATCCAAGGCACACTCAACCAGCATGGCTACCACAGCATTCTGCAGCGACATGCCATCCCATCTGGTTTGCGCATAGTGGGCCCATCATTTGTTTTTCAACAGGACAATGACCCCAAACACACCTCCAGGATATGTAAGGGCTATTTGACCAAGAAAGAGAGTGATGGGGTGCTGCGTCAGATGACCTGGCCTCCACAATCACCTGATCTAAACCCAATTGAGATGGTTTGGGATGAGCTGGACCGCAGAGTGAAGGCAAAGCAGCCAACAAGTGCTCAACACCTCTGGGAACACCTTCAAGACTGTTGGAATACAATTCCAGGTGGCTACCTCATGAAGCTGATTGAGAGAATGCCAAGAGTGTGCAAAGCTGTCATCAAAGCAAATGGTGGCTATTTTGAAGAATCTAAAATTTAAAACATATTCTGGTTTGGTTAACACTTTTTGTTTACCACATGATTCCATATGTATTCCTTCATAGTTTGGATGTCTTTAGTATTAATCTACAATGTAGAAAATAAAAAAAATAAAGAAAAACCATTGAATGAGAAGGTGTGTCCAAACTTTTGACTGGTACTGTATATGTAAATTAATACATTTATCTGACATGAAATGTATGTTGCATATGGGCAAGATATGAATCTCTTAGTAAAATCTAAGATCCTGATGTGCAGTGTCTGCAGCCTTTAGAGGCCTTGCTGCCCCAGTATGTGGAATATGCTCTGTATGAGCTCTCTCACAGTTAATGCATACCCAGTCTCTCACAGTTAATGCATACCCAATCTCTCACAGTTAATGCATACCAAATCTCTCACAGTTAATGCATACCCAATCTCTCGCAGTTACTGCATACCCAATCTCTCAAAGTTAATGTATACCCAATCTCTCACAGTTAATGCATACCCAGTCTCTCACAGTTAATGCATACCCAATCTCACAGTTAATGCATACCTAATCTCTCACAGTTACTGCATACCCAATCTCTCACAGTTAATGCATACCCAATCTCTCACAGTTAATGCATACCCAATCTCTCACAGTTAATGCATACCAAATCTCTCACAGTTAATGCATACCCAATCTCTCGCAGTTACTGCATACCCAATCTCTCAAAGTTAATGTATACCCAATCTCTCACAGTTAATGCATACCCAGTCTCTCACAGTTAATGCATACCCAATCTCTCACAGTTAATGCATACCCAATCTCTCACAGTTAATGCATACCCAATCTCTCACAGTTAATGCATACCCAGTGTCTCACAGTTAATGCATACCCAATCTCTCACAGTTAATGCATACCCAATCTCTCACAGTTAATGCATACCCAGTCTCTCACAGTTAATGCATACCCAATCTCTCACAGTTAATGCATACCCAGTCTCTCACAGTTAATGCATACCCAATCTCTCACAGTTAATGCATACCCAGTCTCTCACAGTTAATGCATACCCAATCTCTCACAGTTAATGCATACCCAATCTCTCACAGTTAATGCATACCCAGTCTCTCACAGTTAATGCATACCCAATCTCTCACAGTTAATGCATACCCAGTCTCTCACAGTTACTGCATACCCAGTCTCTCACAGTTATTGCATATCCAGTCTCTCACAGTTAATGCATACCCAATCTCTCACAGTTATTGCATATCCAGTCTCTCACAGTTAATGCATACCCAGTCTCTCACAGTTAATGCATACCCAATCTCTCACAGTTAATGCATACCCAGTCTCTCACAGTAAATGCATACTCAATGTCTCACAGTTAATGCATATCCAGTCTTGTGATTGTCCTTTCCTTTGGGATTTACAGTTCAACTGAGTTTCCATGGTAGGCTACACCAATGTCATTCTTTTTGTTTTTCATATCCTTTCAGATAAAGAAATTACATATTTCTATAGACATACTTAAGGCCCATTCATTGAGCTGATTTAAATACCAGAAGTGAAGCATATGCTTGCTTTGTGGCAACCAGATATTCTCCAAAGGTATTTGATGGCCTTATATCCCCCAGTTGAGTAAATTGACAAAAAAAGAATATTTTCAAATAGCGGTCAAAGCCTTTTCACTTCTTCTGTATAAATGAAAACCCCAAAGAAAAGAATGTGTCTGGCATTTCAGAGAATCCATGGCACTGAAATGTGATTTACACAATACCCCAAGTATTCAGTCTAATATAACCGCCATAACTTTGTCTTTATGTGGGAGAGATCAACATCATACTTTACACAAAGCGTTTCTTCTTAACAAAGCATATATAAACACATGTTATTAATGACATAAAGCATTTATAAGTCATTTATAAGCAGATGAAACATTACAGGCGCATAGAAACTCTTTACTTTTGTTTTAATCAGTTGTTGATTCCTACCAATAAACTTTGTTGTTGAAGAATGACCCCTTTGTAATACACCTCAAATTGTATTTATTCTCACAAATTAAGCTTTTAAACATGAATATCACTTACTGTTCTGCTCTGCAGTGGTAAATGCTAAAATGCTCAATTAAAATTAAAAGAAATAGTTTGCCTACTTGCAGGAGGTCAAAATATTATCCAATGATAGCTTTTCTAATAGAGATCTGAGGATGGTTAGCTGTTAATGTTCATAGATGGTTCTCAAATATAACACTTTTGTAATTTTTTTTATCATCAAGCTATTGTCTTGATGGTGTTTTGCCTGCTGTGTTTAAATGAGATACGAATATAAAAATAGCATAAGTGTTAATCATTACTTTGTATAATTTCTAAATCGAAAAAAATTCTGCCATCCTAAAAAATAGATGTTTCATAATGGTGGTGTACAAATTAATGATGTATTTAAGGTAGTGCTATACTTTCATTAATTATTTATTACATATTAATAACACCTTATTATCAAAATTATCATTTTTTTAACTGTAGAAAGAACATGAAGGTCTCATGCATAAGATCTCTGCATAACATTTTCATTTGAAATCTTTCCTGTAACAGTTGTGTGTTTTGTGATTGAGTCAATCAACATGCTAAAGAAATCAAAAACGCCCTGCTGGCTTAGTCCCCAGCCCTGCATGTTTTGAGACTGCTACATTTTCCTCCCTAAGTGAGCTCTAATGCAGAGAAATGACCTTACGCAAAGGTCACCAAGGAATCAAGATCTTAGGTATTAGACCAAAGACCCAGGCACTGCTCCCAATCACAGATGAGAATGAGAAATACCATCACAGCTGTGGCAAAGACGCCGTCATTAAAGGTTTATGATATGTTGATAGTTTATGACATGTGCATGGTGTAGTCTGTGTAACTACAAAAATGAATGCTGTGACAGATTCAGCGTATCCCCCACAATGTCTCAATCTGTACTGTAAGAGCCAAAGTAATACTGACAAGTGTTCAGCAGCAGCATTAATCAAAAAGGGACTTTCAGTCAAAGAGTGAATAAGATGGCATTTTAAAGTCAGAAAGAACAAATATATCTGTCATTGATATGCTATACCGAGGATATATTTTTATAGGACTACTCACTATTAAATGTAAATTAAAGCAGACATAAACACTGTAACTTCGTCATCGGCAGTTTTAACTGTAACTTTCTAGAGTGGAGCAATTTCCCAGGTACGTGGGTCATCTGCAGAATTACTTGTAAGACAGTGTTCAGCACGGATTCTGTCATTTGGCCATTCAGGCATGTAATGGCATAAGTGGAGCCTATAAAAAACAATATCTGTCACTCTCCAACACATTGCAAGGCACTTGATCAAGATCCATGATCTGCAAGAACAGCATTTTTAGATGAATTTTGCACGGGGCAGTGTCAAGAAACGCAAAATACCGAGGATGAGCTTTTTCCCACCCATGCAGGAAAGTACAGTATCAGGCTATTTGACTATTTGAGGGTTTTTCAGTCCTGTTTCTCTGACTTGTTCAATTAAGCCAAACAGAAGTTGGCACCCCTTTCTCTCACTTTCCATCTTAATTAAGCACTGTATTAATCCTACCTAATCCCAGCTGCTAGCTGTGCTGAACTGTGATTAAAAGTGTGACTGAGCTTCACAATTCCCCACAATGCATCTGTCTTGCTTGTGGTCCTTGGCAGACCTCATTAATCGAGTCCACTCCATGCAATGATGCCAACTTACACTGTAATAAAAGGCCAGTCACCTCCTATTTGTTTTGGGCTTTTTACAGTGACATTTGGGCAACACCTGACCTCAACTGTCATGTGACAGGAAGTGCTCTGCTTACTTTCACCTCTGTCCCTCGATCTTTCCAGGACCCATCTTCCTCAGGTAATTAAACATGCAATAACGTGGAAATGTCCTTGTCTACCTGAGCAGTGAATACAAATTTTGAAATGACTGATCTTTGAATGCAATTTGCATTGTAGTCTCTGCACACATTGATTATGTTTGAGTGGTTTAACCTTATAAAATTATTCACCCCATTTAATCTGCCGAAAGGGGCAATAAGAGGAGCATTCCTAATGCAGCTGAGTACTCCCAAGGCCCTGTAGTCCATTTACTCTATTTATATAGAGTTACTTACAATAATAATTAATTTAATCCATTGTGTAGAATCCATCTGGACCTTTCTGGTGAATAGCAATCATTTTGTACCAAAACACATCATATCAGCTGAGTTGGAGGGGGAAGAGAAAATTACATAATTTAAGTTTTGGGGGCGCAGATAGCAGGGCAGATAGAGTTAATCACTGCCCCCCCCACACCTGCTCACAAACAACTTTGCAGGGAGCAACACTGGATTGCTAATGACCACCATGAGTCAGGGCCTTGAATTTAATAGCTCATGTGACAGCATAGCATATATGACAGCATAACACCTTCTGTAGCACAGTGGTCCCATTACTGCAGTGGGGTGTTGAGCTTTGGCTCAGGGGTTAGAGTGCCCCCTTGTGGCCTGGCAGACATAGTACCTAGCAGCAGGACAGTTCTCCCTGGAGATTTCCTATCCACATACACCTGCCCAAGCCTACACCTGCTCTGCTTCAGCAGTCCAGTGGGAAAGGTAGGCTGTTACGACTGCCTGCCAGCAATATAAACAGTGCTGTAAGCTACATGAGTAAAACAAACGTAGATCTGTGCAGCTGTGTAAGATTATATATATATATTTTCATTATATTATATTTTTTCATCTTATTTAAAGAGTTTTGAGTCAGGTTATTATTTATGTATCTTTACAAAACCCTGCTTTGGGGATCATGCAGTGCAGAAATGTGTAAGTGTAAGCATGAAGGTTTTACGAATCAAAGCACAGACTGTATGCTTTCAAAGAGCATAGGCACCCATTCAAAGTCTTTGTTTCATACCACTGAAAGATGTCAACATTAAAGAGACGTCAAACTGTGTGAGTATGACTGAAGTTCATGATGGCAGTGCTGGGGATGCCATTAGCTTGAGAAACACTGAAACAGCTCTTCTGAATGATGGCAGTTAGATTGAAATGCTTCCATCTTTCAACACCCAAATCGGATACTATGTAATACGTCATACAATGTAATGGCATCACTCCTACATAGGAAAATTGTGCATTCTGAACTTCATCTTTACTCAGCCCAGTAATGGCAACCTGTATTCATGTCTGCCTTTACTATTTCCTGCCATCAAAAGCCGATATGACATTATGGGGGGCATGTTCACACTGGATGGTGCACCAAAATGGACTTTATATTCCATGGTTTCACCACATTTCAGCCTCTTAGCAGACACTGTTGACAATTTCCTGCTGCAGTTTAGATAAGATGCTATACTAAAGAGCTCAACAGTCCGTCTCAACAGAGCTCAACAGTTGCTGTCAAGGGCATTGAACTTACATTGACTCTTTGAGTAACAAGCTCAGCTTCCTCTCCGTAACACCACACTTCAACCCCAGATCTCCTGTGTACGCAGTGTTGGGGCTCAGGGGTGACTTCGGGAGCCAGATGTACTGCTAACAGCTTGTGATGGGAGACTGGGGGCTGACGAAACCTCAATGGTGAAAGGTTTCCATCTGTTGCTATAGCGCCAGACTGGTGAACCAAGCACTGTGTTTTGTTGTGGAGAATAAGGCATTTTGAATGGGTCAAAGAAGCCTACAATTGACAGGTTGCTGTAGGTCCACACAATACTGTGTCTATGAAATCCCGTTGTACCATCAGTACTGGAGGGATATTTGTGTTTACTCAAGTCGTCATGGTAACACCCCCACCCCCACCCCCACCCCCAATTAGGGTGCACAGTTTTGCCACATGTGTTATGGCAGCAAGTCTGCCCAACAGCGAATAAGACTGAGAGAGTTTCCCGGGCATGCCTACACCGTTTTCAGCCAATGAAATAAGGTCAAAAACAATTTATTCTGATTATCCTTATGTAAGACCTGTGAAAAAGTACCACTTGCTACAATGGCCTCCTGCTTGATTAGGCATTCTGCTTCACATTTTACTCGAGCTATACTCAATAACATAATTACATATTATCTTAAATGGTTCCTTAATTCAGTTCTTGTATTTATAATCAAGCATGGAGATGTATTGTAAGTGGAGGTTTCTAACATTTGAACTGAATTCTTAACTTAATGTGTGAATAGAGTTTATGAATGTTTTAAACTTGACAAATGTCACACAAAGCATACTCATACAATGAAATCACATAAAAATAATTCATGTCAATTTTGTTAACCTGGCACCCAAATGATACTGCTCCAATGCCATATGAAAGACCTTTTCTCTTCGTTCTGTTCAGTTCATTTCCTGTTATCAAGTAAATTTAGATTGGTACATATGATGATGGTTTGTATGGAAAGGAAAAAGTCCTGTAATGTGGCAGAGCTGGATGTTGGAACAAAGAGTTTCCAAGTGAGGCCAGGCCTTTGAGCAGAGGCCTTTTATCAGAATACCCTACAACTCCACTGAGAGCCTCAGCAATGATCAAATGTATAAGGCCCATTGTATGACTGAATGCTGAGAGGAATATGTCCGCGTGTGTGTATGTTTGTGTGTAATATAACAAAATAACACAAGACCTTCCACAATTTTTCCAGTTCCAATCGGTTTAGTATAGCTTCCACTCTTTTTAGGGGAATTTCTTTGTGTGTGTGTGTGTGTGTGTGTGTGCGTGCGTGCGTGCGTGCGTGCGTGCGTGCGTGCGTGTGTGTGTGTGTGTGAGAGTGTTTGTGTGTGTGTGTGTGTGTGTGTGTTTTAAGAAATCTGCAGGGGTATCTTTCCATGCTTCCTCTAAACACCTCCAAACCCTAGTCTTTGAAGTTGGATGCAGTTTCTGCTTCTCACAATGGAGGTAGTCACAAACACATTTCATGATGTTGAGGTCTTGGCTCTGGGGTGGCCAGTCCCCTATTCAGAGATAACCAGTGGCTTCTATGCTTGAGAAATAATTCTGGATCCTCTTAATAGCATCATTACTCTGCTGTAGATGAATTCGGTCCCAGTCAAACATTTCCATGATGGTATTACATGATGTATTGAAATTATATTTTCTTGTCTTATTAGCATTCATGATGCCTTCGAATCTAAAAGAAATCTCAAACTCCAGATGTTGTAATGCATCAGCAGGTTTGCGCTGATTCTCTATCATGCCTGACTGGTAGTTGTAGACATGATTCTAAGAGGCCTTCATTGCTTCAGCAGCATCCATTCTGTTGTATCCAGAAAATCTCACATTCAGATTCATCTGTCCACACAATGTCATGCCGGTTTTGGTGATCTGGTGCAGTTAAAGTACTCTTTTGTCCATTTCCGTTTCACAGCAGTGGTTTCAGACAACTACACATCCTTTCAGTACCTCCCTCCATTTATTGGACACTCTTACCCAGAGAGAGATACAGTGCAGGAGGGCATTAAGTGCATCCACCTTATGAGTAATTATGAGAAATATGAGAGCGTGTGTGTGTAAATAACACACAAATATGAACATTCACACATATCCATATACACACCCTACACTATTCTCTCTGTCTCTCTCAAACACACACATGCACACACACACACACACACACACACACACACACACACACACACACACACACACACACACACACACACACACACACACACACACACACACACACACACACACTCCCAAGCTGTTTCAGTGCTTTGTTTTGTTGTTAATTCCCCTTAAACCCTAAAGTAATTCATTTCTCTTTGCTCTCAAAAGTATAGAAAATGTACAAATATAAATAACTTGCTGCCGTTGCGTGTTGGCGATACCTGGAGCACAAACAGGGCAGTACTCATTTCGATTTGCCTTGGAATGTTAAAGAAATGTAAATCCTGATGGCACAAAAGCTAAAATCCCAGGGGAAGGACCAGGGTAGGTCTGCTTGGTCTCAAATTCACAATGACTTAGATCAATATCAGACTCCAGTAAAGTTCTTGCTTCGGCAGGTGACCCTGTCATCTCCCACATGCTAACACTGTGTGAACGCTCTGATGAACATTGTGATGTCACACATCTTGTTTTTTTTTTTTTTTTTTTTTTTTTAGCAAAAGCCCAATAACTGCTTCTCATCGCACTCCAATCAGTGAAATCCTAGGACATAAAATTTGGTTAAAGCTGAAAAGTGACTTGTGGCCTGTACACACAGGAATTTTTGATGTCTAAAAAATAAACAACTAGGCTTTTGTTTCTCAATGACAGCAATGGGCTGTGTAAAAACAGACCGACACGGCGCAATCCACAAAAACTAATACAAAGCACCTCCAACACTGCGGTTCTGCCCATTAAGGAAAGCAAAGCAGACTATTGATGCACGAAGGCATTTGTCTGCTACGTCTCTGTGTGCACAGGTGCTGTCCTGCCGAGGCGCTGGGTCAGCTTAGTGGGACGGCCCACAATACTGTCTCAAACGCTACGTGTGGCTGGGTTAAAATCAGCCAGGGACTCTGGATATCAAACATGGTTATTTTTATACATTTCTTAGGTAGGGACATCCCCAATCAGTATCCGGGGGTAGAAAAATGCACTTCAGAAGAATATGCTATTCGGAAGAAAGCTAATGGTTACAACTTATAGCTTTGCTCTCGCAGTGATGAGACAAGCAGTCGATTCCCAAATCAGATTAGTCAATATTCGGATAAACATGTATTTGAAAATGTTTTGTTTAGATGCTGTAGGAATGACAATTCACAATAGATGGTTGTCTGTGCACTTCACAGCTCACAAAATATTCAATTCAGTTACTGTCAACTAATTAAAATTAACCATTAATATTGCTGTTTTCTAATCCATCAGCTTTCTAGACCACTCCAGGAAAAGTTATTGTACATTCCTGTCTAAGGTATATTTATACATTTTTATCCATAACTATAAGCCACTACTGCCCCCATCTGTTTTGTTGCATTACTTGCACAATTTACTGTTAAATATGATTTATGACAGGCAGTGTGTGTGTAATTCATTGATTTGCTGATTTATTTAGACCAATATATTTCAAATCAATGTAAACGGTCCATCATAATAATCTTTCATTTCGTCCTGTGTTGAATGACATAACAGCTGGGACTGTGCATTCCCAAATAACCAGGAGCAACACTCGCAGCCTTAAAACTGAACTAGCACACACGCGCACCCATATACCCTGTGACTGCCTAGCTGCAGGTGGCCTAACTCACATAGGCTCAACCAGTTAACAAACTGAAGTGGCTCCGCCCACAAACCAGAAAAAGCTGTCTGTAAACAATGGTTTTCCATTCCATGGCCACAGGTTTTACAAATCCGGAGAGAAAGAGGGGAGGGCATTAAATATATGCAAACAACCAAAACGTATTCTTGTTGTGGCTAAAACTATAATAGAAAATCCAAAACTACTGTACAACACATTCAGTAAGTCATTTAAACTGAAGATGAAAATGGGACAGTAATCCACTTTATTTTCATGATAAAATCACTTTAACCACTAGATGGAGACAATGCACTATCTCCGGTTGTGGTAGCCCAGTGAAAGAATGTTGTAGGGTGTTTCTACCAAACTAAAATTGAACGGTGCAATACCATAAGACACATTTGTGATGATTTTCATGATGGATTTATGGAACACTAGCTTAGTCCCTTGTGTAAACAGTATTACTTTTCTGGGAGGCTACAGATTTAAAGTTGGATTTGTTTTGTTTTAAACGAACCAAACCTCAAGAAGAAAAAGAATTCTCAAAAAAGAACCAATGCTCAAGACAAATTTCAATTCCAGCTACAACTAAAGATTATAGCACATACATTATTGTACAAGTTAAAGCTTAAATAATACATATAAATGCAATAATAAATAAACAATCATCACAATAAATAACCTACTGTCCATTTTTAATACAGTAAAGCTTTTTTCATTCTGTAAAAACTGATGCTGTAACAGATATATACTTCTGACAGAGCCTGCTGGCAGTGGCTCAGATGAGCTGAAGGGTGGGTCAGGTAACATTGTCCAAAAGTTTTATTCGATTTCCTTCTGGTTGTTTGGAAAACCTGCATACGAAGTTTGTGGAATTCAGTGTATCTTATTTGCACTCAGTTTGTCAGCCTTTCTTTCCCTTTGTTAAAATGTTGTACCAAGTGTGTGTGTGTGTGTGTGTGTGTGTGTGTGTGTGTGTGTGTGTTAAATGTTTGATTACTCCCAAACAGTCATCTGAGCCCACTCATTCGTCAAACGCAGCCATTGTACAGATATAATCAACACTTTGGGTCATGGTATCCTTTTCGTATTTTGTGTTTCATGACTGATTTTTTCTGGCCAAGCAGAAATGTGAGTTTACACCAGAGAGTGAAAGCAAGGATGATATAATAAAATCATCTTAAATGATTTGAGTTTTGATGGTGATGTTAGCTGATGATCCTAAATTCACTAAGCTTGTGAAGACAAGGAATATAAAACCAGTGAACACATGAGCCAAAAATAAACTAAAGTTCAGTTAAATTTCACAGCGTCCATCTTTAAAATGACAGTAAACTACAGTGGAATTTTTCATTTGTTCTTCACTAAAAGCAGGCAGTTTGATTCAAAATGACTCCAGCAGAAAACAGGGTCTGAATGCACCAGTTCTACAGACAGACACGCTCAGCATCCATTTTACTGACCTGCACTGCGCTGTACCAACAAAACATTCCACAGGGGTTCTTGTCTTGCAATCTTACGGAAAACGTTTTGGTCTATATAAAACGATATCTAATTTGGTTATATGATCTATATGACACCAGATTCTGTACAGTACCCAGAATTACCTATGATCTGCCCCCATTTGAAACCCCCGGTATTTTTTTCAGCTGTTGACTTTAGCAGACAATATTTCACACAGTACCTGAGATATCACCCACATAAGCTACCATCCACACAGGTTTCATGGACACATTGTTGATGAATACTCCTGTAAGCTCTATCTGTCATTTATATAGCGGAAGTCCAATTTAGAGTAAGTAGGGTGGCCTTGAGATAGGACAACGCTGATGTTCATACCCTTTAGTACTGATAAAGGTTCCATTCATTCTAATACACTACAGCCATTATTTTTGGGGATTGGAACGGGTCCAGGAAATGAGGGATCAAACCCAAATGGCATACGGATGCTAAAAGGCTTTGTGAGCTTCACTTTATAAACGGCCCTCTGCTGATCCTAAGAGATACTGGCCAGCACTAAAACCACACAGGCCCTGGGGGTGTGGTGGGGGGGTTATTAGGTCAGAAACAAGAAAATATATATGAAGCTTATCACACCACTAAACCAGCTCAGGCTTTTGACAGATGAATAAAATACAGTATCTATCTATCTATCTATCTATCTATCTATCTATCTATCTATCTATCTATCTATCTATCTATCTATCTATCTATCTGTCTCTGTCTGTCTGTCTGTCTGTCTGTCTGTCATCTATCTACCTTTGTCTACCTGTGTGTGTAGAGAGAGAAAGAGAGAGAGAGAGAGAGAGAGAGAGAGAGAGAGAGAGAGACAGAGAGTATAGTTCTTTGCATTTATAAGCATATATCATAATGGATGGATGGATTTCATTCAGAAGCTGGATGCTTTAAGTACTGTCTGGTCAACAGCTAATATAAAATATCATATATTGAGAGATTTAATCACTGAATATATAATGGCAATGAAAGATCTTTTGCTCTGAAATGTGGTAGCTTTAATTCAAAATATATGATTCAAAGGGAGTTGCTGTCCAAACTGTATTTTCCATGGATCATTTATCCATGGAATAGCACCCCATTAGTCTTTTTTACTAAATAAAATCATTGGATTTTGGACTGGATTTGAAACTCAAGCTGCACATTTTTTTTAAAATTGTCATCCGCTCCGCCACTCATATCATCAGCTGCCAGTCCCATCAGCTGGTGCCAGCGCTTGGTGAGTCAACTTCCCAACTTCCCAACTCTCTGCTTCTCTCTGTTCAAGATGCCTGATGCTGGCAGGGGATCCTGTCTGGCTAGTGATCCTTAATGGGCTGAAGAAAGAGAAAACGGAGAGACCAATGACACTGTGGTATTGAAAAGACGTTGTGATTTGTGTGGCACTGAGGTTGCTCTTGGGGATCATTGGCGCTGTGCATTGGTTCATCTCTTCCATGACTTGTCTCTGGTAGTGAGTCCTGTGACAAAAAAAAACTGAATTTGTGACTCAGAGGTTGCAGGTTCATATCTTATAGGGAAATGCTATTATACCCATGAGCTAGGTCTTTCTCATGAATAATATGAGTTCTAAATGGCTAAACACAAAAAAAAATATGACATCAGGTTTAAAATGGAGGATTTCTTGGATGCTTGTGTTTTACTTACTTGTTTGGTGTGTTGGGTCTTGGCTTCTGTGCTGAGGTCATGGTCATGGGCTCGCTGTTTAGGGGTGATCCTCTGGGGAGCCACTATATATGAGTAATAGCTGTATTATTTAGAGTTTAATTTTGACAGCTACACAGGCTAGATTAAAACTACCCCAGAACAATTTGTTCTTCCCAAAGACCAAATGCATTTCTCCTTAAAAGGACAAAGCTGGTCAGAGATGCATATTCCTTAACCAAAACTTCAAATGCAGTTGCCTTTAAAAAATTAACTTACTAATGTATGCCTGTATTCCCTCTTTCTGTAATAGCATGGCCCTTGAGAAACAGGAAATCATTGTATTTTAAAAGACTCAGTACCTCCATGTGTGTCAGTTTCTACTGGAATAATTGACACTTACATGTCCCTGCACTTTGATTTCCATCATTGTGTGTGACTGCAGCAAGGGAGCACTTTACAGAGAGATTTCACATAATGAAAAAGCTATTACTTTCATATAAATAGATGCATAAAACACACTTAAGTCTTCCTCAGAGTAAGAGGACTACATGTGTTCTGAAGCAATAAGAGCCTTCTTTGAACAAGTTTACAAATGTACCTTTACATCGTGCATTTTTAGTCTTCTTTCTGCATGTTAAATCATTGATAATTTAATTTCACTCATAGATTTCAAGGACATCCATAAAAAAAGGGATAGAATGAAGGAAAATAACATGGAACAAGAACTGGCAAGACTATTTTTATTTTTTTATATCAAAAATGTTTTCATTTTTAAATGGACTATATTTGGACCATGTACATGTATTCCTACAAAATAAAATAAAAGCGGCATGAAAGAGAAGCCAATTTCTTGTTTCAACAATTTGTTGTTGTGATACATTCTTGTGCTGTCTTCCATGGCATTTTAATCATGTCAGTTCTGTTGTACTCAACACTGGATAATATTTTTCATGGCAAGTAATAAAGAATAGAAAATGTTAGATATGATTATTGTTTTTTGTGTTTCACTTCTGTATCACGTATAACTTGCAATTCAAATTGTAACCAGTAGATGGGGATACGACTCTTTTTGTGGGAACAGAGCTAGGTCAAATCAGGAAAGTTCCAGGGCTTTTCAGAACTTTGTTTGCAACTCACCTTGTTTAATCTTTGCAGCAGAACTCATAGGAATTTATGACCCCATTTCAACCATGGGACATCTTTTCTGAATCTTCTCTTTTAAGTAGAGCAGGCTATGTTCAATGAGCTATTAATGACCCCCCACGCCCCCCCACCCCACACACACACACACACACACACACACACACACACACACACACACACACACACACACACACACACACACACACACACACACACACACACACACACGCACACAACCCTTTGATTACAAATGGAAAGGCTTAAAAAGATTTGATTGAAACCATGATAATCTGTCCCAGAAATGGGATGACACAACTGAAGAACTGGAAAAACCTTATAATGTTTGGTACAGTGTAGAATGACAGCACTGTTATAACAGCTGTTTTCAGAATGTACCTCCAGAGGGAGCAACACCAATAGCTATGTTTTTTTTTTTTTTTTGGGATTTTGATTTTTAAGGAGAAAAGAACTGCTTTCCACCTTTATCTTTGGGACTTCTGATTCTGTGCACATGACATAAATGAGAAGGTACTTCCTGTCTGTCAGATTTGTTTGATGTCAGTGTCTCTCATTCAGCTGAGACTTACACAGACCTAAGCGACACTTGAGAGTATTTGATTTATCATTTCTCATTACTATACTGTTCAGGTCCTGAATACACATTTTCTTTCAGGTACTTTCCTGGGTGGGTGTTGTGTGTGTGCATACCAAGGGAATGCGAGTTCATATGCAGAGATAAAATATATCTTGTAAAGATAAAATATCCAATAAACCTTGACATCACTACCCCTTTTTGTGTGTGATCATGTATTATCAGTGCACCTACATTGTCTTTGTGTGTTTTTTTTTACCCTTTTTCACCCAAACTGAACAACTTTTCTGTCAGCCCCATGGAACACCTGTGTCTCGCAGACTCAGGAGCAGGAAGTTGTACTCGCTGACATGACTCCACCAATAATCATTCTCCACAAAGCAATTGTAACACCAATCACACATTGCATGTGCTGTTGAAGGAGCTCAAAGTCAACATATGACTATTTGTGAATCTTAGAGGCCCCCAGTCAGTCAGAAGAGGCTGCTAGAGCAACTGGTTTAGCCGCTGTGCTTCCCAGACCGAGTCAATCGTTGCATTGCCAATATAAACCTCTGGCCTTACCCTGCTAACCAGGCTATCCCGACTGAAATCTGTTTTACAATGTCTCATTTAAGGATTGCTCAGGTAGCCAGGCTGTGAACCTGTACCATAAACAGGTGTTTCACTCCAACAGCCACCCAATGGCCCTGTGTATATACATTTTAAAGTCTGACTGATATGTGGCATATATGTAGTCATAAAACAATGAATACCCCTTAATTCCATTCCAAAGTGTTCCTTTTTGTTCTTTGTGCAAATTCAGATTCACCTCCAAACCATGAAACATGAAGCCATGAAACAGAAAACTATTCAATCCGGGGATTTATTTCATCAATAAAACCTGGCACCGTGTTCTTAGAGCAGGGATGCTTTATGACCAGCTTTATGCATTTGGATGTGTACTGGTTCTCAGTCCTATAGTTGGTCATACACACAATGAATGTTCATGTGCATTACATATACAGAGTTTTCCTTACATGGTAGACACTGCTGGATGTTGGAGGGTTTTATTTGTAGATTGGTCTATGATGGTCTTCAGTTGCATGTACAGAGGGCAATGCAATGCATTCCAGCCTGGGAAAGACATGCCTGGGACTGCAGGACATCTTCCCCCAATTAAGTAGAACAATGGAGTGAGTGAGAAGGTCATCATTGTGTTCTAACACCAAACCTGGACCCATTCAAATGTGGAGGTGTTTTCAAAGGGCTTGAGTGTGTGGAAGATATCAACCAACCTATCTCCAATACCTTTGGACTATTTTATGAGAATGAAATGCAATACAAAGTACATTTCTTTCTGCATATTTTGGATGTGCTTGCAACAAGCCATGTTATGATTTTGTTGTCTCAGACTTCTCAGAAAAGCCCTAGAATGTTTTCCCTGGCTACCTTGTCAGTTATGGCATTAGAAAATGGCATCTGTGCAATTTATTTAGAAAGGAACTTAGAGTGTTCTTTTCAAATGTACAAATGTTGAGGCAAGCTGCTCAGCAAACAAGCGAAAGTGTCAAACACTCGGAAGCCTCATGATCTAATAGACACTTAAAATTCAGCGAAGAACACACAAAAAAGTGAGTACAGTAATACTATATTTGGGTTTTCAGGGGAAAAATGTGAAGTGCCCTGTCAGAAGTATATTAATGACTCCATGATAATGTTCTATACCCTCTCGTCACAGACTTTATCCTTGAGGGAACAACCATCACACTTTACAAGCTTCTACTTCAGTGACAAATGCTTGCAAACCTTAATTGATCTGTTTTAAGGCGTGCATCGATCAATGGCAAAAACCTATACTTAACATTATTAATTAAATATTCTATATTATAAAAAGGGGAAATTGAAATGGTGACTTACATATCAAAACAAACATTAGTGTTATTGACATTAATGCAGACATTAAGAATTAACACCTTTTATAGCCTAGTTAATTTAATTAGTTATAATTGCATGTACCACACCCATATGGAATATGGTACAAGATATTGTTGAATTATGACATCTTTAGAACTCACGATAAATATACTAATGAAATTTTTAAAAAAGACAGTATATGTCAGTTACAAAGCAGATTCATGAGATTCATGCCTGAAAGATACATATGAATATGATGGTAAACTAGGGAACTATCTCAATACTTTGATGTGTATACTTTCTTTTTTGGAAGAGTATATATTAGCATATCAATTCATATTTAAAATATATTTCAGTATCTAAAACCATAAATATTTGTATATATACTGTGCTGTGTATCATTAAGTGTTTCAGTATTTTGATGATATATTTTATTTCAAAATCTGTCATTTCTATAACAGCAGTTTGGAAATGAAATTGTTGGCTTGAAATTGTGGGTAGGATCAGTGCATTATTTTTCCTGTTATGGATTAATAAATAATTCTTAATGTCAATTAGAATCACAACAACAGGAATGTGCTTCGCCAGGGACTGTCTTTATACTTTAATATCTTATTGTACAGTCCCATGTCCTGATGCAAATGAAAGTGTGCTCATGGCTACTCACAAGCGCTACCTCACCAAGACATATGATATTTCCCATGTGTTCATGTCTCAGAGGTGGTGTACACATGTATGAATCTGACTGCAACATGTGAAGCGGTGTTAGCATCGGCTCCAGTCAATTTCATCAGTGGCCTAAACCCTGTCAGCTCTCTATACCCTTAGATTTCACTGCAGCCCCCACCAAGCCTGGTGAGCAACTCTGGTGTGGAGCCCACCAGAGACCATTTTGGCTCTCCAGTTTCCTTGGTTGAGGTGGTATTTTGAAGCTGTCTGTCTCCGTCGCGCCCCATCGTCAAAAAAAATGACCTCCGAAGGCGCCTTTCGTTGCACTCTGAAGCCCTCGTAGCAGGAACGACTCTGGAGGGGAGGGGTTCATTAGCGTCTCGCTCTGCAGAGCCCCCTCCTCCTGCAGTCACTCTCCCCACCTCCTCAGTATTCTGGTCAAGACCACTGGGAGAGCGAGGCTACCATGGCAACCAAAACAAAGGCCGAAATCCAAGGAATCACTCAGCGCCGCATCAAACAGCTTCAAGTTTAATAGCAGATAAAGCACCAATTATAATACCTACAGTATGAGGAAGGGGACAGTCATTATGAGTATTTCTCACACATTTAAAACCGGATTAAATGAAACTCAGGAGATGTAATGACATCATTTTTATGAAAGGCATGAAAAAACTGAAGTTATTCTATGAATTCTGTGAAAAACAATTACCAATTATATTCAAAGGTTTTAGTCTATTTACCTAGATCTTACTAAATATATATAATATACTGTGTCTCAAAGGCTTATCGTGCAGTTTATTTAAAAGTTTGTTTAGTTGTGACTTAATAAATAATTAATACTATATATTCTGCATAATTACATGGTAATAACATGATAGTAACATTGTACTTAAGTCAGGTTAATTAGCAAAAATGCAAAAACAAGCTGTTATGAAATAATACATACAAATGAAAGATTTAAAAATATATTGCCAAGTCTCAAAAATCTATTTACAAATCATTATTAAATTAATTATATATGACAATATTTCAAAAAGGCAGAATCACTATACTGTTTTGATGTTGTTGGCTGATATAAGAGGCAAAAAGTAAATTGTGTGAAGGAAAAATTATTACAAACAATATATATAATATTGCATTAACAATGGTTTAGTTTAAATGATGGTGGGTCATAGTAATAATAAAATTATTATTATTATTATTATTATTATTTTATTAAAAGTATTAATGTTATTGTTGTCATTCTTCTTCCTATTGTTATTATTAGTATCATTATTAGCCTTAATCATCACCCAGGGCCGTAGCTCTGTTTTCCCTTTCTCCATAGCTGTGTGTGGTGTTTGCTGGAGGCTGTAAGATGAGAGCATTGCTGATGACTGGGGCTCTCCACAGTCTGTGCTGAACGGTATTGGTGCTGGGCGCCAGCCAGCAGGTGTCAGTCCTCTCAGTGGAGGGAGAGAGGCCATCGCCATCGTCGTTGCCATGCAGAATCACGCTAGGACACAGCGAACCACCAATTGCGGACCATGTGCCTGCCTCTGTCCTCAGAGGGACACTGTTATTGTCACGATCCTGAAGTGTCAATGACCACACCGTTAAAATGTAACGTGCTTGCAGAAACATAAGCACTCCTCATAATTTACTTACTAACTTAGGATATTTAATGGAAACAATACTGTAGCAAAAAGGAATTATCTCACAAATAGGCTCATGAGCTTTTCCTCCTGAAATGTAAAATGGTGATATTTAAAGTAATTCAGAAATTTCTCTTTTTCGTAATTGATTTGTCAATAACTGGAATAACCTCCCTATGCTGTGTGGACTTTATTGAGTCTCGCTGGCATGTGGCATAACTGTGCATATTTGTGCACATGCATATGTCCCCCTGTCTCCCATCCTCGCTGTTTGCATGGGTAGCTATTGCTGTCTATAGAAGCTTCCCCTTCTAAAGATGGGCTGTGAAAGCATCTCAGTGATAGACTGGAGGGTTCAATGACTGTGCCATCCCACCTTCCTCTCTCTCTCTCTCTCTCTCTCTCTCTCTCTCTCTCTCTCTCTCTCTCTCTCTCTCTCTCTCTCTCTCTCTCTCTCTCTCTCTCTCTCTCTCTGTCTGTCTGGTCCTCTACGTCTGATCGGTTTCCTTGGTTTCCTCACAGCCATCCAGCGTCAGGTTCAGTTCCCCTGAGGGCCAAGTGCACACTATCGTCCCCTCTCCACCATCACTAAATAATTCCAATGCTTTCATTGACCAAATGATTTAATCGGCTGTTTTCCTCTACACCTGTTCCATGCATCACCTACACAGGCACACACACATGCACACACAGGCACTAAACAATAAACCAAAGAATAACAAGAAAACAAAGAATAATAGTTTTAATTAAACAAATTGTCTTGTAACTGAAATCATATAAACTCTTACTTGCAAGAGAACATTCAGTCGAAAGATTTTTTTTTTTTTGCATGCACTCACACACACACAAATACACACAAGCACATGCATGCACTCATACGCACACACACACACACATGCATGCACTCACATGCACACAGACACACACAAACACACAAAGCATGCACTCATATCCACAGACACACACACAAACACATGCACGCTCACACACACAGTATTCAACAGCCTGACACCTCTGTCTTGGTAACAGGCTGAAAAGTCAGACTCCATAAAGCAGACACATTCAGCAACAACGCTTGTCAGCTCCTACATGGCACCATAAAGAGACGAGCCCCGTCGGACCACCGTTACGAGCGCGGCCTTCAGCGTGCGGCGCGTATCTGTGGATGCAGGCCGAGCAGGCATCAGTGAGCTCATGAAGGACAGCGTTGCCTGTGAAATGGGCTGGCTCTGGCTGTACGCGCTCCGGCTATACGCGATCCGGCTGTACGCGCTGCTTACAGGACTCAGTGAGAGCACAAACAAGCACGGTGCACCGCCGGCCAGGCCCGTGGCGGTTGCCGTGACGGTTGCCAGAGAGAGCCCTCAGGTCTTTGACTGATGGAGGGGCTAAATCAATAGCTCTTCTCAGCGGCCTTGGCACGCCAGGCTCGCCACTGCAGGAAGAGTGTTTAAATCAATGGCTTTTTAATCAGGCCTTAGTTATGGCAGCCATTGTTCAAGACCACAATGCTATTCTTGTTTGGAGATTTGAATGGCCAGGGAATCGGGGTACCGACTGTACCCAACAATGTGACTCGCTGTAGAACTGTCTAGAAACTCTGACAACGGGTAAGCAATCAGGGCTGTGTATGTTCCCAGATTTCATGCCAGTTTCTGCTCTTTATTATTTTACAAGTAATTAATTCACACAATCTGATGGTTTACTACATTTGAGAAGCTCATGAAAGGCAGTAAGGAATGCTATTATGCTCATATGAAAAATGTTTTACTGTGGTCTAAGCTACAAGTGAAACAATAGTAATATGTGCTGCAAATTAGCTAACTGGACCATGCTAATTTCTTGAAATGGAATGGCTTTTGTGTATTGGGCTGTGTTAGAGTGGCATTATTTCCATTGTAGCAGAAACCATTGGGGTTCGATTGGGACAAATATATATGTTTGCAACCATCTGCCATCTCCAAGAACTGACAGCTCAGAGAGTGAAAATACCTAGAAGTCCAGTGACAGATCTTATTCAGAGCTACGCCAGCTAGTGACAGGAGAATGAGGAACGATGATGCTGAAGGGGCAGTACATTACCAGTAACTGACTGACCCGACCAAGTTATTGTTTTTTGTTTTTGCTGCAAAGAGAAAAAAAAAACAAATTTATTCATTGACACAAATTGTGGGTGTCATCATAACTCTTCCTCACCATGCTGCTATCTGAGGAAGACCAGGGAGTACGACCAGACCCAGACAGAGACATGCAGACAAGCACATTTCTGTGCTATACAGCATTCAGCATCTTCTGCTAATGGATTATGGGGGTAAGCGATAACATCTGCTCAAACAGGACGCAGGACGGAGCATGGCTTGACAATAAAAGTGAATATGAAAAGTAGATCTGTTCGATCCTAACCTCGTAACGGTCTGACGCTTTACTCTGCTAATGCATCAGCAGACATTCAGATAAAGGTCAGGCTTCACAGGATTGTGGGGTTTTCAGGGAAAACGTAACAAAAGCGGGGGGCGCAGTTCCTTGATCTTTTCTCTGTCTCCTTTTGTTGATCCAAACAATCCAAAACGACTTTGTCTGCAAAGTTTGCATACCAAAGAGCCCGAGAAACAGACACAGCACAGTCAACATCAGCCCGGCCTACAGTTACCCAAACAAACTCCGTGCCCTCGGTCAGGTGATCAGAAATCCCCACAATCCCGCTGCGAAATACTGCGCTACATTCACAGGCAGAGAGATGTCACCAGGACAAACAAAAAATAAATAAAGAAACAAGTGCAGTTTTGAGAAGGACTTTGTGAGATTTTATAAACAAGGCCTGTTTTGGATGTAAATATCCTCTTAGCAGATGTTGATTTTGGCCGTGTTTTATTGTTTTTTTTTTCAGCCCCTTCTTTCATTCGTTTCAGTGAAGCGCTGGAATGCCGCCAAGGGCAAACGCAATGTTTTTTACATTTTACTGTGTGTGTGAGTGTGTGTGTGTGTGTGTGAGAGAGAGAGAGAGAGAGAGAGAGGACCCTTTGGGCACAGGCAGCAGGAACAGAGTCAGCAGATTTGATAAGATGTGAGAGCAGGGTGTTTATTTTACTCCTCCAAAATCAAAGTCCGCTTTGTGCGGAACCTGACTTGATTCCAGATCCCAGCCTCGCTGGTTGGAGCAGGTCCTCTGAGTTCAGCACTGCAGTTTTGTTTGCATCCCCGACACTTCCCGTTTTTGTGCTGCGAAATGCTCACACACACTCAGCCTGCTCAATTGTTCCACTAAACTGGGAATATGCATACAGTTTGACTCCGTGAAAAATTTCACAAAATTAGAATTGGAGTGATTCACCAGACTAAACATTACTGCCAAAGATTAACAAAACAAATGACCTTTACCAGAGAAAAATATTTTTAATGAAGAATAATTGTCTTATAATTATACAGTTATATAGAAATTGTATACGCTGTTTCTGATAAGAGAATATTCAGTCTACAGTTCTTCTTTCAGGGGCTCCTGTTGTTTCCAGACTTTAGCAGCTCCATGAGATCATGGCAGAGGGTAGATCTTGGTAAATCATGTGTGATGTTATGAAGTAGCAGGTATGATAATATGTGTCTTATATGGTTTAGGGTTTAGTGTGCCTTTCTGTGTTTATGTTTCAGTTGGACAGGATGTATGGCACAGAGTTCATTGTTAAAGGGGAAATTTCATTTAGAAATAGTGAAAAAATTAAATGTTATCCTTTCCCGTGTTGATCAGTACCACCCCACATGACAAAGGAAAAGGGATCGGGCTTCAAAGTGGAAAAATACTCACTTCCTTCCAGAAGTATGTAAGTTAATATCAGCTTGTGACTTGTGAATATCCTCTTTTTAATGTTGCTGAACAAATATTTGTCATGTCAGTGTTTTTCCCCCATCTTCATATTGAGCCTTTCAGAAAACCCACACTTTCAATGACCTTCCTGAAAAAAATATGGCTTTAATTTTTTTTATTGAAATTCTGAGGATTGTAATGGTAGTAGTTGTCTTTCCAAGCTCCTTCCTGGCCGTGCCCCTGGGTCTGTCAGTATGTTAATTCTTACCCTACCTGCAGAAGCTTACATAGTTTGAAATGAAGAAAAAACACAACAATCAACACAAAATTAAATCACAAAATAAAATGTGCAAAGAAGGTACCCAAATGTCACTGGTTAATTCATAGTTTGCAGGCTCTGTTTATAGATATTCAATAAATTCTCAAGAACAAATATTGAATGCTTAAAGGGTTCTAACTTTGTGACGCAGGGGGTGCAAATACACCTGCATGACAAGAGCAATTTCATTGAGTGCAAATGTAATTTCTTTCACCTTTGCCAAGTTTGATCATTTAAAAAAAAAAGTGAGGGGGGAGGGTGTTTGCATGGGTGGATGGGTGGACAGCACAGTAGGGGATGTACCAATGAAACCATGTGGGGCTGTGAAGTTTTTGCATCAGTTACTTCATTTGCATTCTCATCCATCTAGACCTCCCAGAACTCAAATCTTGGAGCTATTAGCTATTTTAGTGTCATTACTGATGTACCCATGTGAATGATGAACAGATGGGCCGAGCAAGGAAATCTCACAAGAAAGTTTGAGTCTTCCACCTCTCACCTCATCGAGCTCACACTTTCAATCAACAGCTATGTATGAAATGCAACTTGCTTTTGCAACACCACTTTCTTGTATTTAATCTTTGAAATTTTAAATAGGTTGGTATTAAATATGAATAAGATGTTTTGTTCTCCTGCAAAAAAAGATGCACCTTTGTTAATTATATATGGAGGTATCCCTTGATCTAAGATAAGGAATCATTTGTAAAATACCAGTATCTATTCGCTTAAAATCGATGCATCTCAGGTAGTCAAAGTATTGGCAAAAGAAGGGGGAAAAAGTATTTTTATTTTTGCATTTTTTTTGAAAACTAAAACAGCAGTATGAGCTTTGCTGTGTCTGTTCCTCAGCTGGAACACCTTATTCACCAGCCACTCTCACAGCCGTAACCCCCGCTATCAATTTGGAAAAGTACAGGCAAACACACTCTCTCCTCTGAAACTTTCAAAGTCACCTGCCATCTCTTTCCAGACAGTGAGAAATAAGTTAACTTTAGTCTGTAAGTTGAGCTAGAGGAAGACACTTTGGTTGCAGCTGGGCAGTTGAGAAACTGCAGAAACCTGCCTGACCAGTGGGGGGCAGTGGAGAGGGATGAGTCGCGGACATACCTGCTGACTGGATCTTTCCCTCCTTGGGTGACACTACAACCCATCATGCATCACTCCACGGGCTATCGGCCACAGTTGGCAGCCCTGTGGAGTGATGCATTCTGATTGGCTGCCAGACAGTGGAGGCCCCTCCCGAACTGGCTTAACAGGATGAGTCATGCAGCAACCCGTCAATGGCTTCCCTTACTCACTAAACCTTCAAAACCTCCTGAATGACACAGTCAGGATGTGACCTACAAACCCTGCTTTGTCATCACCGTTGGTTGCAGGAACAAGCTGTGTCACTGTCATAAAAATGTACTAAACAAACCTCTTTCTCCCTCTGGTCTCAGACTGGATCTGTGTGTGGGGTGACTCAAAACCCACAGCGTGTTTGGGTTTCAAAATAAAATCTCATCAACAAAACTTATATGAGAAATCTCATTTTGAGAAATCCCTGTTGTGAAATTGATAAGCAAAGTTCTTTGTGCAGTTTTCTCCACCCATGAATGGCTGTGCTTTCAGAAGTGCTGAGCAGCAGCCTAATCCAGAATCGAAAGGACAGACAGTGATCTGCAATGTGACAGTGCAAACAAAAACCATTACGCTTGTGCTGAAATTCGTCGGAGCAAAACCATGAAATGCCAATTTGAAAATACAGAGAGGAACAAAAGAGGTAGAAATCAGAGAAGTTCAACACATTTTTCAAAGATGAAGAAAGTTTTAGCCAGGCCCTGACCCTATTTACTGGGGCACGTGCCCCAGTAATAATTTGTTGTGCCCCAGTAAATGATATTGAAAAATATCACGTTTTTATAAAATGTATCATAATAATTGCATGTGTGAGGATGTGAGCATTTTGCCCCTGCAGTGCTAAAAGTGCTAGTGTAGTGCAAAACTCCTGGTTTTAGCTATGGCTTCTCACATTAGGGCTTAGCTACAAATTATGGCTGTATGTAGTGTTTACTAATATTCTTATGTAAAATAACATTACCTATTTTTTTAAATAGTAAATGAATAGTATAAACTTAATAGTAATGATTATTAAAACAATATACTAAATGTAACATATGCATAAAACTAATTCTGTTTTTTTTTAACAGAAAAACATAATTTCTATGATCTAATTTGGAGTTAAATTTATGCAAGTTAAATATACGGTCTTTGGAGTGAAACATATGCAAGTTATGTTAAAAATTATTTAAAAGGAGATGTGATAGAACTGTTAAGTGTAACTCCAAAGTCATACTGAAGTGAACTCTTTGCCGAGTGAAGGTTTATCAGAGAGACCTGGCCTCTCTCACTGCTGGTTGCTGAGAGCCCACCATAGCCTGGCGCGATTGCGCTATTTTAAGCAGTGCGGTCTTGGCTCGGGTTTCTGATTAGCAGGAGCCAGAGAGAGCCTGGCTGCTCAGTTCTGTCTCCACAGTGCAGACTCCCATCACCTGGCCAAACCTCCAGCTCCAGTGCTTCAGAACTGCATGCTTGCTCAGTTCAGTTTGTCCTTAAACAGCACTGTAGGTACTGCATAAGGACAAATTGTACATACACATTTCAACCCTGCAACATTTTCCCATTAGCAGGTAAGATTGCAGATACACACACATTGCATTAACATAAATGTTTGTATGTTTTTGTTATTTTATATTTAAGTATAAGTATTTTTCTTACATGGGTAGAGAAAGGTCTCTATGATATCTGGTAGACTTGTGCCCCCAAAGTGAACAAATGTTAGTCTTTTTTGGTGATTAATTGGAGGAAAAGTGCACTGACGTGTTTAACTTGGCTGATTTGGGGCAGCATCTTTTGAGAGAAGCACAAAGGGAGTTTTCTGGCCACAGATGCAGGAGAGAGGCACAAATTAGGGGGAAAGAGAGTGAACGAGGGCGCGTCAGCTGGAGAGAAAGTCGAGATAACGGTACATCACAACATTGTTTTTGGACCTTAAATGGCCCCCGCCCCCCGTTCCCCCTCCCATCTGTTCTGGTTGGGTAATGGCGTAATTGGCCCATGTCAAACGGAGAGAATGAAAGCTAACGCGGTTCGGGAGCCTCTCAGGGCCCGAGGTGAACGGCGGAGCTCGAACTCGCTGTCATCGTCGTAGAGGCAGAACTGCTGTGAAACCGGGCCAAAGTTAGAGAGAAGAGAGAGCGCCAAAGAGAGGTGTCCTCTCACAAGGTCAAACACTGCTCTGTGTGCATTTTGCCTCTTTTAAAGACTCTTCCAACAGCACAGCAGTCACTGTATCACTGCAGATTTATAACTACATTCACGGCCAGGTGAGGACAGCACTACTGCTGCTGCTTTGAGCTGATCCCAGCTAGTAACTGGTACTACTTCACATTCAAAAGACAAGGACCTAATCAAATGGACAAATGTCTCTTTAAGGTTGTATGCAATTCAATAAAAATTGACTTCAGTCTTTTACATAAATAGGCTACTGTATTTTATAAATATGCTACTTATAATATCCAACAAGATCTTCAAAGAATGCTCTCAGAAATGTATGTTGTGGTCTGTGTTGTGGCTGAATTGAATAGGCTCTTAAAGATGGTTGTTTGAGTGGTGTTTTCAGGAGTTGGAGATTGCAGGAGTTTTGACAGCGGTAATGATTGAGTAATGTCAGAGACTGACTGCCGTAGTGCTGCTGTAGGCACGGATTGCTGCTTTGTTCCCAGAGTGTGGGGTTAATGGTCTTCCCTTCCCTGTTGCAGGGGAGTGACGCCAGCGAGCGAATTAGGATTCAGCCCCCATCGGTTGGCTGGTCTCCTGGCGACGCAAGGGCAGTGACAGAGAGATGGATGGATCTGCAGCCTGGCTGCCACACACTCACACACATACACACACACACGCACACACACAGATGCACGCTCGCTTACACACACGCATGCGCACACTCATATATGCACACTCACTCACACACACACATGCGCAGAAATGCACACACACACCCACATACATGCGCACACACATACGCACACACACACACACACACGAGCAGAAATGCACACACACACCCACATGCATCCAAACAAACAAACATACGCATGTCCTCATACACACACACACACACACAGTTGAACTGATCCTTTGTGTCTGTTCTGCAGTTGTGTTCATACCCCATATCTTCCTTCCACAAATGATTTACTGAAATATCAGGTAAATAATACAGATGTAAAGATGTCATATATTTTGTTCTATTGTATATATTATGATACAGAGTGCAATTACTCCTGGCAGAGTATGAATAACTTTATTAGATGGCTGCTTCCTATTACAAAAATGAGTGTACACATAATTAATAACTGTTCATTTGTGCTTTATTGGATGTAATGTATATTCATTTCAATATGGCCCATGTTTTTATACATATTCATAAAATGTGCATTATGTTTGCATTAATGGCCAAAGAAACCACACACTAAAATAGAAATCAGGTTTATTGTTCTTTTTATTTGCTTTTTATTTTGCTTCAAGTACAGTGAACAACTTGGATAGTTTAAAAAAAAAAGTCTGTGAAATAGCCATTATTTACAATTACTTCCCAAAGTTTTCAAAAGAATGAAGAATAAAACAACCATTAAATATGACACAGTCATTCTCGCTTAGTTTATAAAATAAATATGAGCTATAAACATGCAAATCCAGGTGCTCGCATACCCCCGAGCCCGCACCCCCCCTCCCGACCCCCAAACCCACTTCTGTCACGCTCAAACAAAAATGACTATGCATCATTTCATATTGTGTCTGTGAGCATTTCTGTGTCTGTGTGTTTGTGAACTGGGTGTCTGGTTTTCATGTCTGTGTGTGTGTTTGTGTATATGGTGTCTGAATGTGTGTCTGTGTGTTTGTGTGTAGGGTGTCTGGCTTGTGTGTATGTGTGTGCGTGTTTGGGGGTGGGTATTTGTTTGGAGACAGAGAGAGACAGGGAGGGAAAGGGGGAGAAAGCAAGGGAGAAGGAAAGAGAAAGACAGAGAGAGAGAGAGAGAGAGAGAGAGAGAGAAAGACAGAGAAAGAGTTGCCCTCTGCGATACCCTACCCCTCCCTCCCTGAGTGTATGAGTATACCTTCCTACTGCTACCCGACTACCCCCCAAACCCCCCCCACATACCTGCTGTGTTGAGTTTACGTGCTGAGCGCTAAGCGGTAACACAGGAGAGCTGGAACTCACTCCGCTGCGGGCCGGGGCTAGGCTCCGCCCCTTCCCCCTTGCCCTCCCCTCTTCTGCTTGGGGAGGAAACATACATCACCGTTTAAGTAACTGCAGCGGGAAAACAGAAGACTAAAAAGGTCACACAGTCCTGCTGGGCACCGGGGGCCTCTCTTTTTCAAGCCGCCCAAATGACTCACAGCTAATTGCACAATGTCGATTGTGTGTCATAAAATCCCGTGACGTTTGACGTTTTTACAGACTCCGTGTAAAGGAAATTATACACTGCTGGCTGGCTCTTGGTTTAAATTCTGATTATTTATAGTGTAAAGGCTAAACATGGAGTCTTACTGCATAAAGAACTATAAGATCAACAATCAACCCTCCATTGTAAAAACATTGCCTTAGACATCAACACTGCATTAATATATTTCAAACTGCCATTTTAATTTATTAGCCAGCAACGAGCAGCCACACACTGTGTTTTCAGCGATGCTTGATACGAATGGATAACTTCTCTTACCGTTATGGGAGGCAGCAGGCTGCAAGGACTCTAAAAGAGATGAAATAATGATAATAATTAGTGTGGGATAAATTATACAAAATGGCAGAGAGATGATGACGGATGGGTAGATGGCATGATAATTGTGGTGAAGCGTGGAGGACCACATGGCCAGCCACTGAAACCGAAAGGCGAAGTGGAAGACTCGGAAGGCTGGGCCAATTTGTTCCTGGCGCATTTTTGACATTTTCAGGCAATGTGAAAATAATTACTCATTACACATCAATGACAACATGCTACACACTTGAACAACACGTCCCAAGAGCAATTAGGCGGCGTGGGCCTGCATGTGCAGACGTATGGGCGGAGAAATGGCTCCTTTCAGGGGCAACGCCGAGCAGCGTCAGGGCAGGGGACCCCTGCGGAGTAGCGTTGGTTATTACATTACATTTTGAGCATTTAGCAGCCATCTTTACACACTCCTGAAGTAATACAGGTGATGTGCCTCGCTCCCATGCAGTACTTTGCATAGGAATTGAACCTGCAACCTCTGTGCTAGTGAGTCCAGCTCCCCCACCATTATATTGTATTTATATTGCCTCCCCATTGTCACAATTCTGACTGGTAGAGAGGCACACTGCGCACCCCCTTTATTTACCTAAATCTGTCAGACTAAAGCTATACACTTTGATAATGTATGTTGAACAGATGCACCTGGCAACCTGTCTAGGCTAGGCTGGAAGAGTCGTTTTGTCTGTTTTTGTGTGCGCATGTAAGTGTTGTGCGTATGTTTGTTATGTGGCTGTTAGCGTGCGCACATTTCCACACACCCGTACGCACACGCACATGTGTGGCGCCATCTGGACAGTTGTCTTTTTTTTTTTTTTTTTTTGATGAGGCAGGGCACGAAATCGCAGCCTGCGTTGGGGAGCCGACTGACCGGCGGCCGACGGGTTAAAAACCTTCGCCAGTGACAACAAAGCGGAGGCCAGCTGTAGGTCATATTCAACTTGCAGCCACTGGAAAATGAACCTGCAAGACAGAGCCTAATTATCCGCTAAAGCAAAAGCCGGTCGCAGTTCAATAACTCCAGCAAGCTGGCAGGCAGATAGCGCGTTGCCGTGGAAACGCCTCCAAAGCGGCACTGCGGAGAGCGCAGGGAGGCGGGCGATAGCCCTGGGAGTGTGTGTGCGTGCGTGCGTGCGTGTGTGTGTGCGTGTGTGTTGGGGGGGGAGGGTTGGGCATGTGGAAGAAGTGACACTTGTACTTAGCTAGACTACCACTGTGACCTGTTACTTTGAAACCACCCACCCCACACCAACAGGCAAAAGGACAAGCCAGGGCATTGTACAGCCTGTAGACCTTAGAGTTTGTAGGGAACCAGTATGAGCATACAGTACATACTGCCTCTGTACCACCCCCTCTCCTCTTAATGAGTTTTAACTTGGATCCAGTGGTGCAGCACCAAATGATTCACAATCTGTTACCATTATGCCAGTCATATTCATGCGCTGTACAGTGCCAGGACAGATACTACATCAGCAAACTCCAAAGTTACACAGTCACATGAGATTAGCATTATGTGTGTGCTATTCCTAACCCCAGACTGAAAGATGGAAAATTAATTTAAATTTCTCAGAGTGGAGATACAGTATGCTGCAATGCAGTCAAAGGAATCTTTAATTAGGGAGTCTGGTATTATTGACTAAATTGAATTTGCAACAATGCGGTTAGAATTTATAATTAATGTCATAAAATGAGTCAGTCTTAATTCAATTTCAACATTTAATTTCAGATCATTATTAATATTAATTACGAATGCCCTATTCATTGATAAAGGATATATATATTACTTTGAGTGCACTGAAATAAAGGGAAGTACTTTCTCCATAGTTTGATCTCTTCTTTTCAGAATCATATTTGGATCATTTTAAAAGAAATTTTAGCAACAAGATTGTACACACCTTGGGTTAGACAAAATCAAAACCACTCAATCTTTGAGTATTGCACATTTTATTGCAAACATGCAATTTGCAATCTGTTGTTTTCATTTTAAGATAAAATAGCATAAACCATTTAAGTGTAAAGGCATATGCCCTTAAATATTGGGATTGAACAGCATATATCCTTACAGTCTAATGTAAAATGTCTATTTTGATTGGATAGTATATACCCTTATTGAGCCTAAGTTTGTCTAACTGAATCTAGCCCCCCTTGCCACTGGCCATAGACTTCTCTCAGATGAACGATGTCACTTTGGCCAGTTCTAATTAAGATTGGAAGTCGGATTTCAGGGAGCGGGGATTGCGGGCGACTCTCCCCTTGCATTTGGAGGTGGGTGTCTGTCCCCGCGGAGCGCCTTTAATCCTTACAGATGTGTGCGGGCCTGGCGACGGTGAGACAGAGGAGGTGATTGTGTTCAGGTGACTGTCTGGACCCCTGCCGCAGTGTCTGAGAAGCCAGACTTCTGATGCCCCTCCCCCCACTCTGTCTGCTATCAGAAATCCCCACTGTTTCATCATGTATCCTGATAAGAGATAACCCCCACAACCCCCCCTCTCTACCACCCCACCCCCTGTGCCCCCCCCGCCCCCGACAGTCTCAGAGACAAAAAAAAAAACAATGACTGACAATCGGCTGCAAAGACCCAGACAATAATCTCCTTATGCTCCTTTAGTCTCCTGGCTATTGGTGTCAGCAGTCGGTTCTGACTGCCCTGAACTGTTGTTCGGGCTCTTTCACTTCCTTCACCAGCACACATGAACCACTGCAGTGACAAAGCAAGTTTTTCTTACGGGTGCACTGCCTTTCTTCAGTGAACCTATTCACAGGTGATTGCAGAGAATGACACGGTCGGAAAGTGCTGCCCATCAGCAGGTATCTCTATCCGCACAGCTAAAACAACACATCCTCTTGTTCTGGCCAGACTGATAAAACTTTAAAGAATAAAAGAGGTGTAACTTGAAATAAATGAAAGTATCTTGGTGAGACCCTTAAAATAAATTCCTGTTAAATAGATCCTATCATGTGTTGTCTAAGTGGTGTTTGAACCATAGCATCTATTTGAACTGATTACTTGGATTATCCAAATCCTTCAAAATAAAAGTCATGAGCTGAGGCTGCTTTGTATCACTGTAGTTTGGAATCATAATGGAATAAACAATTTTTGTTTCACCATTATTGTGCAACCTCAAACTTACTGTTTAACAGCTCTTTCATGTCGTAATTTATGATTCAGCAAATGATGTGGGGTAACCTGCACTGCTCTTCTCTTTGTAGTGTCCAACATTTCGCACACACTTTCCGTGAAGTTTGTGTTCTACTCTTTTTTTCCCCTGTATAAATCTGTATCAGTCTGGTAATAATGGCTTATTGCTGCTATGCTTTACACAGTGCAATTTTACTACAAGAAATAATATACTAAATAACACTAAACATAACTGACTAGATTTGAGATGGTTATATTTTTTAAATAAATTGTTACCACATACAGTATTTAAATCTGTTATTTTTCTAAATGTAGAATTTCTCCTGTATTGCTGCTACTTTATGGCCTTCTGCACTAGTAAAAATCTTTTTTCATTTATAATTTAGAGGGAAAAAGCATGAATTGTACAAAAGTTTGGGTGATGCAATATCCTGTTCCCCCATAGCATTCTCATCAGAAAGTCTGGGTGCTATAGAGAATTATTAAAATTAATTTTCTAACAAAAATTCCCCTAAAAAAAGAGCTCTTAATGTCTTGTACCTTGCAATATTTCAAGAAGGATACTGAATGGAAATGAATGTGTTTCCATGCTCTAAATGATGTGTATCTATAGTTTTATTGAACACTTGCTTTATAATCTGAGGAATATTCAATCATATTGCAGATCAGAGAGGATTAATATTGCAAATCATTTTCTTTTATATTTTCTCAAAAATGGCCCAAATAACCAACCCATCTAAGCTCCTCAATGACTACTGAACAGTCACACTTTTGTGAATTTAAAAACGCAATTCAAATGACAATAGGAGGCTTGAACTGGTATGCTAATGTGAATGATTGATAGTTAATGTATCCAAAACAGTGCAGCAATAAATCTCACTTTAACAAGGACTGGCACATTGTTGAGCAAAGGCTAAACATTCCTGAGGCAGGCTGATTTTAAATAATACTTCACACACAAACACAGTCTAATTGTCTCAAGAAACTACTTCACCTAGGATGATGTTTTAGTTTTTTGTTCAAAAACGCAAAGGACTCAACAGATCTTGAAAATATACTGCTTGGATGTATATGTAAAATCAAGTTAAAGACATACATTGATTGAACTGAGGACCATGTCTTGATAAGCAAGAACACTAAGACAATCATAAATTACAGGAACTGTATATTCAATTTTGTGTATAATATTGTTAAATTCCAATATCCGATGGTGGTGCTAACTTAACGCACCAAAGTGTTTGCTAAAAGCTTCAATTTGTTTGTAAATCATAGTTAAGGACAAACATTGCTTGAATATACTCCAGTGATGAGATATTGGAATTTCACTTTTAATACACACAATTTGTATTTCAATCAGTAAATCTATGTTTATAATTCACCATGGGTAAAATAATCGAGTCCAAATGAATTTGTGAAACTGAATATAATATTAGCTCTTCTAAATCCAAAACACATCAAGCTTCTATTCCAATAGCACACATACTCAACTAAAACAAGCCGGCACACAGCTTCTGGCGGATAGTAAGTTCAGTCAGGCCAGCAATATAAGTGAAGTGGATCATGATGAAAAGTAACTGACTGCAGCATATGAAATTTATCCTTTTTATGCTTGCTGAGCTTCATTGAAAATCCTTTTAAATACAGGCATACCATTCAGATAAAAATGCCTACAATATAGAGTGCACTCAAAAGCACAAACAGCATTGCAGCATATTCATTCTAATATATAACATACTTTATTGCTTAACCTTGTGACAGAATTAATCACAAGCTGCATATGTAGCATTTAAAAGTTATTAAGTCTCAATATTTTAATAGAAAGAAAATATCTTCCTCTGCTGAAGGGGACGGTGTCTCCATCAGAAAGTGTCTGGTCAGGCATCACCTCAGATGGCAGGGGTCTGTAGGTAGGCTCTGTGGCAGGGGGAATGGCTGCCTAAGTGTTTATAATTACAGCCCTCTGTTTTAATGGTGCAACGGGCAAACGGAGTGTGTTACCTCCAGAAACTGTTTTCATGCTTATCGCAAAAGTACGTGGCCTCAGTTTCACACAGGTGGAACTGCAGCAATTACATGCCTGCAACTGCCACATTCTGAATGTGGTTTTTAAATAAATGATGTGCCAATTATTCACTATGACAGCATTTCATAATAATAATGCTCAAGTCTGGACTGCCAAAATAGAGAAAATACTGTTTGAACTGAAAATGGTTTCAAAATTAGTTACTAACTGGGAATATTTTTGTTGCCTTTTTGCTATGCAGTGGAGTAACTACCTGCAATTATCATTCAGTATTCAAGTATATGAATATATATATCTCACAAATATATAGCAGAGAGTATCCAACAATTCTAGTTTCAAGGTGTTTCTAAACATAGCTGCATGTGTACTCCTCTCAGTAGCGTATGTACATGTAGCATGACAGGCCTCAAAGGGGTGGAGAACTACTGCTGGAGATCGACTGAGCATTGTTTTAAAAAGTATTTCACACACACCCTTGCTATTTCTCAGGTGAATATTCATTTGAAGCACAAGCACCCTTGTGCTGAGACCCAATCAAACGTGCTTAGTCACTCTACCGACATATGCAGCTCAAATAAAAAAACCTTACAACCTAAAATTGAGAATTTTACAACACAAATGTCCTTTCAAATGAATTCTTTTCATTCAAAAATAGCATATGGCTTTAAAACCATGACTTAAGACCATGTTTACTGACCTGTATATGCTCTTCAAGTTCATTTCATTCAGCCCCTGCCTTTCAATCTTAATGTTAGAGGGTAGTATTACATTTTGTTACACATCCTCTATTTAACTTAAGTGCCCACCCACTTGACAAAAAGGACTACAGAAAGGACAGTTATTTCTTGTTAGTGGTACTTCTGAAAGGGGAAGACCACAGTACACATTCTCTCAATGTGTTTGTCCTTAATTTTAGACACAGAGCTGACCTTAGGTCCCGAAGAAGAACATTTTAGGATTAATAAAGACTGAGTTCTGAAAATGACTGCTGAGCCTTATGTGTCACAGAGACAGCTGGAAACAGGAACTGACTGTGTGTTACATTCAGGGGAATCCACAGATAATGTATGTCTGAAAGATGAATCTGGAGATTACGGTACATACCTACAAAACTGCAGATTTACTTTAGAATTGTTTTGTATTTCATATCCTAAACATGTCAAGTTATCTCTGGGTGTCAACTGTTGCAACAAACAAAAATCAATAGGTTGTGTTGATTCAATTATTCAAAATTAAGGACAATTACATTACAAATGGATAAAATGGATGCCCCTCACGCTGTCTTTCTCCATCTCTCTCCTTTCCCCTCGCTGCTTCCCCCGTTTCTGTCTCAGCGCTGTTGCTGCCTAGCCTGGTAACTGCAGACACTCCTGGATATGAAATATAAACAGAGCCACAAATGACCAAACTTGGATTCTACGACATTTGGCAATCTGATTAGAAATAGATAAGGAAGAAATTCTCATACAAATGGGAATAGGCAAAATAGAGACCCCATGGTAAAATACTATTTTACTACTACCCTAAATCTAAGTGCTGTGGACAACTCCAGCATTTCAATACCTGGTAATATATAATGAATATCTCACGATCCAGATAAACTGAAGACGGTACACCAGAGAACCATTTGCAGTCCTGAGAAAATGTTCAAACCTGAACACTGAGTCTAGACAGAACTTCAGTGAAGACAGTCTCTAAAACCCAATTATCTCTGCTACTGGGTTTCACGGCACCAAAATGAAGGAGGAAAAGAATAAATGCGACGCATGTGGAAAATCTCATTAATTGGTGAAACGTTTGGCTTCTATACATTTGTGTCCTATTCCACTCTGCTGCCGAATGGATCCTAAATATGTCTCTATTCAGATTAGGGAAATAATTACACAATTATCCAATGAAAGTGTGGTTGGGGGTGATGTAAGGAAATGCGAGGCTTGTTTTTGTGGCAGACAGATCCTAAGTAAGCGCCTCAGTGTGGGGCTGCTTGGTATGCACAGAGTATGACTCTGTCGCTGGGGGCCGGTGCCACAGAACCCTTCTGATTAGTGCAGGCAGCCATTGTTCAGTATAAAACAAAACAAGAAAAAAACTTAATTAGAGAGAGAGGGAGAGAGGGAGAGAGAGAGAGAAGGGGAGAGAGTGAGAGAGAGAGGAGGGGAGAGAGAAAAAGACAGACAGAGAGAGAGAGAAGGAGAGAGAAACTGAGTGAGAGAGAGAGATAGAGGCGGGGTAAGAGATGGAGTGAGAGAGAAGGACAGGGGGGAGATGGAGGGAGAGAGAGAGAAATAGATGAAGTGAGAGAGGGAAAGCAAGAAAAAATAAAAAGAGAATTAGCAAGAGAGAGAGAGAGATAGAGGGAGAAAAAATGAATTCATTTTGTTGAGACTACATTTCTAATGTGAGTAATTTGGCACAAAACTATGTCTCACAAAGTCTATTGCCTCAGTGCGGCAAAACCGAGAGGAAGAAAGGAAATCAGGTCAGATAGGAGAGAGGATGACTTCACTCTCTTTTAAGGTTAATTTGCTGTGCTGACTCTATAAATGCAAATCATGGCATAGAAATAGCCATTTAAGGGGAAGACAAATCCTTCAATTCTGCCCCATCTCCAACTGACAATTGTCTGCAAAATTAGAAATGATTTAGAGATGATTCGAGTTTAAAGGTGTATTATTTTTTTTTTCTTGTAAAGTCATTTAAAGAAATGAACATACATTTCTCTGAGACCAAATGGCCTGATTTTATTTACGCCGAGACCCATCTGTTTGGGTAACAGGCCGGCTATAATATCTGTGAATCTGTAATCTTTCCCTTGATCAGTTTCCACACATACATAATCAGTGCGATAAGACTTTTCCAATAATGCCACTCTGCTGGATATTGAGAGAAACATTTCAATACAGGAACAGCCTGTCCTGGGGAAACAAAGGGAAATAATGAAAACAAAAGAAAGAAAAACACAAGAAAAAAGGGTTCCCTCCTGCTATTGCATTTTTCCCCTGGGAAAAAAGGACATGCGTTTCCGAATAATGAAAATCTAATGAAACCTCCACAATTAAAGGCTTCATTTTTGTCCTTCTCTCTCTTTTCATACATATATATAAGAATTACCTAGTTATATCTTTGTGATATTTATTTCCTTAAAAGATGCTTTCATTTTGGTAAAGCCTTCACATAAAGTCAGGATTTAGACAGCTGCATCACTCCTAGGGCATCTGAGGTAAAGTCACTAGCTCAAGGGCACAACAGCAATGTTTTCCTGGGAATTAAACCCCAACACCCTTAGGTTCCTTATGCTGCTCACTCACAAAAACACATTAGATACCAATAAAGAAGGTATATATGTGCTTTTGAAAAACTTCTCTTTTTTTCATGGAGAGATATTTTTCAGATTTAGCCTCATATTAGCCTTGAAGTGATTTGATACACGATTTTTGTTGGGTCCAATATAAGATAAGATTGAAAAGTAGAAAAAAAAAAACTTACGGTATACGTGAGGCACGCATTACCTTGTCATAAAGTGAGTGTGGCTGTTTTATCGTGGTAGAGAAGTTGATAATAAAGCATTACCTTTCTTTATTTTAAAATATTAGCACTAGTTTTATTTTGTAAAATTATTTTCTGATTATTATATTTTATGAATTATTCTCAATTATATCTTTCATGATGAACATTAATGACAACTAGGTATATAATAGACAGTTTTGACCAATCAGTATTTTTGTGCGGGTGACCTCAAATGAACTGTTACAAAGAGGAGAGCTATGGCTAGTCAATTGTTGCAAACAATCACCTAGTTTTGACCATATAAATATTGCTTAAAAACATTATTTTTGTTGTTGACGTTTCACTACATGATAAAAAACCTGTGCATGGAATTTTAGCCATTGCTAGCTATGGCAGACATGACATCACTCTGGATGTTTAAGTGTTTTTCAAGAATTCTGCCCCCTGATTGGGTGAAACCTCCTTACATCAGATAAACTTCCCTTGACTACTGCCAATCATGATTCATCAACCTGCATCAAGGTGATGCCCTGTGACTTGACAAAACCCGAGCCGACGGGTTCGCTCCCCTGGCCGCTCCTTTCCCAAATTCCACCACAGGAGTTTGGTCAGAAGACGCCGGTTTAGGGTGTTTAACACAAAGGTATAGGGTCCAGATCATAATCTCCATACATCTCATTATGGCATACTTACCCCAGTACTACACTGCTGTGATTTCATAAGAATATTAAAATTCAACAGCATACCCTCTCTTCCCTTTCAATATTAATGAAAATCTGATTTACTTACTACACTTCTGTTTTAACATGATGAATATTTGACTTGGTCCACAAATAATCAAGAAAGGTAAATAGTATTACCTTGTATGTTTAAATATAGATATATTAAATATTTATTTATGAAGCAATAGATGACAAAGTAAACCACCTAGATGATATTGTCATGCGATAAGAAACAAGAAAGAAAGGGAGCTGAATCTATAACCACTAGTTAGATATATTAAAGATCTAATATTTATGTAATATATAACACAATATCTATATTATATATAATATTTAGGTATTCCTTTTCCAGAACACTTTTGAACACTTCGATTGTGCTTGTTGAATGACAAAGTTTTTAAGGAAAGCAGCGCTGAACAGTCATTTACAGTGAGCAATATGAGTTAAATCATGACCAGTGAAAGACTCTTAGAGCTGCAGCTGGCTACGAATCGAATATGATCAGGTAAAAATCCTGATGTTACATTATTTCACTCTTACATACAGGTATGTGCAGCCTGGAGTAGCTGAATATGCTATTAACAGGCAAGGGCCAGTGTGGAAAAAAAGGAAAAAGTTTTTTTTGGGAACGCAGTCATGTAACACCCACTTCCACCGTTCTTCCTAAGACTTTTCTCCTCTCTGTTCTCGGAAAGTCACAGACAAACCACAGACTTTTTTTTCTCTGAAAACAGACCGACATGAGGGCAAGTTTAAGGCACGGCGAGGCGCAAGTTTATAAAGCGAAGCGCCGCACGACTATGTTACTCTGTCCCTTTTTTCTTTCGTTTTTTGCCATTCCCCTTTCCCCTCTTTTCTCTCTGTCCTCTCCCTCTACAGATCTCGGTCTTCCACTCTGTCCCCCTCGCGTCTGAGCCTCTCCCGTCCCGACTCCACCCTTCAAAGATGGCTGATGTCCAGAGCCGTTCGTGCCCTCCGCCCAGGTCCCAAGAGCCGAACCCGTGATTTTTCATTCAAAGAGCTCACGAGTTAGGGTCTCAGGGAACAGGAGGAGCGCAGCCGATGGTCCGCCGGAGGTTTCGGGGAAGCGAGCGATCGAGGACGGCGAAGTCGGGTCGGTCGGGAGGGGGGGGGGGTCCCTGCGCCCATCGGTGGGAGCTCGACTCTTCCTGCCCAATCTCCAAATGAGCAACTGTTTGTTCAGCCAGTGTCTGACTCTGGCTGGCTGCTGGGCCATGCGCTGTGTGGTTCTGTCTGCTAAAACTCGCCCCTCTGTAAGAGAAGGGGGGGGTAGGAGTGGTGGAGGGAGTGGGGGGGGGGGGCCAAATCACTGTTCTCCCTTTTGCTGCTGATAACTTATCTCTGCATTCGAGTAGCCTGATATAAGGGCTCAGAAACACACAAACCCCACACCTATGCAGAAACACGAATGCATGAACACGGGAAAAACCCTGCACAGAAAACCCGCACCGGCGACAGCGGCACCGGCGACAGCGGCACCGGCGACAGCGGCACGGGCGAAAACAACGGCGACGGCGAAAAAGACATTCAATAAAAAATAACACACACGCGCACACACACACAAACGAAAGGAAGGAAAGATTCGAGAGCAAAAACCAAAGAGGAATGAGAGGAAAAGCAGGCTCGTTACAGACAGTCAGACTTTTTAATTTCTCCCTTTTTTTTTTGTTTCGAAAAAGAATCGAGATCAAACGAGCCTTGGAGCCAGCCGGCACACCTACTGCACAGCGTACTAACTCGCCTTTGTGTTCGCAGAGAAGCAAAGAGCCCGCACAGCCAGACGGTCAGCCCCCTTCCTCTTTGTCCTCAGAACGGCTGCCGATCGCCAGTCCACATCTCTCCACGTCCTCTGGGTCCCCCCACCCCACGCAACCCCCCAACCCCCGAGACAGGCTGACCGTTAGAGGTGCTGGCCCCTGTTTGCCGGCACTAAACAAGAGAGTATGAAGGGAGCTCGGGAATCCCCTCCTCCCCCCTCCCTCCCTCCCTCCCTAGCCACCCACCAATCCACCCATCCATCCATCCATCCACCTCTCTCCTCCTCAAAAAAAGGAATAAAAACAAAACAAAACAAAAAAAAAAAACATGGCATCCATTTCTGGCTGGTTTGCAATAAGGAAACTAGAGAGAGCCAGAGCAGAAATAACAAAGGAACAGTACTGTCTCCACTACTGCTTTAGTCTTAGAGCATCTTACAGCACTCTCCCTCCATCGCAAACCCCCCCCCCAGCCAGCCGCCACCGCCACCGCCGGCCCCCTCCCTCCCCTTCCCCACCCCCAGCAGTGGCACGCTCCGCTCAGCTCAGTACAGAAGTAAGTTGTCATTCTGTCTGCCTGCTGCCTCCACCGGCTCCTCCACACGCCGATCGTAGAGGCTAGCGCTCCGGTCTTTAACGCCATGGGTCGCGCTGAAACCATCCACCCGCCCGCCTCAAAAAAAATGCGAATGCACGGCTGTCTTGTCTGTGAGAGAGCGCTCCGGGGGGTCTGAAAAAAAACAAGCTGAATCTAAGCGTGGATTATTTATTTATTTTTTTTCGTACTGCGCTAATGAAACCGAGCCGCCCGCCCCTGCCCTGTCGTGAGTTTTCAGTTGTGTATCGATGGCCGAAAAGCAGTTTGATGTCGTTCCTTCGCCTTCTCCCTGTCTTTTCTCTCACCCTTTCCCCTGACAACAACCCAAACCGCCCCCACCCCCCCACCCGCCCAAACCGACATTCAGACGGTTTGTCGTCCTCTGGGGATGCAGAGTCGATGCTCCCGGAAATGAGAGCGCGCTGCGTCGGCGCTCCAGACACACCTCCGGCTCCCGTACCGAGTGAAACCGTGTCATCCATCGTTACATGAAAATGACTCGGGATAAGCGGTTAGCGGCGCTGGGCTGCTGAATCAGAGGCTGGCTGGCTGGCTGGCTGGCTGGCGGAGGAGAGCGGGTGCAGAGGGGTGGGGGTGGGGAGTGGGGGGTTGGGGGTGTTTTCGAGAGGGGGTGGCTGCTGCTGTCTCGCCTCTTCCACCCCGACCGCCCCACCCCCACCCACCCCAATCCGCCAACCTCCCGTTTTCTCGTCATCAGCCCAATCAGAACATCCATCACACTCTCTCCTCTCTAGGCAGCCGGGACAGCAGTGTTAGCGTGACTTGGTCATTAGCTTCCCCCTCCTCCTCTGTTCCCCAACTCCTCTTCCCACCCCCACAGGTCAAGCGCAGACCGCAAATGCAACCATTACCAAGACTCAGGATGCAGACGACCCCGTCCGGCTTTGTCCTGTTGCCCCCCAAAAAAACCTCTACCTGTCCGGTCTTCCCTCGGCACAACTTCGCAGTGGCAGAGCCGCGATCCCTCCCTTCTTCCCACTGTCCAGCCCCCGCCACCACCCATGCGCCTCCCCTATACCGATCGATCCGTCTCCCGTTCCAAAAACCGCGAGCGAGCGCCACGACCCCATCCGCTGCAATGTCCCTGCCGCACCTTTCCGGTTGCCGGTCCACGCGACAAAGGAGGCGACAGCAGCGCCAATGGTACAAAAAAAAAAAAAAAAAAAAAAAACGTCGCGCCACAAAAAAAAAAAAAAAAACCTGGCTGCTTTACGGGGGTACGCGTAACTGCGTCTGTCCAGGCTCCGGAGACGAGCGACGATGAGCTCACCGAGCGAAAGGACCGGGAATGCTCACAACTGTTTAAACGACAATTAAGTTCACGCTGCGATGCTCTCCCCTGCCCTGCTTCTGCATGTCTTTGTCAGAGATCTGAGCTGTGTTGCTGCATGTCCTGTGTCGGACAGCGATATCAACGTAAGACCAAATGATAAATACACAGATTATATTGCTTCCATATGTCATAATATATGCCTTACACTACTACAGACAAATATGAGTGCCTCTTCCACACGTGAAAAAGTGTTTATATTGTGTATGGCATCAAAATATCTCTAATCTAATGAGGACAAAGTCCTTATATATTCAATTTATCATACTTTGCATCAATACTTGGTATGAAGAGCAACAAGAGACAAGACTGTTTCGTCAGCCGTCTGCCCATGTGTACGTTGCCAGTATTCCATTGTCTCTGTCAACTTGCCATTCTTGGTTGCAGAACGGTAACTGTCACAATAAATAATTAAGCAGCCTTTGCTGTATAGCATCTATTCTTGCACCCCTGCAAGCAAAAAAATAAATAAATAATCAGCAACATCTATACAGTACATAGTTGCATATATACCATAGACTGAAATAAAATGTGTTTACTATTTACAGCACAGACATATCTGTTTACTCAACATACTGTCAGTGAGAGAAAATGAATACATTGTGCATCATAGGATCAGACACAATCACCGTGGTGACGGTTTCCCTCTCCGCTCAGCCGCCACCCCCCCCAGGCTCTGCCATAATCTTTCAGCCTCTGACCTATTACCCACAATTCCCTGGGTATATTAGTGTCATGACCCCACTGTGGCTATCAGACAGAAAGAAGGGAGGGAGGGAGAGGGAAGGAGAGAGAGGAGAGCAGAGACTGCCAATGCAGCTATATGTCTGCTGTTGTAGACATTGATTACGTGCCTGATGCAGAGGTCTTTGTCACGCTTTAAGGCAGATCTTGATAAAAATAACATGCACACACACACACACACACACACACACGCACACACACACATGCTAAAAATCCTAACTGAACACTATGCTGTTATTTGCATTTTGGAGACCTGGGTCTGTGTTAACCCCCCACAACAAAAGAACATGTAGAGACTAAGGGTGGGGGGCGGTAGGCTGATTCCCACCGGATCTGCCAGCGGTGTCCAGGTTCAAGTCCACTCGCCCTTGGGGGAGGGGGAGGGGGCGGTTTCTCGACTCTCAATACTGTGGGGGATTATCAGAGCAAATTAAATCAATAGGGCCCTTAAACTAGTGCTGGTGATCAATCTGCTGCTATGCTGCCGTGGCGGTGTCTGGAACACCGCTGGGGTCCGTCCTCTCATCCTGCGGGCGCCGTCGTCGCTGCGCTCGCTTATACGCAGCCAGCAGCAGAGGGCTGCCGCCCCACACTCCAGCCCCATCTTCTCCCTTCCTCTGCTACTCAAACATTCAAATCATGCTCCCAAACACAGGGAAAAAAAAACCGCCAGACTCTGCGTTTCTTAAAGCGCTGCGGACCGACGGGGCTTTTTCGGATTTACCCCGGCATCGCTTTGAAAGGTTACGTTCGTTTATTTGTTGCGATCGTCCGCATGGTGTGATGTTGATCGCACGTAATAAGAAAGCTTTAAAACATTACATTTTAGCCAATGCTGAGGAAAAATTCTGTCAACGCTGTCCGGTGCAGCCGCCGTGGGAGAACTCGGCAACGTCCATCTTTCTGTGCTCGCACTCGCTTCTTTCAATCCGTATGAAAGCCGACCGTCTAATTAAAGATTAAGGAAAATTTATAGTCGAATATTGAAGACATAGAGATGGAAGCAATATGGTTTATTTTATGAATGTTTATTGCCGGAGTTCCTAAGATCGTGGCAAACATAATGATTTACACTGAACAATATCATGCATTATGTATGTTCCATTTTTTTTAAGCGATCTGTCTCAGCAATCTCTACTGCGTCGGACAGGGACGACTGGACCCATTATCTGTAGGATACAGAGTGCATCTTTCTACTGTCTTTCTAAATTATGTATTTACTGACTTTTATAAATGAAACACAGTTACTAATGAATACTTGTCAGTAATGAGGCATCAATGTTTGATTTGGTCCCTGACTGAACAAGATGAGAGCTGTCAAGAGCACACATCTCTGTGTTCTATTTATGCTACCTATAACCCACAATGGTTTATTTGAAGGGGGAATACGAAAACATTTGCACACTCATCTGAAATGGTTAAGGCTGCCAGAGCGAGTACGTAGGAACACTGAACACTGCTGTTGTTATGCTCGAGGGAATAAGTGGGCAGGGTCTGGAATGACTATTCAACAGCATTCCGAACAATCACATCACCGTTTAACCAAGATCTTGAGGTTGTTTGGCTGTATACAGTATGTAAGTGCAATATCATAGCCCAAGGGCGCATGTTACCAGGTTTCCACAAAGCCCCATCTTAAGCCCTTTAAATGGAGGGAACAAGAAAATCCCGTCAAAACAACCACAGATAAAAGCAATCCACTTACTCTACTCATACATGACTGTCAAGAACATTGTATTCCCCCCATGACATAAAATGAAACTGTTGTCTGAAAACACATTACAGTGACTTACAAAGCCAAAAAAAAAAAAAAAAACAGACAGTGTTTAGCACTGCACACAACTCCATTTGTTTGTACAGGGGGACGTCTGCTGGCTAAATGCGCGCAGTAAGTCAGATACATTGAACACGGTACGTTCACGAGAAAACACGCAAATGTTGGCTGGGTCTGTGGGTGCTGTGCGGTTAGTGTAAGATGCTGAACAGAATCCTTCCTCAAACCTGAGCAGAGAGGCTGGTAACAGAGCTAGCACTGCGACACTCGGAGAGAGAGAGAGAGAGACTGAGAGAGAGAGTGTGAGAGAGAGGGAGCAGTATTAATGGCCATCATATCTTGTCACACTAGACGAAGGCCCAGCCTACAGATCCTGCCCTTGCCCCTGCCCTTTCCAATCAATGCGATTGATTTCTCCCTGGGGTCAAAGGGCACGGCTGTATCGATCAGAGAAAAGTGCCTGACGCAGCATGCAGAGGACCTGCTCCAGACAGATCAATGACACCTCTGTCTGACATGTATATATTATGCTTATTTATTGGGCATAAAACTAATCACTCTATCACACATTTATCCACACTGAAGTCTAAGTACAATTTATTTCACGCTATGACAAAGTAAAAACCCCTGAGGCCTGCATGTTATGTGATATGCATTCCTTCTGGTTGCCTCCTTGTGTTGGACCGGTTTGTAATTAAAGACAAAAGCACCATTTTGTCAGTGAGGTGAGAGCCTAAATAAAACACGTATGCAAATCCCTCTGTTAAAATTTTTCGGCAGACAAAAAAAAGGGCTAGATTCAATCAAATGCACTTTAAAGGAATACACAACGCAATAAAAATGGATGTTAATTTGGCTAAGGGCATATGTTGCTGTAATTTAAATTGAATAGAGCACATGTTTCGTCTGGTCTCTGGTGCACTGTAACATACTCAAATAAACGTGTGCAACAACATAAAGTCTGTTTTAATTTAATTGCATGTGTGCCTGAAAAGACTGAGTTTGAATGCAGCCCAAAAGTTTCACATGTATGGCCTCATTTTTTTAAAAAAAAAAAAAAAAAAAAAAAAAAAAAAAGGGTCACTTGTTAATAGATTTGCATTAAACCCACGTCAGTCTGGAGGACAGTCGTGTCCACAGATGAGATGAGATGAGACTGCTCACGGCCTGCGAGCGCACCCATTGTTTGCATTTCCTCTGCAGGATGCACATGACAGTTCCAGGGCCAGGAAAAAAGAGCATCTGAACACATCTGAGAGGCTAAACGGTGTCAGAGACGGCACCCGGACGTGCAGGGTGCGTCTAAAGGGCTTTTTTCCTCCTCCATGCTTTAAAGGAAAAAAAAAAAACAATGCAACAAACTCTCATGGAGCAATGATGTTTCTGGGGGCCTTTGGTACAGCTAAACAAAAGGGGTCTTCTCTTCTGCCGATCTAATCTGGTCATTTATTTTTTCAGCCATCACATAAATCGAAACGCAGCTGTAACCAATGACTTGCAGCTCCGGTGCCTTGCCAGCTGGATAGATTTTTCTGCTGAAGCAGCAGGATTTTCGACATTGTTCGCTCTGCTACATCTGGAGGAGCCATTTGGGTTCAGAGGTGAAAAAAAAAACCGCTCTTAAAATAAACTCCAGCAATGACACGGTGTGACGCTTTTTGTTCACTTAGCTCCGGTAGGCTCAGGAGTCCCTCAAACATGGCAGACACGGGCGGCATCTATTTTTATAGGGCCTTCCCAGGGATTATAACCCAAGCCTCACATACTGCCAGCTGTATGAAGGAGAGAAGGAACTGATCAGTTATGAAGGACTTGAGTTCACAAAATCGAGGCTACTTGGTCTGCAATTTCTGCATGTGTTGTTCATCACCTTTCCTGTTTACCACAGAAGGTTTGAGACAGCAGTTTTACAGGGTCGCATTATGCTGCTAAATCAAGCATTGCGGTGCAAAATTATCATATTTATAAAATTCATTTCAATCTGGAAACATTAGATACAACATTTAGGCACCATTAATTCTTGCATTACAACAGTAGCTTTTGCTTTTTTCAAACATTTAAGTAATGCTGCCAGAAAGTTGTAACTGATCTTGGTATTAAGACAGGTAGAGCAACTGCGTGTTCTGCTGTCATATGGAACCATTTTCCACCTGTAATTGTCTTGGTAATTAAATCCAACAGCTGTGGGTTCAATGGCGCAGTGACCACACGGCAGTTCGCAAAGATGGGCCAAATCCTTGAAACCAGATGACTTGCAAACTGAAAGCCGGCACAAAAAGACTAACTTAAATTTTCATGCTTTAAAAGGATAAGGCAAGGCACATTGTCGGTCTGTTACCGTTATGAGAGAGATTCAATGAGCAGACCTCTTCTGCCCTGCTCATTGAATTCTCATTAATATAATTCTGTATTTGTTCGTAATAGATAGCTGCTAATTCCTTTTCAATTCCATTTTCACACCATTGAAAAGTGGTCTGTAGGGGTTTAAACGGTCTCTCAGACAATGGTGAAATTCAGCTTGTGCTGGGGATTTATACAGCCTTGAGCTGAACACAGCAGGGCCAAGACTCTCATAGCTTCTTTGGAAATAACTCCATCCACACACTCTGGTAAAAAAAAAAAAAACCTCATCAAAGTCAACAGTCCTAAATCAAAGTCAACAGCCCTAGGCTCCTTCGTCATCGCCGTTCACGAACAAAGCAATCACACACGTGGATACAGTGCAGGAAGGCAAGGTAGAAACACTTCTATCCCTCCGCCAACCAACCAGTCTGAGAAAAACAGTCCATTTCTTCATCTTATTGGTTGGGGTCATTCACAATAAAAGCGGCCAACTAGACTCCTGATTCCCCCTTATTTCTTCTTTCTTTCTTTTCTTTGGCTATAAATAACTTTCTTTAAGAGGAATGGCCCACAGCCAAGAAACCCCTCGGAACCTTCCGGCTGCCAAGACCAGCCATATTAAATAGAGATTTCAGCGGTTTCTATGACCATGGTCTGGGGGTCAATCAAAACCATGGCTTGACAGTGAATCATGAGTGCAAGCCATCTTTTATTATAGCGGATACAGCACTGTACATAAGAAATAAATCTGACAGTAATTTAGAGCTGAACGCTTTCCCATACTTCCCCGTTTGAATATTACGTTTCTGGCTCGAGCCCGGTGTTTATATCCAACCATCTGTAAAAGATTATTATGGCCACTAATTCGGGGCTCAGATGGAATGTAATTTCAGATGATGTCAAGGCCATGTAGCTGAGAAAGTACCTTGATGAAGACAATGTAAACAGAAGCCAGGAAGCTGGCATTAGGAAGAAGTGCGTTCTGGGAAAACAATTAGGATGGTCATGTACAATTGTTTCCTCGTGAATATACTGTAACTATGCACTGTTGCATTTTAAGGTGATTCCCATGACTAAATAATAGGAAATATTTAGATGGTGCAAAAATTGTTAAACAGAGGCCTAGTTTAAAAAATCAATAATGGATATCAATCAACAGCAAAGATAACAGTAAGATCCCTACAGTATGTAAAAATAATAATTCATATTGATGGTTCCATTACAATGGAATGCACAAATTCTATTTATCAATTTAGATGTTTTCAAGATAATGATACTGCCCCCTGTGGTTGGAGGACCAAATGACTGCATAATTGTATAGCCTTGTACAACAGTCTATAATAAAGCAAAAAAAAAACCTTTTTCAAAGATTCTTGCTCTCTCTGTTCTATGAACTGATCAATTTCAGATTTATCAGTAAATCAAGCCGAGTAAATCAGGTTCTTTGAAGTGGCAAAACTACGCAACTGTTCCAAGCCCCAGGAAAATGCTTTCAAGCTTTTCCCAGACTACCGTTCAGCTACCTTGTTAAGCCAACATAAGCAAAACTAGAAAGCAACTGTTATTACATTGAGGTAACACATGGCAGTGAAATATTATTTGTTTACTTTCTGTAAAAAAAAGTATGATTTATATATTTTTTTCAAATATCCCTAAATATGCAGTGCCAGAAAACTATTACTTAAATTTGATGCAATATCACAGGTGCTCATTGTGTTTATATACTCTGAAATCAATGTCGTTTGGAGATGATTAAGTTGCAAAGACGGGGTCACAAATAATGGAGAATTTCAACATGGTCCTAATTGCGGTAGCAGGGCCTGGGATTCCACAGAGCTGCTGGCAGGAAAAGGTCATTAAACAGGATCTGTGTCAAAGCTCTGCAGCCCTTGACGCGACTGATATTTCATGAAAAAGTCCAAGCAGCAACTGGCGATTGTGAAAGAGTCATCCGGCTCCCGGGTCACCAGACCGCACAGAGAATCTGCACCAACAAAAATTCCTCCATCACTTGTTGAAGCAGGGAAATGCTACATCTATCAAAAAATTTAGTCTGGCCACATTTTGAAAAAAAAATTAACATGCTCTAAAAAGTTGTTTTGCACAGTAAAAAAGGAATGTTCCTTTAGTAAAACCAAACTTTCCAAAGGATCAGTTTTTGAATAAAATATACAGAAAACTGAAAATGCAATATACAAAATGTCAAACATACCAGTCAATCAAATTTATCTCTAAATAGTGATATCTACCTTAAAAGTCTGTAGTTACAAGCAATAACCGGAAAGCAAAGAATCTGTTGTATGTAGAAACACTACTTGTTATATTAACGATTTCAATATTAAAACATGGGAAATGTGTTTCTAAGGGATTCTTTGCTTCTACTGACCGGGGTCTCTCCTCTTGCCTTTTACAGGAGTCATTTTCCTTTTTAATTTCATGCACATGAAAAAAAAACATTTGCTAGTTGCAAACAGTGTTTGTAAATTTTGTTTATCTTTTAAAAGAAATATGCGTCACCTAAAGTTACAAATACAATAGCATACTATTTACCATTTTTTTTTAAAATTGTGGGTATTTAATTAGCTTTGTCTTAAATGAGAAATCAAGCTGAACTCCATCTGAAATGATTTTCCTTCCAAAATCAGCTGCTGAAATTAAATTGACGATGGCTGATGGGTTGGACCTTGAGAATAGTTTAAATGTGGTTAATGAAATGGCCACATATAAGAGTGACTGGAAATGAGAGACAGTCTTGCCAGCAAAGCTCTTTGGCAACCACGGCCACCATGCTGCACTTCGTATCACAGTCCAAATGTGACACAAACCTCTCTACCTGTCACATACCACTTCACTGGCACAGAAGAAGCCAGCCTCTTCAAAAGGAAACTGGCGTCACAAAGGTTTACCAATAATAAATAAAAACAGGCAAAGGTTGAGAAGCTTGCATTTTGATTTCTTTATGGGGTATGAACCATTCGATAGGACAGTGCACAATCACAGTGCACAGACAGAAAAGACATCAAAGCCATTCAACAGGACCAAAGACTTCTCTGGGGACGGAGAGAGAGAAAGTCTGGTTACATGAACAGAACCAAACGTTCATCAATTACTTACACAAGGGCCATCGACATGATGTGTGCTTCGAGCCAGGGCACAGGCACTTTCCCTGGGTTTAATTTTCAAATGTATGCAATCAAATAAACAAGCCCTAATTAAATAAAGCAGGTGGAGGCATGAACTCTAATTCATTGGGAATGACATGAAATGGTGGATTTCTCTGAGAAACAGCCCTGCGTGGCTTTGGTCTAATGAACATATGGGGTACGTCTGTGCTGCTACAAAGATCGCAAAATTACCAACATTTACAATCTAATCCTCTGAGTGACTATGATCAGGTCAGCAACAGAAACAAAAATGTCACACATGATGTACTTAAATGCATGCTTAGATTGAAAAACACACAAAAACACAAAATGAAGAGTATAAAATGCTATTTATGAATTTTGATACATCATACAGTCACTTCACCTTGGCTGCATCAATGATACCCCACCATCTGTCCATTTAAGCATAAAAATGTGTAAATATGTTTAAATAATTTGGTAAAATGTTCATGAACAAGGCCCATTCCTTGATGAAATGAGTGTACTCCAAGGAAAGCTAGAAGGTTGTACAGTTAACTCCCAGGGTGTAATTCTAAACCATACAACCTACTACCTCAACCCGGATGCACACAGGTTCTGAAGATGGGACTTCTCTTCTTGTCTTCCATTGGCTGAGCCAAAATGCTTTCCTGGTCATGTGACAGCCATAAGGCCTTCCTGCAGGTAACTCCTATAATCATCAAATTTATTTAAAAGCAGCAGCAGTAGCAAAACAAAGACAAAAAATAAAAATGCCATTGTTTTTTTTTTTATTTCACAGGCTTTTTAGGGTTAAATAGCTTTAACACTTCTGCTTCTAATGCCAAGCATTCTTTTAAAAATCAAAATAATGCTTGGTATTGTAATATATAGGTATTTCTGGCAATATAAATCAGAGGAATGAAACAGAAAAAAAAAAAACATTAAAGAAAATCAAAACAATATGTTTCCAAAATGTAAACGGATTATATATTTAAGAGGCCACAAATTAAAATGGCCATAACAACACTGTTCACAGTAACTGCCCAGTTTTTAAATGAATGAAAATTTTATCTTCTGGTAATGCTGTAGAACTCAGCTCGGAAAACACAGAGAGCATGTCTTGGATCAAATCACTGACATATGACACAACACTGAAACATCTGGTTTAGGCCACTTCATATCTGTTCCATCAACAAAAGAACTCATTGACTCCGTGAATTGGCTTTGGTCCTAGCGAAAGGCCGAGAAAGAACAGAGGAGAGAGACAGAGACTGAGAGGGGCACGGGGGAATGAAAGAGAGAAACCAGGGGAAGAGAGAGGCGAGAGAGAGGGAAAAGGAGAGAGAAGGAAGAGAGAGACAGAGAGAGAGAGAAAAAAAGGAGAGAGAAGGCAGAGAGAGAGAAAGAGAAAGAGAGAGGGAAGAGAGAGTGAGAGACACAGAGAGAATGAAAGAGAATGCGATAAAGAACGACCAGATATAACTGCAGAATAAACAGGAAGTGGAACATCCTGCTGTCAGTGGCATTGTGAATTTCCTTATAGACAGTTTTTTAATGAGGACCAATTGCACCAAACATCACTAACCACACATACACATAATACAAAAAAGTTCATAGGTTTACAGAACAGTGTTTAGGATCAGGGGATTTTCAAATTCAAATTCAAATGTGATTCCAGAGAAAATAGGCCTAAACCAAAGACAAATTTAAGCCTCAAAGACAAATTAATGTCACTACAAACAGACAACTGATGGTTGTAAAAAAGGTGACAGGCAAAGAGAGTCCGGTTTAGGTTACATTCTGTGGTTAGATGAAGCAAAATTAATCAAGTAGTGACATATTATATTAATGATGTGCATTATCTTGGTGGCACAACTAGCAGGAAGCTAGTTTTCTACCTCAAAAAATAAACAACTTAAATAATTCATTATTCTAAAGTTAATAAAATATTCATTTTACAAATGTAGAAGATTATACAAAAAGTAATAAGCATATGATTCCATTGTGATTGGCTAAAAAAAACAGCCGATGGTGTGATTGGCTGGAGTACAACCTGTAGATTTGTCAGATTTGTCAGTCTGCCTTAAAACACTGCAGTCATTGGAGGATAAGAGTTAAATAATACCATAACAGAAGGTAGCCTAGTGTTTTATTTCAGTACTTTTTGCTTTAAAAAATAATGACATTCTTCCTTAGTGGTACATGGATATTTATATAAAAATATAATAGTTATGATTGTCACTGGATCCATCGAACACAACACAGTATTTAGAAACATCACATCTGAGCACCTCTTTTGTCTACTGTTTTCCAGCACACATCCTGCTCTGACAGTGTGTAGGCCCTGGCAATCCTACAGTGGCCTGTGAAGGTTTGCAATGGACACCAAGATGTTTTCATGTGAGAAATGTGAACTATGTTGGGTATTAAATTCAGCAGTAGTTCTTCAAACCCCAGGCAGAAATCATAATACGAGATATTACTCCAATACCTCATAAAGAGGACAGATGTGTCCCTATCACTACCGATAGAGGTTCTCACAACCGCAAACATCTGTCAAGGGAACAAATGAGGATCAGTGTTGAGCAAAAAAAAAAAGAAAAAGAAAAGAAGAAAAGAAAAAAACACCCCACCTATACGGAAACAGCAGGAACCACAGGAGTGACTTAATTTATTTGGGATAAAGTAAATCGATCAAGCAGATTTTATTTGATACAGAGCTCTGCAAAGAGAATGGTCCCTGACCACTTCAGTGCTCACGTTTCACAGAAACAATGCAAGAAAATAAGAAATAAATTCCAAAGGAACAAGAAATTTCCAAATGGAACAACTTACTGTGGCACACAGTATGATACAGTACAGATATAAAGGGGTTTCAATGGACCGGAATGGAAAACCCTCATATTGCTAGTAAAGAAAAAATGAAACAATTTCCCATTGCTCCCTTTTCTCATGTACAACTGCTGACTTTAGGGTATACAGCAGTCTGTGAAAATATTCCCATTTGTGTTCATGACACAGAGCTTGGTTAGTGAGGCTGGGAGCTGATAGCAAGCTCAAACAATAACACAGAAGAAAGGAACGTTTGTTTGATCACCACACAGACAGAGACCCACAGAGGCGAGCTTGCGTTGTCATATTTACCACAAGATCGGATCTACGGGTTTATGACAAGTGGTTCATATTCAAAGCACAGCAGCCAAAGTCACAGTGGAACAACATGGAAAAGTTCACACAAATATGCAAAGCACTAGGGCAAAACATGGTTTTCACAACCTTCAACTGGCTGAGTTTACGTTACAAATGAAAATGGACATTTTGATAAACTGAGTTCCATGGGAACTTACTATAAAAATTAACACAAAAATTATGACAGATCTAAATCTCAGTGAGGCTGTATTGTATTATTGTATCATTGTTTAACATTTGTTTATACTACTTACCATGTAATTAACTACATATAGGTTACAAGACACATCTGAATGGATTACATGTTAATATATTTACTGAGTAATGACTTTCAGATTCTCTGGCCAGTTTCAAAGAAGGTGCGTGAGTCTAACTTTCATGAATGTACAGACCACCAAATGGTGATTGGCCTAAGATGGCAATTTTCAGACACTTTATCCTCTGAACAACAAACACGCTATGGAAAACAGAACACTGAGAACACAACGTACAGCACACCTGTTTAAACAGGGCAGATGTTAGGGGTGAGGACATCTGTCCTACCACGCACAACATGATCCATCTTACGGGGGCCAAGGATCCACCGAATACACCCTACTCTTACACACGTGCTGGCGCACAAGTTTATAAATCCACCGGGGGCCGAGTCAATTTCCCCCTCGCGTGTTTGACAGCCTCGATCTTGACTGGCATACACGAAACTTTGCCTTCGGTAAATAAACGCCATCGCAGCTGTAGTATGGCACACCACCTCAGACCCGTGAAACGAATGGTGGGACTTGCTGGTGGCTCAACCACAGGAGCTGCCTTGCATTTTAAACAGAACACCATGTATCTACGACTCAGTTCCCTTAGCATCCATTAACATGCACAATATTTACAGGTAAACATTCTCAAAGGGTAAACAAAATCAAAATTACCTGGCAATTCAGCATTCAGTGGTGAAGAACTGCTTACATGTCACATGGTCCTTCCTCCCTGAAACAATAATGATAACAATGATTATTATAAGGTTAAATCTTAAAATTATTATAGCTTATAGCTCAAAGCTACATACCAATGAGCTCTCAAATAGCATTTTCTATATATAAATGTAAAGAATAAAATCATAGATACACTCAGTGGGGCAAATCATTGTTTTGTATTATTTTCTAACGGCGATGAAAAAAACAGACAAACCATTAACCTTTTTTTGCATAAATATTTTAGTTTCTTTGGAACCCGATTCAATGGATTAAGCTAAAAAATGCAATTCCTATTCTCAGCGACATTTGGTAAAAGTCTCCCAAACTAAATCTTTCTTATTCCAGGCCAATCATAACAAAATGCAATAACTCTTGCACATATATTAATAATAGCTTTCAGCTTATGATTTCTTTTTCTTCAAAACATTTAACAAAGTTAGCGGTGTTCATTTACAGAAAATTTGTACTACTGAAGTTAAATATTTATACTTTGTGTCCTCGCTCAAAATATGTATTAGAAACTATTAACCCATTGAGAAGCCATTACATTTCTGGTAATCTGATTGAATTTTGAAAACAAGTATTTTATGATTTAAAAAATAAAATAGCATAACAATTCATTTGATTCTCACATTTTTGAGATAGATTTAAAGAAAGTTTTGTCTATAAATCATCCAGATAAAAATAATGGAGTCAAATTTAAAACATATTCCAAAAGCGAAAAAGTTACAAAGCGATTCAACTAACATAATTATTCCATTGCTCGCACTACTTTTAATGCCTTCCTCTTTTTTTTTTAAAGGGGCAAAAACTGTAGAAGTACATGTCAAGTTTGCTAATCTGATATTAAAAATGTAATTATTTCACAGACACACTTCCAAAGGCACTATCACATGTAAAAATAAGACACTGAGCAAACTAGTATGGAAGATCAAGTTCCAGTCTCTGCCATCTCCCCACTCTACCATACAGCCACAACAATTTTCCCAATGAGTATCTGTCCTGTGGTATTCTTGGAGGAAATGGCAAAATTTGCCAAAGCTAAATTTAGGGGAGGTAGACGGCGAGCAATCTGCCATAGCAGGAAGAGGTGCCGGTGTGCGGGTGAGCTCAGATTCACCCCTGCCCCAGGAATTGCCTGACCTTAGAGCCCGCGCTGAAAAACACTATTATGACCTTTTTTGTTTCCACGTGCCGGACTCAGGTTCAGAACATCGCCAATTGTGGGTGCCGGGCTAACCAATATTGCTGCAATTATCGAGTCTTTTGAATTTGGTTCTACAGAGATCAAATACCCCACCTAAACTTACGTCAGTGTCCACGGACAAGCGGCGGGTTTTTTTTTCTGGCATGGAAAATGGACAGAATCCTGGTGTAAAGCCAAAGCAGGACAAAAAAGAAGGGCAAAAAATAAAAGGCCAGGTTGAATTTCAGCGCTTAGTTCCTTTCGTCGAGTCCCAGTAAAGTCAGCGCCGCGCTCCGCCATTTTCTCCGCAAACGCAAGGAAGGGAAGCAGGGGAAAAAAAAAGAGAAATCTTTCACTGGCATTTGCTTTCCAAGTTTTCGCCACCCTCTCTGTCCTGGCACCATAACAACATCTCAGACCCGTAAGGTCATGTAGTCCCATGCCAACAGGCAGGCGGTTTCCCATCAGCCTTTGTGCTGACGCTGTGAAGACATCTTTTGTCTAAATCAAAACCTAAGCTCAGCCCGGGCGAAACATTCTGCACCTTCGCACGGGGGGGGTTACGGGGGTGGCGTTGGGAGCCATGGCAACGTCTACCTGGCAGGCTGCCTGCTCCCCCACCCCGTCCTCATCAAGAAAAGATGGAATAGCCTCGGCTAATGTGGCGATGAATAGGAATGCGCCGAGCCATCCAAAGTAAACCTGATGCTCTTGTTGCATGCCTTGATTTCACTGCAGACGCCAGCTTCTCTCCACGTTAGAAATAATAATAAAGCGAAGCTCGTTAGGTTTCTGTCCTGCTTTCAGAGGGACACACCGCCCCAAAACGCACTCATACGCTACATACACATCGAAGAAGTACTCGAGGAATGCAGGTGAATGAGTTCCCTAACCTGCAGCAAAGCAGAAGGTGAGCCATGCTCCTAATCTCACTTAGCTAGAGTGGTGCATAGCTCATGTAATGTGTGAGCTACATAGCTCACATACTTTACATGGTAATTCAAAGTGCACCCATCTGCTCAAATGACAAGCAAATCTCAACTGTAGCTGCGGCAGGAATTTGCAGGAACTTTGCTTTTGAAACAGTAAACTCCACAAAGGGAAGTGGAAAAACACAAAGAACCTGACACAAAATCTCACCTGAGCCCTCCAACTCTGGGAAGGAATTAAGGTGAACTGCATGTTCATATCGAAACATTCAAAAGGACACAATGGGCTAAATTCAATCATATGTTCTTGTCTTTTTAAAGGCATATTCAATTCAAACAAATTCTCATTTTAGTCTCATAGGGCATCCTACTGTCTGTTTTGATTGAATAGCTTATGTCCTTAAAGATGCTTACTGCATTTGATTGAATCTAACCTAAAGTTTGCTTTAGTCCCAGAGACATGATCAACCCATTTATTACAAACAACAGCCAATGAGAGAGCACAACTCCTTACTTTAAGTTACAATGGATGGCACTGCCAGCGTTTGAGAAGTCGACAGATATAAAAACAGGATGGTGCTCGTCTATCCCTGAGTCACAGGTGTGCACTGTGCCACCTCATCACAGCACCTTGCAGAGTGCCCTTGATTTTTAGGAAATGCTTTAACTTCCTCTTGGGGGCCGTTTCAGAAACCACGATTAAGACAACTCAGAGATGAGTGACACTATTAGCTATAATTGGGAGAGAAGCTTGAGACAATTACCTCTAAGGGAAGATTCAAAGGTTTTAGGGGGTGCTTATGACTGAGGTAATTATACATAGATAAAAATAAAAACCAAACGGCCAAGCATCGTAGTGGCCACTCAGTTGAGTTCCTGGGCTGAGAGGGAATAATTTCAAAGTAAGTTTGAAAACCTCTGCCGAAATATATTTATATAATAATATTTATATTCTATGTCATTTATAATATAATGTGATGATGAGTGACATTCCTTGTGTTTATGATTTTCTGATGAAAAGGTTTAGTAAGCACAAAGAGAAGGTTATTTTATGACGTTATTTTTTGGTCATGCGGGTCTAACTGCTATCTTCATTTTGAACCCTGTAATAAAGCCTAAAACCGAAGACATAATTACTGATCAGTCAGTGTTTTCTCTGCTGTTCTGTAATAATGAATAATGAAAGGCTCAAAGGTTGGTCAAGTTTCCTACATAGCAGCCAATATAGTGTAACCTCCCTACTTTCCACCCTTTCAATACAAGCACAGTGCAATGCAGTCGCAGAGAATTAATAACCGACTTACAAAAAGGTGTAAAATAAAAAAGGGATTAGGCCTACTCATGTATTTGTATACTTTGCACATACTGTGATTAAACACTAGGATATGACAGCCAGACAAAATGAAATTCCATCATGGATGACAAGGATAATCTGCAAATAATATAAGACAAGGAAAAAAAAAAACCCAAAGCCAGAGAATCAGACTGTGATTCTGCAGGTTAAATCATTAGACACTGACGAAGGCCATAACTGCACCAGTGACCGGAGTCTGAATGGGGCCTGTGAGTGTACACAATATGACTCCTGTATTGATCCGAGAGGTCAGGGTAGAATATCTGTCATCAGACACCGTAGTGAAATGGAGCGCAAAATGTCCACGCGAAAAAATTATTTACCACTAGTTTCCAGAACGGATTCAAAACAAACAAGTTTGGTTAGACAAAACCAGTTTCACTTGCAGCACTAATTGTTCCCGCTAGCACAGAAAGAGTGTGGTGCTCGTAAGTTGGTGTGATCCCAAGTGCTGAGCAGGGCTAAACAGAGTAAATGCCATGGACTTTCTAATGAGTTGCCCCTTCCAGCATGAGAAACAGTATTGTTGTTCCACACCATCAAGTGTCATAAAACAGCTTTGCTCATGTGTGCACAACTGGATAAAGAAGGTATTTCAAACAAGCAAGATACATACGCTCTGGACTCAATAAAGTAAAAATCAATACCTACAGAGCCACTGGTAGGGTATAGGAAAGGTATATGGGATTCCCATCTAAGAACATGAAAGTTTTTTTCTTAAATATAAATGCTTTCAGTACTGTCCGATTGCTTTAGCTGAAGTATACTGTAAAAAGCTTGACATTCCTGAAAGTTCTCCTCTCACTATCAGTCAAGAGACGAACTAAACCTGTTAAAAAGAATAATGGCTACTTTGCAGCCCTCTGCTTTAACACACTCGTGTTTCACTCATATTTCAGAGCAAACAGTCAAAAATACATTCCACAGAAGAGAACAGACCCAAACCTGGCTAGTGTACAGCTTCACGAAGAACAGTTCAGCGTGTGGAATCAATTACAGACGCACAGTGCCTTTCTGCTTTTGTACCTGGCATTAAAAGATGTTATCTCGCTAGACACTTCCTTTTCTGTGCCGCTAGCTCATGGACGACAGAGGGGAGAAGAAAAGCTGCTTCCACCAGGAGCCTGCGTCTGAGCTTGTCGTTTTGACTTGACATTCCGCTCTGTCACTCCGTTCAACCAAATACCTAATGAGAATACGTGTGTGTGTGTGTGTGTGTGCGCGCGCGCACCACCATTCCAGCTCAATATCACACACACAAGCACACACGTGTGTGATGGTAAAATGTATGAATAAACTCTGATAATATCACTTCATAGCAATCAGCTGGGTCCCATATTATCTCACTAAGCACTTGTAATGCTGCATTGGATGGTAATGAAACGGAACTGGCAAACACAGGGTTCACCTGCCAGGCTTTCTGTACCTGAGGTACACAGTGTTTTACATGATGGACACATCTTGATGGATTTTATCTTCATCATGGCTTTCTGTTCCTGAGTGCAGATGTCTTATCACTCTATTTATATCAGCATATGCAGTCAGTACCTCACATACTTTATAAACCCGCTGTCTCCATAAGCCCAAACGGCTCAGAGAGGAAACCTCTTCAGGGGGAATGCAGACAGCAAAAGTTGTCAAACATCCACTTTGCACCACTCAAAAATCTGTACGTTAAACAGACGGACTGATACATGCTGTTTGCTCTTGGCATTGCCATTTATTTAGACACTTGTGGTTTGGTACACACATATATTATTAAAAACCTGTATAAACTTTTTTTTTCATCTTAAGTCATTAAATACTGCAGTCCTGTTGATGAAATACCCAGTCACAAGCTATGACTTGGGTGCACTGGCATATGCAGTACCAATTAAACAAAACAAAACTACCATCTGTACAATATCTTTGCACAGTTGCTAACTGTAACAGTTATTGTTAGCACGGTTTACAAGAGCTCACAGAAGGAAACACAATGACTAAAAATGTTACATTAAGACTTTTTGCAGATGCTCCTACCCAGAACAATTTAATCAGGTTATTTCTGCATGCAGTTCTACAGCTGGAGTCTCAAGCAATTCAGGATGAGTAGCTTGCTGAAGGGAACAATGGCAGCTCCTCATCAGGGAATCAAACCTGCAGTTTCTGAACCAGCCCTGCTCCCTTCTCATTACGCTACACTACACTACATAAGACTGACAGGACCGAATTATGACAGGAGGACGTTAAACAGCGCAATCAGACGGATATGCCATTTTCAGACACTTGCACAAAGAGGATAACATATTAAACCACTTACGAAGCACATATCACATACTAATTCAGTATCATGGACATTTGGCATGGCCCCAAAACCATAAAGCAGTTGTATCTGGGCCATGACAGCATATTTTGAAGGGTCTTGTTATATCCAAAAAGGTATATGGACCAAGAGGAGGAAGAAGGAACGGGGGGAAAAAGAGCTTCACACTCTTCCCTCTAAGAGCCGTACACATGTGAGTGTGTGCTCACCAGAGCCCAGTTTGTGGAGCTGTTGAATAAATCACACCAGTAAATGTCGCTGCTCCCTGTGTGAGTTTGAGGCCCTGCTAAACACGTACTGTATGGGAGTCAGTGGGTTCACAGCCGTTCCTCAGACACATGACTGGCCTCATGACTGCCTCAGAGCACTGCATTTACTGCAGAAAAAAAAAAAAATTCAATTTGAGTTACAAAAGCTTTCCTGACATATGCTTCTCTCCCAGCACCGCATCCCACCCCACCCTCCATCATTTAAACTAATTTAGACCATGTCTGAAGCCAAAGCTGAAAGCTGCTTGCCAGTTTACGTACAGACCCCCAAGCGAGACTTCAGAAATGTAAAAATTCTGTTTTGCTGAGAGTGGTAAGCTGGGAATGTTATTTTGAAAATGTGTAGGAAAAATTTCTCTGCATGATACAGGTTTCCAGCTCTCTACAATTCTTCTTTTTTTTCCAAAATTGCTAAAGGACTCACAGGCAAGTCCAAACACTGACAGTGCAACGAAACCATCAATTACCATCAATAACACTGCAAATAAGTGCACAAAAGAAGGAGAAGAGAATAACAGTATTCCTGGCACAAAGGTCATAGTTAAAAAAAAAAAAAAAAAAAACAAATAAAATAACCACAATAATTACAATGGGCGCACAAACCTTTTGTTTGGGCCTCTAATATCGATGTCAATAAAATACGGTTTTGTAGATCCACCCAGCTTTCTGCCGCAGATGACTAGAAATGATAATAGCATACCATTCTGAAAGTAATTCAAAGTGCCCCAGGCCGCGTCTGCTGCTTCACTCTTGATTGAATTGAATTTATTAACACAGTGTGTTCCAAACTACCCTCCCGGCTTCAAGGAAGGGTAATTGTATATCCACAGAGGCAGCAGGCAGAGGTCAGAGTTCAACTGAGGCCAGGAAAAAAAGAAAGTTTCCCCTGGGACAGAATCTACCATTGCAGGCCAGACAGGGGAGATAAACGAGACAGACGTTCCCTGTAATGCGAAACAGTCAACATTTCAGTCGCGTCGGGCAGGACGAACCAAGTGGGGATGGGATGCGCCCTGCTGAAACAGGCTTCTGCCCAGGGCTCGTGGGCAGTGTGAAATGTCAAAAAATGAGCTGTGATGTTTTGTAAAAATATCACCTTTCGATAACACTGATTGGTTTTGTATTAATTGGGTAAACTATATAACTTGTTACGTTTTCTTTTTTAAAGAGAGAATAATTGAGCAGGCAGTCACATGCTCTGAATGTGTAATACATGTGTATGGATGATTTTCAAAGCATCACTCAGGTTTTCCACCATTTCATATATGTGGCTTGTTAATGTTAACAGATAATAAACTCTTCACAAAACATGACTGTCTTTGCAGGGAAGGATGCTGTCTTAATGGTTTAGGGCCACTTCAGCAATAATTTTTCACTGCCTTAAGCAATTTATTAAAATTAAGAAACACAAGGCTAATTTCCATGCGGTTCAAATCACATTTTTTGTACTCTAGTTATGGTGTTCAGTAGAACTCCTCAGAGCAAGGGTCGATTAAGGAGGTAATGTCTATAAAGGGTTTTTTATGTGTTATAATCAGCCCTGATTGCATTAGAGAACTTTGAACTAAAGACGGAGACCGGGGAATGAGTACAGCCTGAAACTTGGTACAAGTTCACTTTTCCAGAAGTAATTAAAGATTATCCCTTATTAACTTATTTATAGCTGAACATACAATAACATTATTATTAATGTCTAAAAAATGTATTAATACCTGGGAAACAGACGGTATGAATTTCAATATAACCTAATCCATGAATGCACTTGATTTCAAATTTATATGTGAGTACAGAGAGAAAATGATAAAAAAAAACCTTCAGCTTTTAACTTTAGTTCTTTCACTGCCTTCTCCCCTTGGCAAGCTGCATGTTAGAGTTCTTATGCTGATGGAGGGCACTGAAGATTCAGAGGACCTGGGATGAAGTGAGTAAACAGACCGAGCAGTGGAGATGCGCAGTTAGCCCTGCCAAGAGGGGCCTAGCACGGACCCCTTTGCTCCGATGCTAGCAGAGGTTAGCTGGGAAAGGAGCCAACCGAATGACTTTGCTTGACCCGGCTGCCATTCAATCCTGCGGCCCTGGTGCCAGACTAAACACTGACACTGTTTCGGCAAGACTCATTGGCTGCAGCTGCCGGGGCTGTGGCTTTGGAGTAGGGGGCTGCGGGGGGAGGAGGGGTCGTGGGTGAGGGACCCAGGGTCTTGTGAGGGGAGAAAGGGAGGCGTATCTGGGGGGGGGGGGACAGATTCACCCCAGTCCCAGACAAGGCTCAATCATGACCTCTCTCTCTTCCAGTGGCCATCAATTGCCAAAAGCCCTGCTGCTAAGCTTGAGCAAAATTAAACATCCGCACCCTTCCCCCTCCCCGCCACCCCCTGACCTGAATTGTACAATATTCCCCAAAATTCTAATGACACATACAGTTTTTTTTTTTTTATAACTGCTTGTGTAATGTGAGAATTACGGTACATGTGCAAGTCATTTCCAAGACTGCTGGCATAAATCTGCAGCAATCATTATAACCGGTGTGTAAATAAACCAACCCATCAGTCTCTCACCTATGTGTGTTTATCTGAAATGTACCTATCCTACCAGGAGAACCCACTCACACCCAAAAAGAGATAAACTCACTGGATTAACCCCTCATCTACCTGAGGTTTCATATATCACAGGCGTGTCAAATTCAGTGAAAGTACAACACGGTGTAAATTACAACAAAGGACAGAAACAGAGACATTGGTATCCTGTTATGAAAAATTGTTCAGAAAAACCGTTAAAGAAAAATTCTCAAACGGGAGGACAAATAAAATCACGCAGTATATTTGTTTTTGTGCTGTGTTTCTCTCCTGTTCCTGACATCTGAATCACCATTAATGTCATTAGAATCTTTTATCCCCGTTGCCAGTTTTTCTCTTCATTACATAAATGATAACACATGGCACGAGAAACCGGTTCAAGAACCCAATTATCATCTAAACAAAATCTCTCCAGAGGAAACTGATTCCCACCCCTAAGAAATGAAATGACTTCATAAACATGAGCGAATTATATGTGAGAATATCTGTGGAACAAATCTTCAGGCAATTCACCCTGTTATTCCTTCACTTAACATTTTCAATTTGACATCATGACAGAAATCTGGATTTAACACAGCGCTAAATTAAAAAAAAAAAACAGAAAGATGAATATGAAAATGACAAGTCCTAACCAGCATCAACCAGAGGTTGGACTTTCAGTAACAGCCATTTGACAGGGCCAATCACTGGTTGGAGTCTGCTGTTTCTGATTACCAGATGTACTGTCAGTTGGATTTTTACTCATTCATTTCCATTCCCTATCTTCCTATCTGTTTACTCATTCATTTCCAGCCTCAGACCAGCAACATTATGACTAAATGGGCCGACCTACTCGCGCCAATGTAGAAAATAACTCAACCATGACTGGTTTGAACTAAATCTGCACTCCACAATAATCACAAACTGTGATGTTATTGTGCCGATAATAACATATGCTGGAACTCACAATGAAGGGGGCAACCTCAGCTGCCTTTGAACGGCAGACACTGACTATCCGGCCAAATGGCCTTCGGAAGGACCGCTATCAGACATTGCATGTTTAATATTACAAAAGGGATCGATGCATTATGTATTCCGAATGATCAAATTTTGAGAAAGTGAATGCAACCGCGACATGACCACATAAAGCACCCGCTCTCAAGATCAATGAATACGACATGACACAAGGCTAAGGAATGCCTTGTCTTAATTGCCCCTGAGCGAACAAAATGAATTTCAACGACGTTGCAGTTTGATTAGCAAGCGCCTAATTAATTTCAGGGCAGTGCAGAGACTGGGTGGAGCTACAGGGGCAGTCTATGCAGAGAGCATTCGCCTGACATTTGAAAATGGAAAGTGATAAATCTGGTTCAAGGCTCTGATGAAGATAAAGGACACCACGTGTCAATGAATGCAATGTAAAAAGCATGGCACAAAGGATGTTCATTCATGAATATGGACAGGTACACGATTACCGAATAGGGAAAGTCAGATCATTGGATACAAGTCTGCTTAAGCTCAACAGGCTAATCATAACACTTTGATTTGCTGTGCATTGGTTTGAAAGCTAAAGACCAAGAACGTCAAAGGACCTCACAGAACTCTTATTGCTTCTCAAGGGGTGATGTTGCATTCTGTAGTCGACATTCACATGCTACCTGGTTTCTCCTAACTATCTTCTACCCAAGCTTTCTGACTACTAATTGGCAGGGCAGTCCTGAATAAGAAATGTTGCAAAAGAGTGAAATAGGAAATTAAAAGTATCTCTTTTGCCGACAAAATTAATTACTCAAATTCAAAAATGATGGGATGAAACCCAGCACTGAGAATAGGGCCCAGGGAGAGCAAAAATTGTCACTGGACCACTTTTCATTGGTCCTACCTAAACTAGATCACTTATTAATCAAAATAAGGTCATATTTGGTCCATATGTGAATATTTTTGCTAATGTACAATGGCACTTAATCATGGACCTGGAAAAATGAGATCGTTCCCATAATTTACGACAGGAAGTATGTATGAATGAATAAAGAACCAAATGGTGCAACTGATTTTTTAAAATCTCTATACGAACCTTCAAAATACACAAATGTATATTAAAATGCTGGTATTTCTCCAAATTTTAGTCGGAGAGTGTTCTTGACTCCCTTTTGACCTTCAACCCACAGAATTCACAGTGAAGGTGGTAGCTTGCCTTCTGGGTTTGTTAACAAATTGCTAAAGGGAATATACAGTACTTTCAAATCCCACACAGTTGGTAATAACCTCTGCTAAAAAACAACAAAAATACAACTACAGTTCAGCAAGGAATTTGTACATTTGTAGAATTAGTTAAATGACTATGTATGCCCTGACCTCAACCAGAGCTTTTGAGTCTTTTTAATAATTTTTAATACTTTTTAATAAACCTGCACTTTAGATGGGACCATCATCAAAAAAGTTTTTAATTTGTTCTGCTCGGGGAACCCTTAAAGGTTCTTCTTACATACAGATATCTTTAAGGGGTTCTTTACATGACTGTCAGAATAAGGTTCTACAGAGAACCTGTGAGTTAAAATCCATATCAAAGAAGAACCTTTAAGGGTTCCACCAGCAGGATAAGCAAAGAACCCTTTAGGAACCTTTTTTTCTATACAGTATTAAAGGATAAACTGACTGTATCTTTCCTTTAATGGATGGAGATGGGCACATGCGTTTACTGTACTGTTCTGTAAGTCTTAAGGACTGCTCTATCAATGGTTCCCAGTAATTCGTCACAGTGCTGGTGGTTACACCACAATCTGTGCAATATAGCCTGGATATTCTGTGGATTGCGGGTAAATGATGAATGTATTCAGATCCAATAGCCTATCCTTCCTTATACATTTTTATTTCCTGCAAAAAAAAACCAAAAAAAAATCAGAGTTGTTCCTTATTTATTTATTTGTTTATTTATTTGTAATTCAATTTTTATCAAAGGAATTGTTTCACAATATAACCACCTTTGACTCCCTGTGCATCAGTGGTGGTTCTAAGGGGGGGGGGAGCAGTGATGCCGTGACAACAAGCCTGCCCCCCAACCCCCAACCCCGTGGCCCCCCTAAAGTACCATTTAAAATGGGTAAAATTTTATTGTAGAGCTGCATGCATTGATTTTCTCAGCCACTCGTTGCCCTGCTCTTGCTCACAAACACATTGACAACGGGCCCCTTGGTCACCTATACCTACGGTAGAGCGGCCTGTCAGATTAGCTCCATTATAGAACTCATCCTCGGGGCGTCCTGCACGCCTCCATCCTGCACTGAATATCTTGCCTTGGAGGCAACCGAGTCTTGTGAACATTTTTGTTGTTGTGAAACGCCACGGAGAACTGATTCTTGAATTCACCTCTAGCTTCATTTGTCCACGACGACCCACGCCCTGCATACATGGGATATTATGCGCTGAACATGTTAATGCAAAAGAAGGTCTTTAATTGCGAAAATGGAGTCTTTCCACATCTTCATTGTGCCAGGTCTAGCACTATTGACCATGGCCGATGATATCTCCCTGTATAAAATGTCCACGGAAGACTGCAACCATCGCTTAGAGTTACTATTTATGTGTTAACAACTACAATTTAAGTATCCATAGTCTGATTAAACCTGAATAGGAACACATCTCTATATATGTTCGGATTACCTTCTCTATTATAATTCACAAGAACTGATGAATGTCAATAACAAACTTGATATTTTTATTCAAAATCCCTTTAAAGTATCTTCAGTAATAGAGTGCTCTTACAGTCCAAAAAAGCGATTCTCAAGGAGTACACACGAGGCTGATAAAGACTTTCTTCGCTTGTCCTTGATATTCCAAAATCCTTTTTCCTCTCCTCCTTTTCTTTTTCTTCACTTTTCAAGCATAGTAAACCTTGCTATGTGCTTTAGAATGCTCTCACAACATGAAATGCATAGCAGAAAATGGCATTATATATCACTAAAAAAACCACAGTCCAAAGCTTACAGGGAGTTGCCATATGCAGCGCTTCCTTGGACACACATTTTAAAAGCCCTCTCTGGCTGAACTTGCTTCCCACGTTCGCCTGAAGAAATACTCAAACAAGGAACATTAGCTAAGGAACATATATCAAATTAAGGAATATACATCAAAAACAAAGTTTAAATATATATCATTCACTCCAGAAATCTAATGGAAAGGAAGAATTTCATAACTGCATAAAAACAGTACTTGTCAGACATGTCAGGGCATGGGGGAAATCATTTAAACAGGAAGTCAGAGCTGAGGTTTTTAAGTAATAGCCTACATGAAATTTGTAAAGTTTTTACTGACATGGGCATAATTAACAGGCAAAGTTTATGTTTTGTGCTACAGACTAAAATGGCTGAGGACTCCTCCAGGACTCTGTCAGATTTCCTTTCTGGTGTGTAATTTCATGAGCATAACCAAATTCTATATTTTATATGAGTTATGCTGTGGCTAGAAGCACAGAACCATTTTCTTGTGCCCTCCTCTGCGCTGCGTCCGGCGATATACCACTTCATCCCAGTCTTTGTGCATTCGCATGATCACAGACAGACGGACAGAATGAGCTGTTCAGGTTTCAGATAGAAAGAGCAACGGTCTTTGAAAAACGCACACTACCGTTGATCAAGTGATATTGTGGAAACTCAAACCTGCAGTGTTTGCTGAATTTCTAACATACACCATATAAGAGTGAAATATATCAAATGATATTGAATTATAGATTTTTTTAAATAGTTTCCCTTTACATGTGTATGCATGCAATGTCAGTTAATCATATCAGTTCCTTCTAGAATACAGTCACTTACTGAAAGCTGATAGGTATCCAGCCAGAATACTAATATACTGTAGTCTGAAATATTGATATATGCTCTGCAATGCACTACAATATACAGCAGTCAGAATAGGGGAATGACCAGAAAATATATCAGTAATAATCAATAATATCTAGAGTTTTAAGTAAGTATTTGAAATATTTGAATAAGTAATACTTTATTCACTTTCATCTACTGTCCTGGTTTGAATATGGTTTCTGTGTTTTTTTTCTGTGTAATGATAGGAGTGGGTTCAGTATAAGATTTTCTGTCACTAATCTAAAGATGAATACAATGAGAAATCTGTATTGTGCTGCTGTGTTGAATTCAAATTCCCTATTCCATTGAATAAACAACCACAGCTATTCGGTGTAATTGAATGTAATTTAACTGTTTAGTTCTGCGCCCCATTTCAACTGGTGAAGTTGAGCCCTTTTCGTTTTCATGGTGGCTTGGGTTGAAAACAAACACACAGACATCTAGGCAGGGGTTTCTACTTGCTAAAACCTACAAGTGAGCATCAAGGAACTTCTATCACTAAACCTATTCAACACAGGAATCAAAGGTACTTCATGAACTTGTGTTGCTAATTCCAAGTCAATTGCTCAGTTGTTAATTGCTGCTCAATATATGCTGGTCATTGGAATTGCAAACAGTGGTCTAAGAACGATTCACCAGTGAAAGCTACCTTCAACATGCTGATCAATGGCTGAATAGAGTTCACCCGGGACTATTGTATTGATGCATGAGACTGTTTGCAAGAACAGCATTCAAAAACTTTGAACAAACCAAGTTAACATGTATGGTTTTCCTTAACGAAAGGACCGGATCCAGCAAAAACATATTTTTGTTTTTCATCTGTAACCTGCATCTCATGCTGTGGACTGTTACAACGAACCAAACCACAGCATGCAAGTGCAGACCACCATTAAACTATCCTCTTTTGCAATTTGCAACTCACACAAAGTCAAAGCTATTGTTGCTCTCTGACTAAGCTTTCTTTGCGGGATGTTTAAATCTGACCTGAGTAAACATGAAATACTTCCATGAAAAACAATCTGGTTCAGTGCAAACAGCAATCTGGTTGAGCTGCATGTTTTATCATACATGACAAGTTATGCCTGCCTTTCTCACTGACTGACTGCTTATATGTGGCTGTGCATAGACAATAAACAAAAAATGCTTGTGTGTAGGTCAGTGCATTGCGGTTGTACAGATCTCTAGTTCATTCGCACATGTCCATCATACTCAACTGCACAGAAATGTATAATATATTTAACTTGTATATACGTCAGTTAAGACAGTGAAGATACTAAAAAGTTTGTGACTATATGAAACAGCAATCCTTATAATTGTGAGTTGTTAGCTTTAAGTATCTAGAAAGTGGTGATACATTTGTATCAAAGTTCTTAGAAGCGGTTAAATTACAATTGTTCTACAGTATTACTGTAGCTTGTTATATAGCTTGAATTATAACTAGACAAATGTTTTCCACCAGGGAACTTATGTGCAGTTTCATCATCTCATCATGAACAAGTTCACTGCTACTGCTGACAGCAATCACAACTGATACCAACCACCATTTTGTATTGTGTAGTAGGTTTTTTTTAGGTTTTAGGTACAAAATATTAATTCACTCCCAATAAATCCATTATGTATTAGTTTCTTCGACTAAGTAAATGAAGTACACTTCAAGTTAGCTTATTCTGAAAAGATACCAGAGCCACTTAAGGTGCTAGAGGCATCTTTAACACAGGAAGGGAGAGCGCCGGAGGCTGAATTGCTTTAATACTCAGTAGGGTTCCGAAGAACTTAGACATGAGCCAAGATGGAGGCCACGGAGTCAGACTCACCATGCAAAACCACAACCGCTAAACCCAGGCAGTACTGGGCAATGCAGTCTTTCTGCCATTACTGATTCCTCCATTCAGAACAGCACCTTAGTGCATAAGATTTTTTGACACAGATGAAATCAGAGGCCCGCAAAAGCAGACAGAACAGTCCCTGAAATCAATATATTATTAGCTTATATAACTGTAAAAAATGACGTTGATTCAGTTTTGTTATAGCAAATATGAATAGCTGATATGTTTGCTGTATACTATGTCACCAAACTGTTTATTTTCAGACTGTGACTATGTTGTTGTTGTTTTACCCAGTAGATGGCAGAGACACCAGACACTGAGGTCATGAAAAACCAACAGAGTCAAAGGAGAGATGGGAAGTTCAGAGCCATGGCTGATCTCACAGTGTTATTTGGGAGTATAATGGCATGTTAAGTCTACAGTTCACAAACCATCTGGCTGGGAAAACATATTGTATGTCACACCTATCTATCCATCACATTCTGTGCTCCAGCAAGGCTCCTGATTAAAATAACTGAAATGCAAATGGTCACATAGATGGAAGATTATATAGTTATGGACAGAACTTTGAGTGGAAAGATCATATTTCACCATCTGTTATAGCTTAAAGTTAGATGAAAGACTGCTGAGGAGGAAGCCTCTAGGATGAAACAGAGACACAAATGTGGATGCGAATCAAAGGAGGCCAATTAGCAGCGCGAGTATTCGAGAACATCATGAGTGAGGGCCTTCGGCTGGCACACAGAGCAAAGGCAGAGGTTCGCACCACTGCCGGCGCCGTTGCCATTACCGACGTTGATCGGAAATCTACGTTGGCAAGGTAACAATTAGCTCAGCCTCGGCGGAGCAAGATAGAGGGGAGGCCGGGTAAACTCACTGGTCTCATCGCTCTCTCTCTCTCTCATGTCTTCTCTAGGTTGGCCGTGTTCCTGCAGGTCTGCGAACTGAACATCTGCTGTGTTCATGTTCCTCTGATGGCACAGGCCACATGAGCTGAATCCAGACCTGAGTTATATTGCTGCTTAAGTGCATTTTCTGCATAATGAGAGACTCTCACAAGCCAGATTTTTATGGGGAAAGAGCATTTAAACAGTGTGTGACCTAGGTGTGGATTTGGCCCTGTGTGATCGGTGTCACATCTGCACAGAAAAAAAAAAACTGTGAAGCTATGACATCACATGAATTGGAGACATCACAAGTGCATGTCACTGGAGGGAGGTTTGCAGTGGGTGGGGCTGATGACATAGTTACATTTTGGTGGGAAAAAAAGACTCCTGGAAGTTCCTAATCTTTCATTATTGAGTATGACAAAATTCATGCAAAATATTTCCTAATTAAAGGGACAAAATCAACCGCTGAAAAAAACATGCAAAGTTATTTAATATGCTTGCCAATATAACACAATATTGTCCTTTATATATTCTTAGCTTCTCTGTTAAAACGTTGAAATATAAAAAATACTACAATTTCTTCTGTGCACAAGTGTGAGAGCACAGACCATGAAGCATTCTGAAACATTCTGAATGCTATTTATTTGTATTTTCATAAATGAACTGTATAACACATTGATTGTTTCTTCAGAATATATTTGAAATGTATTCCTTACACTTTAGATGCAACATTTTAAATATAGACATCTGTTTTTTCATGAGGGCTAAGCTTCAAAGCTTGACCCTCAGAGAGAAAATAAAGTACTAATCAATGTAATGATTCTAATAAATAAACCACAACATTGAAGTGGATATTGGTAGTAAGAGAAATGTATTGATTGAAACTGAAGCTTATTCTCAAATTATGCCCATCAAATGAGCTGGGGATAATGTAATTGCAAGAGGTGTTTTATTTTAAATAGGCCAAAATGCATAATCCCTCCCGAGAGGAGGTCAGCAATTTTCTAATCAATTGGACTATGTATCTGAGTCAGTGCAAACTCTATAAGGGATCATTGTTGTACTGTAGATGTGTGGTTATCATACTTTAAGCCAAATACCACGTATTCTAGAGTATGTCATGGGATGCTTAGGAAATGTCATTTTTTGGGTCATGGTCAAACTATTTAAAAGACACAGATTGTAGTAAAACAACAGAGAGTACCAATATGCACCAGATGTTTGCATCTTACTGTCAATGTAAAGAACCATAAACATGCCTGTGTTTTTTTGTCTAGTATAAAGTAGGAATTCAGTATTGCACTGATCAGACAGTGCTTTAGTTTGACCCTTCCTTTTTCACTGAATCATAATGGCAGCAAGTTAACATCTTGCACATTGAATCCAGGAATTAACTGCAAAAAAATTATGTGCCTGTTCTTACAGAAACGGCTAAAGACTGGAGGTTTCACTCAAATTTCAACAAAATCCAAATGCTTATTTGTGCTACCAAATCTCTGATATACCTCTGGCCCAGAAACTGCCACTGTTTCATGATTTGTCTGTGCTGAGAGGAAGCTTCATTTAAATGGAGTCTCAGTCCTAAAACTACATATACATATGTACCACACAGTTTCTGTCATTCCACTCAAAGAAGATACAATGCTGACCGATAAACAAGATGATAAACAAACCCCCTCCCAAAAAAAAAAGACACATTTCCTTGGATTTCTTGTTCTAAAATATTCTGGTGTCTTGGTTCTTGCTTTCCACAGAAATGTGAAATTATGCCGGTACAATCAAGTGTGAAAGCACAAGAAAGTCAAACACTTATAATGAGTCGAGGAGGAGATGAAAGTTTTTGGCCGAGGCATTTGACATTCCCCTGGCAATAACATTCATTTAAACTGACGGGATACGGTAAACCTTCAGCCCAAGCGCCGTAATTACTCTGAACTTTTCCCTGTGACGCAGTTCAAAAGGAGCTTTCACTTGATCCAAACTCAAACAGTTGTCCTCCGTTAGTACCTCAAAGGCGGTACACAATCGTTTCATTGTCCAGGGTAAGATTCTAGGTGCCATAAACCGTGTTTTACCTCAAACTGCGGGCCTGTCTCTACCCTCAGCCATCACTGCAAGCTGACACTGAATTCCTGTGCTCGGATTATGGGCAAAACAAACAGGAACCGGGACGGTTAAGATTACAGCTGCCTGGTGTTTCCAATGTAACCCCCTGCTGGGTTACATGTTCTCGGCTTCTTTTGTCTGCCATTAACCCGTTAAATCCCACAGAAGAGGCCATTGAGTGTAGTGTCACATGCCCCCGGGGTGTTGTGACTGCACTTTTGTTTGGAACAAAGGTCTTAAGGGGGTTAGATACTAGAAGCACTTCCATGACTCTGATAGCTCCCCCACACCCCCCACCTCCCAAAAGGCCCCCCTCCCTCCCCTCGACCCCATTAGTTTCTTAGGGTCACACACTCCCACACTTCAGCAGAGCTGAAACAAAGCGCAAACAATGAACAACCCGCAGAGAAGGGCAGCCATGAGAATGTAGATCTTAGTACTAAAAACACATATGGAAATAAATAGATAAAATAAATGTTAAAGTTAAAATAAAATGTTAAAAATGTTAAAATGTTAAAAATGGCAAAGGCAAGAAGTTTTAAAAGACTACCACTAGAACTGCTGAGAATACTCAATCAACCTATTTATTTGTCATTAAAAGTAACCTTCATGAAAGAAAGAGACAGAGAGAAGAGGTGAAAGGGGGAAGGCAGAGTGAGAAAGAAAGAGAGGGAGTGAGAGAGACAGAGAGAGGGGGAGTGAGGGAGAAAAAAGAGGAAAAGAAGAACAGAGAGGCAAAGAGAGAGGGGAGGGACGGACAGAGAGAGAGGAGAGAAAGAGAGAGTGGGGAGTGATGGAGAAAAAGAGGGAAAGTGAGTGAGTGAGACAGAGACAGCGGGAGGGAGGGCAAGAAGGACTGCTGCGGTAAGGCCCGTTATCGGTGCGCCGAGGAGGGCGTGACTTTCACAGGTGACACGGGGGCAGCACGGCACGGCGCGGCACGGCGCGGCCCGGCGCTCGGAGACGCGCGGCATGGAGGATAAACAAAGGGCTCGCTGTAATTACTGGAGCAGCGCCCGCAGTGATTAATGAACTGAGCCTGCGGGATGACAGCACGGGAAGAACAGCAATTACGCCGTAAAAATAGCAGATAATACAAAGAGGTCAGCAACGCAAGAAACGCCTTCAATGTGTTTCTGAGTATAATACACACACACACACACACACACACACACACACATTAACACAAAAATATGTATTTGTATCTTGCATAAGGGTATGTTGCATAGCAAAGATATTTTCTCATTTTAGTGAGTCTAGTTCTTAGAAGTAGAAAAAAAAACCTACATATGTATATATTTGTGTGAGGGTCTATGGATATATTGCATAGCAGAGATATTTATTTATTTTAATGTCTCGTTCTTAGGCGTAGTAAAAGCATCCCCTTGGCAACAGACATGTCTGTGCTCAGCTTATGTGCATGGAACAGACTGACACCCTCATCCTGTGTACACAAGACTGACACTCTTATTCTGTGTGTGTGTGTGTGTGTGTGTGTGTGTGTGTGTGTGTGTGTGTGTGTGTGTGTGTGTGTGTGTGTGTGTGAGAGAGAGAGTGAGTGTGTTTGTGTATCAGACTGACACCCTCATCCTGAGTATATGCGTCAGACTGTGGCCCCAGGATGCCAACTGCAGTGTCGATTAGACGATGCCAGGCGCCATTCTCAGGCTGGCACGGGCTCTCAGTCTACGCCAGGGAGCGACAATCCACTAACGCAATGCGGGCGCGCGTGCGTGCGGCAAAAGGGCACGCATCTCCGCCCTCGTCTGATTCACCCAGGTGATGACGTGTACTGGGGGGTTATGACATCTCAGTGCCTTAAAAGAGTGCACATACGCCCACTGTAGAGTCCCTCCTGCCCACTCACAGACAGCACCTGTCAGCCAAACAGCACAAAAACCAAAAACTGGGGTCAATTCAATCGCCCCTCTCACCCAAAGCCAAGCCTATAAGGCCTGAACTTGTGCCTGTTTGTGGGTTAGTGCTACAAACAAATTTTGATTGAATCCAGAACTGAGTCTGCTGATCTCAAACGTGAACGGGCAAAAATCTTCAACAGCAAAGGGAGTTTTTTTTTTACTTTACTTAATTGAATTTACAACTTTTGCTTAACTTTTTTAATACACTCAAATAACTTCATTTTACTTACGTTGCATTTTTATGCAAAAAAAAAAAAAAAAAAAGATCCCAAAGAACATTTCTTTCGGCATCTTTAGGCATCTTTGTGAATCCGTACTTTTGTTCGCTGGAGATTATTAGATTTGTAACTGGGAGTGAACTCCATGACTGCAACAAGGGCTCTGTCTGTCTCAGCCCCACAGGGCAGATTTGAGGGAAACATGAGAACCTCACAGGCCAGGGTTAAGCACTGCTTTGTTTTGGCATCTTCTTTGGGGATTTCAGGGGTGTGTAAAAAAAAATACATTGTTGTTTGTAAAAGTGCAAAAAATATTTTCTTACTTATTGTATCATGCATTTTATGACAGAAATAATAACTGCGGTCCTGCTAAAGACAGCGCAGCTCCGATGCTGAGCGTAATCTCAGTACTGCTATAGATGCATCTTAAACATGCATGAAATCACATAAGATGGAGGCTCCTGATGGGAGCGCCTGATGGCAGGAACAGTGGCATTTCTGCACCACAAGCGCATGGCCTGCATTCAATCAGCTTGTCCCCTATTTTGATCAAATGCAAGTATTTGTTTTTTTTATTATTTCCTTCAAACAATTTGGCATGTTATTTTTGTTATTGCTGAGCTCTTTGTTCACAGCTGAACAAACTGTGTGTCGTGAAGAAAAAAAGTAGGACTTCGCCATGGGCTATTGGCCAGGATTTAGACAGCTTTGTCCTTAACTTTGTCAGTTTAATGTTTTATTTCTTCACCAAGGCAGTTCAGTAATCACTGGGCTGAACTTGCTAAGGAGCAATTGTATTTATTTTTAAGAAAAATTTAAGGCAGAATGTTGAGAAAATCCTGACCAAAGTCAGTTTATCTTTTAGTAAAATTTAAGGACAGATGTTGAGTAAATCCTGACCAAAGTTCAAAGCTGCTGATTGCAGAAATCTTTTGGCAAAAAAAGAACCCTTGATTGAATCTTTGGCTGGAAATGACGATGGACGGCAGTAGCTTTTATTAAATAGGAGGGAATGGGCTTGGGTCATGAGGCCTGTTTCCTTTCACACCTCCGATAATGAGGCGCTATCTGACCTCCCCGTCCTGTCTGAGCTCAGCTTTACTCCGTTCTGCCGCACCCCTCTGAAGGCTAAGCCACTGTCATCCTAAGAGAGGAAGAGGAGCTACAGCCAGGGGCCTGCTTCCTCTCTGCTCCACACAACACAGAATGTAACGCTGGTGCTTTCGAAATCTCCATTTGTCAAAACCAGCAAACCAGGGTCATCCGACTTCTGTGAGATGCTAAACAATCGGAATTCCATCACGTTAAGACACAGAACGCTCCATCAAAGATGACAGTAATCATCTACCTATAAATGCAAGCTGACTGATATTCCTAAGGCTTGACAATTTTCAGCCATGATAGGACAAATGCTTATAACATCATGCAATTATAAAACTCCTCTTGAAAACCCCTTTAAGAATAAAACAAAAATATTTATTATGCCAAACATTTATCCTCCAGTGTCAAAATGAAAACTTTGTCTTTCTCTACTATTTTTAAATATATTACCTCAACAATGATACTGTATCTTCTGGATGAGTAAGGGTAGCAATATGCCATGTTGTGTTTTATTGTCCTTTTTGAAATTTTACTATGCATTTCCGATGAACCGTCCTTCATCCTACACATTCAAGTTGATCATATTATGAGCAATGAAGATCACATGGGTTTAAGTATTGCTCTGTTGCAATATGTATCAAGTTTATGCTTTCATCATTTCACAATCATGTTATGTAGCACCTTAAATAGCCTAACGTGAGAATCTCTCAAGAAAACTGTTTCATCCCTCACTGATTCACTCACAGATATGTCCTGTAGTACTCTGCTTTACCACTAGATGGGGAATAGGTTGGCAAAGCAGTCGCAGCCCCTGGGAGCTGCCTGTTCAGTTACTGTTTGTAATGAAGGATCTCTAGAGAGGTAGCTAGTGAGCAGCTATGTTTTAAAAAATATATTAGCTAACTACGCTGCACTGAAATCAGGCGAAATTGGGCATCAGGGAAATGAGCGAACACTGTGAAAATTGAATTGTGCAAAAACTACAAATTAACCTTGAACTCGTTAATTTAAAAAAAAAAAACAACAACAACAAAGCGTGCCTGTCACAAATTAACAGGACTTCTTCATTTGAAACAGAAAAATGACAATAAATAATGAGGTAACACCTATGTGAGAGACTTGAGCAAACCGATCCAGGCTAATGGTAGCTGGCCATGGTAATGCGAGGTGAACCTCCCTGTAGTGTACTTCACTTCACCCACGGTCAATAACAGGTCTACATCCATGCTGGGGGAGGCTTTTGGAAGCGCTCGCTGCCACACCTGGGGTTAAACGGAAGCTCTCTCGCTGGAGAGGGAAATGCTCAGGTGTAGGTGGGGAAGCAGGCCCTGTCCCTGTCAGCATGGCTGTTCCACTAGACCCCCGGCGCTGACAGGGGACGGTGTGGGAGGGCCCACAATCACAAGCTCCTAGCTCAGGTATTCGTTATGCTTTCCATTCATCGTTGGGGCATAGTGAAGGACACGCACACTACATGGCTACATACAGGGACTGTGTACCTGGCACTCTGCAATCGCTGCCAGCTTTTGTGCGGACAAAGGTCCGGACACTGTCCTACACTCAATAATGGCACACGTTACTGTACAGCACCTTCGATTTTTAATAGGCAAGAACGGTCCAGTAATGCTATTTCTATGGGCCGTCAAACCCTTCTGTGGGCCATTTGTTTTCCTGACAATTAAAGCCAGGTCCCCACTGCTTCTCCCCTAACCACATAGTTAGTGTCTGAGATCCCCAGTGTCTGAAAATTGCTATCAATAACTGCCTGCATACTTAAAACACTATTAATGATTCCACTGGAGCTCACATATAGTCAATATTTTCTTTGAGTCCCTGCTACCTACACACACAAATTGCAATCCATTCTGTTAAAAAAACATAAAAGGAATACTCTGCAACAAATTCTTTATTTTTTTTTTCCTAAAAAGATTTAGATTAAAATAAGTGCAAGATATACAAAAAAGCATGGAAAATACATAAAAATATATTTTGTTCATAATTTTTGATTTAAAAAAACAGGAGATTTTCTTGTAATAATGAAAGAATACATAAAGCATGCCTGTGCACTACCTTTTGATAAATTTCATCAGGATGTAGCCATATTTAACTTAAGCCAAAACACATTATCCTTAGAATACTTTTAAGCTGCCCACCTTCTCAAGCACTCATTAAGGAGATCTAAATATAACAGAAGTTGCTTCTTTTGTAGCATCTACAATCTGTAATACAATAAAATCAGAGATAATTAAATGTGACACTTATAATCGCTGGATAATTCTCCTTTTAAAGAAATCACTTTGTGATCATTGAGTATAAAATGTCTCTGATATCAAATAATGCCAATCAGAAAGCTTCAAGCAGCAGGGGAACTGTGCCTTAAATTAAGCCAGTTAGAAAGGATTTAGGAGCAGAATATGGCCACACGCAGGCCATTTGAACGGATGTGAAAGAAGAAAAGGCCATTTACAATTACACCATAAATTTAACATTACAATTAATAAAGGATTTAGAATCCCTTTTTCCACATAAACTTCACTTCTGAATGTTTGCCAACAGATGGGACAGATTCACAGATGCCGGTTCCCAGTTGCACACTTGCAAGTTCACCCCCTCCTCCCCGTCCTCTTCATGCATTATGTTATAGTTCATTTTTCTGTTTGTCTTAATCCGGTCTCAGCCCATGAGCAGGTGAAATCAGCCAAAGACTTTCCCACGATCCCAGAGCAAATCCACTGCCCCGAGCCCTTCCTAGAAGTCAGCCATCTGTTTGCCTTATTTTGATTCTGGGACGACAAGCGTCGGCTGCGGCAGCGCACACACTCTGCGTTCCAACACAAAAACACACATTCACCAGAAAGGGCCTACCACAACGGCAGCTAATATTACATCATCTCTTCTTGTAATAACTCACTTGTTTACATAAAATAGTCTCACCGAACCAGAGCGACCACAAAGAGATTAAATATTATCTGGCCTCAATTTAATAACTCAACCTTAAGAAAAAAAATATCTGTCATCAAAATAGATCTACCACACAGTGGCAACTAATATTACATCACCTCTCCTTTAATAACTAACTCGTTTATATAAAATACTCTGATCAAAGCAGGTCAATCATAAAGAGAAGGTATGTAATCTTGTCTCATTTTAATAAACACATTTTTAAAAATACTCCAAAAAAAACTCATCTGCATTCACATTTTTCCTCTTTTACCTTTTTGTTGCTTTTTAAATAACTGCATAAATAAAATGCATTCAACGAAGCGAGCCAATCAAAAGGGGAGGAAAAGGTTGACTCACCCTATTTTTTAATAATGTAAACAAATAAAATACTCTCCTAAAAACAGGCTTGACATATTGGCAACAATTTTATTTCACCACATTTTTATAACTCAACCAAATTAAAAAAATACTGCCACCAAAACAGGCGTACCACAAGCACAACAGTATTGCCTCACCTTGCTTTTAATAACTGTTTATAAAAATGTTCGTACCAAAACTGCTTAACCACACTGGCGACAGCTATTACCTCATCTGATCTTTAATATTTCATCCACTCAACAAACAAAAAAGTACTCTCATCCAAACAATGCCACATTACCTTGCCTCTTGCCTCATTTGTAATGAGTGGAATTTTTAAAAAAGATAGTCTAATCAAAACAGACATACTGCAGTGGTAACAAATATTATTTTACTTAATTTTTAATAACTATCTTGTCTATAGCATGTGAAAAATGAAAGCAATTCATACCTCACACCATACATATATAAAATACAAATACATGTCACAAATCAGGTCTAAAATGTCGGCCGCAAAACGTAACCAATTTACCCATGGAAATCATCTTTGCTGAATTAAATTATGGCTAAAATTCAGAGTATCTGCTTTTCCCCATACTAATAATTGAACCCTTACTTAATCTGAAATAATAATTTTAGCTTTACAAAAAGGACACACATTTTAAAAGCACACACTCATAACTTTAATTGCTATTTTTTCAATCCATTGTTTATATGATTAATGTCTTATCTAGTCTCTTTTTAAAATAAATAATACCACTAATGACTGGTAAAAAGAGCAACATTTAAACAAACACCCCATTTTATAAGACTTCTGCTTTTAAAAAAAATCTGATTTAATACTATTCCTCATCCAGACAATATAATAATTTTCACAAACCAAATTTAAAAGAGTACACACAAAAACATATTTGTAACTGTTATTACAATAAAATATATGAATACCCATTCATGTTGTATTTCTGTCAGATGAAGAAATTATTGTGTTTTCTTGTCTATAAATACTGCCTTTCTTGAATTCTATTCAAAAGGTTTGGTCTTTAGGTTTTTGCTATGTTCTTATACGAAAATATATACGAAATTATACGACACACCTACACTGTCCTTTGCTGCCAGTTCATCTTTCCTGATAGCAAACCTGCAGTTTGAGTAGTGGAATTGTACCAAAAAAAAACTGGTCGGAAGAGAAAAGAGCTGAGAAAGCAGTCAGGCAGCTGCAAACGCATTACTTTCATGCTCTGTCAAACTTATAATACGACTCCAAAGTTGAAAGCAAGACTGAATGCTAATTAAAAAGACATTCCCACCAAAGCAAATTTAACAATAGCGTTTTTTGGCCTTGCCACGTAAACCTTGACCCTTGGTCATTTAAAAAGCAACACGCAGAAGTAGCAAGCTTTGTCCGAAAAAGACCAGAAGGAAGGCAAAAAAGACAGAGAGAGGAAAAAAAAAAACATAAAATTAATGAAAATATCATTTGGAATTACAAAAAAAAAAAAAAATGAAATATGTGGCTCTGAAATAAGAGCTCCGTTTTCACGGTGATCATGTGACGCATCTTCCTCTTCCCCCCCTCTTTCTTTTCCTCTTCTACCCTCGCGAACAGCCATGTGCTCCCGTTTTTATTTCGCTCTCAAAGAGACGGTTCTGCTGATGTGGATATCATCCCAGCCTGCCTTCGCTCAAAGTGCATTACATTGCCTTAGCCAGAGCATGAGAACAGGGGCTCTTCAATAGCTAGGTCTTCATACCCGGCCCGTAACCATGGAAGCAGAAGCCTTCTCTCCCTGCCCTCCTTACCTCCCAGCGGCCACGGGGGCCACTCTCTATTGAAAAGGGTACGCCTCGGTTTCTCTTCGTCGTGACCGAACTTGCCTCGTCTTCAAAGGGAGCCATTCAGCAGGTCACTGGTCTAGACTTGTTTGCACGGTCCAAGGAGCAGCCTTGATGTAACCCCTGCTCCCCTCGCTCTCCACGCCACCAGCCTCGCCGCTGCTGACTGCGGGGGGACATCGGAGATCTGTATTTGAAAAGAAGCCCCCGTCCGATTTTGCCATTGTGCCTTTTCACTCATCGATCGAATGAATATCGAACCTTCTGTCGGTGCATGTGTGAAACAGATAGCTTAGCAAGCATTTTTTTCTCAGCTCAAACCCGCGCGATGGGCCAAACGTCTCTCTCCTCATCTCTTTCTTTCGCCTCTTTAATGTTCTCTCCTTTTTTTCCACGCGTTGTGACATTGCGGCTTGTCTTTGCAATTGCTCTCATCCTCTTTTTAAACTTTTATTTGGGACTCAGTATTTAATTTATGCAAATGTCACAATTTTGAAAGGGCAATATGTATCACCATCTACTTTCCCACTGGACATTTTTTCCATTTGTTTTTGTGGTTGACTGTGGAACACTTGGTGTATAATTACACTAACAAAACAAATCACCTATTCTAATTAGAAATGACCTTCAATGACCAGCCACGTTTAACCAAATTAATGATTCATTCACAAAATAAATACCGCAAAGAATATAAATTGTCATTAAAATTATATTGTGCGTACGCATATATAAAAATTATTACAAGTATTTAAGAAATGTTGTTTTGTGTTTGAACCTTCAGCTTGTTTCATGATTTATATTTTCTTAAAAATTCATCGACAGTTTTATTTGGTTTATCCAAATATGATATAACACCAAAATATCCCAAATATTATGACTGTTGTATAACTTTTTTTTTTTTTTTTTTTACTTTATTAAAAAAATACAAATCTTATTATGTTTTTCAGGAATTCTCGCTATCTGAGAAACTGCAGTTTGTTTATGATAAATATATACATATTCATAAGCTCTTTTGCCACTGTTTTGACAATAAATCCTTATTTTCTAATTTCATTCAATTTTCCCTTATGTTAGTGGACAATAAGCTACAAAACATATACAGTGAAAACACAAAGGAGCCAAGGGTGAACATTGAAGTCCGATGAGGAATACAGCCAATTAACAGCTAGCAATATCAGGTTTGTGAAAGTTGAAATGCTTAAGAAAATTATGTGGCGCATGTCCAGTGCTGATTGTTGTCAGTAATGCAGAATTATCACTCCGGACGTGTTGTAGGCCAGCAGCTATGAGATGTCCCGACAGCATCAGCAAAGTGAGAGGTAATCAATGTAAACATTTCACCACTGCTCCATCGAGGCAAACTGCGCATATCTGTCACCAGAACCCAACTTCAGCACCCAAAGCGTTCACACACACACTGTCATCGCTATTATTTCCATTGCCACTAGCAAAGAGAGCAACGCGAGGCACGAGTGAGGTTACGACGCATGAAAACATAATTCAGACTGAGCCCTCCTGTGTGTTAAATCAAGAAATCATTCTGGCAGTGTTTTTCTTACCCTCCACGCCCCCCCCCCCAGCCCACAGACATATGATTCTGGTATCAATTCTTTTCATAGGAATGAAGTGAGGTTGGGGAGAGAAAACTAAAATGCCTATGATTCTGAATGGCTGTTGTGTTCATCTGTGTCGTGCCGTCCCTTTGTTTTGTGACTTTCTTCGCATTTATGATGAAACATATATACAGATATTTTTTTTAAATCCATTTAAGCTCAAAATAATTTATATTCACCCTATTGCTGTTTTCCTTTCTTTGCTATTTGGGAATGCTATATATGGAAAGTTAATATTTAACCTGAAATTTCAGTGAGGAAAACCAAAATAAATGCACAATAATATTTTATTTATTATATTTCACTTGCTCCTTCATGCTGGATGAATGCATGGTAGCGGAATTAAATGGAAGAAATGTGCTTATAAGCAAACTTGTGATACATTTTTACAAATTAAATAATGCTTTGGGCTCATCTGGTGCAACTTGTATTAAAAACGGAATGAAAGAGAGATGACCGTTCTCCTTGAAATGTGTTGCTATGGATGTGAGAAAAGGGGGGAAAAGCGAAGACAAAACGAGACAAATATCAAGCAAATTCAAAGGCAGAGGAAGGAAAGGAACCGCTGGAGTGAAAAGACAATGTCATTGTTCCCAGGGTGAAGGAAAACACAAAGCCGACTGCCCTAACAATGAGCTAAAACTTGAGAATTATAGTGTTGTGGGCAGCATCAGAAGTAAGACAATGTGTTCTTAAGTTGGATTTAAAAATAGTTTTGGTTCTAAAATTAAAAAAGACAGGTTTGAGGGCTGAAGTTACTGATAAGTACGAACGGGTCAGAGAAAGATAAATCACAGCCATTTTAAGCCTGCTAAGACCAAAGAGATTTAAGAGTATAGTGTAAACTAGCTCCGTGCAAAAAGATAGCATGACCAGATATCTCCACCAAATGATTAGCTGATACCATGCTAATCATAAATTCTTTCTGCCAATGATATATATAAACTTAAAGATAATGAACTGAATCTCATTCCAAGAAAAGGATGTGGCCAAAAAGGAGCAAAAAGAAAACAAAAAGGTTTAAATAAACATTCACATTAAACACACGGTAAACCAAATTGCTTATTATAAAATACATGGACACAGGATAATGAACACATGATTAAGAAAAATAGTTCTGGGGGCAAAACATTTTTACGTGTGTTTCCATGCCTACAAACTTTAATTTTTCTATGCAAATCAAGCCAAACGAATTCTACAATTACCATTCTCAAGGTTTTTAGTGTTTTATTTTATACAAGCTGTATTTATTGTCAATATAGATTGCCTGCTTTTGTTGCCGTGGTTGTCATTGTCTCCTGATAAAAATGTGTGTGTGAGTGTGAGTGTGTGTGTGTGTATATATATATAATATTATAAATCATGCTTTTCAAATAATGACAATACTAAATCTAGAACTAGAAGAGGTAAGAAACTTAAAAAAAAACCTTGAATTTCAACAAAAAAAAAATACAATTATTTTTGTGCATATGAACAAAATATTAATTACATGAATTTCAAAGCATTCAGATTTTGTTCACATTAAAACAAAAGAAAATGCACCAGCCTTTTACCCAGTTTCAGTAGAACGGGTATTTATACGATGCAGCGATGACAAGCTTTAACCATTTTAAACGCATGAAGTACATACGGAACAGTTTTTCTGTTTTCAAAGCAACAAATTTGTAAATATAGTGTATAAATGTCAGTAATTTTGTGTATTTTTTGGAGGAGAAAATTACTGGATAATGGAATTTAAATAGTGTAAATCACACATAAAATATAAAATGCTGCAATATAATTCCATATATGTCACAGTGACATAATAATAATAATCCAAATTACACTGATATAATTCATCTACAACCATGTTGTATGATTGTTCTCTTATTAGAACAATAGTAATTAATTTGAGAACAAAAATTTTAAATGAAGTGTTATCCAGACAATAAAAAAACCTGTGGAAAAAAAGATTTCTTTTAATTCCCCACTGGATTAATGAATGCACCATTTTGGGGCTTTGGTAAGAATGTAAGCTGAATTTGACGCAGCGGAAAATTCATAAAAAGAGCAGGGAAACAACACCTGCGAAAATATTTAATGAAAAATAGACTCCGTGACATTGCTTTTTTTTTTTTTTTTTTTTTTAAATATGATTTTCCCTCTGAAAGGATGTGCAGAGGACGAGCGAATGTATCATTCTTTGGGGTTCAGGTGATAGTGCGAGGGGGTGAGGGGGTGCTTTAGGCAGGGGGCGGGGGGTGAGGGGGTGGTGGATTTGCCCTTTGACTGGAGAGGAACGGCTGGGAGATGGGGGCCGCCACACGCGGAGGGCCACCTGGGTGGGAAACACAGGCTGAAAATGGAGTCAGGGACCATGCAAGCTCAATGTCTAAGTCCTTCCTGTGAGCCGCCTCACCGCAGACCGGTGATACCCATACAATTGCTGGCCTTCACTCAGCTGATGAAAGGGTATGTATGCTACGCCGTATAGACGCACATAAACACTACAGCCGCAAGGCCCGTTTAAGCCTAAATGCGGGGCACCCCGCCACAAAAAGCAAATGAACAAAATCAGCCACCGTCATTTACAAACAATTGCCGTCACTTGAGAGTCAGCATATTTTTGAGAACATTTTTTAATGATGCTGTTTCTCTCTGAAGTTTTCATTTATTCAAAAATTCCAAAACAGATGACACAGAATGCGACTATAAATATTACCCTTGCAGTTGAACGTGTCTGTCTTTTGTGATCTGTCATAGCAGAGCTCAGGTTTTTTCCCAGGTCTCTCTTTGAAAAGAGACATCCTTTATTCTCCTTCATCACAATTTCATCTAATCTTTATTCGTGCCACTGATGAAAGTCGCTAAATCCCACACATCGAAAGATTTAAACAACCCGGTGAGCCTCATTACTTTGATAATCAGCGAATTCCTTCGGCTTCATCAATTTGATAAACAGTGAATTCATTCAGCTGTTACGCTCAGGGTCACCTCCTCAGAATCTCCAATTTTCCTGTTATCTCAAATGAGCCACAAAAGAAAACATTTAATCAAACAAAAAGAAAACTTTGAATTCAGGTTTTATTGAGTGTTTCAGAGACAAAATAAAGGAATTCATTTAATCTGCTGTCTTGTGGGTTTTTTTATGAGTATAATTTCTACAAACGTGCAGTACATTGTGTTAAGTTTGTCTGCAACCCACTATAATTACTAAAGTTCTTTCATAACACTTTGTTTGTTGAGAAGACTAATTGCTGTTAAAAAAAACCAAAGAACAGTACCAACTATGATTTGGAAAAGATGGTTGTGCCATAACGGTTAGTTGTTCGTCATAACTTTTTACATTTTGAAGGATGCAGTTTGCATGAGGAGACAGTTCATGCAGGGGGGTGATACGGTGATTTAGCCACAATCATTCACAGACAGAGGGAGGAATAACGGCAAGGAGCCGAGTACGCCCCAGAATTTGTACGGACACTATCCATCACATCTGTGTCTTAATTGAATGACAGCAGATCGCGGTCGATAAAACGTAACGGGAGACAGCTTTGCATCTCCAAACTCAGAAACCGTCTCTCTCTCCCACTGCGTAGCGACGCGTGACCTGCAAGCCAAATGTGCCGGCCCGTCATGGACTGTCCGACAGCGCCGACGCCTCGGCCTGTGCCAAGCCGCGACAAAGGTAGCTGAGGTTCCCCTCACAAAGCCTGCGAGAGACGTAGGGTGACACAACGGCACACGGGGACGCAGACAGAATGACTATTCAGAAATACATCCACAGAATACATTTCCACATACTTGATCCTTGATATTCCCCTTCCCCCCTAAAAAATATCCCTTTCACGCCTTTTTCGACTGTCTGGCCTCTGCAGTATGTCACCAGCGCGCTCGGATAGTGTCAGTTGCACAGTGAAGCCTTGGACTGGGCCGTAGTTTCCTTATGAAGCACGGAGGATGAGATTTCCCCCGGCTTTTCTGTGGGTCCGAGAGTGGACGCTGCTGGAGGGGGACACTGCCCCTGTCCTGCCAGCCAGCCTTTGGCTGCACCAGGCCCCGCAGGCGAAGCAGACCGATCCCCTCCACTCCCATGCTCACAATGCGTCTGCCGCCCAGTCAAACGCGCGTTTGCACACGCACAAAGCGTACGCCAACCAAGGTTCTACCCCCAGCACACCCGGGGTGGGGGTGGGAGGGGGGTGTTCAATCTGACCGCTACCGTGCTTTTGTCCTTTATTTTGAGATTGAAAAGCCCTTCCCCCTCAGCCCCTTACACACACACACACACACACACACACACACTGCGACTGACCAGAGTTAAGGATAAGGACAACACTCCATAATAGCTGGGCTGCACAGCCTCCACCCCCTACCCCCCTGACCCGCCTAATCATAACAAAAATAGTGTGAGGGATATAGTGCAGGAATGTGCAGTGGGACTGATGCCATGCTCACACTGCGCATGCCTGGCTCCCCCCGCTCTCTGCCTCCCTTTAGATAATGAATAATAAAGCATAAATATAGCACAGAATGTCATTAGGCACTGCAACAATATTTTGCCTTGACATGCTGCTATATGTGACAAACAGAAAAAGCCTCAACGCACCCTGAGCGTTGGTTTTGATGACCTAAATTAACACATTCCACCAATGCATGGCTGTTATCAAAGAGGTGATATTGCATGGTCTAAAATATCAGCAATAGAGTGTAGAGTCTTTCCTCAGAGGTCAAGGCAATTGGCGAAAGCAAGTGCAACAAGACCATTCGAACTCTCACACGAATAGCAATGAGACAGACAAAAGTCAACAACAGCACTGAATAAAACAAAGGCAATTACACATTTGCATTTTAAAATTTATGTGTCCTTACTTTTGAGCAGATACTCTTTAAGCCAACACCATTAGATCCTTTTGGTTGAACCATTTTAAACAGATAATACTATATGCAGGAGTAAACAGAACCGATATCAAAACTGACCATTAAAAACTTCAATACTCTAAATACCAACAACGTGTCATGCTTAATTAAGCATGAAACTTTTGTTTAACTGATTGAATACACATATTTGTTTTTGTAACAAATCATTAAAAGGTTCCCCAGAGTTTTTGGACAAAGGCAAGTGGTTCTCTTTTATCTGGAACCTAAAAACCATCACCATCATAATAATCCCTACCTACATGAACGACAAAATTACAGTAAGACTGTTTCTGAATAAATTAGAAGACCAAGTAAAACTGCTTAAACAGTAAAAAAATTAAAGATACAGGCCAAGAGCAAATGTTTTCTTTGCATTGAGAGTAAAACTGGTCTAATGTCAAAGCAGGATCTGAAACACATTAAAGCAAAGAGCATAATTAAAAATATTGACCTACAGAGATATGTTTTTGCATACATGCTATTTGAAGATGAAGGAAGATGCCTAGGTCCAGGCCTACAGAAATCAGTTTTGGACAGCTTTGGAAGACTAAGTGAAACTGATGTTAAACTAACGTTAGGCAGGACCCCCTTGGAGCTCACCCACAGCAGCCTCTCCACAAGCTTGTTTTTTTGTGATTGGGGACAAAAGGATGTTTTCTCTCACCCCAACACAAAGGAGTGTTTAATTAAGTGAAGATAAGAAAAATCCCCTATATTTACATGACAGGGCACCGCTGGTGGTGAAGTGTTTTCCCCACAAGTCTTTCAACAAAAGCCGCTGATGGTGGTGGGGAAGGTACCCCTCCAAATAAGACGGCCTTGCTCACAAATGACTCTGCATTAGGCGGCCTCCCATCTGCTTTTTGCGGCTAATTGTTTTTTAAATTAGCTGACTCAGATGCAAAACAGCCCCTGCGGTTGAAGCCCACCGTTGTGTAAACAGCATTTATTTGACAATTACGGCGAGGAGATACCGAGTAAATTACGTGGGGGCCGAGGCTGCGTGCTATGTTTGCGTGAGAAGCCGACGTAACCGTAAAAGCAGTAAGCAAACAGTAACGTATCATACCAAAGCAATGTACTCAAAAGTGATAGTTTCCCTTTTGCTCTTAAACCAGAATTTAACAATGCCCTTCATAACTTTAAAGATGTTTTAGAACCAATCAACAAATTACAATCATAAAAAGCTGGTTTGAACTAAATACTGATGATGGTATCCCATACAGAGTCTCAGACATTAATCTTACTTTCACTAAATTCACTTTCAAAATTATACATTTCTATTCAGCCAAAAGCAAGTGCCTTCCCTGATACAACAGCACAATATGATATTTAGGTACTACAGCAAAATATAAACAAGCATAATGCATTTGAAACAATTAAAATTAAACAAAGAAATAAGTAAATTCATATTATTTTGTGTTTCTTTAAAAAAAGACACTCCCACAAAAAAATCTCACAATTACAGGGTAAAATCGTCCTGCAAAAGTATTAACAAGTAGGTACTTGCTATGAGCTAAGAGTCTAAGAAATAGCCAAATATTAATGTTTTCATCACCATCACCAATGACATTAAATGGCATATCGAGAAAGTGTTCCATGCAAGAACCATGTCTGACGGTAAAATACACCAAATCAAGATCACCACATTATACTGCTCCACCAAAATATAAAAACAGAATCAATCCACGCATACTGTCCAAAGCTAAAAATGACAATATTTACCACAAATACTAATAGCAATCTCACAGCAATATATTTAAGTAACTTATTGTTCAACGCTTTGCTTACCAATGTGCATGACATCACATGCAATATTAATATATTTTAATGCTTAATGACTGATAAAATGCATGCAGGACACTAGCTAGGGGCTTGCATATTTCTGTTGACAGACAGTGAAGGAACGGCTCGGTATGAACGGCGATTAACTCATGATCAGGCAGAATAATTTAATCTCGCAGAACATGAACCGTGAGTTCCATACATGCACCGCGACCGATCTCATTTGCTGCAGCACTCCAAACTCCAAACACGGGCTAGGGGATACCATGCCAGCACCAGGATGCGAGACACAGCCAAACTTCTACACTTCAGGGACAATTCAACTGCAATACTGCTTTTAGTGACACATCTACAATTACAATAACTACAAGACAATTTTTCTGCAAATCACACTGACCACCTAGCTCATTACAATGTGCAAAAATCTTGAAACTGTAATATGTTAATTATGTATATTTAAAGAAAGAATAAAAACAAATACAAGTTAATTATTCCTCTTTTTGAAAATAGATTGCCAAAAGAAGAGTCAGCTGCTGGCCAAAACATAACAGTGTATAGTCACAGCACTAGCATACAACAAGTTTACTTTGGATTTGTTTGTATAATTAAAAAGGGAACAATGAAAGCATTCCAAAATGAATAAAATTATCTTTTGGGTGCCTCAAACTGCATACATAGGCCATAAAACAAGTTTTTGTGCATCAAAAATATATTTAAAAAATCATTAAACCACACTGGCAAGGACATACAAAAATATACACAAATTATTTTCTGTATTAATGGCTAGTAATAGAAAGTTGTCATTAAACAGAAAACAGATATATTAAACAGAAATGAACTAACCCAACTCAAAAAACTTAAAATCTAGAATCGGCTTTAAAGCAGAGGTCAAACACAGAAAAATGAGAGATGGGGTGGATGAATGGATGAATTAATAAATTAATTGAAAGCAATGCAATATAGCAGAGGATCTTATGGATGAGGGTGAGAGGGGAGAAGTAGTGAGAGCAGAGGGAGAAGAAGAAGGAGGAGAGGAAGCAGGGTGCGGGGATGGCGAGGGTCTCTCAGTGTGACGGGAGCAGCAGAGGAATGTGCCGGCTTTTCATTTGTCTCTGGGACGGCAGTGTCTTAAGCCATGCAGGGTCAGGGCAGACACAGAGCTGCATTCATGGACAGATCAAGTTTATGTGAGAATCTGTTCCTCCTTTGCCCTCAATTTCCATATGAATTGTTAATAAAACCTCAGGCTGAAAGTGCAGGATCTCATCCGTAAGGAAGTCATGCAGAGAAACTTAGAAGGGAAAAAAAACTCAGAAGCAAAAAAAAAAAGCTTTATCTCTCGTGGTCTTTCTTGTTGAATGGATTTAGCTGTTGCCCCCCAACCCCCCAATTCCCCTACCAACACCCTCCTTCTACCCTGCCCCCCATGCCCCCCCAGTAAGAAAATGTCCCTGGCCCTGCCATGTGCACATCCTTAATTACACACATATAAACTTTGCTTCACCCACCCCCACTGCGGACCCCTGCTTTCAATTCACACACCCACAGGTCAAAGCCCACTGTCAGCACAGCAGCTTGTGAACAAATGGAGGCACACACACACACACACAATCACATATTTACACACAAACACACACACAAACGCGCGCACACACACACATGCAAAGACAAAGGCACAAAGGCATACACACAGGCACATACTCACGCAAAAAACACACATACAGACAGACACACATGCATGCACAAAGGCGCAAAGGCATACACACACACACAAAAACACACACGCACTCACACACACAAACACACACACGCATGTACTCATTCACACAATGAAAATTCCACGCAGGCTGCGCCACAACACCTCAGCAACAGCATCCCAGAGTTCCCGGTTTCAGGTCGCCACTCACAGCGAATGGAGACAGGCGCACTCCTCAGGAGGGCCAGCCAGATGACGTGCAGGATGCGCTCTTACATTTCAACCCCGCTTCCTCTTTAGCCTCGTCACAGCAGCCGAGAGAGCCCCCGGGAGAACGGCAGAGACGGACAGATCAGAGAAGAAAAACAGAGATGCAGAGGGACAGAGAGGAGAGAGGTTGAGAGGAAGCAAACAGCAAAGCGTACCCTGATGGACCGACAGGCCCGTGTGGCGACCTCGCAGTGGGTGTGGCGCGTGTGTGTCTCCTGACCCCGCCGCTCACCTCCCCACCCCACGCCGCCCCCCCCCCCCCCGCACCCCCTCCTCGGCTCCCTCCCAGGGTCCACGCCCTGCTTCCCCCCCCAGCACCACGTTCTTATCAGCCGCCAGTCTCAGGCCCACACCGGCAAAGAACAACACCGCACTTCCTGCCTGGCCTTTAAGGTGGGCACGAAGAGGTGAGATGATCAATAAAAGAGAAAAAAAAAAGGTAGGGAGGAAAAAGAGGAAGAGGAAATGGAGACAAGGGGGTGGGAAGAGGCAGTGGGACCGGCCCAGGCGGGTGGGAGGGAGGAGAGGGGTTGCTCCCGCTCATGCTCCTGCTCCCGCTCCGTGAGTGCTTTATGACTGCCGCAGCCAGCTCAGCTCAGCCTGGGACTCCCGAGGTGCGACTGACCCCCTCAGCGCACTCAGGAAAAGGTTTGTTGTTCCACCCAAAAACAGAAACCGAGAGGACTCCGACTGGGCTCGTGCACGGATGTGAGATCAGAAAGGTACTCACAGAGAGAGAGAGACAGAGAGAAGAGACTGGAAGTCAAAGCAAAGCAGTTTTAGCCACTGATAGACAGTTAATTCAAATTAATGGGGCATCTGTGCCCATTTTCTGTCTCTGGATGTCTGTGTGTGTATGTGTTGCGAGTGTGTTTTTGTGACTGTGTTCGGGTTTGTGTGCGTGTGTTCCTCTGTGTGTTTTGGTGACTGTTTGGGTTCATTTTTGTGTGTGTGTGTGTGTGTGTGTGTGTGAGGATGCATTCCTCATTCTCATACATTCTAAATGACTGAAAGTCTTTTGCCGATGTTTACAGGAAAAAGGATATTTGTTTCTATTAAACTGCTTAGACACAGTGAGCAATGTGTGACGGAACATATAATCTTGACCACAACAATGTCGCAGGCAAATCTTATGCTTGGCTGATTGTTTAGTTATGAAGACAGAGGGGAGTGAAGCAGTTCTCGGCATGGCTGCTTTCAAACAGCGGGTGCACTGCACAACTAATGAAAAGCAATTTTCACCGTTTTACGTGTATACACCCTTACTTTCATAAATGCTACATCCCAAACAAAAATCTAACTTTGATCTACTGCACTGACACAAGACTGCTTTGTTTGACACTACAGTCTTTTATTTAGAACGAGGTGGGCATCACTGGACAAACACTTAGTTCTATATGAGGACACTGTATATTTTTATCTACATGGATATTTACTGGGCAAGATTCTATCAAATCCACTTAGTCTCTTTAAGCTCATGTGGTGTAATTCAATCAAAACAGACTTCAAATCACAACATATTTTCCCTGAGTATGTTTTACTGGAGAGGAGCAAGCACGTCCATTTGGCATGCATTGTTTTCTTTTTTAAAACAGAATAGCATATTTTCATTTAATTGGATATGCGCTTGTAGAGACCAAGTTCAAATGAATGTACCCAAGTGTATGTGTGTTTTTGGCACAGGAGCTCTCCTATGTGTGTTTCCTATTGGCTGGGCTCTGTCTCCACACACAGCAGACATTCATTAATGATCCATACGACATGGCAATGCAGTATGTCCTACCGTGAACCCCTCCGAAAAAAAAAAAAAAAAAAAAACTTTTCCCCTTGTTTCCACACCCCCTCAATCCCCTCCCGTAATTTTGGACCTCTTCTACTTACACATTCTCAGCCTGTTCTTTTTGATTGCGTCGCAAGTGTTAGCAATTAAAATACTTTTTTTTTTGTTTTCAACACCAGGAATAAAAGGAGATTCTCTTCTCTTTTTTTTCTTTTGGAATAATAAATCTGTTGATGCAGCACGTATTTTATTCATAAGATGGGGAGAGATTCATTCAGATAGGATCCCAGAAGGTTCCCTGCGGTCTCTCTGCACAGTGTTTTTATACTGCATTCACAAGAGAGAGAGAGACCTAGGCACATAGCTGCAGTATATCTACAGAGCAATCCCACTTAAACTAGCAAGTAATGCAAGCCACATTACACATTCCAAAAAGCGCAGACATATACAAATTGAATGTTAAAGTTCAAAGCGCTACAAAAGCTAAAAAAGACAAAGAAAAATCAAAAAAAAAAAAAAGAAAACAGAAACCAGGAAAAAAAAATCTCAATCTCTGTTTCAAAAAAAAAAAAAAAAAAACTACAGCAAACAAAAGCGAGGGAATGTGGACTCAAGCAGAGATGCAGATAAAGAAGTCTGGGACATATTTTATTCTGGTGGTCACCTATTCTTCACCATGTTCCACTGTGCTGAATAGCCCACATCTGTCCTTATTCAGAAACACACTGGCCCCCAAGCAGGGAGCAAAGGGGGGAGAGAGGGGCACTTCTACCAGCTAGACAAACACTGAATGAGAGTATGACATCAGTGTTCTGTCATGCCCACAATCTATTCAGGGATTATAGTTCAAATTCAGCCCCTACCCCGTCGAAGCTTACGCAACTGAAATCCTAGCTCTGCATTATGGCTGACTCGCTTTTTCTTTTTTTTTTTTTTTTTTTGGTGGGGGGGGGGGTGGGGGGGTGGTGGTGGAGGGCCTTTGCTTAAACAGGGCCAGGCCATCATTAGGAGCAGCTCTTGTTTCAGTGTGGTCTGGGACTTTTAACCCCAAGGCGCTGTTTCGTTACACGCCGGCGGCGGGGTGGGGCCGGTGGCGTGGTGGCGCGGGGGGGGGGTGGGGGGCGGGCGCTGGGCTGGTGGAGGTAAACGGATGCCGATCGGAGACTCATGGCCCATGCTGGCTCACAGCTTTTCTGCCAGGCGCGGTCTCGAGCTCACGCCAGCCCTCGCGCGCCCGCCTGCCTCCTCACTGCGGGCCGTAAGCGAGACCAATCACTGCGCGGGTAAACAGAGACACAAATCTTATCCCCTCGGGACGATCTGGTGAGATGATCTCATTGGCCTCCTGCATACAACACAGAGAACGCTTTCATATTTAATGGGATATATTATAAAGAAATGGTAATGCGATGTTACGCTCCACAAAGAGATAAACACGGTGCAAATCCGTGCATACTCGATACAGTTTTTTTTCTAATCTCTTCGGAGAAAGAATATATTTGCAATAAATGAGGTGTCAAAAACTGACGGCAGCAATTTTTTTGAAAGCCATTAAATGTAGGTGCCTAATTCATATGAAATAAAAATATCTCACTCCAATGTAAACATTAGTACTCCAAAAAACAAAAAAACATCAAGATAAAAAAAAAACATGAACAAATTTGTGAACAAGAGTTTTTTTTTTCTAATTTAATTCACAAAACCATTTGTTTTTATTGCATTACTGCAATAAACATATAACAGACAAGAAAACCTCAAGAAGAACTCATTACCTCACAAAAGATGTGCTATTTTACCACCTCGTTTTGGAGGAATCCTTTTTTTAACACAAAGTAATGGCAAATGTGCTCAGTAGGAACATGGCTGTTCAATGCAACACTGACCTCGTTTTGTTTTTTTTTTTTTTTCAAATTCATCATTTCATTACCTTCCATTTCATTTATTTTGGGTGCATTACGCTTTCACTTTCAATGGCAAATTTAATAGGTCCCATGGACACTGCCCCAGACTGGTCAATATAAAACCAGACAACTAATTACTTCACACGCTGCTATCTGCAGCAGCTGTAGACTTGATGTGCACAATAGCGGCAGCCGGATGATATTAAGTTTCCTCTTCTCAGATCGCTCCCACCCCCAAAACCCCCACCCTTCCCTTCCCCATCTCTCTCCCTCTTTATTCCTTCCTAACCTGTCTCTCAAGGCCCCTGTGAACCCAGTACACCCCTGCCCAGAGCTGGCTCTCTCCCACCGGCCAGCGGGACAAAGCCCACTCAGTACATTAGCCTGCGCTTATCTTTTAAAAAACATTCCCCTCCTTCTGCTTCCCTCCTTTACCTCACAACCACAGCTCCACAATTAGACAGGAGGTCTCTTTCTCTAGATTTGTATTTCATTTCATTGGCGTCCAAGTTTGTTAGCTTATTTCATGCTTTAAAATGATATTTTCATAATACTCTGCTAAATAGGAGCTATTTGTATCCTCATTTGCATTAAATATTTGTTGTTGCATATTGCGTCTTAATACAAACTATGTCCACTGGTTTCTGCCCCATCTTTCAGATTTCACAATGGTAATACGATCTTCTTTGAGCTCACAGTTTGAGCTGCTTCATTAGCTCACATGTAGTATAAACCAGTGGCCCAAATGACCACAGTTACTGCATCTGCGGAGGCACCAACAATAAATCTCTCTCCTCCATCATCGTAGTTTGCTTACATTTATTCCGTTAAGCGGAAATAATGATCTATTGTTAATTGCAGTATTAATTTAATGAAATGGACGACAGTTACACAAGCAAATGATCACGCAATGACAAAAGAGCACGGGAGATAATAACAAAAATTATATGCAAATTGATTTCATGTAAACATACAGGTTATTCCAATAAAAATTAAGTTAAATTAATTTTCACCTGTCATTCTCAATAGATCTTGGTCTGAATAAATGTGCACTTTAATTGTCAGGGTATTTTCCAGACTCATTGTGCTGGGTAAGTAGTTTCAGTGAAGTTTGCTGTTCGTACACTTAGCAGTGGTATAGGGAGCTATGGCTAAAGCAGCCTTTCCATGTTTCAGCACACAATCTAGATTTGTCAGTCACTGGAACTAACAAAAAATGTTGTATAAGGGAAGAAACACTAAATTTGTGAGTCAATCTTCTGGACAAAGTGCATTGTGGCTAGCTTGAATGAGAACCGTTTGATTGAGTATTGAATGGATGAGAGAGGCAATCCTGATGCAGGTCTTTTTTTAACTACATCTGGACAAATAGAAAAAAAGACAATAACAGTAGAATTGAATTGGAAAAACTAAACTGAGTATTTAAGCAGGAACGTTTAGGAGACAAATAACTATTGACTGGAGTTTGTCTTTTAGTAAATTGAGACATTGAGGCTTGTCTAGAGAAGAATTTGTATTAAATGTTACGACTAATTCACTGCATTAAATTATAGTTTTTATGCACTATTGAATATCAGGCTGTATTTCTTCATTCTTACAAAATCTGACCACAATCCTACATCCACAATTATTGCAAATGTTATTAAATATTACCTTACTGAACATTAAACTTCAATAGATATTTAGTCTGCAACCAAAGTTTAAACTGAATTTACTACATTTACTGTCAATGCATATTATTCAACATTTAATATGTTTATATGTTATTGTTATTTTATTATGTTATTTTAAACAAATTACAAGGGATGGAATGATTATATTTATCAACTTCTTATTTTTTACATGGTGGAATTTTCTAGTCTTTAAAAATATGTATAGTATGTAATTTTTTCAGTTATTTTATGTGAAAATTACATTAATATATTGAAAAGGTTTCAAAGAATGCTATAGGGGCAATCATATATTTCTTTTCCCTACTCCTTGGCGTTACTATCAAACATTTGAGTAAAAGGAATAACTATGCAAGTAAGAGACAACTAGATTTACAAAAAACTGACTACTATGAACAGGCATGTGATGATTCTGAATTTAGATGAAGACTTTGCGAGGCCTCCAGTGTTTTCCATAGACAGCATGTGACTTCAGTGTTTAAGAGCTTGATGGATCAGTGGGGCTGATTCCCTAATTTGCTGCAGGTTAAAGTTTTTCCCAATTAAGCCCATTCCTGGTGGGTAATGGGAAGAGTTAACCCTGCCGTGAACTGCTTTCGAGTGGGCTTTGTCTCAAACTAAATATTTGCCTTAGCCATTGTATCTGTAGATCCCCACATCCTCACGCACCATTAAAACGGCCCCCACACTTGCGTTTCTGAAAAACAAACACAAACACTCTTTAAAAAAACAAACAAAAAAAAACAAACAAAAAACCCCACAGCTGACCACTTGGCCCCCCTGCAAAGCTGTCAGAGGGACAACACTTAGGTAGTTAAAAGGGGCCTGGCGTTTTTTAAGTGGTCCAGACAAAAATCCTGCAGCTCAAGACCAAGGAGACTGGCTCCCCTGCTGTGAAACTGCTAATAAGGAGGAAGTGATCTCAGAGTGATTGGCGTCTTTAGGCAGGACGGCCTGAAGAGAGGGATGTGACACCACAGCCACTAAGGGAGGCTGTCGGCCACCGCAGCAAAAAGGGCAGGACAGACCAAAGGCCCTGATATATATTTATAGAGCATATGCCTTTATTCAGAGGGGCCGTTCAGAGAGGGATGGAAGTTATATGTGCGTTGTTTATTATACCCATATCTGCCACAACCCGTTCAGAAGAAAGGTCTCTACTCCTTCCAAATCTCCCAAGGACTTTGTTAAGAAATACAGCGCTCGTGTCCCCTAGTTATTGCTTTTCCTTGAATGGTGACATGAAATACGGCAACACAGTGCGATGTGCTGTGCCGTTTTTTTCTCTAATTTAGCATGGCCTTAAATATACATGAATTGAGTTGCATCTGACTGTATTTGGAAGCGCATAAATACCATTTAAGAATACTGCATATCACTTGCACAGCTGCGAAATCCATTTGCTTCCCAGGTCTGAAGGAACAAGGGGGAAATTGCCAGGCAATCCTCGTAAAACAAACGTATACAAGAGGGACCGCCACACCAAACATGCCAAACATGGATGCTTTGACCAGGCGAGAGTGCCGAGGAGCTGGCCGCATCACCTTCATTTCTACAAGGAATGGCATAGCTGAGAGTAAAAAAAAATACAGCAAAGAATTATATATTTTTCTTCTCAACTTGCTTATTCATTATAAATTATTTCTTGAAATGTTTGACGGTTAGCCAGCATGTTTTCGGTTAGTTTAAATCTAAATAGTATACATATGGTGTGTCTTTAAAGCAAATGTTTTGGGTATGTATAGCGACACTCTGCTGTTTTTCTGTATTCATATACAGTGCAACTGGCTTCAACTAACAGAGCAAAATCCATAATTTTCTTGTGTTATATATTTTGTACACACAGGCATTTTACTGCTGAAGTGGGCACACACACATTTTACTGCTGGATGGAGGATGTTGCTCATCCAAAACATGCCTTTGCTACAAGTACACAGCAACCATGGGAGTTGTTTGAGTTCAGGGCTCAATGGCTGCCTACATAACCAAGTATCTTATTTTTAAGGTATAGAGATGTCCTTTAAAATAGTCTTTTGTTCAATTTCTCAGACCAAACGAGAGGTGACTGATCAAAATAAAAAAAGTTTTAAAAATGCTAATTGGATTTTTAAAAATTAAGCTGAATGCAAGCAGCCATAATATTGCTTTTATAATCTTGGACAAAAAATATAATCAAACATAATTTCCAGTACTTGCTTAAGTAGACAAACACAATCGAATGTACTGTTTCGGCATTCTCCAAGGTGGCAGTTTTGGCCATTTAGTGTAAAAGTAACCCCTGTCTGTGTAGGTACATGATAAAAGTTAAAAAAAAGGGGTGAATTATGAACCTTTTTAAGTGCATGTGCAAAGGAGGCCTCAGAGAGATGGATGGAGAATATGAAAGGCAGGCAGCCAGCATCGCTTTTCACTCGGCATGATATCATTCCTCTTAGGGAAAGCTAATGACGGCTGAGCCCACTGGCGCTATTCCTCCCTAACTCAGCTCCATAAGCATAAATGCATTTTAGCTTAAGTACATAACAGGTCCACATTTTTTTTCCAGTAACTTTGACTGGAATAAGGCAATGAAATGCTGTATGAAGCAATGGAAAGCTAACCAGCAGCAAAACCATGATACAGTTATGCATTGAGAGCATATGCGGGACGAAACCATGTATAATAACTACGAATTAACTCGCTTAAATCATAAATCACATTAAGATTTTGAAAACTGCTGGTACAGATGTTTTCCAATGGAATCCAAATACAATATATAAAAAGACATAAAGACAGACACTTGAACTTGCAGTTCATGCATATGGAGAAAGCCTGAAATGAATTATATTATATACATATTTTATGTATATGAATCTGTAAAAACAATCCCCAGCAGACCACAAAAAGACACTTTAAGAAAGACTACTTGAAACCTATGAACTGCAGGCCAGTATGCGATATGGCTACAGGTCACTCACTCAGCTATGATGCCACAGCTTGCTCTCTTTCTCATTGGGTGTTTGCACTGATAATGTTAAATGCACTGGTTTCTGTTGAAATGTCCCTTGTCTGTTGTCTTTTTTATGGATCTTTTTTATAACTATATAAACAAATTTCCATATGTGAGGAGAATAAACTGAAATATTTAAACTGAGGATCTAAATGAGGTAGAACACAGACCTTCAGTTGTCTAAAAGTCTTCAATAGAAATCAACCCAAAGCACTGCTTACATATCATTTGAAGCTAAACCTCCATTAGCAAAAATATTGAACACTGAACTCTAAAAGAAAACGTGACAAGGAGTTGCAATGAAGGTAGGATTTTTACATTTAAACAAGAAACTTTATTGATTCAACATTTATTACCTACATTGATGGGCAAACAGTACGCACAGAGCCTATTTAGTTAGAAATGTGAAGTACGCCATGTCAATACATACTTTCCATGAACTGTGCATTGATAAGTTTGCAAAATTCACAGCTGGGTATGCCTGAAATAGTCCTATATTTTTTTTTTCATTTTATCGCTGCAGTAATGGAGAAATTGCCACCGATACAGATGTATCTGTAAAAGACCAATTTGGCCAGTAATATCAGTGCACTCATATATCTGTCAGGCCCTAATCAGATCTCAAGAGATCTCAAGGTCCTCTTGCTCTGCCATTTGCGAGCAGCACTTACAACAGTAGACATGCCAGGTATGTGCCGGCTTAGAACACTGTTCGATATTCTTAGAATTTTAACAGTATTTGCCAGTTTTACATTCTTCAATGATTTGATGTGACTGGTTAGAAGATATCAGTTACATCCTGTAACGTGGACCGGTTTGTCCACTTACAAATTCCACTCGGGTTGGCCCAGTTTACACACACAAGGCTACTACCATGGATTCAGCCCTCAACTGTGTGTGCTTTTATTGCAGAAGATCGCTCGTCTTGATAACAGACTCAGTTGTGTTTCGTGGGCTAGGTGTAGGTATGGTCCAAAAGTCAAATATGGAGTGCTCGACACCAAATGCTAGCTGTCCAAGGTGTTCCAGCAGATATGAGTAGCTGAAGTCAGAAGATATCACCAAGCTGGTGGCCATTAAATGTCAGGACCTACCCAGAAAAAAAGCCATACCCTGAGAAGATTATTTCATGAATGAGGAGAAATGGAGAGTGTTCTCCATTGTAAAAGAAAGAATAACCAGTGAAGGAGCAAGCAACACAGTTGGGAAGAGAAAAAAACAAGCCTGCAGATGGTGCACCTCAAATGAGACTGTACCAAGTCAATGACCCATAGCTCACTCATCTACCCAAATGAATGGAGAACTGGGCAGCAAGGTTAGCCTCTGTGGGCCCCAGAAGGGAACTCAAAACCATGAGCAAATACAGATAAAAAATACAATACAGCTGTCACAAATCTCGAAGTTTCACAACTCTTAAGATTCAGTGGGAGAACCTTCAAAGCTGATAAACCAAAAGCATCCTGCAAGCAGTGTCTCTCACAGACACTGAGAGCCATCCTAGCAGTGGACAAAGAGATCCCACCATGGTAAGGAATAATGTCCCAGAATACAACCTCATCTCATCAACCAAGTGGACGTCTTCAATCCCTACACAGTTGCCAGAGAGGAGCACGGTCTTCCGACAACCAGAGCCCAACATGAGGCGCATCCCAGGGTGCCATGCTGCAAGGTCATGTGGTCAACAAGGAGGGAAATGCAGCCACAACCTGCTGCTGTGAACACATAATGGGTGCTTACTGGGAATTGGCACAGAGTGGAAAGTGGGCAGAGACAAACCACTCACTTAGGAGGCTCCCCTCTGGCCATGCTGTTTGGAAAGAGTCTGCTTCATGTCTTTAACGACACAGGGGACTTGCACCCAGCCAGGCAGACACTACCACCACACAGGAGCTCCAGAAAAAAAAAAAAATGGGATAGCTGACTGACAGCAAGTATATTAAGATTATGGACTACAACCCCCATAAACACCTTGATGACATCAAACATACGCACTGCTTACTGCTTTCATTACAGCCCCACCACAATTTGATTTCTACATTAACAGAGAACAGGCATGGAGTCACAGGGTTCAGGTTTTTAAACAAAGAATTGGTGACCTGCAAGGAGCAGGCACAGGCAAACTCAGTAACCCCTGCCTCCTACACAAGGATCCCCCCAGTGGTTGATACGGCCTATCTCATTTCCTAATGGCACGGGCGCCTTGCCCCCCAGCCAGCCCGCTGCTGTCACAACATGGGAGCTCTGGTCTTCTTTCCAATCACCTTAGCAGAGCCTCTCACTGGGCTGGCCACTACAGCTATAGCATTGACACAGACCAGTGTACCAGAACTTCATACTGACTTCCAGAAGAGGGGCTTAAGGCATGGGGCCCTGGAACCATGCTATTGTTAGTACACAGAGCTCAGGAGAGGCGAAGAACAATGCTACATTCACAACACCATAGCCAGCAACAGGGGAAAAAAAACACAGCACCTTTAATCTAAAAACTGCAAGTTATAATGATTATCTTCTGCTTTAAATTTTTACTGATTTTATTTTAAACATTAGCGCTGTGGCTTCAGTTGTTTGTGGGTGACCAAATCTATCCTTCAACACCCCCTAGTTACAAGAAGTATTGAGCATGTTTGTAGATGAAGAATGAGAACAGTGGGCTTCTTTAGACAGACCTTACAGACTGGCTTCTGTTCATTCACGAACACCACTCTATTCTTGCCACATAGCACCTGGTAAACAGGCACCCTATAAACTACCACAGCTAATTGTGGTTTTCCTTCCCTACTCTGCAAAGGTTAATGAGACACATTTACAGCCAGCAAGCCACCATTAGACCCAACATTCTGCTCCGCTTATAGAAAAAATACACACTGGAACACACTGGCCGAAACCCATAGATTTCTATCTCTGCAGCATAAAAGCACATGTTCTAAATATACGCTGTAATTGTCCTCACTTTCTTCCTCCATTTCAGCTTGATAATGTGGAACATTGTAGCAGTTTCTTTGGAGATTGCTGCTTGTGGCCCAAACCCTCTTTCCTGAGGAAGATAATTAATTATTTAAAGAGTGGAGATGGTTTTATTTTTGCAGTTATGGTGTGAAAAGGTACAGAAAGTTTAGTAATTAATAATACACACAAAATATAGCACAGTTTTGAGAAGAAATGGGTATTTAGCACAAATTGCGATGGTGTGTAGTTCTTGCTCAGACTTAATTGGCCCTCAGAATGAAGAAGAGGAGTTAAGCCATTTCAGGAAAGAGTGACCCACATGCCCAGAATAGAAAAGTAGACTGAGTAGATGACATTCTCCATGTGTATATTTTTAAAACTGCTATGACTGTTGAGGCCAAAATCACAGTTGAAAAAGAATGCTTCATCTTCAAAGAAAAGAGAAGAAAAACAAATTATAAATAACTAATGAATAACTCAAACCAAATGCAGAGGCCAGATAATGTTTATTCAACTTTCCTCTTGGTCAGCAGCAACCATCCAAAATGCCAGTATCAACATCATAACTGTGTTATTCAATATGTCGCAAGTTTCCATGGTAGGTACAGAAAAGGTAAAGACCAAATGAGGAATAGTCTATTGGTCCCAAAAACATGGACAAAAATGGACTAAAAGCAAATTGTGGACTGTGACCATGACAACTTAAAACACAAGCACCAGCTTCTGCTCTGTAACACTATCACAACCTGATTCTCTACTTTGCAGCGATGCTTCATGAATACATAAAAATGTATTTCAAGTTAATGCATTTCTTCCATTAGTGTCTGAATACCACACTGCAATACTGAAATGATGTTAAAATAAAAAGAAATGAAAGAAGACATGCATAAAACTGGAATTATAGATTAAAGTTTTCAATAGTTTGAGGCCTGTTGTCCATTTATGCCAAGATGCCAGGAAAAAGCAAGGTCTCTCAGTAAAACAATCTTTTTTGCTAAAGTACTCCCAAACTCCACTCCATGTTTCCCATACTTTCCTGAAAATGGGAGCCAAGAAATGTAATTGCAGTCTTAACTTGCATTTCTAAAAACACACAGCACACTTGACAAACTCAATAACACCTCGGGCGATTTCAGTGTTCTGCCACTGAATGAGGAGAACAGCTCACAACGACGTGTCACATGTCTGTGGGAAATTCTGGTAGAGGACGGATCGGGGTTACCTCAGAACCAGGGAAAAGTTAGGTCTGAGCGTGAGAACAGCCAACCCACTTACAGCAGGAAGAAACCAAATTAATTAGTGGGTTTAAAATGTGTCACTAAAAATATGAGTTTTCCTTATTATGTTTTCACTTCAACATGAAAACTGTCATCCTTGAGCCAACATGAACTGGTGCCATTGCTTGCGTTCACCAAAAATAAAATGTATTTATCTATGTGTTTTAGCAAATCTTGTGACACTCTCCCTAACAAAGTAGGATTAATTAGTTAAATAAAATCTCTCTAAAAGCAATATTTCTATATTTCTTTTCACTTAAAAAACATCTAATATCTGTTTATATCTATAGTTAAAATGTTAAATATTTCCGCAAAATCATACATTTCCAGGAAAATCTTATCATGATCACTGTACATAAAGTATTGGTAACCAGTCACAGCTTGTAAGCAATCAAACCTAGTCAAGCTAATGGCCTACTACCTTATCTAAAATAGGTTAGCTGGTTAAATTAAATGGTTCCTTTTCTTATTTAGACAGGTGAGTCCATCATAATTGCTACAAACTGACAGGTCACTGTAGCTCCACCCATTATGGGGTTACTTATGTTTAAAAAATTTTCTGATCAGTATCAAACTTTTCTATAACGTAAAATGCTTCATTAGTCACAAAAGTTGAAAAGTTGAATATAAGATCCACATCCATTTTACAGACTGTTCACTAAATATATTTTTGGATAACTTCTAACTGTTCTGTTCTGAAAAATTACAGGCCCAATTCAGACCTGGGTTAAGTGCAATTTCTGTGTTACTCATTATTGCAAGACTGAGAGACTTGCATCAAACATTGTAAAAGAAAAGCCAAGTGTACGATGCTGCTGAAATATCACTGTAGCATTCATTCTCATTTCTGAGCATTTGATATGCACATAAGGACGTTTAATGACAAGAGCAGGTTGGTCAGCCCAACCTACCTCACAAAGAAAATACAGAAAGTTTTAAAAGTTTAAATGTCTTCAGAGGAAAAATAGACATACGTCCTATTTAGTATTTAGTATGCAACAAGTTCCACAGTAAAAGAGAAATTGGACCAAGCAAGGGAGAGAGGGAATGAGACTGAATAAATAAATACAGCTAATCAAAATATACAGCCCCACTGCAAATAGCAGGGTATGTTATGCTAGTATTTATGCTGTTTACTCATTTAGTAATTAATGATATAAGGGCCGGGATGAAGGCCAGGATTCCATATCAGGTTATTGTAAGTCTTATGTGTGTATGGGTCATACTGACCGTACAGCCAATGATTGGCTGAAAATCACAGGCTTGAATGTATTTCACCCCCACCACATCTCCTAATGTGAATGCCAAAATGGTTCGCAGCGTCTAACTAAGGCAACGTCAGGTGAATTACTCTGCAGCTGAATGAAACCCGGATCGATCAAACCTAGCTTCTGATACATTATTTTAGTGAGCGCCCAGTGCTTACAGGCAACCGAAAAATAAAAACTCTCACCAAAAAATCTCACTCTGGATAAATAAATCTCATTTAAACTTCAGAATTATGATCATATGATGCTGTGTCTATGGATGTTAGTGGTTGGTGTAGCACATTTAAAGATAAAACATGGGGAAAAAGAAAGTGTACCTTCAAGAGGATAGCTCATGGTACATTCTAAAAGTTAATGTTACATACTTAGATATACTGGATATTTTGATACTCACTAATACCACATATTTGCATATTTGCTCATAAGCTTTAGTACTATTGAACTTCCAACATAATTGCCAATGACCAAAAATGAAAGACTGTATTCAACTGCACATATTAAAACTAACAAAATTCATCTAACACGTCTGCAAAGGTCACGTAACTACTCTGATTTCAGTTGGCATGTTTTTCTGTTTGCCCAGAGTTTGGTAGCTCACATTCCTTCAAAGCAACAGTTCCACGCTACTGAAGATGTTTTTTTTTTTCTTAAAATCACAAGATGCCTCGCAAATTAAACAATAACTGGCCTGTACTGTAAGCCAGGCCCTCTGTATCGCGCATGGTTTAAAAATGGAACCGCGCGCCATTTCAGGGCTTCATTACCCTCAATCACTGGCGTTCAACGTGATCAATTTCACAAAGATTATGTTGATTACTCTAAAGTGTGATTGAGCCAATGTTTTGTTCATCAGCCATAATGAAGGTGTCGATCTGTAGCAGAGAATCTTAACTGCGATATAAAAAAAAACATAATTCCTAAAAACGTAAGAGCATAGCTCAATTTAAGTTCAAATATACTGCAGTGATTTAACTGTCCACTTTTGCTTTTACAATGTTCTGCATATCTGCAATCCACACAGTATCATTTGCAAAACAAAACTAGTTGTCTTTTTCGGTATCCATGAATTGATTCATGACATAACAAAAAGTTTTGTTAAGAAGTTACTGTTAAGTTGTCAAACTTTCATACATAGCCATCGGCACCTTGACTACAGCAAGAAAAAATCTAATTTTTCCATTTTGTTATGGTTTTTTAAAAAATCTTTTTTTATGGAAGGCTCTGACAGAAACACTTGATGGCCTGCCAACAATCTTTTAGGCAACATCAAATTTTCCAGCACAGATGATATCAACTTAAACCTCAATCACACTATTTTGAGGGTTAAAAAGCTATAAACACAATAAAATAACCTTATCCCTATGCAGTTTTTTTTTAAGTCATTAGTAGTTTGCAGCTATTGCAAACATACAAACGTGCACATATTACAAAAAATAACACTGCTCTACAGCAATGTAAAAAAAAAGAGAGAAAGTAATCAAATGCCCAGGACTGGAAAATAACCACAGGCAGTTCACAGTGTTACATTACTTTTTATCAGATGGGATTCTGCACTTGGTATGTACAAATACACAGCTATCCCATAGGCCGTGACCTCCCGGCTCTCCTGGAATTCAAAAGCACAAAGCCCTTTTTTCCCTGTAACCCTACGACTCAATCGCAGAGATAAGGTATGGAGAGTCTGTTCTCTGCCAGAGAAAAGAGAAAGAACCCGACCCCAAACAAATCCTCCATGTTATGATCCGTGTTTTTTTCCCCGTGAAGAACAGGTACCAGATTTAAGCAGAGGAGAGGGGATTTATAAAGCATCTGCCATCCTGGAAACCTATCTGTGCATGCCAGCGTAGCTGCGTGCGTGCAACTTTATAAATAAGCAGTTATGAATTGGGAGAAAACCACAGGGCAGAGAGAGAAGAGGGAGAGGTGTACTCACCGCAGAGTTTCAGGCTCCAAACGTGTCTCCAGTAAGACTCCTCTTTTTCCCCTGATCTATTCCATTTTCAGTTCCCACATAGCTCCCCTCTAGACCCTAGCAGAAACTTGGAACTGCTAAATTGAGTCCCCCCCCTCCCTCCCACAATCCCCCCCTCCTCCTCCAAGAGAGGGGCTTTAACTGCCTGTCAGACCGTGTGCCGGGCTGCTGTACACCTCCAGTGTTTTCTACCTCCAATCAGAGCCCCAAATCCATCTCAGGCCGGCACGCAAAGGCAACCAAAAAAAAAAGAGAAAAAAGTTCTCTCCTTACAAGTATATAAACGCATGGAGAGAGAGAGAGAGTGAGGGAGAGGAAGAAAAATGTATATTAGCATGTCTCAGAGGGGTGTAGGGAGGGGGGGTCCTCTGCAGTCTAGAGAAGCAGGTTTAAGTTTTCAGCGTTTTCTTTCAGTTCATGGAGTTGCCGCCGCTGCTCGGAGAGAGAGAGAGAGAGAGGAGGGAGAGAGAGTGAGAGAGAGTGGGAGGGAGCACGGGCGAAAAAGCTCCCGGTCGAGGAAACTGCGCATAATCCCCCCGGCCTGCTGAAACTTCCTCCCTCTCTCTGCGGCTCGTAGGCTCTGCTGCCCCTTTTCTCTCGAGCGCTGGAATGCACAGGCAAGGCTGCAAGAGGCCCAGGCCGACAGGGCACTGAGTCACTTCACCATGACCCAGGGTCAGACACAGCAAGTGTGTGAGTGTGTGTGTGTGTGTGTGAGTGTGTGTGTGTGTGTGAGTGTGTGTGCGTGAGTGTGTGTGGGTGTGTGCGTGTGTGTGTCCAGGTTGCGTGTGTGTGTCCGGGGTGCACGTTTATGCAAGCAAAACCAGTCCTTGTTTTTGCACATTTCCATAGGTACAGAAAGAGAAAAATAAGGAGAAGCGTGTGAAAAGGAACAGGAAGTTTACAAATGATAGAGAGCAATTTTATTATGATATAATCTGCTATTCATAAAAAAATAAAGAAAAAAATTGTCATGACAAAAAGTGATTGTTAAATATATAACTGGGAAATGCATACTAGTATACATACTTTCTTCCATTGAAAAATGGTTCTTTCATGGACTTTTAATACTTTTATTGCAACACGTAGGCCTATATTTAATTTGGCATCTTAATAAATCGCTTCACAGAAAACCAAGTCTGTCAAACTAAGTTTTATCACTTTCGCTAACTGTTTTAAGTTAACACAACTTCACTCACATTCCAGTCTTAAAAGTTCTACCAAACAAAGCAGTACAGCTTTAGACACATTAGACAGTTCACCTGAACACTGTTACCCTTGTTCACCAATCAAATAAAATTAAGAAAAGACATCAGTTCTTCATATGGATTACGATCCCATTTAAATATGATTGTTTTATTGTTGATCAAACTTGTTGTAACCTACAAATCGATCTATTTGACATTTAAATTTGACAATAATTGTAGTAAGTGTTACTATTTTATGTTTAAAACAGAGTACTTGAAATGATTTGTTTTCTGCATATTTCCAATAATTTGAGTTATTGTTGAACTACAATTAGTTTTGAGCAAACAAATAAAAGATATTTTATGGTAACCGACAATTTCCAATTTCTGAATAAGTTTCTAGTTTTTTCCCACTACTTTTTGGTTCTCACTTGGAACTACAAAGTCTGTACATATCATCTCACAAAAATATTTATCATCACTGGCTCCAATAAAAGATAGAAAGAAAAACAAATTTTGATTGGCTGTGTGCTAACCATATCATTTTAAGGAAACAACTAAAACTGTTGAGGGACAGCTATGAAGTCCATAGCCAACTCAGCATAACTTGGTGTCTGCGCCATAGGCCAAAGCAGATTGAGTGTCACTTGTCCAGTGGTGCGCTGCTGTAAGCACATGCATTCAGGGAAAGGCTAAGCAGTTGTTGATAAGCTGCTGGCTCAGTCCACTGAATGTAAGTAAACTAACAAAAGCAAAGCCTTCACTGCGAATTTAAGAGAGGCATGCATCTGGATTTTCATATTTTGAAGGACTGTTGAAAATGAGGACATTTTGAAGCAACTGGTTTGGCTGTGACTGCATGATGCCTGGGGTTTTTCTGAAATCAGCCCTGGGTGTTTGACAGATTCAGACATGACTGTCTGCTATCCCGTTTTTGCATTATGTCAACACACCCTGTCGGGCGCTGCTTCCACTCTCTTGACTACAGCTCAGCTTCACTAACCATCTGTGCAGAGATTTCTTCCTAACAATGAGGACTCAAGTTTTCTGACGGGTTAATTTTGAAGAATGGGTTAAAGTATCATAACCTATGAGTGGGCTGATTACCCAGCTGTGCATGTGCTTGGGAAGGCTGAGCTCTTCCAGCAGTGCACACATCTTGCAGCAATTAATGATGTGAAAATTAACAGAACGCACAAGAGAAAGATTATAGCTTCAAGTGCTTATTTAGTTGTGATATTGGAATTTTCGGATTTGTATTTTTATCTGTATTGAGTCCATGCATAGTATTGTTTGTTGCTTAAACAAGAACAATGTGAACATCTAGGTAATATTTTGTTATTGAAGACATTTATTTTTATCAAAGTCAATGCTGGGGATATGACATCCAGCATATATAATGATTTTACAGCTTCTAACTATTTTTAACCCTGATTTTCTTGTTTCTCCTAATTTGCCAAACCCAGACCATGAAAACCCAGTGTTTAAAAAGAACAGGTCCCCTGCTCAATGGAAAAATAATGACATTAGACAGTTCATTCTTCTAGTAAAGATCAAATGGAAACCATGCAATTATAATTATGAGGATCAACAAGAAAAAAAATATATATGAAGTTACTAAAAAGTCCTGTAGTTAAAAGAAATCTATTTTTTCTTCAGTAATCTTAGGCCTTGCTCACTCTTTTCTTTACCCCCACTCCTGATTGGGTGACTGACTCAGGACTAGCTCACTCTTTTCTTTACCCCCACTCCTGATTGGGTGACTGACTCAGGACTAGCTCACTCTTTTCTTTACCCCCACTCCTGATTGGGTGACTGACTCAGGACTAGCTCACTCTTTTCTTTACCCCCACTCCTGATTGGGTGACTGACTCAGGACTAGCTGGGGATATGGGCATCTTGTCAGGGTCAAAACTAGCATGTTTCCCCCGTCTAGTTCTATTCATATCCACACACATCAAAGAGCTTTCAGACCAATGCATAAAAAAAGTTTGATACTGACAACTAAGTTTGTTGGTCTGCTAAATTGCTGGTTTTTATTTTAGGGCACACAGATGGCAAGATGCGGCCATCACAGAAGTACCATAACTTTCTACCACTTTAATTCAGAAGCTTATGTCTTGTGTGTGTGTGTGTGTGTGTGTGTGTGTATATATATATGTGCGTGTGTACTTTTTTAAAAATATAAATAAAAAAAATTCATAATACACAGTTGTGGTGTCTGTACTCCATACAAAGGCTCACAAATTTATTTTACTTCATTCATTTTACTGGCAAATTCGCCTTCAGTGTTCAAGTATCATACAGATTGTGGGAGTTCCCTCGATGTTTCATTTGTAAAGAACTTCACATCACACTTTGATACTTAAGTGGTATTCAAATGTGTGTGTGTGTGTGTGTGTGTGTACATATATATATATATATATATATATATATATAAAATATTCAAATTCACAACGAAATTCTCAAATTCTTTGGCAGCGATCAATGTGGCTTGTTTCATCAAGTGCAGGAGGAAGGTCAGGGTAGAGTACAATAGTACAAGCTTGCGAGACATGGTCAGACACGCTCAGTCCTAAATTCTTGATACAAAAGCAACTTCAAATTCTTGTATTTGTGGGAAATTAAGTGAAAGGGTTGCCTGCAAAATATCAAAAGAAGCCAGACAAAAATGCATAAGTGGGCAAAATTTTCATACACTGAATAACATATTTCTGTGGTTCGATCTTCTGGGGAGTTTGCTGCTTGCAATTTCTACTGGAGTAATTGCCACTCATTCGGGTACCAAATATCCCTGAATTATACTCAAGGACAGAGGATAATGAGTTTCACTGCTTTTGAGAAAATCTATTACATAGACTAAAAGAGGGCTGTTTTGGATTGTGTCATCTAGCAGAGTGGCTGAGCACGAAGCTGCCAAACGCCCTGCCTATGTTTAATAGAAAGTGCCTGTGTTTGAAACGTTAGTAATTAATACATTTCTTGTAGTGGTTTGGCTGCAAAACAGATGCCATTATTCATGGGGACAACTTTCCACAAACGTTTTCCAAAATGAGGCTTAATGTCATATGCATCATTCTATCTGTTGATTAGAAAAAAAAAGAGGGAAAAGGTTTCTTAAGGACAAACTCATAAATACCTTCAACGCAAGTTACTGGCAAACAAGGCCAAATAGCTCACGGGTTCTACATAAAATTGAATATGCCAAGGCAGTTGGCAGGGAAAACAATGCCTCTTAGTCATTCTCATTGTGATGTGTTGGGGGGAAGGGGAAATTGAAATAAACTATAAAACTATGCTCATAATTACAATATATTACCCAGTGGTTTGAAATGAATGTTTCTTTATAAGTGATGTGTGGCATGTCTACGTTCTCTGATTCTTTAGGCCAATGTGCCTTTGAACAGCAGTCTTTCCTAGGTTGTTTTTTTTTTTTTTTTTTTTGCAGTGTGCATTTGGTGGCACGCATGCAGAAAGACAGACTGCCCTTTTAGCTCAGCTGCGCAGCTGGGAACGCTCGACTGCAAGATGCAGCGTCACCAGCAAGCCCCCCCCCCCCGTTCCACCCACCCCTTTCATGAGGCCTGGTTCCTGGCCAGCTGACTGCAGATCAGAGACCCACTCTTGCCGGACGCCTCCCCCTGCCTCTGTGGAGGATCTGTTACCCCCATTAATCCCTTAGGACAGTGGTTAGGCTCGGGCTGGCGCTCCAGCCAGCATATCTACTCTCCAAAATCCAGTCTACACTGGTAATACCTCCATTAAAACAAGAAACTATTGGAGACCGTATCAACACTTGCCGCCCTCGTGAATAAAGACTTGAGTACACTGGCTACCGGTTACATCTTGCACCTTGAACCGGAAATGTCTACATTAGTTTCAAACTTGAAAAAAAAAAAAAAAAAAAGCAGGTATAGTCAAATTAAAATGTCTTTTTATAGAGGCATCAAGTTGTCTGGTAGTTTCAGAAGTTGTTCTCAGTCTCTGACTCTGGCTAATGCTAACAGTTCAATCTAGCACTATTCAAAACCTACTAGGGGTCCAAAAAACCAGGTCAGTTTTAGGGATAGGAATTACCAGGAATCTCATGACATGACATTATTACGATACATATGCCACAATGCAATAATGATGACAATTGTTATGCTTTAAGAAGTATTATCCAATGCTGTAATGCATTTTTATTGCCTAACATATTGTTAAATATAGAAAAAAGGCATTTTATTTTCATTCGACAACTCAATGCAATACAAAAATTTCCCTTACAGAAATTAAGTCAAAGAATGAATAGAACAAAACATTAATTTACATGGAAGCGCATTTTTTGAAACCATGGGGAATTTTACTGTGAAGTCACTTTCAGCTACTTTCAGCGGGCTAATGCCTTAGCAGTCAACACCCCCTAAAAGAGTGCTGAATGAGAGGCTGGATTACAGCCTCATAAAGGTGTTGTAAACCGTGGGCCTAGGGGCACCTTTTTCACCAGTTAGTACAGACATTTATAATAAACCATAACAAAAAGAAACACAGGCACACTCTTAACTGGTATCTTGTTCTCCACCTCCCCTTATTAATCAGAGAACTTTTCAGTATATTTTACTGCTACAACAAGACACACTTAGTTATGCAAACTTCAAGCAAATCAAATGCTTGCCTTTAATTTGTGTAAAGGCAAAACAGTCTACCTTACTAGCCAATGACGAAATTGCGATTGTCGGATGTTCCAGGAAAATATTATCTTTGTTATTTGTTCCATTAAGATAATTTTGTTCAGGTAATGAAAAGTATAAGTCCATTAAACATAACAATGCATTACATCCTCAACTTTTACAACAGGATTCACTGCAGCATAGTTTAGTGTCCCGTCCCACCCTTCATTGTCTCTGTCAATAATGTAAGAATCCTTTTTTAAATGATTTTGTGGTCACTAGCATGAATTAAAAATGCTGTTAAACTAAATAAGCAAATTACACACACGCGCGCACACACACACAAGCAATGTGTAAATTAAAGGCAAATTATTAGGTTAGATCAAACAGATGAATAAGTGCAATAAATACTAAAACCTTTATAATATATATTTTTTAATGTATAAGTTTTAACGCAGTTACTATTTCCTAAGCTCTCCTCACAATCTTCTTGGATTTGTTCCCATCATCTCACAATGATCTGTCCTTTCACATGCTGGGCCTGCCATTTCCTCCCTCATCTTGACTCTAACCCTTCTTCATCGTGCCAAGCACTTGACCCCAGCTCCTCATCCCGCAAACAGATTCTCCAGTGGTTCTCCAGCTGCTTGTCCAACATCTAATCCACAAAAGCTGCATGTTCAAAGCCTTGAGCCTTACCTTCACAGAGCCCTGTCAATGCCAGCAATACATTGCAATTCACTTCAAAATTTCTGCTCCAAACACTTTGTGGCTCTCATCTTCCTGATATGCTGTCAAAAATCCAGTACTTTCCAATTGAAAATTCTGCTCTTTGAGCTTTGACCATAGTGACTAAACCTCACCTTTGAAGAATCTTGCTAATGCAAAGAATCCAGGGCACAAATGCTACTCCACATTGATCATTGTGAGTGTTACCTTGCAGGAATTCAGTGCATGTTAGCAATCCGCTGTCCCCAGTTTACAATGCTGCTTCACAAGCTTTGAACAATGTGAGTGACCGATGGCTTCGCAGAACATTGCATGTTTTGTGAATGAATACTTCCCAACGGTGTCTGAATAGAGATTGTAATTCACTACAGGGCGTCCACTCAGAGGTTAGATTCACATCGCAAAGCTTTAACCTGACAATAGATTTGCATTCGTTGTGTTGATTTTTTTTTTTTGTCACTGCAGTTTGATAGATTAGACCCCTGCGACCACACCTTCACAGATAATGACTAGGTTTCCACAGAGGGTGTCAAAGTAAAACAGAGTGTTCATGCAAACATGGCAAAGGGTGAACTTTCCACCCTTGCAGCGCCCCCCCCACCCACCCCCACCCCAAGAAGAATCATTTCAGACAGTGCCAAAGGGTTTGCGGTGGTTGGCATTGTATGCCCATATACAGCACTGAGATGTCTGAATGGAATCCCAGAGTTTATATCCAAAAATGTCATCGTAAATTATTAATCTCCAAACTTGCAAAAATTCCTATCCTTCTGTA